>JAOTON010000975.1:1475949-2213924 GCA_034440635.1 Lepas anatifera | reverse complement strand
CCTAAAGCTGTGTTCCCGCCAAATTCAGCGTCGAACTGCGGATATATTTTCCCATGACAAAATGTCCCTCAATTTGCACTGCGTTTATGATTTCTGCCGCGCTAAATTGATTCTCCGCTTCAGCCAGTATAAGCGGCGATTCCGCAATAGCTAAGTCAATCTTAGCTCCAGCAGTATCGTTCCGGTCCTCTTTCCCAAATATGCGATCGCATTTACAACGCGTCAATCCGAATCGCGTACTTCACTGCTGACGCAGCAGTGGCCCGTCCACCATTCGAGGATTACGAAGAGCAGGATCTGATTGAGGGCAGCAGTTTCGTCGGATGCGTCGCTGCATGGTCCTGATTGGTTAGAACATGTTATCGCGATTGCTGAAAATTACACGTCAAGTTTCTGGTGGACTCAATATTTCACAGCGGGCTGACAAGTATCAGGCAGCCTACTGACACATGCGAGTTGCCGAATAGATTGCCTTCGGTGGAGCATGTCGAGCGAAAATGCAATTGCGAGCCTTCAAAGATGGCTCCGGGTTCGTACATGTGATACTTGCAAACAAACAGAGTTGCCAGAAAGCGTAGCCCGCGCACGCCCGGCGGCCTGGGGCACCTTTATTGGTTCAGATTGGTGGATACCCATTCCCGTCCCCCATTCCCGGGGAGAACTAGCCAATATCTCGAAAACGGCGCTGTGTAGAGGGAGGCGGGGTTGGGTAGTATGTCGAAATCTCTAACGTACATCTTGTCGAGAGTTTTTGCTCAGGACTGTTTGAAAGTCAAAATAAGTCATGAGATAAAAAAGACATTTCCTATTCCCAGTCACATTCTGGGTCATGCCATTTGACGCCATTGACCTCCAAGGCTGCAATACGATACATTTCCCATAATGAACATACTTACATTCATACACTAGAGCTAGAACTATAGCAAGGATTGCGCGGGAAATGAGGAGTTCACCTTAAAACATGGCCGTTGACCTCAAACTGTGACCTTGACTTTACCATCCAGTTACCTTAAACATGACGTCATAACCTAACGTAGACCATCTTCACCAGCCTAGCGTGGCCCATCTCTGAACGAAAGCTATTCAAACTATGTGCTCCCCAAGTTGTTTTGCGGCCCCGGCTTCAACACTGTTCCTGCCACTGTTAGGGCGTCTCCAGTAGACATCAATGTCCTTTTTAAAAACCAGAATACGATTAAGAGCTTGAAATATACGAATATGGTATGATTTGAATTCATAACAAAATAAAAGTTTACATGCACAACCTCACTCTCTACTACTGAACAGAACAGTAAAAAAAAAGCTCAACCAATAGAATACGAGATAGGAAGCAATTTTTTCTGTTTGATTTTTCAACGGCAGCGAAGAAGGGTGAAATGTGCTGGAGTGACGCCTACTCGGCTCGGCTGCTTAGGACACCTTAATCACCACGCAAGTTCAAATTGTAAAATAGCTCGACCAAAGGTCCGTTCAAGGTCGATCTGAGACGTATAGTCCTCATGCATATCATGCAGCCCCCGGTGACAAAGGGAACATGACTGCGTCAAAATAATTGCTTTACATGTAGTCCGGGAAATTCATTTACTGCAAGATCATACAGTGCTTAGAGGGAATGTGGCACCTTTATAATGGGGTTTGAACTGAGATAGCCAGGAAACAGCGTATACCGTAAAGCACTTGGTTTGGAATTTCATTCGTCCTTGAACCTGTAATTTGCATAGAAATAGGATGGGTTTAAAGTGGAATGCAGCCCACCCGAGCCCCACCCCGGTCGCAGTCACTAAGAACAGTTGGCGGCGGCCATAAAGCCCGGAGGGGACAGCTGAGGGGAGGCGTGAGAAAATTGCGTTAAAAAAGGGTACTCCCATGAGGGGATGTATGAAGATATATTAATAGGTACCGTTATGAAGTACCTTTACGGGGGTATCTATCCCGTAAAGGTACTATATTCCTAGTAATGGCCATTGCTGACCTGTCAACGGTCACATTGCAGACTATTTATCACGCGCGGTGGAGGGATTCCTAAAGTTCCTAGCCCCCCCCCACATATTCTTCGAAGAGACCGGAGAACGGTTTGTAGCCGGAAAACGCTATATGAATACATTGGAGGAAATCTACGAGCGCGCTTATTGGTGAAAGACTTTAAAAAAATGTGGAATAATTTTTTGAGATATAGTTTTTCAAAGTCGAACCTATATTTTGAAATCATCGCAATCACGCAGTCGCACCAGTTCGGCTGCACTGTATGGACCGAGTGGTGACGTAAAAACGTCATATAATCGGGATTGTATGTCAAGGACACCACACATGAAGGTCAAGGTCAAATGTTATAGTTCAAGGTCATTGGCCCAAGTATTCCAGTCAGGTAGCATTATTCAGTATGATGTATGTTATGCTATGACTTAATTTTTAGGCTACTGAATGTCAAGGTTAAGGTCAAAAGTATTTCAGAGTTAAATCACCCTCATTCTCTGCGCAAAAGCCTGCTATAGTGCAAATTAAATTGCACAATATTGGGGATTATGTCATATTGTTAAGTCACAGGCCAGGGGCCTTGAATGGCCTTGACCTCAAACTTTCAGAAACCATTGTGTGAGACCTGCCCTCTATGACTTTGCTCCGTTTTCAGTGTACTCCCGGTCTTTCCGTATAATCACAGTATTTCCCAATGTCCCTAGCACGGCCCAGATTTGACCTAAACGACCTCGTTTGGTCTTGAAGATATTGACCTAGGTAAATGTAACTTGGTTATGATGTAGATTATCATCGTACACACACACCCCAAAACGTTTTTTTCTGACCCTCTTGTTTTTTTAGATCTTAGAGGGAGGGCACTTAAGAACCCCTCTCAACTGCATGTTGACGCATGACCCCTCTCCACTGCGCGTGTCAGTTTGGCCGGCCAGCAAGTCTAATCACATGATAGCCTCCCAATTAAATCCCAGTCATATCCTCAGAAAAATACACTCTATTTTTAGGGGATTTTGCGATGAAAACGGTCCCGGAATGACCCGAACTTTAGTCGCTGAAACTGATGGTCCAAGATAGGAAAGCTGTAGCCTTTTATACCCTGTGACCTGTTAGGAATTTCAGATTTTCAATCTTAAATTCTTGTATTTGAGAATTCGCTAACTTCGTTACGATCACATGCCACTTGTCACTTGATCTCGCCTGGCGACTTAAGCTGACGTGGCAATGATCTGAAATTTTTACGAAGTCATGAAAAAAGGATCAGAGAACAGATGCACGGAATATGTCGGCGCTACGTACTGCCATTTTTCTACCTGAAAAATATTGGGGCTACCAATTTCACGGATCGGCGTGTGCTAACTGCTGATAGTATCGGGCAAGCAAACCAATCACATTTTAACACGCGCATTGACGGGGGCGGGTACCCGCCCCCCTGGGGTTTTTCGGAGATAGCAGAAAATCGGCGGCGCGTAGCGCCGCCGTACTTGGCATACCTTTTCCCTCATCATTTTTACAACTTCTGTGAAAATTTTAAGGTTAGGTCATCTCAGGTCAGGTCACCAGTACAGGTCAGGTGACCCAACCTCAAAAAAGTTTAAGATAGCATAAGTCGGAGCAGGGTGAACTTATCCGATTGAAATTCATATCACATAATGGCCCACCGAGTTCTCTAAAATATGTTCCGGTATTTTTGATATCAATGGCCTAAGGTCAGGTACGAGGACCTCTCCATTGGAAATACATGGGAAAATGTTTTTTACGGCATAACGCAGTAACGGATGGTGATAGAGCATTCATTTTAGCTGCATTGCATTTAGCTGCATTAACTCGCCTGGGCTTTGCGGTTCTAATGATATGCATTTTATATACTTTGACCCTGACCTGACCTCAGGTCAGGTCAAATCCTTGATTTGACCTAGCAAGGTCAAATTATATATAATTCCATTCGGCTTGCTGAGAGGATTCATACAGTTCAAGTCGTTTTGCTCTATCTTTACTTGTTCAGATGTAATGGCCGAAAAACTGAATTTACATGTTATCCCTATGACGGCATGTTTTGACCTCTCATGACCTTAAATGTGACCCGACAAAAAAATGTTTCAAATTTTTTCGATGGAGAAGTGGATGGGCAGCCCAACACCGTTTACCGTTATTCGCTACCTACCGTGGTTCTCGAGATCTTAGGGGGCGGGTACCCGCCCCCCGTCCATGCGAAGGTGGCTCAGACCCCCGTTAATGCGCGTGTTAAGGAATACAAATCCACAAAAACCGACAGTGTGCACCAGAAGAGCATGCAAGTTTCTAATATCATGCACATGTACTTTCCTCAACAGCAAACATGCAAAGGTTGTACGCCTCTCCATTGAAATATCGGTCCAACCATTCTACTTTAAACCTCGCTTTGAGCAGCTCCATCAAACGCCACCCGTATTCGCCGCCAGTACGCGCCATCCCCCGGGGGCATTCGGCTGCCGCCCCGACGGCGCCGACGAGTCGTTTTCGACGTTCCGGAGGCAGCCGGACGTGTCGCGAAGGCTGCACCAGCGCCGTCCGCCCGCGGAGACAATGGCTCTGTCTCTCTGCCGACGCCTCGTTTCCCAGAGCAGAGGCTGTGCTGTCACTGGAAGCTGCCATCGACGGCGACGAAACGGCCACGCAGACGATACTAGTGGCCCCGTGATGATGGGCGCGCGGTGACGATGTTGCTACTGCAGGGCCTGTCAAAAGCAACTCGGCCAGATCTTAGGTTGGATACAAGGCCTGCGTGAATGTCTCGTCGGCTGTGTGACTGTGCGTTGACCTCGTCATGATCGCTTGGTATTCCTATCATGGATGTAACTACTGCTGTGTCCTGTGATGAGTCTGCATGCACCTAACCCCGTGGGAAATTTGCCGTACGCATAACGTGGAGGTCCGCGCTGAAACTCAACGCTAGGACCCGGGAATACTTTGAGCTGCCTGGTGCCATCATTATGAAACACAGAAATCCATGCTTTACTGGGCTGAATTTAAGCAAGCCAAGGGAACATGTGGAGATTAAAAACTTCAGATAGTTATGCAAAGGGAGGTTTGTGGTTCTGTGGACGGAGAGCCTGCTTCCAGAACCATAGGTCCCAGCATGAGTCGCCAGCGGGTTCTGCGAATAAGTGTTAGCTGGTTCCGACGCTCCTCCCTCCTGGCACGAAAGAGTTAGTTGGAGAGTCGGTAAACCCGGACGATTATTCAGAGACGTCAGCAGTCCCACGCCGTGATGTATGTACGTGGTGTTGGAGATATCTTAAATCGGCCACACCAGGCATGGGACAGATCTCATTTCGACGCAGCTGTTTCCATCAGGAATCTGAGCATCTACGTTTAAAGATAATTTCCAAGGAGTGTGTTGTTTTCATTTTTAGCAACGCATTTCCCTTTCAGGAAAGTTACAACCAAAATTAGAACGTTTCCCAAGATGCTCGAATGACCAGCACAGCAGCTCTCTTCAAGTGGCAACGATGAGCAGGGCACCACAAAAGTTAATCGGTATTCTTGATCATTCGTCAGAGCCTTAGTCGGGACAGTACGTGTTCAAGTGCAATATACTTCAGCTCGATTAATTTCTTCTCGTTACTTATACATACCTGTTGTGAAATGAAATATACATATGTATGTAATGTGATATAGGTGAACACACAGAAATTTATTTAAGTTATATTTAATTTACAAACGTTTCACTGTTGCACAGCTTCATCAGTGTAATACCAAATTATAAAAATATCAATATCAAATTACAAAGTTCAGCACACAGCAGGACACAATATTTCAAACTGATTCGACAGGACATGATTTTGATTTTCATTTCTTTTCTTCTCCAGTTCTCGTGCTTAATGTTTTATGTTTTTTCTTTTATAGCTAGTTTTGCCCCCCAAGACGCCCAACTTACAAAACCTGACCGAAGGTTAGTGTTCGGAAGAACTGAAATGAAGGCTGCTTCGAGTGTTTTCCTAATCTGCTTGTTTTCCGTTTCGGCTAAAACTTCAGAGCTATCGAATTTTGGTAAGTGGTCACATTTGTCTATGTGAACTACTAACGCATTTGATGTTCTATGAAATCTAACGTCGCGCTTATGTTCCTGTATCCTTGTTTTCAAACCTCTGCCCGTTTCCCCTATATAAGATTTTGAACATCCAGAACATGGAATGCTGTAAACTATGTTGTTTTCAGAAGTAACCCTTTCTTTATGTTTTAGAATTTCTCCAGTCTTCGCTCCTGAAACTATCCCTACATTCAAACCTGAACGTGCTAAGAATTTTGAAATCGTAGTAGCTGCTTTCGAGTTCGGAATGGATATGTAGCGGTCTGATTTAGAATCGGGTTTTTTCTTGACGTGTTTTCCTTTATAAATCTTCTCTGCCTTTTGTTTGAGCATGAATAGCCACCCTCGGGGATATTTAAGTGTTTCAAATCGTTTGCAGATATGATCTATTTCAGCATGTAGATATTCAGCACTGCAAATCCTAAATGCTCGTAAAAAAGAAGCCGATCACAATGCCGCTTTTTGTTTTTTCACTATGTCCAGAAAAATAATGAATGTAGTCCTCTTTGTTTGTTGGTTTTCTGTAAACCTTAAATTTTAGTCCATGATCAGTCCGAATGATTACGGTATCCAGGAATGCTAAGGAATTTTCACTTTCGATCTCTAAGGTGAATTGTATATTTTGGTCAACATTGTTGAGCCTCGTTAATTTTTCTTCCAGATTCATGTTTTTGGGAACTGCTATAAGCGGCATTGTGATCGGCTTCTTTTTACGAGCATTTAGGATTTGCAGTGCTGAATATCTACATGCTGAAATAGATCATATCTGCAAACGATTTGAAACACTTAAATATCCCCGAGGGTGGCTATTCATGCTCAAACAAAAGGCAGAGAAGATTTATAAAGGAAAACACGTCAAGAAAAAACCCGATTCTAAATCAGACCGCTACATATCCATTCCGAACTCGAAAGCAGCTACTACGATTTCAAAATTCTTAGCACGTTCAGGTTTGAATGTAGGGATAGTTTCAGGAGCGAAGACTGGAGAAATTCTAAAACATAAAGAAAGGGTTACTTCTGAAAACAACATAGTTTACAGCATTCCATGTTCTGGATGTTCAAAATCTTATATAGGGGAAACGGGCAGAGGTTTGAAAACAAGAATACAGGAACATAAGCGCGACGTTAGATTTCATAGAACATCAAATGCGTTAGTAGTTCACATAGACAAATGTGACCACTTACCAAAATTTGATAGCTCTGAAGTTTTAGCCGAAACGGAAAACAAGCAGATTAGGAAAACACTCGAAGCAGCCTTCATTTCAGTTCTTCCGAACACTAACCTTCGGTCAGGTTTTGTAAGTTGGGCGTCTTGGGGGCAAAACTAGCTATAAAAGAAAAAACATAAAACATTAAGCACGAGAACTGGAGAAGAAAAGAAATGAAAATCAAAATCATGTCCTGTCGAATCAGTTTGAAATATTGTGTCCTGCTGTGTGCTGAACTTTGTAATTTGATATTGATATTTTTATAATTTGGTATTACACTGATGAAGCTGTGCAACAGTGAAACGTTTGTAAATTAAATATAAATTAAATAACTTTCTGTGTGTTCACCTATATCACATTATGTCTGTGATAACCCCACATTTGTCTGGTGGACACAGAAGAAATGTTAAAGATATACTTAAAGAATTCAGCACCAGGAAGAAGATTTCAAGCTGCTTCAACAGACTCAAGTTTCTTACAGATTGCTTGCAAGAAAAAGTTTTACCTAGGTCGTCTCCGATACAACTTAGAAGTGACACGAAACCCTTTACGGACTCTGCAAAAGCATACTTAGAAGAAGCTTGTGAACATTTGAAACATAGAATATACGAGTTAAAGAACGAACGAACCGGAACGCACTTATCATCGTACCACGAACAAAAGCTTAAAGAGCTCAATACGACGCAACAAGCCAGTCTGCGATTAAAACTTAAGAAACTGTGCCAAGAAAGCCCATGGAACGTTGCTGGTAACGAAAACATAGTGACTAATCTTTCATCAAGAACGCTATCAGAGGAAGAAAAACAGGCTCTCTCCTTTGGGCTGAAATTTGACTCCGGCAAAGATAAATTTACATTTGTGGAACACGTGAATCGCAATTACAGGTGGAACGATAGTGACACAGAAAAAGGTTTCATTCAAGGTGTTTTGGCTTGCTGCTATGCACTGGCGAAAAAAAGAGACATCAACCCTTCCAAACAGATATTTAAAAGCTTTAAAAGATCTTGCAAACGATGAAAACATAATTGTGACGCAGGCAGATAAGGGAGGGGGTGTCATCATCATGGATAGTTCAGCCTACAAAGAAAAAATGAAGAATCTTCTCAATGACTTAGAAACTTACAAGAAGTCGAAGAACGGGCATTCAGCAAAGGAAGCAAAATCATTCAACAAAGAAGCACGGAGAATTTTGAAAAAATCTGAAAAAGGAAAGAAGCTACTAAATCTCATCGAGGAGGCCCCCAGACCACCCCAACTAAAAGGACTTCCAAAAGTGCACAAACCAAACATTCCCATGAGACCTATAATTTCTGGTATCGGCAGTGCACCCCATAAACTGGCTAAAATCTTAGCTAAACCACTAAGTAAATGCCTGGGAGTGATAAGTGGGACCCATTTAAGGAACACATCAGAACTCATGGATAGGCTGAAGGGCGTAAACATAAATAACATGAAACTTGCAAGCCTGGACGTAATATCTCTATTCACAAATGTGCCGATAGATGGAGCATTAAAAGCTATCAAATCCGCTGTTGACGTGATTGATGTAAATACGCTGCCATTATCTAAATCACACTTCATAGGGTTGGTAACATTGTGCATGCACTTTGGTTCGTTTACTTTTGAAGGAAATGAGTATGTACAATGTAGAGGACTTGCTATGGGATCCCCCCTGAGCCCGGTAGCCGCATGTTTATACATGGAGCGTCTAGAACAGGAAAAATACCAAGAAATCATGGGGCGGGATAGCTTCTGGGTTCGATACGTCGACGATGTCTTTATAGCAGTTCCCAAAAACATGAATCTGGAAGAAAAATTAACGAGGCTCAACAATGTTGACCAAAATATACAATTCACCTTAGAGATCGAAAGTGAAAATTCTTTAGCATTCCTGGATACCGTAATCATTCGGACTGATCATGGACTAAAATTTAAGGTTTACAGAAAACCAACAAACAAAGAGGACTACATTCATTATTTTTCTGGACATAGTGAAAAAACAAAAAGCGGCATTGTGATCGGCTTCTTTTTACGAGCATTTAGGATTTGCAGTGCTGAATATCTACATGCTGAAATAGATCATATCTGCAAACGATTTGAAACACTTAAATATCCCCGAGGGTGGCTATTCATGCTCAAACAAAAGGCAGAGAAGATTTATAAAGGAAAACACGTCAAGAAAAAACCCGATTCTAAATCAGACCGCTACATATCCATTCCGAACTCGAAAGCAGCTACTACGATTTCAAAATTCTTAGCACGTTCAGGTTTGAATGTAGGGATAGTTTCAGGAGCGAAGACTGGAGAAATTCTAAAACATAAAGAAAGGGTTACTTCTGAAAACAACATAGTTTACAGCATTCCATGTTCTGGATGTTCAAAATCTTATATAGGGGAAACGGGCAGAGGTTTGAAAACAAGAATACAGGAACATAAGCGCGACGTTAGATTTCATAGAACATCAAATGCGTTAGTAGTTCACATAGACAAATGTGACCACTTACCAAAATTTGATAGCTCTGAAGTTTTAGCCGAAACGGAAAACAAGCAGATTAGGAAAACACTCGAAGCAGCCTTCATTTCAGTTCTTCCGAACACTAACCTTCGGTCAGGTTTTGTAAGTTGGGCGTCTTGGGGGGCAAAACTAGCTATAAAAGAAAAAACATAAAACATTAAGCACGAGAACTGGAGAAGAAAAGAAATGAAAATCAAAATCATGTCCTGTCGAATCAGTTTGAAATATTGTGTCCTGCTGTGTGCTGAACTTTGTAATTTGATATTGATATTTTTATAATTTGGTATTACACTGATGAAGCTGTGCAACAGTGAAACGTTTGTAAATTAAATATAAATTAAATAACTTTCTGTGTGTTCACCTATATCACATTATGTCTGTGATAACCCCACATTTGTCTGGTGGACACAGAAGAAATGTTAAAGATATACTTAAAGAATTCAGCACCAGGAAGAAGATTTCAAGCTGCTTCAACAGACTCAAGTTTCTTACAGATTGCTTGCAAGAAAAAGTTTTACCTAGGTCGTCTCCGATACAACTTAGAAGTGACACGAAACCCTTTACGGACTCTGCAAAAGCATACTTAGAAGAAGCTTGTGAACATTTGAAACATAGAATATACGAGTTAAAGAACGAACGAACCGGAACGCACTTATCATCGTACCACGAACAAAAGCTTAAAGAGCTCAATACGACGCAACAAGCCAGTCTGCGATTAAAACTTAAGAAACTGTGCCAAGAAAGCCCATGGAACGTTGCTGGTAACGAAAACATAGTGACTAATCTTTCATCAAGAACGCTATCAGAGGAAGAAAAACAGGCTCTCTCCTTTGGGCTGAAATTTGACTCCGGCAAAGATAAATTTACATTTGTGGAACACGTGAATCGCAATTACAGGTGGAACGATAGTGACACAGAAAAAGGTTTCATTCAAGGTGTTTTGGCTTGCTGCTATGCACTGGCGAAAAAAAGAGACATCAACCCTTCCAAACAGATATTTAAAAGCTTTAAAAGATCTTGCAAACGATGAAAACATAATTGTGACGCAGGCAGATAAGGGAGGGGGTGTCATCATCATGGATAGTTCAGCCTACAAAGAAAAAATGAAGAATCTTCTCAATGACTTAGAAACTTACAAGAAGTCGAAGAACGGGCATTCAGCAAAGGAAGCAAAATCATTCAACAAAGAAGCACGGAGAATTTTGAAAAAATCTGAAAAAGGAAAGAAGCTACTAAATCTCATCGAGGAGGCCCCCAGACCACCCCAACTAAAAGGACTTCCAAAAGTGCACAAACCAAACATTCCCATGAGACCTATAATTTCTGGTATCGGCAGTGCACCCCATAAACTGGCTAAAATCTTAGCTAAACCACTAAGTAAATGCCTGGGAGTGATAAGTGGGACCCATTTAAGGAACACATCAGAACTCATGGATAGGCTGAAGGGCGTAAACATAAATAACATGAAACTTGCAAGCCTGGACGTAATATCTCTATTCACAAATGTGCCGATAGATGGAGCATTAAAAGCTATCAAATCCGCTGTTGACGTGATTGATGTAAATACGCTGCCATTATCTAAATCACACTTCATAGGGTTGGTAACATTGTGCATGCACTTTGGTTCGTTTACTTTTGAAGGAAATGAGTATGTACAATGTAGAGGACTTGCTATGGGATCCCCCCTGAGCCCGGTAGCCGCATGTTTATACATGGAGCGTCTAGAACAGGAAAAATACCAAGAAATCATGGGGCGGGATAGCTTCTGGGTTCGATACGTCGACGATGTCTTTATAGCAGTTCCCAAAAACATGAATCTGGAAGAAAAATTAACGAGGCTCAACAATGTTGACCAAAATATACAATTCACCTTAGAGATCGAAAGTGAAAATTCTTTAGCATTCCTGGATACCGTAATCATTCGGACTGATCATGGACTAAAATTTAAGGTTTACAGAAAACCAACAAACAAAGAGGACTACATTCATTATTTTTCTGGACATAGTGAAAAAACAAAAAGCGGCATTGTGATCGGCTTCTTTTTACGAGCATTTAGGATTTGCAGTGCTGAATATCTACATGCTGAAATAGATCATATCTGCAAACGATTTGAAACACTTAAATATCCCCGAGGGTGGCTATTCATGCTCAAACAAAAGGCAGAGAAGATTTATAAAGGAAAACACGTCAAGAAAAAACCCGATTCTAAATCAGACCGCTACATATCCATTCCGAACTCGAAAGCAGCTACTACGATTTCAAAATTCTTAGCACGTTCAGGTTTGAATGTAGGGATAGTTTCAGGAGCGAAGACTGGAGAAATTCTAAAACATAAAGAAAGGGTTACTTCTGAAAACAACATAGTTTACAGCATTCCATGTTCTGGATGTTCAAAATCTTATATAGGGGAAACGGGCAGAGGTTTGAAAACAAGAATACAGGAACATAAGCGCGACGTTAGATTTCATAGAACATCAAATGCGTTAGTAGTTCACATAGACAAATGTGACCACTTACCAAAATTTGATAGCTCTGAAGTTTTAGCCGAAACGGAAAACAAGCAGATTAGGAAAACACTCGAAGCAGCCTTCATTTCAGTTCTTCCGAACACTAACCTTCGGTCAGGTTTTGTAAGTTGGGCGTCTTGGGGGCAAAACTAGCTATAAAAGAAAAAACATAAAACATTAAGCACGAGAACTGGAGAAGAAAAGAAATGAAAATCAAAATCATGTCCTGTCGAATCAGTTTGAAATATTGTGTCCTGCTGTGTGCTGAACTTTGTAATTTGATATTGATATTTTTATAATTTGGTATTACACTGATGAAGCTGTGCAACAGTGAAACGTTTGTAAATTAAATATAAATTAAATAACTTTCTGTGTGTTCACCTATATCACATTATGTCTGTGATAACCCCACATTTGTCTGGTGGACACAGAAGAAATGTTAAAGATATACTTAAAGAATTCAGCACCAGGAAGAAGATTTCAAGCTGCTTCAACAGACTCAAGTTTCTTACAGATTGCTTGCAAGAAAAAGTTTTACCTAGGTCGTCTCCGATACAACTTAGAAGTGACACGAAACCCTTTACGGACTCTGCAAAAGCATACTTAGAAGAAGCTTGTGAACATTTGAAACATAGAATATACGAGTTAAAGAACGAACGAACCGGAACGCACTTATCATCGTACCACGAACAAAAGCTTAAAGAGCTCAATACGACGCAACAAGCCAGTCTGCGATTAAAACTTAAGAAACTGTGCCAAGAAAGCCCATGGAACGTTGCTGGTAACGAAAACATAGTGACTAATCTTTCATCAAGAACGCTATCAGAGGAAGAAAAACAGGCTCTCTCCTTTGGGCTGAAATTTGACTCCGGCAAAGATAAATTTACATTTGTGGAACACGTGAATCGCAATTACAGGTGGAACGATAGTGACACAGAAAAAGGTTTCATTCAAGGTGTTTTGGCTTGCTGCTATGCACTGGCGAAAAAAAGAGACATCAACCCTTCCAAACAGATATTTAAAAGCTTTAAAAGATCTTGCAAACGATGAAAACATAATTGTGACGCAGGCAGATAAGGGAGGGGGTGTCATCATCATGGATAGTTCAGCCTACAAAGAAAAAATGAAGAATCTTCTCAATGACTTAGAAACTTACAAGAAGTCGAAGAACGGGCATTCAGCAAAGGAAGCAAAATCATTCAACAAAGAAGCACGGAGAATTTTGAAAAAATCTGAAAAAGGAAAGAAGCTACTAAATCTCATCGAGGAGGCCCCCAGACCACCCCAACTAAAAGGACTTCCAAAAGTGCACAAACCAAACATTCCCATGAGACCTATAATTTCTGGTATCGGCAGTGCACCCCATAAACTGGCTAAAATCTTAGCTAAACCACTAAGTAAATGCCTGGGAGTGATAAGTGGGACCCATTTAAGGAACACATCAGAACTCATGGATAGGCTGAAGGGCGTAAACATAAATAACATGAAACTTGCAAGCCTGGACGTAATATCTCTATTCACAAATGTGCCGATAGATGGAGCATTAAAAGCTATCAAATCCGCTGTTGACGTGATTGATGTAAATACGCTGCCATTATCTAAATCACACTTCATAGGGTTGGTAACATTGTGCATGCACTTTGGTTCGTTTACTTTTGAAGGAAATGAGTATGTACAATGTAGAGGACTTGCTATGGGATCCCCCCTGAGCCCGGTAGCCGCATGTTTATACATGGAGCGTCTAGAACAGGAAAAATACCAAGAAATCATGGGGCGGGATAGCTTCTGGGTTCGATACGTCGACGATGTCTTTATAGCAGTTCCCAAAAACATGAATCTGGAAGAAAAATTAACGAGGCTCAACAATGTTGACCAAAATATACAATTCACCTTAGAGATCGAAAGTGAAAATTCTTTAGCATTCCTGGATACCGTAATCATTCGGACTGATCATGGACTAAAATTTAAGGTTTACAGAAAACCAACAAACAAAGAGGACTACATTCATTATTTTTCTGGACATAGTGAAAAAACAAAAAGCGGCATTGTGATCGGCTTCTTTTTACGAGCATTTAGGATTTGCAGTGCTGAATATCTACATGCTGAAATAGATCATATCTGCAAACGATTTGAAACACTTAAATATCCCCGAGGGTGGCTATTCATGCTCAAACAAAAGGCAGAGAAGATTTATAAAGGAAAACACGTCAAGAAAAAACCCGATTCTAAATCAGACCGCTACATATCCATTCCGAACTCGAAAGCAGCTACTACGATTTCAAAATTCTTAGCACGTTCAGGTTTGAATGTAGGGATAGTTTCAGGAGCGAAGACTGGAGAAATTCTAAAACATAAAGAAAGGGTTACTTCTGAAAACAACATAGTTTACAGCATTCCATGTTCTGGATGTTCAAAATCTTATATAGGGGAAACGGGCAGAGGTTTGAAAACAAGAATACAGGAACATAAGCGCGACGTTAGATTTCATAGAACATCAAATGCGTTAGTAGTTCACATAGACAAATGTGACCACTTACCAAAATTTGATAGCTCTGAAGTTTTAGCCGAAACGGAAAACAAGCAGATTAGGAAAACACTCGAAGCAGCCTTCATTTCAGTTCTTCCGAACACTAACCTTCGGTCAGGTTTTGTAAGTTGGGCGTCTTGGGGGGCAAAACTAGCTATAAAAGAAAAAACATAAAACATTAAGCACGAGAACTGGAGAAGAAAAGAAATGAAAATCAAAATCATGTCCTGTCGAATCAGTTTGAAATATTGTGTCCTGCTGTGTGCTGAACTTTGTAATTTGATATTGATATTTTTATAATTTGGTATTACACTGATGAAGCTGTGCAACAGTGAAACGTTTGTAAATTAAATATAAATTAAATAACTTTCTGTGTGTTCACCTATATCACATTATGTCTGTGATAACCCCATATGTATGTAAGCTGTATGTGTCATTATTATTGTTCAGGTTTGGTGAACCTAGTGTGCCGGCACGGATCAATGACAGCAGGAGTCACTAATTAATTCTACACAGCACCCTGGTGACAGGATGGAACTGGGCGACTATGCTACATTTTGTGCACACACACACAGCTACCGACGCGACACACGAAGAAACACCGGCCAACCTGTCGGATCATGGCCACCCACCCCACAATACAGCAGTCTAGCAAAACATGGCAGCGACAGCGTCCTGAGACTATAGTTCTAAAGTAAAAAATATGTTAGTGTTTGAGATTTTCGATGTTTTTTGCGTGTTATTACGTTGTTATTACTTTCAAGCTATTACTTGGTCTATGTAAGCCACTTCAACTTTTATATGTAATAGAATATTTCTGTTTTTAGCTCAGTTGAGGAGTATGAAAAACTTTTCGGATTATGATTGCGATTTTTCAATGGGAAACGCTTCTCACTGTGTATTTAGGGCAATTCATGATAAAAATATGTTTTCGTTATGATACCCAAAGCTGCGGAGCGTGGTTTCAGGTTTGATGTTCTGGTGAGTGTGACCATTTAATTTTGACTTACCAGCTCTAAGCTGCGTCAAAATGGAGTTAAGGACTTTGCTATCCAATGTGCAGTATTTTGGAGATGGTCTGATAGATGAATATTCGGATATGTGTTTTTCACATGATATTTACGATTGCACGTTTCTAAATGATTCCGGAAACTCACAGTACCGTTTTATTGCACTTGGCAAGGATGAATTTCTGGAGGAATAGTTTTTGGAGTTGGGAGTCCTGGTCACTAACTCAGCTCTATTATTTAGTTTTCATAGTTCTCCTTTAGCCGCTACGTTTGAATTATAAGAGGAGTAATTTGTATGTGCTGTGGAATGCATATATGGAGTGGTTTATGCAAAAACTGAAGCTTGTAGATTTTGCGTCAACTTTTGTGTAACTATTCCACCTTATAAGATCTGATCCTAATTTGTTTGCTGATGTTCTTGGTAGTGTTTTGGTAACGCACCTTGCCATTCAATTTTGTAGCCTTTTAATCCTTAGCAGCCATCAATTTAAGTCCTCTAAATTTAACCCATCTTGGACCTGAAGCTCATCGGCCCCCAGACGTGTTCTAAAGCAAACATAATCCTCCGCTTGTGTGGTGAAGTTTTTGGCTGGTGGCTTAACATATATTCCCTACGGTCTCCATCAATGAGGGGCTAGAGGGCTCAAGCACTCCCGAAATGTCAGACTGCCTGTAGTTAATGGATAGCCGGAGACTCTTCAGAGACAATGACAGGGGAGGCTCAAGCCCCCTAACTCCCCTCCCCCAATAAAATCCCGGATCCTCCACTGCGTGTGCGTGTGTGTGTGGGGGAGGGTGTGTGTGGATGGGGGAGGTGTGAAGAACCCTGGTCTATTTTGATTTACGCTTAAATAAGGAACACGCAGCGGGGAAACATAGATACGAATGGCGCAAAGAATTCCAGTCTCCAAACTGGTTTACTAAACTAGTTAGCTACGGAGTTGACTAACCGGTCATTATAACCCCGCCAGCCCTGTGACGCAGCACTTTGCCGCAATGGCCTGCTCTCACAGCTCTACTGCCTCCGCTGTGGCCCACGTGAGGCTAGTTATACTGTACCGCAGGGCGCTGCTGCGGCTTGGTCAGAGAGCGTCAGTTGCCAATCAGTTGGAGTTACCAATCAAGAATGGATCTGGTCGGAAAGCGAGGGAAGTGCAATCTAAAATCGAAAGTCGATTTCCTTTATTTCCCCGTCCATTTTAGCCTTGGATTTTTTACACTTTTCGGGCAAACCTCGGCCCTTACCGAGGCCTTTACTGAAAACCGAAAGTGTTGCTACTCTCACAAAACGACTCAGCTTCATTTTGATCAATAGATGCTTCTTCATAACTGAAATAACGATTATATGGCCTGTGGTGCATACTAATAGCTGACGGTTCAGAGACCGACTCTTGAGCATACATATATGCGGTCAAATAGGTCTCTACAGGGATGAGTAAGATAAAAACAGATTCCACCAGTCCTTTTTTGGTTTAGTGGGACAGGTAGGAAGATACTTAAACCCTCTACTGCTCGCCTTGGACAGACCGAGTTTTTTTAAATAAACTGGGGACTATTTTCAGTCCCCAGCCGCTCCCATTGGTACCCAGCGCTTCCGATTTTCCTCCACTGGGGACCAGTGCCCTTATAACACCAAAACCTGAAGGTGTGTCCCTCGTTCGGCAAAGGTCTTTGTGTCCCTCTCTAAAGACCGTTATGGCCCTTCAACCACAAGCGTCACCACCGGTAAAAAAGTGAGGTGGCCAAACTTCAACCTGATGCTGACAAAAAGTTATCTACGTTAGGACCAAAAACTGTTATAATTTGGGCTCTATGCTGCCCTCCGCAGAGAGATGCCCGGTTTTCCCCCATTTTGACTGAAATCAGGACATTTTTGGTCAAAAATGGGGGAGGGGCAGGCCCCCTAGCCCCCCTTTTCCGATGTTTATGCCTCTAACAACATTAAGTGTACGGAGTAATGAAACGACGTACCTCCTACAGAAAATAAGGGTGCCCTTTCGACTGTGAACATGTGTCCTTTGAAGCTCTAACTGCGCCCTTTTCTCTCTTTGGTCCCCAGTAAAACTTGAGAAAAAAATGCACTGGATGGGACAGATCCTCTCTAGTTATCCGGGATGAGATAGAAGCTATGTGGTTATCCGGGATGAGATGGAACCTCTCCTGTTATCCGGGATGAGATTGAACCCTTCTGTTTATCCGGGATGAGATAGAAGCTATGTGGTTATGCGGGGTGAAATGGAACCTCTCCTGTTATCCGGGATGAGATAGAACCCTGGTTATGCGGGGTGAGATGGAACCGCTGGTTAGCGGGGTGAAATGGAACCTCTCCTGTTATCCGGGATGAGATAGAACCTGCTGGTTATGCGGGTGAGATGGAACCTCTCCTGTTATCCGGGATGAGACCGAATCTCAGAATGCGGGATGGGACAGAACCTAGCATTCCGAGATGCCCGATAATAACCCCAGCTCTCAAAACTGGCATGGAAGCTACAGCAAATTCACGGAAGGATAGTGAAGCACAGGGGCGGACGCAGACCCGAGTTTTGGGGGCGGCCTGCCATGTCTGCCTCTCCTCCTGAGGGTCGGGGGGATGGGACGTGCGATTTAGGTGCTCGACAGACCTAGTATAAGCTTCCTCTCCAAGTACATAATCGCTCTCCTGGTGAAGGGCGGGTGGGAGTGGGAGCGAATATTTGACTGCTCGACAGACCTAGTGTAAACAACTTTTTTTGAAAAATATATCCGGCCTTTGGGGGAAATGATACTTTGGCCCCCCTTCCAGCGCTTTGGAGGGGGTGGTATGGCCGGAATGCCCCCTTCCTGCGTCCGCCAATGGTGAAGCTTCATATACTTTTCCGTAAAATATAACACCTCTGGGAACAGTTTTGCTTGAAATGTTACTGCTGAAATCTCACCTATCTCTAATTGACAGACTGATTTGGTTCAGGTGATAAGCGGCATGTTAATATTCAGATCTTGTTAAATCAGCTCGAGCGATGAGAGGTTCTGACGTCACGGGAAGACGCTCCCCGCCTTCAGCTTTGATTTTAGTTCACGGGCACGTCACCAGAGCAAAAGCGACTGTTGACATACATCTGTTTTTTTGCGCAAAGTTGTGTCAGATCTTATCCAGTCTGGCAAGCTCCTGGGTCGGATACTTGGCCACATTGAGCCAGAATTCCTCCGAAAATGATATGCTATCCCAGTGTTTGAAGTTGTTTTTGCTCATCCTGTTATCACGAGACGAGTTTTTTTCGAGATCTAATATGCTTCCAATAATACAAACATTTTAATATTAAGAAGTGATAGCTGAAAATTGTATACAAAATCCGTACTGCAGTTGATATAAACGTTGCTTGCATGTGCCGCTGGTTGCCCTTTTCACGAACACCGTCTCGTGATTAGGGGCCGTCTATAAATCACCTAACGTTGATTTTCTATTTTTGAACCCACCCGTGTAAAGTTGTTTGACGCCCCTGTGTAACGCTTCATAACGCTGCGGCTGACTATCCCCACCGCCTTGGCGTTGTGTAATTAATGGACGGCCCCTTAGCCAAGTGCTGAGTTGCATCAGCGACGCGGCTTCCGGCGAACTGTGCCAGTCACGTGACCTACCCTGGGCCAGCCGTCGGGTTCAGGAGTACGGAGGTCCACTGGGGGACGCTAGCTTGTCACAACCCTGGTCCGATGGACACGAGTTCGCCGAAGGGGCTGTTCTGCTGAGACAGCTCGCAAGTTCAGAGACACGACGCTGGTAATGGGGTCCCTGAGGCCGAAGAGCGGGCAGGGTCCTTCCAGTGCACTGGGATGCTTAAACTTGAGGAAGAAAGCAACGGGAACAGGGAAAGAGCAGCATGACGCGGGGAGGGGGAGTGACAGTCAATTACATGTGGACACAGGCTTGCTGGGAATATTTTTTTGTTTCCGAGCAAAAGGTCATAATTTTGTTAAAGATTGTTGCTGGCTTGGCAGCTCCTATTTTGGGTTCACTCTTCTGTCGTCAAAATCTAGGGTTAACCAGATTGGTTCAGCATTTTGAAATTCCCCTTACTACAATTAATTATCGTAGGTTTTCCCTTTCATATACAGTTCACCGAGTGTTTGGAATGAAATTACCTACCCGCTGTTTCCCAATATTGATAATGCGCCCTTGAACAAGGCTACTTTGAGGAAGCACATTAGAAACTTCTACTTTCTCAGAGTTTCTGAGAAGTTCATGAAATATTGTAGGGATAATTATTAGTGAAACGTGCCGAGGTTCTATAGTTATTTGCTTGTGTGTGCGCTCGAATGAGCCGTGGGTGAGTTTGTCTGTTGGTGCGTGTGGAAACTTTTTTTGTTTTTGTTGTAGATGCTACTAGCCCGCCTATTAGTCTGCTGGATTCAAGGGTATTACTAACTTAAATCCTCATGAGGTAGTCTGTATGGAAATGAACACTAACACTATCGATAATATCTGACCAGTCTCTCTGTTTATTAATAGTGGGTTAACAGTCCAGGCTCCTGAAATATTTTACAGAAGCTTTCTTTAAGCAACCTTTTAGAACAATTCCTTAAAGATAGTAACACAACATTTGCCACTTTTTTTGCTTCATTTCCTAGCACGGCGTGCCGCGACTCGTTTAATTTTATATTGCTGGTGTTAACGTAAGCATGCTGTTGCCATTGGGATCGCGTTGGCGGTACGCCTGGCTGCCTTTTAAAATATGGTGGTGGACTTTTTCTTAAAAAGTATCCAGCTATGTGCCGCTTAAACTGCACATAGTTTAAATGTCTGGAGATATCTCTCATTGCCTTGCAATACCCAGCCCCATGCTTTTAATGATATTTGGTACTTTTTGAATCAGATGAGTAAATCCAGATTGACAAATTTATCCATGCATGTCCTTTGGTATCGATTTGGCAAATCTCGAATGTCATCCAGCTCCTCACTCACGGCAGGGCCGAATGTCAAGTTTACTCAGAAGCGGCAGAAAACAGCTAAAGCACGCACGTTTAGACATTGCGTGACAGAAGCGACACGGCGACATCACAAATGTAGCGGATAGCGCGAGGGATTGTGACGTCACGAGTGGCAGCTATGACGTCACAATACCGGCGTCGAGCCGGGCCAAGTCATTTGTCTACCAACGGTCATCTTTTTCTTGATGCCGTGCTGTGATATGTCGATTAGACCGCAGGTCAGACAGAAAAAAACTAGGACTGACCGCCCGGGCCAACAAAGGCGGGAGGTCTCCAGGATGAACTGACCATTAACAGCGTAGCTAAAGTAGCAAGGATGTACAAAAACTATATGGGGATATCATGGGAGCTCAATCAACATGATCTCCAATTAAATGCATTCTACGGTGGTTTCAAATCCGTTCACAAACAGGAGTCTATCGATAAAGCAAACGTTCTGAACTGGAGCTGTATTTTAACAAGTGGGGTCTTCGAGTGATAAAAATTAAAGGTTGCTGTGCATTATATATTATATAACCAGGCCAGCCTAGCAAGTTTTTGCGGCAAAAGCTCATTTCCCAAAGAATGAAGATGAAAGGTCTTAACTCGGCTAGGCCTGTGTGAAAGTTAAATGCAAGTGGCCCACAAAAAGTTGCAGGGTTGTTTTTAACTTATGATGAAGATACTGTTACTTCTGACTTGCCTGTGCCCAACGAGGTAATGTTTTGACAATTATATTACAGACATATAAGGTCGGTGATCACAGGTTTATACTTTCTTTTGATTTAACGCTGGAGTAAAAACGAAGCAAGCATTATCACCTAGAGTTTTTTTCGTTGCACAATATAGGTCCCATGTGCTGTTTGAAGGTAAACAAACATATCATTGACTTACCGCAAATTGTCAGGTCTCCAGAGGCTGCTCCGCCTTTGCAATATCGCATAACTGGTTACCGGCGTCGCTTGGAATGTCATTATTGGTTAGTGGAACTGTTTAGGACTGTGGAATAGTGAGTAATTGTAGGTGTTTTAGCGGACTAAGCGATGCAAATTTCACTGAGCGGGAGGGGGACTTGGAAAAACGCAGAAATGCCTGTAGAACCAGTAGTGTTTACAGGGACCACTGGTCTAAGATGTATTCAGTACAAGGTACATAGGTCGGCACCGGTTTTTACTGCATTGGGGGGAGAGGGGGTGGACTCCAATCTAATAATAACCGCAGGGGTTGAGAGAAAAAAACTCAAACCGTATAGTCCTCTTGAAAGGTGGTGTCAAAATTTCATCAAAACAGACAATCAGACATTTACTTATTGTCCTTACCAGTGTGTTTCACTTTTATACGGGGAAAATACAACTCCGATTATTCTCCATTCCGGCAGTGTTTTAGTCCTCAAGCATTGCAGAAAAATTATCCGTTCCTCATTGGTGGACGCAGGGGGGGGCATTCCGGCCATGGCCCCCCAAAACGCTGGAAGGGGGCCAAAGTATCATTTCCCCCAAAGCCCGGATGCATTTTTGAAAAAAGTGTTAACACTAGGTCTGTAGAGCAAAAAGTCTTCGCCCCACCCCCCCAGGAGAGCCATCATGTACTTGGAGAGGTCGCTTATAGAGTCTGTCGAGCACCCAAATTACACGTCCCACCCCTCCTCCTCCCCAGGAGGAGAGGCAGACATGGGTTTAGCCCCCAAAACTCGTGTCTGCGTCCGCCCCTGCCGTTCCTAAAATTGTCATCAATCGAAATAAATTCGACAATGTTCATGAACCTTCCATTGGCGTCCTCCCCGACCTCCACCGTCCCTGGTCAGCTTGAGAAATATTAGCCTGTAAAACCATCAGTTACAAAATGCATTTCTTTTGGTAGGATTTGCCATTTCAAATGTTTGACCTGATCTTTGCTGTCACTTACAGTTGCAGTTTCACTAAATAGGCAATTGTTAGAAAGCTGAGTGTTGGAAGTATCGATATAATATTGGGTGTGGTGCCCCGTGGAGAGAAAGATAGCGGGAACACGACTTTAAGAAATCAACTAGTAATGATAAGTAATTACAATCCTGTCACCAGGATCCACGAGATTGAAAGTGAAAGACATGTGGCTCACAAACTAATTATTTAGCCGAAACATATAACGCTTCGAAAATATTCAACATGTACCCTGATACCGAAAAATTATGAAGACTCGGAAGAAGGCGCATCATTTTTTTCCGGCCATGAAATTCGTTTACCGTACTCATTTAATGAACTCATCTGTTTCCACTGATATCAACACCTCACATGGTACCAAAACCTCTCTGATATAGCCACCCACATACATATAAAGTCTCTTACACCTGTTCCCATCTCAGGCCAACAGCAGGCACAACCACCACCATTCTCAACACCCACATGTAGGTTTTATAATCCGCCTCGCGACCCCTCCCCACCGGCGCTTCAACTCAGCGTCTGCGGTCCCATATGGCGTGACCTCTCTAACCTCTGCGCACCGCGGGCAAACGGCAGCCTGCCGATGGCGGCCGCTGATTGGTGGATGCGCGTTCATGTGTATTGCACGAAATACAGCATACATTTCTCACTACAAATAATTGTGTCTTAGAGTATTAATCAGGTATTGTATTCAAAGTAGCGTTTCAGAATTTCCTGGCCTTACTTTGTTCTCTATTGACTTGATCACCTACTCTATCAACCAAGGCTGTTTTGGGTACAGGCGACACGGCGGCGGAGTCGACACAGGTCAGCCGGCGGCCGAGTTCGCTGAAGTTACGAGCATCGATATAGGTTTCTGCTGAGTCGGAGTAGCAGGGCCTGACTCAAAGTGGACCGAAGGAGAAAGGATGTGGCGTTTGTGACATGGAACTTTCAACCGACAATTATTGAAAGTGATGCTAATTCAGAGTGCTATTGAAGTACTGCTGGAAGAAAAATCCAATAGAAGAGAATTTGTACTGCATTTTCTAGGCTTCTTATTAAGGGCTGTCACATACCTGCTTCCTGCATTCTCCATTATTATTATAGATACGCCAGCACACAAAACGGGGATTGTTATTCTTGCTTTTAGGGTTTCTTCTTTCATAGTAGAACATGTTGCGACTTTTGAATATTTTGTTTGGTGTTAACGTAAGGGTGCTGTGGTCGATGGGTCGCGGAGGGAGCTGGCCTGGTTCCTTGTTGATTGGACAGCGAAACTTCCTAGAAAAAGGCTGGTTCTAGTTTTCCCTCCCCAGATGTTCCGCTCCATACTTTTTTAAGCATCACTGATTTACGTATAACAAATAAGGCACGGTATATACAAACTTCTCATCTCTCGCCAGCCACAAAAGTATCGGAGCGTTTACTTTGCTCCGTGTTGGATGCGTGAAAAGGCAGGAAAATTCAGTCTGAACTAAAAAATGTTCATTTCGTGGCGTGTTTTACCTTCTTAACACTAAACCGCGAGAAGTAAAACTATATCGCGAAACCCAAAGGCATGGATCCTTTTTGCCATCGGTCATGGATGCTTTTTGTGTAAGGAGGGGCAACAACAAATCATCATTAGACGGGTCTTCTACCCACTAGACCTACCATCAAATCATATATCATATCAGTTGAAGAAGTGTCGGTGTAAGGATGTGTCGCCACGCCTATTTTACCTGGGGATGGGGACGGACTCTGATCCGGTGACAATTGGGGGAGGAGGCCGAACTCAAGATTCACTGGCAGCCTGGGAGACCGCTATAGAGCCAATTGACCTCAAACGAATCTGAAAACACTTCGTATTTGTATTTGTATTTCAGTCAACATCAACCGGAAATATCCAAACTGCAGGTGAGGCCATGTGGTTAAAATAGTAAATAAGTTACAAGTGTTGTCACACAAATGATGCATCACTACGCGAAGGACAGTTCCTAAAACCAGCAAAAGTATAAAATGCTTGTAATGTGCATGACTCCAGGCCAAAATTATATCATCCTCGGTCAAAGAGCCCACATATTCCTATGAACTCACTAGTCTGCAAACTACCTGTACTTGGCACCGATTTAGAAGTGCAATAAGTGACATCAAAGAAACCGTCGTACCTATTCAAATTAAGACAAGGAGTAGTGAGCGAGGGAATTCTTCAGAATAAATATTTTTCAGTGTTCACCCTGACAAATGGACCATCTTATAGCCTCTAGACTCGGGATCTACATCCTTGCACGAATACGCAGAAACATGTCGTCACTTCGGGACGGTCAAGAAACCCAGAGAAAACGCTGTACAGGCAGAACAAGTCATATTACGCAAGCCGCCAACGCATTGATGGAAGCTTGGAATGTTGTAAAAGCATATGCTAGTCGGTCACTGCGATCGATTTCTCCGACTTTGCCGACTATCACATTAGAAGCTTACGTTGTATCTGCTCAAGCCGTTTCAGGTTGGTAGCAGGTGTGCCAGCCCACGTTAAAGGGAAGGTGACACCGTGGTCGAATCCAGGAATTTAGTGTAATTAGGGAAAATTTTTAGACGAAAATCATGAAAACGTGCATGATTTCTCTGAAAAAATGTTCAATGAGCTCAATATTGCTATTTTTAATGCTCCTCTAGGGCGAAACATCAACTTCTGCCTGTGGATGACGACATGGTCTGGCAACTACTACCATATTCAATATACTTCAAGGGTTTCAATTAGCTGATTACTCGTCGTGACGTCAGCGCTGTCGTCACACCAACAGCTGACAACTGCGGCCGCCTAGCTGGGGTAGATTTGGGGTATACATTTCAGGTAGGTTTTTGGCTTTTCTCCACGGAAACTTTGAGTTTCAAGATAAATGATATATTGAGTATCGGGTTTTCTGGCATGCTTTAAAACTTGGCTATCTCAGTTAAAATCACGTTATAAAGGTGCCAAATTCCCTTCAAACAACCATATTCCAATAGGGACCGCACTTCCCAACTCGAATCTCAGCCCACCTCCACGCGAACATTGTGGGGTTTGCATGATTTAGGCTGGCTTAGTGAATATTATCAAAGTCGCCCAAGCCACTGCTCCCGGGTTCAAGCCTCGGCAGAGTCTCGAATAAGTCGAGATGACCCTCCAAATCTCTCCCATTAGGGTGAGAATTGGCTATGCGGTATAAGCTTGACAGTTTGTGCGTCGTTAAACACCAACAATTACTATTATGAGCGCATCGATCCGTTTTAATATCCTCTCGAGAAGATGGCTAACATTTCAAGTAACCCATGTAGCATGAGAGGGATGCGTGGTTATCTCAAATAAAGTATAAGCTAAATGGTGTAAGACACTGTTGAATAGCATTACATGGGCATCACTCCTGTGCAATTACCACCTGTTCGAGCACTGCTTAGAGGAGTGGTGAGAAAATATGTTACCCTCTGCTGTGTTGCTGGGAGAGGTGTTGTGTGATTGTTTCAGGGAGTAGGTATGGCCTGGCTGGTGGGAGGGTCGCCTGTCCTGGATGCTCGGCTGGGGACGGTTGCCATGTCGGTGGAGGCATCGCTGATGGTGCGGTACCCACCCTCAGCCCTGTCCCCTGCTCAGCTGGGGATGGGGACTGTGTCGGTGGAGGTATCGGTGATGGTGTAATGCCCACCCTCAGCCACGTCCCCTACTCAGCTGAGGACGGTTACCATGTCAGTGGAGGCATCGGTGATGGTGTAATGCCCACCCTCAGCCCTGTCCCCTGCTCAGCTGGGGATGGGGACTGTGCCCAGGGGCGTAGCCAAGGGGGAGGCAGGGACAGCCGCCCCTCCCTGAGGGCCCGAAGGGCCCCTGAGGACACGAGCCGCGCGAAGCGTGGCTCGTCCGCACTATGCTCTGTGGCCAAATTTGGTATTTTATACCAGACAGGGCCCTCTTAAGCCCTCTTCAGCACTCAATGCTGTAACAAGCAGGGCCTTTTGTACCCATCAGGGCCTTTTTTGCGCTGTCGCAGGGGCCCTTTTCGGGGTGCCGCCCCTCCCTGAGCAAAATCCTGGCTACGCCCCTGACTGTGCCGGTGGAGGCATCGCTGATGGTGTAATACCCACTCTTGGCCACGTCCCCTACTCATCTGGGGACGGTTATCATGTCAGTGGAGGCATTGCTGATGGTGCGGTACCCACCCTCAGCCCTGTTCCCTACTCAGCTTGGGATGGGGACTGTGTCAGTGGAGGCATTGCTGATGGTGTAATGCCCACCCTCATCCACGTCCCCTACTCAGCTGAGGACGGTTACCATGTCAGTGGAGGCATCGGTGATGGTGTAATGCCCACCCTCAGCCCTGTCCCCTGCTCAGCTGGGGATGGGGACTGTGTCCAGGGGCGTAGCAAAGGGGGAGGCAGGGACAGCCGCCCTCCCTGAGGGCCCGAAGGGCCCCCTGAGATCACGAGCCGCGCGAAGCGCGGATCGTCCGCACTATGCTCTGTGGCCAAATTTGGCATTTTATACCAGACAGGGCCCTCTTAAGCCCTCTTCAGTACTCAATGCTGTAACAAGCAGGGCCCTTTTTGCGCTGTCGCAGGGGCCCTTTTCGGGGTGCCGCCCCTCCCTGAGCAAAATCCTGGCTACGCCCCTGACTGCGCCCACCCTCAGCCACGTCCCCTACTCATCTGAGGACGGTTACCATGTCAGTGTAGGCATCGGTGATGGTGTAATGCCTACCCTCAGCCACGTCCCCTACTCATCTGGGGACGATTACCATATCAGTGGAGGCATTGCTGATGGTGCGGTACCCACCCTCAGCCCTGTTCCCTACTCAGCTTGGGATGGGGACTGTGTCAGTGGAGGCATCGCTGATGATGTAATGCCCACCCTCATCCACGTCCCCTACTCAGCTGGGCACGGTTACCATGCCAGTGGAGGCATCGCTAATGGTGTAATGCCCACCCTCAGCCGTGTCTCCTACTCAGCTGGGGATGGGGACTGTGCCAGTGGAGGCATCGCTGATGGTATAATGCCCACCCTCTCCACGTCCCCTACTCAGCTGGGGATGGGGACTGTGTCAGTGGAGGCATCGCTGATGGTGTAATACCCACCCTCAGCCCTGCCTCCTGCGGGGCAGCCGCACGTCCCCCTCCCAGCACTGGCAGGTGTATCCATTTGACACTCATGGAGAGGAAAGAAATTGATCTCATTTATACAGCGCCTAGTGATTCAATGCCAGATGCTAAATTATGTGGAATGACGTCTGGCGCAGGGAATCCTAATTATGCATCAGAATTGTGTGAATGTTCCCTTCAAAGCATATCGCGGACGCGCACTATTGCTCCCAGCCAGCAGCCGCGCCAGGAGCGTGCTGAGTATATACCGATGTATCATACCAGCAGCCATATGTGTCGGACGTGTGCCTCCGCTGGGTTATCCGTCATGTGGACACCCGCATCACCAGAGTGTTTACGGGTACCGTATTACCCCGGATGTGTGCATCAGCTGCCTGCAGCTGACTCCCCTAGCTCACCCACTAGCGCTGCCGAGTCTTGTCAAACTGTCCTCTGGAGGTGGGGTCCGGTGACAGACCCATTCATCCGGCGACTGGTCCTCCGCCGCTGTTTTGTCCGTCTTTTGCCCAGCTCTTCCTGCGATGTCTTTTACAGTTTTATTTTCACCATCGTTATTTTTGCGATATTTTTTTGCAGTTGAGTTTATTGGAAGCTCATGGTGTGTGCAAGGGGGGGTACGGTGAATCTACTGGCGGTTGAGGGTGGGCGAATGCACTTGCCCCTTCAGTGCAGACAACTAGAAGATATTTCCAAGGTCATGAAGGTTACGAAGTATCAGATCGATATGACAAGGACATATTCTTTCAGCAGATATATATATATATATATATATATATATATATATGTATATATATATATATATATATATATATATATATATATAATATAAACACTGACGACACATCACTGTACCTACTGTCATTTTCATTCGGAAAAAAACAATTTCAAGCTGTGGAACTGACAGAAAAATACACCAGAAGTCTCTCACAAACCACCCACCTCTCTTTAAATTAAAAAAAAACATAATGAATACCCCCATAAGTTATACAAAGCGGTGCGAGCCGTACCGTAACCATTTCCGGGCTGGTTTAGAACAAAATTGAGAGAATACAATAGTCCCCTCACCTGGGGTATGCGGTTGAGCAGTGGCTGCGTTTTTGGATTTCCATGCCGTATAAAGTTCCGAGCAGAAACTCTGAATGAGGACCTTCTCACCCCCCAAGACACCCTTCCAACTGAGTGAGAGTTCGTCACGCCATGCGACTTTGACAATTGGATGCACCGTAGAGCACCAAGGCTCACAGCTCTCCTCCACCTGTAAGAGCGAGGGTTAAACAAACTAGGACATACTAATACTATCAAAAGTACACAAATGTGGGCAGACATGGTCAGAGAGGTGACATTCAGACCAGGAGGGGCGCCCTTTTTGGGCGGAGAAACCTAGGAAATGATCGCCAAATCCTGCTGCAGGGGCGCCGATGCTTGCATCCTGTGGGTGGGGTGGGGTGGGAACCGATATTTTAAGGGGCGCCGTCGACCTTTCAGGCGGTGTTGTGACCATTTCAGGGGGCACGGACGGTCGACCGGGGGCGAGGGGGCTCCACTTGCCCCCTGGATCCGCCTATGATAAGAAACCGTACGCGGGGCGACGCCTTGGGGGCATCGCGGGACCAAAGGTGATTGCTCGAGCACCCATTTGCTTTTCCGGAACGGAAGACCCTTGATAGTGAATGTTTTCGTGACGTCTGCACTAGGGGTAGGCATAAAATTTTTCGAAGAAGCTGCAACCCGTCAAAGGGTTACAAATGTCTTCAGGATTACACAAATAATTGATTTATGCAGAAGAAATTAGTTTTAAGGTCCCTACCTCTCTTCACTCCACCTTTACCTACTATATATATATATATATATATATATATATATATATATATATATATATATGTATATGTGTGAGTGTTAAAATCGATTTTTAAAATATACCGTATTTCGCGTGGCTTAACCTCAGCAATGTAGCTTCATATTTCTTTCGTGCGATTCTCAGTAGTCATGGCAATTAAAGTCACGTGCCGCACGAGCCGCGCATTATTGTCATTGGTTGTGAGGTCAGTTGTGTCGACTCCGCCGGTGGGTGTGGGCTGGGCTTTGCGTTTTGGCACTGTTGGCCGGCGCAGCGACACTTTTTTCATTAATGCATTAGAACTTGTTAGAATTTAACGTAAAACTATCTCCAGTGGGCGGATTTTTTTATAAATTTTGTCCAAGTTGTTCTCAGTTCGACTGTTGGAGTCTGAGTCTCACTAAAGTCATCAAGGGACTTGTCACGGAGACCCCGACCCCACCACCCGAACGAGCAACTCCCACAATGAAGGGTTGATTTAGAAGCCAAAGTTTAACGTCCCACAAAGCACAGGGACGGCCGCCCCGCTCAGGTCACCCTCTCACCAGTCAGTTGCCAGCCGACCTGTACGTCGGGTAAACTATTGAGCACCGGAGCGTCTCAGGGGAACCGATCCCAAGCCTGGGCATGCACTGCCACTGCATGCTTCGGAGCAGCGGACCGGAGCCCAACGCTCTACCAACTGAGCTACCGGGGCGGCCTTGTTTTGGCCTGCCTGACCAGTTCGTTCATCCCGCTGGGGATAGTTCCAACCATTTAGATTTAATTTGAACGCTAATTTCCTAGTTTCCATTTTCCCTTTTAGTCTCCAGTTAATTTCCTAGCTAAATCCGCTAGTTTTCAGACCATCTTGTAATCGCAACAATATGTATCCTGCTACCGCTTGCTTGTTTCTATGATTACAAGCTTTATTTACAAATCCATTCTGTTTCAGAGTTAAAAGCAACCCAAATGTTGCTATGGCAGCCACTAGTGGCACCAGAGTCACACGATCCAGCAGTGACCACTATCTTCTTGGTCAAGAATCTCCTCCTCTTCCAGAGGGATTGCTTCCAACCAAGTTAGACATCCTGAGTGAAGTTTGCTGGAAAAGATCACGTAACAAGATATGTAATGCGAAGGACCTCATTGCCTGCAGGATAAAAAGAGGATTTGAAATATGTTGTGAGGAGCCAGTAGGATGCTCAGAGAAACCTGAATATGACAAGTGTACAGTCTTAAAAATTAAAGAGAAATACAACAAGGCAGGAATTCCTCATCAGACTGAAATCAAGCAAGCTTCGCCAAAAGATTGAGGATCTTTACCGCAACTACCATGACAAAATCAAGATTCTAAAACAAATTCAGAAGCCCTGGGCAGTCAAGAGAGCCAAAGGCTTTCAAGCGGAATTGGGCAAGTTATTTGACTTCATTCATGAAGATGCCGAGAAGATCATCAGTACAGATTCTAGGAGAATCCCCGAGGATAAACAGGAAGATATTGAGTTTATCAACGATCAGAGAGGTCCAAGAAATATGAAGTTCTCAGGAAAGGACAAGAGGTATGAGAGGATTACCATCAACTCTGAGGAGAGAGCTCAGGCACAGAAGAGACGGCTTGAGAAAGAGAAAGAGAGACAGGAGCAGCAGAATACGCAGGATAAGTTTGTTGAAGGATTTGATTCTTTCTTTCCTGACGATCCAAATTTCAATCAAGCCGATGATCTTGGTTCTCCTGATGGCGAGGATGATGGTGGTCCAACTCCTCAGAAGAGATCCAGGAGATCGAAAGTTCCAAGGAAAATAACTCTCCAGGTTCCTGAGAATATCCTGGAAATGACAGCTCAGGCAGCAACCATGTGTAAATTGTCTCCCAATCAGCATTGTAAAATTACAGCAGCCTTCATCAAAGCCAGCGGAGGAAACATCGAGGACTTTCCCATGTCTGAGAGGACTGCTGCTCGTGATAAAAAGAAAGTTGAAGCAATTGTAGCAGAAGGGGAGAAGGAGAATTTCCGAAAGGCTATGGAGAAGGAGGATCCCAGTGTCAAACTGATCTGTCATTTCGATGGTAAGAAGCTCGACGAACTAAATCAGAGCAAAGTGAACCCTGATAAAGAAGAGAGGCTGACAGTGCTTGTCAGGAGTCCTGACCTCAAAGAAAAATAACAGATCCTCGGCATCGTTCCACTGGACCGAGGTACTGGTGAAGCTCAGTTCGAAGCTCTCCAGGCTCTTGTTGAAGACTGGAAATGCCGGGATCACATAATAGGAGCTGCCTTTGATACCACGGCCTCCAACACTGCACAAGATAAAGGTACCGTCAGCCGTCTGGAGAGGGATCTTGGCTACAAAATCCTGAAGCTGGAGTGTAGGAGACACGTCAACGAACTGCACATCAAACATTTTTCTCAGCCTATCTCTGGAGTGAAGTCAACCTCGACAGGAGACGAAATGTTCAAGACCTTCCAAAAACAGTGGGACAAGCTTACCATCGAAATGGAGAACTTGTGTGTCTTCGACTGGAGCAAGGATGATGGGAGCTTCAAGTACCAGAAGGCACGGGACGTTTTGGAGTACATGGAAACTCTCCTGGACGGAAATTCCGAGTCTTTCACCCGTGGCGATTATCATTCTCTCGCAAGACTTGTTGTGGTCTACCTCGGGGGAAACAGAGAGAAGTTTACATTATCGAAGCCAATCGGAGTCAGTTATGCGAGATTCATGCAGAAAGGAATATATTACCTGACTCTTGAATTGCTGAGCTATCAGGTGGAGTTCGGCTGTGAGGAGGAGGTATTTGAGATAGAAGCCATGGCAGAGTTCTCAGCCCTGATGTTTGCTCCCTGGTTCTTCCGATCTGCAATCTCGGCAGATGCTCCGCTCAACGATCTTCTTACCATCCAGGACATGAGAAACTATAGAGATGCAGATCACGACAACGGTGCTGAGAAGATAAAGGAGGCATCGAAAAAATGTCTCTCCAGTTGTTATCGTCACTCGAAGTATCTCTCTCCAGAAAATGTTGTTTTCTGCCTTGCCAGTGACAAAGTTACCTTTCAGGAGAAGAGAGAGGTGGCTGATGCTCTCCTCAAACATTTGAATGAGGCTGGCGAGGATTTGGAATTCACCCTCAGAGAGACCAATCCGAAGAACAAAAGGAAGAAGCAGAAGAAGAACCCAGGGGAGATCGCGAAGAAGAAGCTGTCGGAGGTCGAGATTATCTGGCCAGAGGATGAAGCCACTCCAAGTATGTCAAAGTTTGTGACTAAAGAAAGCTGGCTAATCTTTTGGCACCTCGGTCTGATGGAGGAAACCAAGGTGTGGCTGAAGGCGGAGGTGGCGGTCTGGGATGCAATGCCGGGGTACGAGAGGTTCTACAGCTTTATCAGGGGCGTGGAGGGGACTAATGATGCAGCAGAGAGGTCCATCAAGCTCTGTCAGGACTACATAAAGACAGCAAGGAAAGAGGAAGTGTTCCAAAACAGAGTGCAAACGGCGGCAGCTGTGAGGCAAATTGTTCGGGGAGAAACAAAGAAAGGAAAGAAGGCAGATCCAAAAAAGTTCCAGTCAGTTCCTGAATAGCCGGGCAAAGTTTTGGACTTAGCTTTCAGAGAGACTAATACGAAGAATAGAAAGAAGAAGCAGAAAAATAATCCCATGGAGGTTGAGAAGAAGCTGTCGGAGGTCGAGAGCATCTGGCCAGAGGATGAAGCCAATCCAAGGGTGTCAAAGTTTGTAGCTAAATAAATTTTGCCTATCTTTTTGGCACCTGGGTCTGATGAAGGAAACCAGGGCGTGACTGTATATGTATGTATTAATTACATATTGAGATTTAAATTCGATGTTTCATATAAATATAATAAAAGCTGTGTAATTGGTGTTGTTCTGTTACTCCGTACTCTCTTCTCTAGTCGACTCACCCTCAGTACCTTGACCTGTCAGGTAGGGACCTTAAAACCCATCCCAGGAGTCCAACTCAACGATTTTAATGCTCAAGGGGTCCAATGAAACCCAACGAGAGGTTGCAACATTTTGTTTTTGCACTTTTAAATTTTTATGCCTACCCCTACGTCTGCACGTGCAAAACTTGCACTTTCCTGTTTTCAGTTCACATAACCACAAAAGACCATTTCGGCAAAAAATGACAGATTCGCATCTCCGGAACGGAAGACCCTCGATAGAGACTGGCTTTGTCACGTGAGCACGTGCAAAACTTACTCCTTGCTGACTTAAGTTCATAATACAACTCCTACATACCAAGTTTCAGTAAGAAACCGTATTCAGATATTGCTTAGAAGCTTCCATCCAAGGAAAGGAATACGCTACTGAGTCAGGGGAACTAACAAAGAGACAGAGACAGCTCAGCGCTGCTTGTGAAAATCGGCACCGGTTGCGGGCCCCGCAGTCGAGCGTTATTTTCTTCTTGGAATGACTCCACTGTTTAATAACAGGTTTGGAGCGATCTATTCATCCTCGTGAATAACGAGATTGCTATCGCTGCTCTTAACACAGACCAGTTCCACTCCTTCTCTTCTTTCTACGCACAACCTGAGCCACTAATTTGGAACGCACCCCGTTACGACGAACTTGGCGTGGCATCCGCATACGAAAAAGGAAACGCGGTGTGCGTCATAGGAGCGTGTCCTTGAACTGAAACGCAAAAATAGCCACAAAAAGCCGCTAATCCGGTTGTCTCTAACACTTTGATGTCTTAGTTAGGCTGAACTTTCAATTAGCCTCACGCTCGTGAAGCAATCGCATGTAGTGGGAATCGTCACTCGCATAAAGATACAGAATCTGCCCATTTACGTTAATGGGGTGCCAGTCCTAGACCTGTCTGAAGCTGATCACTCATTCACTCATTATGCAAATATTTCAGCAGAGGCGCTTGAGTAATCAGCTCTCGTCGCAGGATGTCGATAGGTTGGATTAATCCTTGGGTAATCGCTGCGGGTAGCTATATGTACCAACTGTCCGAGTCTTTAGCCGAGTATGATGAAAATATTATTCGAGTCATCCGTTTTTTCGCAGCGTCCTTCGTCACTGCGCCAGAGAATGCTACTTAATTACCTTCGCTGCAGCCAAATGGTACCCACACACACACGCACGAATAAAGTCAGGCTCCGGCGAAGTAAAACCGGGAAATTAAAACATTGCCAAATATTGGATTCTTAAAAACTAGGCAACTGCTGCAAGTTAAAGTCCTACGAGTCATTCCAGACCCAGCAAACTTTCTATGAGAGATGCAATCCATTTCACCAGACCAAAGTATATGAGGGTTTGGAAGAAGCAGAATGTACATACATACCTGGAGCATTTTCAGATACTTCTAGACTGCATACATTAGCGCTAAAGCAGCGAGCAACTGCATCAGCCTGTCATCGTTTACCTTGTATTGAAGCCGAGCAATTTGTGGACAAGACGTAGGAAGGGTTAGTTCCCTAGCCTCATTGCCTCTTAACCAAGGATCCATTTAATTGATATTTGCTGAGTCGTATTTTAGTCGGTTTAAAAACAGAGAACACGTTCAACAAAGGCGGCTCTGGTTATATTCAAGTATATCGGCTGATGAGTGATTTAATTTCGGTTGAACACATGCGATTTTTCTGGGCCCCGCCGTTTCCTCCGACATTTCCATTTCTTTGTCTGTGGGCGAAAACGTTTCAAACAGCTTCAATGTTTGATTCGAGAGCTGCTTTAGAGTGTATGGAAACACAGGGCCGGGCTGATCCATAGTATCTGCAGATGATCTATAGGAAAACAACCGTGGGGCTGTTTAATGACTTCTAGACCACAAAAGAAACACACAATCGTAAAAGGCCAGTTCTGAAATGGTTTTTAAGTGGCGTATCAATACTTTGGCTTGGGTGGATTTCGGTAAAAGCCATATAAAATCCACCCAGCATCCATCCTTGCAGTAAAGCAGTCACACATGCGTTCCATACAAAACCGTTGCCCACCCATGTAATATTGTTCTTGCAGCGAGCGATGTTTGCATTGATGCTCCAATAGTGACTCACCCGTACTGCACTCTCGACTGAACGTGTTAGTAAAAAGCGAATAACAAACATAACAAATAACAGAATGCGACTCGTCGGGACTTAGATTTTCTTTCTGAATATATTTGAAATGAATATTGCAGGAAATATTGTGAAACCGCATACTGACCGAAACTCGGGACAACGAAATAGCATGGAATCATCATCATCATCATCATCATCGTCGTCATCATCATCATCATAGTCATCATCATCATCATCATCATCATCATACTTTTATTGATTTTCTCAAAATAAGGACCAGAAACGAGGGAAGAAAGACCAGGCATAAAAACACAAACTTCATCAGAGAGGAATAATGACAGTGGAGAGCAAATAAAAGCAAAAACAACATAAAAAACAAACCAAGCGCAGCAACGTGAGAGATAACACACCATACAATGCAAATGATATGATACAAAACAAAAAGATAGAATAGTGCATGCTGCTTGAAACAAGTAATACAGCTAGATAATCATAATAATGTAAGTACATGCACGGGGCAAAAAGAAAAGAAATAACAAAATCAAATTAAGAACAAAACAAGCACTGCAGAGCAAGAACTTTACTAGAAGGCAAAGCAGACAAACAAAATATGGCAATAACAAACGCAAGTTTAGAAACAAAACAAAACATGCACAGATTGCCACAGAGCGAGAACCTAACAAGAGGCAAATAGGCAAAACAAAATATGACTAAATATGAATAAAAGTCATGAAAGAGACATGAGAGTGATTGCTGAAAAATATCCTAGTTGAGAGTCCGTGTTTTAAGTTTACGTTTTAAGGTTTAAGGCCCACATATGCGGCAGAACAAAGACAACACAAAGTAAACCGAAATCATAGACGAAAAACGTTATATGAAGCAAACAATGAGACAAATTTTCGCAAAAAACGAACATACAAGCCGCGAACACAAAAAGGAAAAGTCGTGGCTCTGAAGAGAAAAAAATTATGCCAGGCCCTCTGACATGGGATGGCTGGGTGTGCGGCAGCCGCGTCGGCTGCACTCCGAGTACCACCCTGTAAGCCGGGCTGCAAGACACAGTTGACGCGGCTACTTGGTGAGTTGGAAGGTGTGCAGGAGGGTGCAGGTACTGCTGTTGGCACCGTAGTCCCTCCCGAGCAGTTTACGATAGTAAAAGGGATGCACAGCACAGTCCTCGGTCAGCTGCAGATACTGGGCGTCTCCGAATATTATCTATGCCATGTAGAACGGCCGAGGGACTTCAGGAGCCCCGTGGCACCAGTCGGTCTCTATATGTAGCTCTCAGGGGAGACGGATAGCTGCCAAAGGTTATCCGCAGCCTTGCCAGCTTGTTTACGGAGGAGCGCACTGGGTCGCTCAGGTCCATTCAGTCAGTAGTTCTGGTACCCACAACAACAGCGCCATGGTGCCGCTCATGTCGTGCGCTGCGCCCAGGTACCGCGTCCTATGCCACGCTTACTGAAACGGGCATAACAAGCGGCACCATCGCGAGAAACGCATGTCGCCGGCAACCCCCCGCGATAACGTCGCTCTCACAGCGTTCCCAAGGCCCGGCGGTAACTCCGCGCCGGCTCACGACTCACGAATAGTAGTGCGGCTATATAGCGCACTCGGCTTTACACCAGCTTGTCAGGCCAGCATCGAGCTCCAGCATCAGCTTCAAAGTCAGCATCTCCTCCAGCATGCTCAAGGCCCTTTGCATTTCTTCACTCCATCCCGTCGGCGTCAGCCCCCGTGGTAGGCAACTGCCTACAAGGCCAGCGGCGCCGCAAGGTAGGGAGAGCCAGCGGTGAGGGTCGGGCAAGGCCAGCCTGGTCCGAGGCCAAAGGCAGCTCAGCCACTGTGTTGGTGCTTGCCAGCACCATGTCGTCCAGGTCCAATGAGCCAGAAATTCTGCAACCGCAGCAGCCATCTCATGCCGTACGCTCAGGCTGTGAGCTGTGCCCAGGTACAGCTCATAATGCCACACGTATGGTACCGAGCACCGAAGTGCCGCTACCGCAAGGATGCATGTCGCCGGCCGCCACCTTCGAAAACCGTCGTTCCGTCGTTCACCAGGCCAGGGGTAGACTGCACCATCTCACGGCGCAGCAGCGCGGCCAGGTAACCACGCCGGTGACCGAGCCCCGAAGATCACGCACCGAGTGCTTTACTCTCCTCAGCGTGGCAGGATCATCTGCAGTCAGCAATCCGCCCCGTCGAGGTGTCCGCTCCTGTGAATTGGTGAGTCTCCACGGTCAGCGGCGCCGGAAGGCAGGGAGAATCGGCGGCGACGGCCGGGCAGGCAGGCAGCCCACCAATCAGTACCAGATCCCTCTGTAAAAGGATATCCAGGCCAGTGAGATTGTGAAGTTGGAGGCAGAGCATGACGATCCTTACCATGTCCATGTCAGAGATAGCACTTCCAGATTCCCAGTCATTGTAATGTTTCAGTGAGGACCCTAGCCGGTCAAGGTCACTTCAGCCCTCCCGCAGCCGAACCTAAGGCTCGGCCGCACTCCGATGGAGGTCATCACCGCGCCCTTTGAGGACTGAGTCTTTTGAGGCTGAGTCGAAGTCCGTGAACGGCTCCCGAACACTCGGCCGTCGGCACTCATTTTGGTGAAGGTTTCGGCATGAATATTCATATGATGATAAAGACAGACAGATCACTGCGAGACACATGTCAACAATACATCGGCTATAGCTAAGTTGAGCCTCGCACAAAAAAGGAAGATGCTCCGACATGCTCGCATATGTGGGCCATAAAATTTAGTGAGAGAAGAATGAAAATGGAGATAGAGAGAGAAAAGAGGGAGATAGAGGAGTCATAAGAGAGGTGTTCGACGAATATTTGAATAGCAATTTCAGACGGGAGAAGGAGCAGGTAAGGTAGACCTTGACATAGCTCCTTAACGTGCAATTCGCTTTGAGAAAGACAAAAGAATACAAATGCTCTCAATATTTATATAGAATGAAATAGATACTGGGTTGAAACCAGGGCAAAGAAAAAGGCATTCCCCACCTCTTTGTTGTTGTACGTAGAGCGTTGGGACTTCTCCACCAGAAGAAACGTAAATGAATCGGAGCTTTCGGCCATATTTTTTCAAGCCTTCGTCAGTCTAAAGTTCGAATCGGATCAGAAAACACGGTTAGACTGCTACTAATCATAATGCTAGGAAAACACAGTACAACGTCACGTCGCAACCCGCCGCAGAATGTGCGACCGTGACCACACCTAGCGCTGCTGTGGTGTGTCCCACCCTCCGGAGGGAATCATAACCCTTCACCACCTGGGGTTTGCGATCGGACCCCTCTTCTTTTGCGAATGTTTTCGAGCCGATTCGAATGGGACGCGCGTCGCTTTACAGAGGCTTTGCTTTCAAGGATGATCAATTTGACAACTTATCACCAAAATTAGCATCAGGTCAGGTCAGGTCAACGAGCTATGACGTCATTTCTAAACCCCTGTACGACTTCTAAAATGAGACTGACAAAACCAGGGTGTAACTCGGCTTCTAGAAAACCTAGATCAAGTTTCTAAACATCATTTGGACCCACTTAAAACTAAAAGTATGCGTACTGTCATCCATGTTGATGACAGGCCAACGCCAAGATCACCAGAGGTTCTGAATTCTGAAATTGTTTTTGTCCATAACTTTTGAATGAAATAAGATACAGTCTTAAATTTGGTATCATAGTAATATGCATGGCCAAATAACTTATGACATGCAACATGACCTCGAAAGGCCATTATGTGACCATGGCATAAGGTCAAGGTCATAGTAGGGTTTACAAGGTCATGCCTCATTTCATTGGAATACTTGGGTCAATAGGAATACATTGATCTCTATAGTTTTTTTCTGCTTCGAATGGCTCCCGAGGTACAAAATATTTTATAATTGGCTCTAAATTTGACCCAACTTGGCCCATTGTGACGTCACAGATCAACGGATGTGGTTCAAACTGGTGGTGTGTACGAAAAGAGCGCAGGCGGTGCCGGGCTAAGCTAGGCTGTGAGATAATTGAACGCTCTATTCAATCCAGCGGTTGATCTTCGCCGAAAGGCGACTTGGGCATCACATAGGCCTAGCGCACTCAGCGTTCAATTATGTGGCGAAGGCTTGTCTGTCCCTGCATATACAGGGGTATATTGTACATACATGAATGCATACAAACCTACCTGATTCATTGAGACGTTAAACTATAAGTGCAGGCGGGCTCTTACTTTACAATTTTCATTGACTTAGGAGTTGGGTAACCGTGTAGGTATATCCATACCTACGCTTGGTCGCCGCAGTAGTGCCACGCCCCAGTACTCTTATGGCGATGATGGAGTAATGTATTTTAAAGAACCGGGTGGTTCTGGAAGAAAGGGGCAGGTGGGAAATCCAAAACGAAACAAAACGTGCAAAACGAGAGACTAGCTTTTCAGACACATATTACACAGGGACAGACCATTTACGTATGTACATACCTATCTAAGTTTGGAAACCCCTGTACGATAGCATGGGACACTGTGCTCCGTGCATGTGAGACGCCACTGCCACACCCCTGATCTCTTTTAGCACAAAAAATTACTGGGTATAATAAAATCTGGTCCGTTCAGAAGAAGAATGCAAGAAATTAGTCCAGGATAAGAGAGAATATTATTATTATTTATATTGAAGCTTGATTTTGAGACCTAGATAACTCTTAGACTTAATACTTTAGTAGCATAGTTACTACATATCGTCATGAGCCTGATCATCAACTCTGTCCTGTAATAAACTTGTTTACGGGTCTTTCAAGGCCACACTCAGTGTCTACTTGATATGGTGTTGAGAGCATTCAAGGGACGAGTACGGGATTTCAACTCGAGATTCTTTGGTTCGTGAGCGAGCAACCTGACCACAGAACCATCCCACTCTGAAAGCATTCCCAAAGTTGCGCCTTGGGTATTATTAGTGGTATTTCATAGGCCTTTGTTTTTAAAGGTACGCAACATTGTATTTTCTCTCCCCTTCACCCACTCAGGCTTAGAGGTGCACCTACACACACACACTTGGTGGAGGATACAAGGGGGGGCTTGGGAAACTCAACTCACTCCCCACGAAATGCCAAAATTTCCATAGTAACTGCATAGCCGAAGGCTCTTCTGAGGCAATGACGAGGAAGCCTCGAGTACCCCAGCCCTCTCCGAATGAAGTCCTAGATCTGCCACTGCACACACCTAAACTCAATCACACGAGGCACTTGGTGTAAATGAGGAAGGTAGGGCAAGTCACAGCTAAATGGATTTTAACGTCCGGGAAACTAATTCATGCTTTAAAAATTCTTCAACTCCCACCCAGTACCTAAGCGTAACTTTCTCGGACTTGTTTCGGTATGCATTTATTTTGTAACATATCACATCATAAGAAATATGTTTCTCTAGTTGGAAATGGCAAAGCGGAAAATGATTCCAAGGTCTGATAGGCCGGGCAGCCGGTAACATGTAGACTTAGTCGATTGATGTATACAATGACAGCAGTGGCGGATACGAGGGGAAGGGGGAAGCTAGGGGGATCAAATCAGAGTGATTATGGTTAATGCTTAGGCAGAGATTGATCCGAAGCAATGGTAGGTGAGGCTCAAGCCTCAGCCAGACGTGCAGAAACTTGCCAACTCGGCTACTGGAGTTTGTGAGACATTTTAAAAAAATCGAGGTGCATAACTGTGACAAAATAGCGATCTTGGCTGTATGGTTCAAACTCAAACTACATATTTTCTAAATACAGAATGAGGTGTGTATCAAATATTTTAATTTAGCAGCTCTGTTCTTCAATTGCACAGCGTACCATTAGTGATACAATATTGGTACTGTGTTCAGTTTCTACTAAAACGAGGGACCCCCGCTGCAGAAAACCCGGAAACCGCTGTCACAGTTGCCAGATTTTAACATGCGGCCCAATGGTGCCGATTGCTAGTAGTTGCCAGAAAGTTGCCGCCTAGATACCCGAAAAGTGACAGTCGATTTTTTCGAGAAATACATAATTGTGGGAATATTTAAGGCATTAACGATAACGCAGATACTTAATCAAGTAGGTACTTCTCTGTCGACTTTTTCAGGTTAAATCATATTTACAGTTTGAGTCTCTTCGATTTAGCGGCCCCTATTTCTTTGAATTTAGTAGTGAAAAAATAAACATAGCTGGGCAGCCATTCTAGTTGAACTGCGCAACAGCGACACGACAAATTCGAAATGTTTATGTGATGTAGAGCCTGGCAAACAATTTACACACGTGGGAAAAAGCCTTGGGAAGAAGCCGCTTCTTCCGAGGGCATTGGGTATATCTGAGATAAGTGCAGGCTAAAACTAGCTAGAATAAATATTCCTGCCCATGGCTAATTTAAGATGAATGTAGGCTACTGTAATACTGATGCACTTTCACATATCAAACTTGGTTATTCATTCCTTAGCTTGCTTGTACAGTTGTGCCTTAGCTTATTTGTGCCCTAGATTGGTTAGATAGATTTGGAGCCGGAGGAAGTTGGGAGAGTTGGCGCCAGCAACAGACTGGCAAAAATTAGTGATTCTGGTGAGATTTTATGATCAAATTATCATGTCAATATTGTACAGATAGCAAATGTGTGCCAATGCAGTCCTCCACAAAGTGTTAACACCCACCCAGGAGAGGGGTCTGGCACTAACGTGCACTGGAGAGGGGTCTAGAAGACCCTTTCTCATCTCAGAAAATCACAGCAAATCTCAGAAAGAAAGAGACGTAGAAAAACGCCGGTTGGGGGTGTGTTGCTTACTGCCAGTGGTAGTAGGCAACACACAGGACCTGAACTGCATGGAGTTAAAACAGGATTTTGACTACACTGGATCTTTCTTTAGTATGAGAATTCCAACACCTCTGTACCATCTAGGCCAATAGACATAATTTTACATCTATGCAGGGTTGTTTCCTCAGAGTTTTTACTGCAAGGAGGAACGACCAGGCAGGTTATAATCGCGTGTGGGAGGCAAATTTTAAGCATTTGATCTGTCTATAATAATGCTACCTAAGGTCCGCTTTACCAACAGATTTTAGGTAGGTCCAAATCCTATGTGGACATTGACATTTTTGTCCCTTTTATTGATATGTGAGATAGAAGTTTAGTGAGGGGGAAGCTGTGATCAGGGTTCCCAATTGTGTGTACGTTCCCATTAATATATGTTTTCTTAATAATAATTATTTTCATAATAATTGCTACATTTAATCATGGGGAAATGTACCATAATTGGAAACACTCCTTCCAAAAATGGAAACTTCTTCAAAAGGGAAATGCATGTCATTGGGGAAACTGTGGTCAGAGATGCAAATAATAGTTATGACCCCAATACTGGAAACAATGACCAATAATTGGAAATTTTCCTTCCAAAAACAAAAACATGATCTAAAAATGAAAACACAGTTTACTGCTTTCATGCTGCAATGATTTGGTGCTGGAGCCTTGTCTGCCGCAAATAGTAAGAGTTAGGTAGAGGACATTCAGCATATTGGAAATAGTATTCAAGTATAAAATTATAATTTCCAGTTCTGTGTGACAGAGAAGGCATACATCGCATTGAGTTTGTGACAGCCAGCATACTTCCTGCACCTCTGGCCTCAGCCTCCCCCGCCCCCCGCCAGATGAAGTCCTGGATCCGTTACTGCATGACAGCCTCACTTATTTGACCTGATACTGAAAATCTTAATTTTCCCCCTCAAATATTGCTCTAAGAAATAATTCTAGAATCCGCAATCTTGGTTGATAGGGGCCAATTAAATGCACCGGCATTACTTTCACCGTTGAATGAGCGGTTAGAGAACACGGGCGGTCTTCTTGACTGTTTGCCTCATACGCAGTATTATTGTGGCAACAGCGAGTTGTAGCGAATGAATTCAATAAGGCTCCGTTGGCTCATATCTGTGGAGGTGCGCATTCTCTCCCTTTTATTACACCGCCCCTCCACCCTGAGAAGTGGTAACATTTCCACTAACACACATGCCTAGAGCTGGCAATATTTGAAGTCATCTGCACAGTACGTCGCTGCTCCCGCCGTTCCGGGACTATTTCATTTTTTGTTGCGGGCAGAGTAGGTGGAGCCCTCGCCGCTAACGGGAGTGTTTGCCGCGCGCCGACGGCGTCGCAGCAGTGCCTCCTGCAATGTGAGCTCAGACCATCTCCTGGGACAGCTGCGAGGGCCCGCCTATTTGCATATGCCGACATGTTTGCGCTGCCTCTTGCCTTGAAGCACATATGACCCATTTTCCAGTAAACAGAACATCTTATTATTTCTTTACGACTGAAGTGCTTTTTGAATAGGCAGTTTCTTAACTGGATGCCCGCGTATTATCATCTTAAAATGTTTGTAGAAGTAGTTCAATTACGCATGTGGAAATACCGTAGGAAAAATATCCACACGTGATGCTGCCAAATTGCAAAAAAGAGCAGCATTTATGATGGTAAACAATGGTTTTTGCACGGAACTAATTTTAAAAACATAGTATAGCCATGCTATTTCCAAGGCACTATATCCTCGTATGGAAGATCCCTATTTGAATAGAATGGTAAATAAAGAACAACCCGTAAAGGTGAAGGGCATTGGAATGTGCACCAATTTAAGGAATGTAATGGGGTGGGGACCTTTATGTTTTGATTCCCGTCTTAGAAAGGATAATTAAGCCCTAACGTTGATAGTGTTCTTCACACATTTAAAAAAAATATTATCAGTGCCATTTTTGTAATATTGCCGTTATTGCTAAGAAAGTGTATGGTACCAAACTCTCAAATCGACCATTTTTTACACAGGTAAGAAATCACCGCTGCCGAAAAACTATACGATAAAGAAGCTCAAATATTTTCAAAATCATCGATGATGATGCAAAACCATATCAGCTGCTAGAGCACAATCAAGACATAATAATAGAACGGGTATACTCATCTGTCGATATTGTTGGCTCATTTGACTGGCCTCATTGGATATTCTTTGGCCCGCAGTCGCTCCTGGCTTGACAATCGCTGTCAGTCCTTGCAAGCCGGCTTCAACGCATAGCTTTATTCTCTATTTTGGTATGAATCTGACTAAATCATGTTTGGTTATAATTTGTGGAATTTGTGTTTAAATAAAATCGAGATTCAAAATTAAGTGCTCCAGCATCTAGCAGATCCCAGGGGGTAAAATTCCCCACATCAACAACTCAAAACACTGGTAACTCTTTCTGACATTGTACTGGTGACAAATTCAGAAAGCATGTGTAGCGAGAACATTTGTGTTATACTCGTGACATATTAAATAATTTTATCCCAAATCATTATCATTAAAGCATGCATGAAATAGGTTATAACTGAATGAAAATACATACTGGCGGCTGGAAAATGGCGTAAATTTTGGCCGAATTGCGCGTTCCCAAGCGTTTTGACATGCAGTTCCAAAATAGGTCTAGTCAACGTGGCAACAATTTTCAGTGATGCCGCGCCCATGCAGGGGAAAGATAAAGATGTGGTTTTGTAACGAACAGTTATACATTGGGGGGGAGTGGATACTGTATGTACTTCAGGGTGGGCTCATGTAAAGAACAGTGGGTCATGCGTGCCGGTCGAACAGCACCTAGCATGATTTTGAAGTTGGTGGTAGTGTTTGTACTGGCCGTACTGAAGAGGTATGTGCTTTCTATAGGCCAGCTGGCTGTGAGACGAAAAATGGGACAGGAAACTGCGCTTGGTTTAAAGAGCACTTCGAAATGGACGTGATATTATTGGTAGATCATCAGACTGGTGAATTTTAATCCTGTAGTTTTCATTGATATGGAAATGTTGTGATGATCAGAAAAACCATGAGTACACAAAAATGGACTAAGGTAATGGAGGGTAGGTCCCATGAAACATCGTTCTGAAATTTGGAGCCAGGGTCAGTCAAGGTCATTGACGTAGGACGTCACAGAAAGATCTTATTGTACACCTTATTGTACACACCTTATTATAGCAGCCGCTTAGCAGGTAATTTTACCCATGAAATTTGACCTTGACAAGCAATGAGTTAATCTATTAATGGGTTCGTGTATAGGTATGCGTTTAAAGGGCACAACATGCAGATGTTACTTGATTTTTAGCTTTCTCCTTATTCGCCGAAGAGAAATTTGTTCTGAATCATTTTGCACTTTTCTGTGAGCATGAGTACTAGAAGACAATTTCAGTCGCATAAAGAGTGTTTGTTGTGTCTCTCTAAGATTATCTAAGAAGAAGGCCAGAAAATATGAAATCTACGTTCTGCTCAACACATTTTTAGGCATGGGCAGTCGCTAAGAATCGGCGGATAAGCATGTATCTATGATCTATGGATGGTAGATGTGTACCCATTTTTATCAAAGTCGAAGTAGGTGATTTTGGGAAGAATTTATGTGTTTGACCGTACAATAAAGGAGATTCAGCGATTTCTGTGAAATTTACCATTAGATAATCTACCGCAGTGTCTGGCCTGTAGCTATACTATGCTGCACTACCGCAGTGTCTGGCCTGTAGCTGTGCTGTGCTGCACTACTGCAGTGTCTGGCCTGTAGCTATACTGTGCCGTAATACTGCAGAGTCTGGCCTGTAGCTATGCTGTGCCGTACTACTGCAGTGTCTGGCCTGTAGCTATACTGTGCCGTACTACCGCAGCGTCTGGCCTGTAGCTATACTGTGCCGTACTACCGCAGAGTCTGGCCTATAGCTATACTGTGCCGTACTACCGCAGCGTCTGGCCTGTAGCTATACTGTGCCGTACTACCGCAGTGTCTGGCCTGTAGCTATACTGTGCCGTACTACCGCAGTGTCTGGCCTGTAGCTATACTGTGCCGTACTACCGCAGAGTCTGGCCTGTAGCTATACTGTGCCGTACTACTGCAGTGTCTGGCCTGTAGCTATACTGTGCCGTACTACCGCAGCGTCTGGCCTGTAGCTATACTGTGCCGTACTACCGCAGTGTCTGGCCTGTAGCTATACTGTGCCGTACTACCGCAGAGTCTGGCCTGTAGCTATACTGTGCCGTACTACTGCAGTGTCTGGCCTGTAGCTATACTGTGCCGTACTACCGCAGCGTCTGGCCTGTAGCTATACTGTGCCGTACTACCGCAGTGTCTGGCCTGTAGCTATGATGTGCCGTACTACCGCAGTGTCTGGCCTGTAGCTATACTGTGCCGTACTACCGCAGTGTCTGGCCTGTAGCTATAATGTGCCGTACTACCGCAGCGTCTGGCCTGTAGCTATACTGTGCCGTACTACCGCAGCGTCTGGCCTGTAGCTATACTGTGCCGTACTACCGCAGTGTCTGGCCTGTAGCTATACTGTGCCGTACTACCGCAGTGTCTGGCCTGTAGCTATACTGTGCCGTACTACCGCAGTGTCTGGCCTGTAGCTATACTGTGCCGTACTACCGCAGTGTCTGGCCTGTAGCTATACTGCGCCGCAGTGTCTTCCCTGCGAGTGGACTGTGCCGCCAAGCAGCCTTCGCCCGACACCGCACCATCATACCCGCGTGACATACTTTCAGGCGGGCACCGATGACTTTCGTTTGGGGGGGGGACGGGTCCGTTGGACGAAGGGTGGGGGGGGCAGAAGACTGATGGGGGCATGTTTGACAGGGGCAGCAGGCTACTGGAGGGAAAAATTGGCCACAGAGGGTAGTTATCACGTAAAAGGGCTGCACGCTATGGGCAAGGCCGGCAAGCTGAGAGTAGTACGGGTACTAAAAGCCATATCAAGGCTCATTTCTGCCCTCGATGGGCACCTGCGGTGGTCAATTATTACCATAACCCATGTCGGGAGCTTTCGGCGCCCCACATGGGCGGGAAGCGGCACTTTGGAGTCAAAGCGTTTCGGGGAGCCGGGCCCGCTGCCCCCCTTGAGTGCGCTTCTGCATATTATACCGCCTCCACGCACAGGCAATGTGGATTTTTATGGCTTATGGCGATGCTTTTAGTTTATAAGATTGCACCTGCTATAAAAAATTGTCGGCGGGACCTGACGTTCACCCATAAAACGGAGAGTAGCTTTGCCTTCTTAGTAAGCAGGTAGCGGTAGGGCACTCGCAGCCACGGAACTTTATGGTTATTGGCAAGAGTTCTGCCACATGTCAAAAGCTGTTCTGGGGTCAAAGTTGGTATTGAAACTTTGGTCCTCGCTGACAGGAAAGGGCAGTAAACAATAGTTTGGAAGTCAGAGCCGTAGTGCAAACTTTACTTGAAGTGATAATGAGTCTTGCAGCAGCAACAAGCATGGTATGATACTTCGTCCTGAAGTCTTGAGCTCTTAGAAAAAACGACAGGTGCAGCCTCCTACTCCCAAGCTCTCATAAAACATGACTTTGTAGATGAATGGGATCTTTGATGAGATGGTAGTTCGGTTCTCGCGAATCCTGAAAAGTTTCTTGGATGAGAGATATGAGCTTTCGAACTGCAATGTATATGTAGAAGTGACCTTGCAACGGCTCCTCTGCCTGGATTTAGGTTGATTGTTCCGAATACTTTTTGAAGGATGCAGGAAACTGCAATTTTACTTAATAACTTGCTACCTTAGCCCGTGACTTCTTTTACAACCATACACGTATATTCACACTACGGCGGTACATGATACATAGGTGCAGGGACCCTAAAACAAGCCCCGGCCGACTGAGGTGGACAAAGAAAAATTACACACGGAGGTGCCGAGCCCCGAACCCGTGACCGCCGACGGCGCGAGCGCTCTAAATTGCGCCCAGACAGGCACGGGCTCGGAGCCCAGCAGACGTCCACCGGCCGGGTGGGTGGAAAAATAAATCAGGATGATGATGAACGCATGAGCGGGACAAACAATACATACGTAAAGCGTGAGCGAAACCAATAAAGCATGGAGGTGGCCTCACAGCGCGCAGACACCGCCCAGGGGAGCAGAGCCCCATCAGCAACGCAGACTCAGACGACGGACAATCCACCCATCCACCACGCCGCGGTGCGCCGCCCCCGGGGAACGCGCGACTCCTCGTCTACCCGGACAGCAGAAGCCGGGCTCCCCGTCCCGCAGCAGACTCCTGTCCCGGGATGGCATCCCGACCGATCGGCAGCCGAGCGACTCACCGGCTCGGCAGCCGAAGAACTTCCCCGACTCCGCTCTGGGAAGCACCGCGGCGGCGGAGCCCTCCGAAGAATCCTCGCCTCCGGCCCCGCCGCTCAGAGGACATATCATCACACTCGAGGGTCCGGATTCCTTTACCTTCCCTCTCCGGACCCCGCGGAGCCGCCCGGCCAGAAGGCACCGCCACCCCGATGTCCAGCCGGAGGCGCAGAACCAATCCCACGCCGACAGATGACAGATGATGGTGACAGATGGCAGACAGATGATCACCGCATCCGAGAAAGCCCGGCGCCGCACCCCCACCGCAGGAGGAACCTCAGCCTCCGCAGATCGGCGACGCCGGGACGCCGCCCGCGGCGCCAGCGGCCGACGCCGGGCCCAGAGGACCACCGGTAGCAGGCAGGCGAAGACTGAGACGACGACATACCGTCAAACTTGAAGAGTCGGACTCCTCATCTTCCTCTCTCCGGACACCTCGTAGACAGGCACCTCATCAGCAGGCATCCAGAGGCCGACATCGCAGGAGCCGCCCGGATTGCAGGTGCCGCCACTCTCGAAGTTCAGCCAGCGGCGCACGACCGATCCCGCGCCGACAGATGAAGACCCGCCCCGGTTGAAGACGCCTTGGGCGTGCCTCCATCACAGGAGAAACTCCAGCCCGCGCAGACCTGCGACGCCGAGACAACGCTCGCGGCACCAGCGGACGACGCCGAGCCTCAGGGACCACCGGCAGCAGGCAGGCGAAGGAGAGAGGGGCTCCAACTCTGCGGTGCAGCAGGAAAAGAGAGAAGGGTTTGGCCTGGTGGGAGAGTGGCTGGTGACGAGTCGGGGAATAGGTGCCGGATCAGAAGTGCAGTGCAGTTAGCAACGAGACATTTAGACATAAGGGTGTCCGTCCCCGAACCCCATGCTAACGGGAGATTACTTTGTCGATGAGGCACCTCACACCTTTTGACATTTTGATAAGGCACCTTTTGGTAGATTTTAAGGAAAGTCAGTGGCTAAGGCACTATGTGTCCATTCTGAGCTGCCACATCCATAATATTACTTCCCTGTTTTGTTCATATTTTCGTTTTCATTGCTGAATAATAAGCCCCCAATAACCCTCTGTATGTTCTGAATATACCTACGACTTCTGTATCCTGAAAGACCCCTTTCGCACCTCCGCAAATTGTTCTTAAGCGAGCAATAAGTGTTTCAAATATTTTTTTCCTTCTTACAGATATCGCAAGAAGTGTCCTCTTTGGAGTGCTACTTGCAGTCATGTAGTGACAGGGTGTTTTTATAGCTTGAAAAAGTATTACTGAAGCCTGTGAATCCTCTTGCTCATAGATTGGATCCTCTTGCACATACTTTCTTTCCGTTCTATAAATCTGCAAACTGATCTTACTGTTGAGCTCCTCTGTCCATTCCTTTTGTTTCCATTCTCGCAAATGCTTTTTGATGATATGCTTTTTGAGGTTTCTAAAGAAGTGATTTTTAGTCCCGTCAGGTTCATATATTTCAAAGTTGTCTTTGTCCATGTTGTATTGTTCTTCTCTATTTGAATTTTGATTATTCCCTTTAGCGGATGATTTGTTCCCTGTAAAGCTTCCCTAGCGTATTGGGGATAGCCTTCAATGACTTTGGTGATCATCATTGATCATTCAAGAACTGTCTATCCATTTTCCTCCTTCTAATATACTATGAGTTCTGTGTGGCCATTTAAATATCAAAGGGTCATAATGCTTTCATTTTCTCCTCTCACTTATTTCATCATTTTGTGTTTTGTTCTCTTGCATATTTGCAAGTGAAAAGTAAACTAAAATCGAATGCATTCCCCAGTCATCTACTGTTATTATCCCTCGCCCCACCGGGGCCATTGATGGCCCCCGAAGGATTTTTTTCAAGATAGCAGAAAAACGACGAAACGCCGGACCGCGGTTAAGGACTCTATATCTCAACTCATCATTATATACCATCCCTGAAATTGTTTACTCCGGGTCACCCAAGGTCAGGTCATCAGGTGAGGTCAACCAAGGTCCCCTCACTTCAACTTTTGAGCTCTATAAGAGCTACGTTTCTCTTTCGATCGATTTGAAACTTCCTACAGTTCATGGCCCCACCAGGGTCTAAAAGTGTATATCCGAGGTTTGCGATTTCGTGACCTAAGGTCAGGTCACGAGGTGACCTCTCCCATTGAAAAAGCATGGGAAAAGCTGTCTTATGATCTAAAAGCTACAAAAACGATTGCAAATGCTCGGCTTGCTCAGAAAAACGCTTTTGGACACCCTTTTACGGATCCCAGGGGTCATATTTTCCCTTCAACGTCTCCAAGGTCATCCAAGGTCACCACGAAACAAAACAGTATCTTGGCAATAACTTTTGACCTAATTAAGCTAGAGCGTTGCAACAAACTCCATGGTGTATGTCTCATCACTAGCTTTCATTTGATATACGGCAAGGTCACTTTCTGACCTTTGATGACCTCAGGTCATATGAGGTCACGAGGTGACCTCTGGAGGTCAAACTAATAGCGGGAGGTCATTACATTCCACATAACGGAAAATGTCTGGAATTTTTATATCCAATGTAGTTTACCAGACCTCAATAGCTCTAATGGCATAAGAGTTATGCCCAGTTTTCTTAAGCATTGCATATTTGAGTGAAAATAGTTTATCGTGACCTACTTTGACCTCAGGAGGTCAAACCATTAACCTGAGCGCTTAAACATGTAAAATAATTTATTACTGAATTCACGTGAGCTTTCTAATGCACTTTGCAGATTTGCTCTAACCCCCATATTTTCGGAGTTAGAGGGGGCCATCGATGGCCCCGGTGGGGCGAAGGTGGCGCTGGACCCCTGGTGGGGCGCGGGTTATGACATACAATATATCTCTATGTTTGATTTCTATTTCCTTAAGTGACACCTCTATCTCTGTTTAATACCTGCTGGCTACCGCTCTTTCTGTCCTTCAAAGGGCGCATGCGTTCCGTTTTTTTCAATGCCTTCTGACGGTGAGAGACGACCATTTTTCTGCTGTGTTTCTGTCATACAAAAAGAGTTAAGCTGCCTCAGCTTGAAAACTTGCTCACTGCTTATCAGGCCTGGGTTTTTTGTTAATAAGTAATTTGGACAGCCGCAATTGTAGGGAACAATTAGATCTCAACATAAGCACTCTGAATAAAGCTGAATGCTGTCTCGTGGAAAAATGATTGTGTGCGGTTGTTTTCTGAGAAAATGAGTGGTGTAATACATGGCTGTTTACCAGCATTAAATGTATGGAATGTTATAGAAACAAGCGGTGGCCTTGGCGAACCATCCCCAAAGTGACTACTGACAATCAATCAGAGCGCTGGAGCAGCCGTCCCAGCCGGTGTCTTGACTGGTTTCGAGTAGCGGAGAAGTGGCTGATGCACCGTAACGGGCATACCGGAGCTTCAACAGCTCTGCAACGCATTGAAGAGCTACGAGTGGGAGCTTTCTCAAGAATCAAACAACTCAAGATTATATTTTTAAATCTGGCATCATTGCAGGCAAACTGGCAGCATTCCGACGAACGTTTGTCACAGTAACTGGTCGCAGTAACTTTCCGTGGGGATGGGGTGGGGAAGGCATAGGCGGATCCAGGGAGGCAAAGGGAGGCAGATGCCCCCACCCCCTGATCAACCATCGGCCCTCCCTGAAATAGTCACGGCGCCCCCTGAAAGGTAGATGGCGCCCCCTTCAAATGTTACGGCGCCCCCTGAAAGGTAGATGGCACCCCCTTGAAATTTTACTTCGCACCCCCTAGGATGCGAATATCGGTGCCCAGCGATAGGATTTCGCGCCCACCTGATAGATTTTCCGGTCAAATGTGGCTTCCCCTGGCCCGCATGGCGTCCCCCGAAAAGGCGCCCTCCATTGGCATTCCTGGATCCGCCTATCGGGGCAAGTACAGGTATTCGGCTGCAGTTTTGGGATGTAGTAGGTATATCGCAGAGAAAGTTAGAGAAATCGGAATGATTTTTGCCGTGGTATTTATGATTTGAACACCGGCAGCGGTTGTTACGAGTGCTGGTACAAATGAGGGGAGGGGGTCTACTAATCCTGAGCCTCCCTACCAATGACGCCACCTGGGGAAAACTGGCGTCCTCATGGTTACACGATATGCCTGGGTGGATCCCTTTAGAATAGAGATTTGGCTATTTTTTTTAAGAAAAACAATTAAACATCGAGCCGAACAAATTCTGAGAAAACATAGATGGTTTTGAATAGAGTAGGTGGTCCATTGTTTCATTGATTCATTCATTCTTCATATTTGTATATGCCTATCATAAACATATCATAGCATTGCGTAGCTTACAAAACATATCTAAATTCCTTCCTGGCAATCGATCTATTAACACGCGCATTGACGGGGGGCGGGTACCCGCCCCCCGTCGGGTTTTTCGGAGATAGCAGAAAAACGGCGGCGCGTAGCGGCGCCGTACTTGGCATACCTTTTCCCTCATCATTTTTACAACTTTTGTGAAATTTCTAAGGTTGGGTCCTTTCAGGTCAGGTCACCAGTACAGGTCAAGTGACCGGACCTAAAAGTTTAAGATAGCATAAGTCGGAGCAGGGTGAACATATCCGGTTGAAAGTCATATCACATAATGGGCCCACCGAGTTCTCTGAAATATGTTCCGGTATTTTTGATATCGATGACCTAAGGTCAGGTACGAGGCGTGACCTCTCCATTGGAAAATACATGGGAACAATGGTTTTTACTGAATAATAACGAATGGTGATAAGGCGTTTATTTTAGCTGCATTAGACTTGCCTTGGCTTTGCAGTTCTAATGATATGCATTTTATATATTTGATCCTGACCTGACCTCAGGTCAGGTCAAATCTTTGATTTGACCTAGTAAGGTCAAATTATACATCATTCGATTGGGCTTGCTGCGAGTATTCCTATAGTTCAAGTAGTTTTTTTCTCTATCTTGACTTGTTTAGATGAAATGGCTGAAAAACTTAAATTACATGTTATCCCTACGACGGCATGTTTTGACCTCTCGTGACCTCAAATGTGACCTGACAAAAAAAGGTACAAATATTTTCGATGGAGAAGTCGATGGACTACCCAACGCCGTTTACTGTTTTTCGCTACCTACCATGGTTCTCGAGATCTAAGGGGGCGGGTACCCGCTCCCCCCTCATCAAAACGAAGGTGGCTCAGACCCACGTCAATGCGCGTGTTAAAAATCAGAAATGTTGGTCCAGGTTTTGTAGCCTCACCTATCATAAATTGTATTTCCAATACTTTGTTGTAAACATGCTTTTGTTCGGATCGTTGTTTGTGGCATGGTTATCATGATAACGCTGTGCGTAGAAAGGATGTCTCATTTCAATGTAATTTTTATCTAAATCAAATAGTCGCTATGTGTCCGACCAACTTTTTCAGCTAAATTATTCAAATCTTAGCCAAATAAACAATTTCAACGTTGATGAATGAATGGATTGGTCAATGAATTAATAAGTGCATCAATGCATTATGAATAATCCTTCCGAATTATTTATCCAGATATCTGGCTAGCTTTTTTCCAGCTTGATGGCCTCACCTCAGCTCGTACTTTAAAAGGCTTAGAAGAACGCCAATCGCGTGGTGGACTGGGGCTGGCTATGGTACTTGTTGATAGACATTGTGGCTATTATGATTAATTTTAGTTTAACTAGTTCAATACCTTCAAGGTGGAACGAGCTCATAAATTTCAAATATTTTCCGCGCATAGAAATCATCGGGAAATGCTGTGATTAAACGCAAAAAACTGTGGAACGTACTAAAAATGAATCAAGATTGCGAGAAAGTCCAAAAAAATATAAAATTTTGGTGTCAAAGTTATTCACGGGTGGTGACCTATGACGTCACAATATGATATATACCCTATAATTACGCTATGACTAGCAAGTAGGCAACATTATGCCAGTATACACATTAGACAAGTAAGGAAAAATTAAAGCCCTTATACGCGTTGTCTGATTCTGCACGCACGTCAACGTGTCACTAGGTTTATAAATGCATTACGACAGCTCCATATTTCTGTGGCACGTCGTGACCGCAGATCATCTGCAGAGTGCCAACAGATATCGCACACGTCAAGCACAGGGACACAGTGCCACGGTGCACCGCCGACGTCGATTTTAGCTCTCGTCAGAGGCGCGCCGTCCGCGTGCCAGCCGGGTCGAGATGAGAGTGCCAGTCCGCGGCCGTCAGTTCTTAACTACACCGACAACATAAGTGACGAGCGGGTTCAAGATACCGAGACCAAGAGGTCTAGGAATAGCGCTGTTAATCACTGGACATTGACATAGGATTGCGTGACCTGAAAACAAGAGCTGTCAGACGTGATCTTATTTTTGTGTCTGTGGTATGGTTTTAGAAACTAGTGGGTATCAACACATTTTCCAATGTAGTACCTCTCTCTCCCCTCTCTCTCTCTCCTCTCTCTCTCTCTCACACAACAAGACATCCCAAGCGTCCTGGGGATGTAATTTGTTACCCTTCTCTTGTCAGGGGAGAGGAATGGGGTATGATAATAATTATTTGTGGAGCTTATCGGGGCACCAATTGCCAGAGCCAGGGTCATTTTCCGGAATATATCATAAAAGCTTGCGGATAAGTTTCTTAAACTTTCGAAATTTCCCTAAAACCATGTTGGACAGATTCGCTGAAAGACTAAGATGAAGTCTTGCACTTGGACGGATAGGAGATATAGGTTTCGATTTGAGGGAGGGTATATATGCAAACCATCTTTTACCGTGTGCAGTGCCTTCTTAGAACAGACCCGTCTGTAATGATATTGAAAGCAGATATTAGAATTTGTCAAAATATTTTTAGTGATATGCAAATTAACGTTTCAATCACAGTCATACATACATATATATATATATATATATATATATATATATATATATATATATATATATATATATATATATATATTGAAATTAACAATATGCATCTTGCACCAGTAGGTACTGCTTGTTTCTTGCATCCACCTCTAATGATTTTTGTTGTTTATTATGTAATTTCTCTCGATGTCTGAAAAGTAACGTAGTATATTACGGCTATTATTTTAAGCAACAGAAAACTGGAAATACTCATACATTTCACAACCTTATTTTGGTCCTGGAACAGCCATCGCATTTTGAATCTTCACATGTGCAAAATATATGCTTATTTTGCATCCACACTCTATCAATGCGTACTTGTTTTATGAAAATCAGACAAAAAGATCACAAGCTATGTAGAACCTAAATAAGTTGAAAATATTGCATATTTTACACCCCTACAGCTCTTTTTATCCCTTTCCAAAATAATTTTCAATCATAAGCTCATTTTTCAAATAGAGTTCAGCCTTCGACAAGTCGATGCCATATTCGTATGTTTTGGGTGGGGACTTATCTACTCACAAACTGCTGAGGTTATATGTCGTCGTAGGAGGAAGGGAATGGGCTAGGCTTGAGTTAGGGCAGGGCGCCAAATTTTGCTTCTGGGTGGGCTCGAACTCGCAACACTCAGCACATGCCGCCCCAGTAGCTCAGTTGGTAGAGCGTTGGGCTCCGGCCCGCGGCTCAGAAGCATGCAGTGGGAGTGCATGTCCGTGCTTGGGATCGGTTCCCCTGAGACGCTCCGGCGCTCAATAGTTTACCCGACGTACAGGTCGGCTGGCAACTGACTGGTGAGAGGGTGACCTGAGCGGGGCGGCCGTCCCTGTGCTTTGTGGGACGTTAAACTTGGCTCAAATCAACCCTCCATTGTGGGAGTTGCTCATTCGGGTGGTGGGGTCGGGGTCTCCGTGACAAGTCCCTTGATGACTTTAGTGAGACTCCCGACTCCAGCAGCCTTACCAGGAACAACTTGAACAAAATTAAACTTAAAAAAAAACATACAAAATAGCACCAACAAAGCCGAGAGGGCGCGCTAACCGACTGCGCCATCCAGACCTTTTTATCCCAACTTACTTTTTCAAAATCAGACCAGTAGAATTTTTGATACATTACACGGTCCAATTCGTCTTCTTCCTTGACAGGGATAGGAACAACTAGGAGCCTGACGAGAATAGGGCTAACTATCCAGTATTAGCAGACGCATTTACGGGGGTCTGAGCCACCTTTGCTTTGACGGGGGGGGGTAGCTACCCGCCCCTCCTAAGATCTCGAAAAGAACGCTAGATAGCGAAAAACTGCAAATGGTGTTGGGTAGCCCATCCACTTCTCTATCGAAAATATTTGGACCATTTTTGTCAGGTCGTCACTAGGAGTCAAAACATGCCGTCACATGTAAATGAAGGATTCGGCCATTACATCTAAACAAATAAAGATAAAGCAAAGCAATTTAGACCATTAAAATCTTCGCAGCAAGCCGAACTGCATGATATATAATATGACCTTGTTAGGTCAAATCAGGTTAAATATGTTATTTGACCTGACCTGCGGTTAGTTCAAGGTCAAATTCGGTCAAAACGCATATAAATAGATCCGCAAAAGCAAGGCTAATATAATGAAGCTATAACAAATGCTGTATTATTATCTATTACTAAGTTATTCAGTTAAACAAATTTTCCCATGTATTACCAATGGAGAGGTCATGGCTCGTACCTGACCTAAGGTCAACGATATAAAAAATACCGGGAATTTTTGTTAAAAAGCACGTTGAGACCATTATCGTATATGAGTTTCCATTGGATACGTTCACCCAGTTCTGACTTATCCTTTCTTAAACTTTTTTAGGTCAAGTTTTTGACATGTACTGGTGACCTCACTGAGAAGATCTAACCTTAAAATTTTGAAAAATAAAGTTATAAAAATGATTAGAGAAAAGGTATACCAAGTACGATGGAGCTACGCACCGCCGTTTTTATGCTATCCCCAAAAACCCGAGGGGCGGGTTCCCGCGCCCCGTCAATGCGCGTGTTTACACAAACATGCAGTGGCGGATGCATAACAATATTTCGGGGGATCTAGAGGGCTGGAGTCTCCATCGCTATTGCCTTGGAACAGCCTGCGGCTATTTATGAACCAAAGACACTGACATTTGGGGCGGGGCTTGAGCCTCCTAGCCCCCTTGTATCCGCCATTGCAAGCAGGGCCCTGGGATTTGGTTCGTTTGAAGTCTATTTTGACAACATCTCAACTTTTGAAAGCTACATCTATGATTCAGACAGCTCGTCTCAAACATTACTTTAATGACCTTAGAAATGATTAATTGATTGGTAATTGGTCCATCGATCGAAATGTGGAGTCCTAAGTCCGTCTTCCAAAGGTCAGAAGTTTGAGTAATTCATCATCGTCTTGTTTATACTAAATGGGCTGTGGACATTTCCCTCCACAAGATCAATACAACGACACTAGAATAAATGAGCTAGGGAAATGGATTTGCCAAGTCAGGGATGGACCATGGAAGTCGGAGGAATATATAAAGACCTGTCGCACGACATATCATTTTGCCAATCTTTCAGCAATACATATTGGAAGAATTCACTGTCATGACTTCATCGTAAATCACATTAGAACACTAAGTCATTGTAGGTGACGAAGGAGAATGAATATCCGAGTATTGCCGATTGATCATTATGTAAATCAGGACAAACTGTAAGATCACTTAGCAAAAGCCTTACGCTAAATATAACTCCAAAATTCATGATAAATGCGCTTTTTCATTTAGAACAAGTATATTTCTTCCACAGACAACTCCACTTCATATCACATTTGATAAAAATGTCGGTGTATCTATTTCATTCCATAACATCCATCACGTTAGAATTAGTCTGACTATACTTTTCGCTTTTCGAAAGAGTGATGCGGCTATATCATGGCTACAATTATCATTCTAATATAGCATCTACCAAGCAATCTCTGCAGCCAGGGGCGCAGCCAGGGGGGGCACAGGGGGCACTTGCCCCCCCATCGGTGACGGGGTTGCCCTTTTGATTGCCAGGTGGTGTGCCCTCTTTGGGCCGTGCCGCTCGAAATTTAGTGCCCTACGCCGTTGAGCCGAGATGGAACTAGACTGCATTTAGCGATGTAAGCTATTGTTTGACAATTAAGTGCCTTTTTGGTCAGTTAGGGCATTCTGTCGCCTTTCCAAGCACCCGGGAAGAATATAGGGACGTAATCCGTTTCCAGATAATGCCTCATCATCGCCAATAATCGTACGAGCGGACCTAATCTGGTGCCCCTTGAGCTCATCTGGTGCCCCCTGAGCGCTGGTCTTGGCCCTTTGAGCTGATCATGTGCCCTCTGAGCTGATCTGATGCCCTCGTAGTCAACCTGGTGCCCCCCTGAGAAAATAATTGTGCCTTCTGAACCTATGTATTGCTCTCTAATTTTTCATGCTCTCTCTAATTATAATGCTCTCTAAGTTAGTCTGATGCCTCCGAGCTTGCCTGGTGCCTTATTAGCTGTTTTAGTGCCCCTTGAGCTGATCCGGGCCCCTGAACTTATTTAATGCCTCCCGTAGTTTATCTACTGTCCAGAGCCGCAGCCAGGGGGCACAGGGGGCACGTGCCCCCCATCGGTGCCGGGTGTCGTTTTGATTGCCAGGTGGTGTACCCCCTTTGGGCCGTGCCGCTCGAAATTTAGTGCCCTACGCCATTGAACACAGATGGAACTAGACTGCATTTAGCGATTTGAACTATTGTATGACAATTAAGTGCCGTTTTGGTCAGCTAAAGCATTCTGTCGCCTTTCCAAGCACCCGGGAAGAGTATGGGCACCTAGAATGTGTCCACCTAATGCCTCATCGTCGCCAATAATCGTACGGGTGAAGCTAATCTGGTGCTCCTTGAGCTCATCTCGTGGCCTCTCAGCTGGTCTTGGCCCCTTGAGCTGATTACTTGCCCTCTAAGCTGATCTGGTGCCCCTGAGTCAATCGAATGCCCCACTGAGCAAATAATTGTGCCTCCTGAACCTATATAATGCCCTCTGAGTTAGTATAATGCCTCCGAGCTTGCTTGGTGCCCTAATTGCTGATTTAGTGCCCCTTGAGCTGATTCGGGCCCCCCGAGCTGATCTCATGCCTCCCCCAAGTTGATTCTGTCTCCTAAGTCAATATGGTGCCTCTTCAGCTGATTAGGTGCCCCCTCAGCTGATTATTGATGTCTCCTTAGATGGCCTGGTGCCTCCCTGAGCTGGTTTGGTGGGCCCTGAGCCCACCTTGCGTCCCCTGAGCTGTTATGTTGCTCCCTGAGCTGATTTAAGCTCCTGCCATAGTCTGGGGGGGGGGCTGAGAGCTGATATGGCCCCCGATCAGATCGATCTGGTGCCACCTGAGCTGCACTAATGCCCCTGAGTCGATCTGGTGCCTCCTGAGCCCACCTGATGCCCTCTGAGCTAGCCTGGTGCCCCCTGAGCTAATCTGGTGCCCTTTAAGCTGATCTGGGCCTCCTTACGTGATTTCATGAGCAGCTCTAAAGCCCTGAGCTGAGCTGGGCCCACAGAGGCTGATGAGGGCCCCTGAGATGGTATGGGGCTCCTGAGCTGATTAAGTGCCTCCTGACTTGATCTGGTATTCCCGAGCTTGTCGGGGACCACTGATCTGATTGTTTGTCCCCGAAGCTGATCTGGTGCCCTATGGGCCGGTCTGGTGTCCCCTGAGCAGCTCTGGGGCTTTTGAACTGATTGGGTCCCGAGCTGGTGAGGGATCCCTGAGCTGATTTAGTGGCCCTGACTTGATCTTGCCCCCTGACCTGACTTGAGGCCCCTGAACTGATCTGGGGCCCCAAGAGCTGATCTGGGGCCCAAGAGTGGATCTAGGTTCTGCGGGTACCCTGAGTTGGTCTGGGCGCTGAGCTTGTGAGAGCCCCTAATGTTGGCTTGAGGCCCCCTGAGGTGATCTGGCGCCTTAAACTGTTCTGGGGCTTCTTGAACTGGTTTAAGGCCCTATGAGCCTATCTGTGGCCCAGTGAGCTAGTCTGATGACCTCATCTCTGGGACCAATGAGCTAGTCTGATGACCTCATCTCTGGGACCAATGAGCTAGTCTAGTCCCTGGGTGAAGCATGAGCTGCTCTGTGGCCCTGATCTACATCAGGGGGCCCTGAGGTGGTCTTGAATAGACAGATAATAAGAACACAAGGCCAACTCCTATCATCTTGGGGCGGGGTCACTGAGCTAGTCTAGTCCCTGGAGGCAAAACTGGGGGATGGGGGAAGCTGCTCTGGAGGCCTCTGATCCACACTTGGGGGCCCCAGAGCTGGTCTTGAATAGATGGGGAATAAGAACACAATGGAAACTCCCCTTGTAAAACGGAGCTAACGAGGAATGAGGAATCTCTAAAACGGATTGCGATACCTAGGCACTCCTGATTATATAAATTGCTTATTATACTGGTGGATTCTGGGAAGGGATGATAACAAGGCATGTGCCCCTGAGCTCAGAGCACAGTCCCCTAAACCAGGATTTCTACTTATTAATTTAAATGAAGAACTAGTTTTCACAATTTTCAGCCCTGCCACACCATCCCCATCCAAACCACTGGCCTGTTCACCTTTTATTTACTCTTAACTGGGACCGATCCTTGAGAATATTCAACTTAATAAATGCGTTCAAAAGGTATCTCCCAATTTTTTTCGGCAGCAAAAATGTGTTCTTCCAAAGACACTATGCCACTCCTCGTCCCACGGCGATTGTGGGAGGCAAGGAACTTAACCCGCGCCCCACCGGGGGTCCGGCGCCACCTTCGCCCCACCGGGGGGCCATCGATGGCCCCCCTCTAACTCCGAAAATATGGGCGTTAGCGCAAATCTGCAAAGTGCAATAGAAAGCTCGCGTGAATTCAGTAAGAAATTACTTCGCATGTTTTAGTGCTCAAGTCAATGGTTTGACCTCCAGAGGTCAAATTAGGTCAAGATCGGCTATTTTCACTCAAATATGCAATGATTAAGCAAACTGGGCATAACTCTTATGTCATTAGAGCTATTGAGACCTGGTAAAGTACATTTGATAGCAAATGCCAGTACTTTTCCGCTATGTGGAACGTAAAGACCTCCCGCCAGTGGTTTGACCGCCAGAGGTCACCTCGTGACCTAATATGACCTGAGGTCACGAAAGGTCAAAAGTGACCTGCCGTATATCAAATGAAAGCCAGTGACAAGACAAACACGATAGTGTTTGTTTCACCCTCTAGCTTAATTAGGTCAAAAGTTATGCCAAAATACTGTTTTGACCTCTGGTGACCTTGGATGACCTTGGAAAAGTCAAAGGCAAATATGACCCCTGGGATCCGTGAAAGGGTGTCCAAAAACGTTGTTCTGAGCAGTCTGAGTATTTGCAATCATTTTTGTGGCATGTATATCATGAAATAGCTTTTCCCCATGCTTTTCCAATGGGAGAGGTCGCCTCGTGACCTGACCTCAGGCACGAAATAAAAAATCCCGGATATACACCTTGTAGACCCTGGAGGGGTCATGAGTGTAGGAAGTTTCAAATCGATCAACTTTGAAATGTAGCTCTTACAGAGCCTAAAGGTGAAGTGAGGTGACCTTGGTGACCTCGTCTGGTGACCTGACCTTGGGTGACCCGGGGTAAAAATTTCAGGGATGATGAAAATGATGCAGTGAGAGGAAGAGCCCTCAACCGCGGTGCTGCGCCTCGTCGTTTTCTGCTATCCCGAAAAACCTTAGGGGGCCATCGATGGCCCCCCGGTGGGGCGAGGGTTAAGCCGGGTTCAGCCAGGGCTCACTCGTCACGACAAAACCAGTGGCCATAATAAATGAATTTTCGACTCCAATATGCCTTAACCTGCATATTGTAACAGATATCACATGCTCCGCTGATTTCCCTGATGTTAAATACTTGCATGAGTTGGCTGATTTTTCCTTAAATCTATCCAAAACAGTCGTGTTTTGGCTACTTCCATGACATTTCGGTGATATTTTTTTCCTTTTTTTCGCTTTTAATCACGTTTTCCTTCTCCGTCAATGATTTATTTGCATTTTTATTGAACCAAAGATGCCCAAAAAATGATATAAACAAAGCTATATTAAGTTTTTTAGGTTACGTTAAAAAGTGCCCTTTTTCCCCGGGGTGCCCCTCAAAGTTGGTGTGCCCCCCCATACCAAAGCTCTGGCTGCGCCCCTGTCTGCAGCATTCGACAATATTTCGTATCAGCTGTTTTCGTTGCCAGTCTCTTACGAACAGTTCCCACTTAAGCCTCCTTTTAGTGCATGACTGTTTTATTCCAGCTCCATGGTCGAATACATCTTCTGACTCCTTGCAAAAGCTTTCAAGCTCCTCTCACGGCGTTTATTTTCAGCCCCGTGGTCGTGTTGCAATTAATGATCATCTTAAACGTGTAAGCTACCTGTATCCTTCATTTCTAGAAATCGTATACGATAAATGAAAAACGCCAAAGTAAAATTTCAGGCCTGGGGCTGTCAAAAGAATTCCCATTTTCTGTTCTTTTCATGTCAATGAGCCTGGAGAAAATCTCCCTTAAATATTAGCCAGTTGGAAAATAATGGAATAATAATGAGACGTGCAGAGCCCTTCCAGGTAGCCATAGACATTGTTTAGATGAAACAAATGTACCGTTTACTATCTTATTTTATACTTACTATCTACGCTTACTATCTAAATGCTATCATGTACCCAACACAACTTTCTTATATACCCATCTCTCATGCCGCTATATAAGATAACATATTATGTATGTTATGAAAACCTTTTATTGTTTTCCATATAACAACAGACACATAGCCAGCACATACAACAGGGCACCCAACCGCAGCGACAGAACTCTCCCCGGCTATGGCACCACCATACCTTTAAAGGAGAGGGGAAAGAGAAAATAAACAGAAATAAGCAAAACAAAAACGATTTGAACACTGAATTTATCTTAAATTTATCTTAAATACACGTCCAAAGAACAAATAGAATCACAGAAAAATTTTAACAAGGATAATTTCAAGTCGAGGGCCCACATATGTTACAGATGATATCATACATAAGGAGGCGAGGGCAGCGCAAACCAACTAAAGAACGAAGAGCAAGAGCTTCCGTAGTAATGGGCACGCATCAAACTCAAGTCTATGATCGCACCTGATCAGCGAGACCAATTATTAGGCTGTGGAATCAGACCAACAAACAAAAAACTACCAAAAGCCAAAGAAAACTAAACAATACAGGCACATATAAAACAGAAAAAGGAGAGAAATACATAAGATACCGGAAACATACTTGAGAAAAATTAAAAAAAGACAGACAACTAAATCATGCGCAAAGTCATACGTGGATGCATACATATTACTTAAAAATCTTAACTAGAATAATTTCAAGTGTAAAACCTGAGTGGAATTAATCCCGCAATTTATTGTTACCTTTTCATGTTTTTTTTTCTAATGTTTTTAGAGTTTTCTTAATCTTTTATCTTGAACGTTCGTTTCCAATATTTGTAAGCAGTACATGTATTTATGATCCTAATAACTTGTATCTATGTAAACGATACTTTGTAAGGGTCATCTTAGGCAGCTATAGCTGGTACCTGACTTGAATGCCATGTTTTTTAAGATGTGTCTTGGATGTAATTTTAGAAATCGGATGTTATCTATCCCTGAATTGAGCTTTTACTGGGGGGCAAGCCCTTGTCGCTCATATGAGATGAATAAATAAATAAATAATATGTCCAAATATACCTCCTGTAATATATATATATGCAGCCACGCACACCTCCACAGGTTTATTCTAGGCCTCACCGGCTATAAGGAAGCCGCATCCGAGCGCGTCGTTTGCGTTGTTCATTTGCCAACAGGCTGGGCGGCATGAGGAAGACGGGGTGGGTGAGGAGGTTGGTGGTCATGCCTCAGCTGCGTGGCCCCGCAGTCCGCCATGTTGAACGTCATCGTACCCGCCACCCGTTCCAAACCAAATATCATTTGGCCCAGTCGTGTCCCAGCCCGGTGGGTAGTCGTTTGCCGCCGGATGGTAATTTAACAGCTGCGATCTAGAGGTGAAAATGTGTACCAGGTCACTGGGATAGGAGACGGTGCGTGATATGGAGTGGTCCCAATGGTGAGAAGCTGAAAAAGGTAGGCGACTACTTGGTTTGATGTCCATACTGCTTCAGCTAATATATACATATATCAAAGTACGATCAAACTAGTTTTCTATTGCTCCTAGCGCATGGTCCCAAATAGATTCTAAATGCGTGATTTGCGAAGTCATAGTTTGCCATCATTTTTGAAAATCATATTGCTTTACGACACATTTCCATGAACCTTCTTGGAATGTAGTGTATTTATTTCTGCTGTTTGCCATATGGAGTTTGATCTATTTCGATACAGCCTTCAGTGGAGAGTATAGTATTGCCATCCATTGGACTGTAGGGACGTTGCAACATTTAAAAGTTCCATGTTTCATGTTGCACAAATTCATGCCTCGCTTCGGTGGCGCTGTGTAATCTTGGCCCCACTGGACATATTCTACAATCTGGCACTGTCAAAACACTGTCACCAGCACGTTTTTGCGACAAATCAAAGTAACGAAGATCACACAAGTGTGCTGTGGGACATTTTTAATGTTGTGAACGTGCAAAGGCATGCCTTATATCGTTTTCAGCTTGTCAACGATGTTTGCAACTCCATTTGACCGGCTAATTTTTCGCTACCCCGAAGTGCCCAACCAACTGCAGTATCAAAGAACAGCTTCAAATGCGCTCGGTAGTTTCTACATATACTGCAGCAAGTGGAAATAGTCCTATGTCCTTCCCCCTGTGTAGCTTCTTGATGAGCATACCACGTTAAAACTGTGGCCATGCTTGTTCAATCTCAGTCAAGCATGCGAGGTCAAGTTGAAGTAGTCACGTGCACGTTTCTTATGTCTAGTGAAGAGTAATGATGTTAGTTCTGTACTTTGTAACTTTCTATCACTATCACTTATTTTAGTTTATTCAACCTGAAGGTGGGCTGCTTGGATTCCGTTTCACTCGAAATATTATCGATCCTAGCGAATACTCATTTTTGTATTGTTATCTTGTATCATTCTGTGAGGTCAGCAAAAATGCATCCACTTACGTAGACATAACTCACATTCAGAGTGTCAGAATAACTCAAACAAGGTAATTGTAGGTCGGTGACCTTGAACAACCTGAAATGTCAACGGTCAGCGAACCAGCCGAAGTTCCACCGTGTGTTCTGGAAATGATGTTAGAATCATATGCAAGCAGATTTTATGCAAACAGACCAGCCGCTTGCCAGTCACGTTACTTGTCCCAGGCAGTAACCAGCCAGATTGACGGCCGCCTGCCGGTCACGTGACTTGCCCCGGGCGGTAACCAGTCAGATGGACGGCCGCCCACCGGTCACGTGACTTGCCCCAGGCAGTAACCAGCCAGGTGGACGGCTGCTTGCCGGTCACGTGGTTTGTCCCAGCGCAGTAACCAGTCAGGTCGACGGCCGCCCGCCGGTCACGTGGTATGCCCCAGGCAGTAACCAGCCAGGTGGACGGCTGCCTGCCGGGAGCGGGGCTGCGCGAACAGCTGAGCTGTGGACGCTGCTCAACAGACATCGGTCGGTGAGACTTGGCGTGTTTTATTGGCACGGCTAATACACGTAATAATGCCAGAGACTGTACAAATCACAGCGACTGCGTTTGAATGACCTGTCGGGGCAAGAAGCGTGAAGAGAAGGATAGGAGTGAATCCAGGCAGTAAGGTGAAAATGACGTGTAAAGTAGCCCAGAATTCAGGGGGAAATAAAAAGTGAGCATATTTTTATGTAGTTTCTGCATGCCATTAAACTTGCTTTGCGAGTGAGAGTGGTCTGACATCGAGTCAGCAAACAGAAAATTATAGTGTGCATCCGCTGAAAAATATCCTCTAAAAGTAAGATTTGAGAGACTGTTATGCAAGAGATTTGGTTGGCGGAGTCCGTTATCGCGCTCACCTCGGCCTATGACATTCTACATCTGCGGGGTGTAGTGGGTTTGAGCCCACCCACAAACAGTTTTTGGCGCCCTGCCCTAGCTCAAGCCTAGCACATTCCCTTTCCCTCTCCGACGCTAAATGACCTTAACAGTTAGTGCGTCATTAAACTCCAAAAATATTATTTTGCTACAATGCATCAGGAAAATCGTGCATTGTGCCCCGACTGTGCATGAACGCATACGGCCAGACGTTCTTTCTGCTGAACCCTTCAAATGTCAGGAAGCTTCATCCATCGCCACTGTCAGCTCTTGATGTGAAGGAAAGCTCATACCGCGCCAAACTGCTCGGTTAGTGATAGATGGGACCTCACTTGAAAAGACCTGAAACCTAAAGAAACTCAGTTGGGTGGTCCCGTGATCTTTTTATGCATTATCAGAAGCAATGTGTGGTGAACACTGTTGCTGGAGACCGTGGCACTCATTCAAAATGCCCCGTCACATCAGTAGAACAAGTTGCCTGTGATGCGCCGACCCATCGTACACGTCACGGCTGAAGCGCGGAAATGCCTGGCTAATTACGGCGCTCGTTACTGCATGTCGATGGCATTGTTGTTCTGTTGTTTACTTTAGATACAACAGGAGTCGTCGCATGCCACAAATTGGCTATCTCCCGCGAAATATGTATTCTGCTAACGTTAGGGGAATGCTACATGAATGACGAATTGTTTATACATGCTCAGGAAATGAATGTTCGAACAATGATTGGGTTAAAAGCATTCAGAAGATCAGCATTGAAGAACCACGCACACAAATACCGCGCATTCCGGTGCTCTTCGCATTTTAATCGGATTACTTTCGAGCTTCCAGGCTCAAGATAACCAGGATACAGGATGAAGGATTGACTATATTCCTTTTAGAGTGATAATTGTATTGCATTCTGTCTAAAGAGGTTAGGCAATGGCCCTTGCACAGAGTATGTTTTTACGCTTATCATGTCATCTAAAGTTTTTGTGATGGTCAGGTATACTAAGAATGTGACTCTTTTTCTCATGGATAATAGCAGCTTCCTTAATGTGTCCGGAACTCCAAATGATTGACGAATTTAGTGTTGTTGTATATTGCCAGTATACAACATAGAAAACTGTATTTTATTTTTAGTGTTGTCCTTTGATGCACTAAGCTTACAGGATACGACCCTCTACACTCGCACATTCTACTAAGCTTGACCGCCGGATTTAATCCCTCGGCTTGTAAGCTGACTTGGTTCTTCATCCTCATTCACCTAGGATAAATGCTGTTGTAGTATCAACCAAGTCTCTTATACTAATCGCAGATAGAATCTGGCTCAGTAGCGATGTTAGATGACCTGGGTAGTGATTCGTTAAGTCCCCGCAAATCTTCATCTGACTCAGTGAGCTTGGCGGCCGATATTAGTCGCTCTCCAGGTGACCATGCAACATCAAATCTACCGTACATATTCTTTGGACATACGATGTACGTGTAGACATGTAATTACGACAAAGTCACGTCGTCCAGATAAATACTAAGTAACTAATTTAGCAAGTAAGCAGGTAAGTCCCGTTTCGAAATGTTTTGCTTCTAATGACTAATTTCTGGGTGGTGATTTTCAAAAGTCTGTAATTTTATTTCTCTACCGCACGTATGGCGTTTTACCAATTTTTGATAAAAATAAGAAAACATAAAAAATTAAAACGTTGAAAAGAAATGATTTGCACCCATTGCTTATGAAACTACAGGGGGCAACATGTCATCTTTCATAGTTTCATTTTGCAGGAAATGAGCGCACACTCAGCTCGGCCAGACGCATTCTGTACGTGCAGGGTGTCGTGGGTTCGGGCCCACTCAGGGACAGGATCTGGCACTCCGCTCTAACTCAAGCCTGGCTCATTCTCCATCCCCTCCGACGGCATATGACATCAGCAAGTGGTGCGTCGTAAACCCCAAACAATCATCTCATAAAGCCTTGAAATTGCATGATGATTTCGCAGTTTTTATAATCGGTGGTTGTAGTTGATATTGTGATTAATAATTTCAAAAATCATTCCTAATTAAATTCATAATTACCAAAATCATTGGGGGTGCCCAAATTTGAAAAGGTAAATAACTGCCACATGAAATGATAAAGCATAGCTTTATTTTTGTTTTGTTGTTTCACGCAATCCCTTTGAATTCTGAAAATGATTAACAATACAACTTAAGGATATTTTAACACTAAATGAATATTTCATTACATGTGCCCGGGCTCAAAAAGGAAATAAATTCACCACCTTATATGGTACTGTTCATTAACCCGGCACCGCCGGACTTTTTCATGCACACTACCGCCTGGGGTGTGATGGGACCTCCTGCTATCTCGGGAACCGGAGGTGATACGGAAAAGTTAAAACGGCGCTGGAAGAACCTTACCCTCTTCCACTCTGGATCAAAATTTGAAGGGTATCAGTTGACCAGTGGCGTTACAGTAGGCCAACATGGCACAAATTTAGACCCATTTAGAAAATTGCTTACACCTCGGGAACCAGAGACCTAGAATAAAAAAGTTATCAATGTGTTCGTCTTGCCCTAAGGATTAGAATACTATGTGGCTTGACCTTGTAAGGTCACATTATGACCTTGGCCTGAGGTCAAGGTTAAATAAAAACCTTTCTCAAAGTCATGTTACATACAGTTTGAATCATTGGGTCATGCTCATTACTATGATAGTATGATACCAAATTTGAGATTGTATCTTGTTTGGTTCAAAAGTTATAGGCACAAACAACTTCGCAAACCGTGACCTTTGGTGACCTCTGGCGACCTTGGTATCGATATAAACCTCAAAATGGATGACAGCATGCATATTTTTCAAGACCTTTGGAATGATGTTTAGAAAATTTATCTAACTCTTGTAGAAGCCGAGTTACACCCTTATTTTGTCAGCCTCATTTTAGAAAAGCGGAATTGCCTTACACGGGCCTAGCAATGCCGTTACAACTCGTTGACCTGACCTACCTGATGTCAATTTTTGATCGTAAGTTTCCGAATTGATATTCTTAGAGGCCTGCAAAGCGACGCAGGGCTCATCTGAATCGGCTCAGAATCATTTGCGAAAAACCGAGGGAGGTCAGATTGGACCCCCTAGGCGGTGATGGATTAAGGTCAAAGCAACATCCCATCACTATTCGAGAATGTTCAGCTATCGTTTTCACCGAAATGTACCGTACTAACAATATTTCACAATGCAAGTTTAAACATTTTGAACATATTTAAAAACCTAGCCGTTCAAAAGCTACCGCCGCTCGAAATAATTTATCTAACATTGTTTGATGTTAATAAGTGTCCTCTTCCATCCTTGTACCAAAATCTCCGTCACTGTATTGTTTCGCTCAATACGAAATTTCTGGACCGAAAAATCAAAATATACCCAAAAATATTTTTGTCAAGGTTCACCATTTGCAATACTGGACATGATTTGTGAGGTCACTCACTACCCCAGTTTCGACAACTTAGGTATAATTCGAAAGCTGAGTGCTGAACGTCTAAGTGTAATAAAAAAGACATTGATAAACAATAACTAACTAGGAACGCGACGTCATACGGGAGATAAACAGCGAAGGATTGTAGCATACAAACTATTTTTTGTGCCTCAAAATAGAAAGTCGGACAATTATGGTTAGACTACAGCGCGCAGTGACTTCTGGCTGCCTGTAGGCCGGGTGGCGGCGGCATCGAAAGAATGTGATAGGAAAGTGGCCAATGCTAAAGGAATACACTGATGTTAATGCCATTAAAATATACATACCTACTCAGTCAATTGCCTCGTGCATCCTGTGATTTACCTTGGACTCTCCTTGTTTGAACGGTCAGAGCTACTTATCCCCCCGCCTCAAATAGTCATTTTATCACTTTAACATTCTAGGGCTCCACACACATGAAAAGTCAGCTTGTCGTGTATGTCACATGCATGGGTGGAGATCCCGAGTGGGGTTGGGGTGGGTCGGTGGTGGGGGTCAGGACCCCCTGATTTGAAAATCTAGAAAACCTGGTTGGGGGGGCAGCAGACGGTTTTTGACCACTGAGGTAATACATCCTTATGTTTAACACCACAAACAAAGCGATTGCTTTTGTAATCGGCTGCTTGCAATCATAATGCATTGTCTTTACAAAATTTGCATCGTGCAAGTGTCAGAATTTATGAAAATTAACACGCACCCACACGAGGGGGCGGGCAACCGGCCTCCTCAGGTTTCTACAGGTAGTAAAAAACATCTTCGCGAAGCGCCACCGCACTTCATCAACGTCCAACTCGACATTTTTTCAACTTCTTGAAAAATAATTTAGGTCAACTGGCAGATGGTAGGTACTGTAAATACCGTAGGTCAGCTGGCAACTGACTGGTGAGGGGGTGACCTGAGGTAGATGGCCATCGTTATGCCTTGTGGGACGTTCAACTTTGGTTCCTTAATCAACCCTTCATCATGGGAGTTGCTCGTTTGGGTGGTGGGGTCGGGGTCTCCGTTGCAAGTCCCTTGATGACTCTAGTGAGACTCCGTGTCCTAAAACTGAATTGGCAACAATTTGGACAAGATTTGTAAAAAGAAAAATAGCAGCCATTAAACGTGATAGAAAGGGATCCATCGTTTCGAGGGGGACGAGGGCAAAGAAACTTATTAGTAATGGGCCTTGCAGCCTTAAGCGAAAATTTACAAAGATGTCGCGACTTTATCAATAATTGAAACAAGTATAACCTATCCTATAAGCACTGCTAACTCACAATTACATCGTTCCCGAAGATAGACAAATAGTTTCAATACAAGGTGACCAAGTGAAGCACAGCATACGTTTCAGAGGATTCATACAATGTAAAAAAACGTGTGAAAGGCTTTCATTCCCAGGAAGTAATTTCAATCTGCCCATATATGCGAAAAATGTCCTGAAATCATAACGCATTCGCCTTGGTCACTTGAACAGGCTGCCTCACATGATACTTTTAACAGGTGATCATTTCATAGCTGACACAGATCCCAGTTCAAACGACACTTCGAAAGGCTTTTGATTGGTGTTTTTTAATGATTAAGGTTTGGAAAATTTGAAGCAATATCGAGAGCCACTGCTGAAAATAAATAAAATGTATCATGTGTTTAGCCCTCTCACAGGCCGGTTTAACTACATTGCACCAATAATTAGTATTTGAAATAAAGAAAAGAGAACATTCAAAAAAGGACGTTTTACTACTTTTACCACTGTTTCCACGGTTCATTGGACGTGGTCGGGCATCCACAAATAGCTATAATTTCACACTACTGGTGCCTTGTATAATCATTGAAGAATAAGGGAATATATTGAGATGACTTCAACACTTACACTGACTTTGTCCTGTACAGACGCATTCATTCACCTGCAATGATGGCCGTCAGATCACTCATTACTTAAGCCAAATAATCTATACCAGTATGTTTAATATTCCCTTTGCATTGGACATTTGGCCATGACTAAATTTGCAACCATTCACGCAGCACCCATAAAAGAAAGTCTATTTGCACAGCACGACACTGTTTGGTTCGAACATAGGTATACGAAACCCGAACCTCTCTTCCTTTGTTTGTAGAGATTTCATGAGCAGTCTTATTTACCGCTGATATTTTTTTAACTTGTGTTCATTTTTCCATAATCGCATCGGCGAACAGACTTTGGAGCTGTCTGGCAACATTGGCTATGCTTGATTGTGGAATATACAAAAACTTAATCGTGCTGAAAAATGTGTGCGTAAGAAAAGCACGCGTACCGTTGGTATCATGTATTTGATCTTTCACTGGACTTTTTAAGCCATCGTGATAGGTTGCCGGTTTTGCAGTGTTCTCGATAAAGTCACAGGTGCCCTTGCTGTGAGACCTAGTGAAAACACTTCATTTACATAATTGAATCTTGCTTCGATATAACTTTGCACTGGAATTAAACATTTACATTGCTTTGAAATCGTGTGCATGGCAACACCATTTGATGAAGTTAAATATATTTTTGCATTGTGCAGTACAGCTCTCCATCAGGAGATGTATGTACATTCTTCAGTGATTTCTCTCGCTTTCATGCTCCAGGCATAAGTTCTGAAGAAAAAAGCACGAGCCATCGCAGTGTTGTGTTTGGAGGCATGTTATATCACACAGGCTCCGGGCCTAATTGTGGATTATCTCTACTGTTCAGTAAACCATGTAGAATGAACAGTGCACTGGGAGCGACGCCGCTAAATAGCCAGTTTTAATCACTACCGACAATGTTACATACAAGCGTTTGTTCGGGTCATCTTTGAGGCTGCTCGAGGTCAAAGTATTCCTTACAGGAACTAAGTGGAAACCTAAATTTTGTGGCATAATAGCTGACAGAGGAGAGCCGTAGAAAAACATGTTGAGCACTATTGGAATGCTCTTGTCGAGACCGATCGGATTGTATATCTTATAATCTTGTCTAGTCAAATTTCAAAATAAACCTGCTTTGACCTGGAGCCGGGCTTAGGTCTGTATGGTAAATAGAATATCAATCAAACTGCAGTGGCAAGTCAGGCACGGCAACGTAAAAACAAAACTTCCATCGCAATTCTCGACAATTCTCAATTCTCTCAAGTTATCAAAATTTACCAATTGCCCCATGCATTTCTAATGGAAAGATCGTGACCCTGACTTTGTCCCATGCTATCGAAATAGAAATCCTGCTCCGCAAAATTATCTTGCTCGGTAACCTTACTATGTGATGTAAATCTAAGCACGATAGGTTAAATTTGATCTTACTGAAGCGCCTCCAAAGATTGTCGAGGTTAGGTCTCTTGACCTGGGTTGGCAGTCTGACCTGGCATGACCCAGACCTAAAATTTTGCCAGGAGTTGTAAAAGTTTCAAGTTAAAGGTAGATGAAATACGGTGGCGCTGCACGAAGTTTTTTTACTACCTGTGGAAACCTGAGGAGGCCGGTTGCCCGCCCCCGTGTGGGCGCGTGTTAATGTTCATAAATTCTGACACTTGCACGATGAAAATTTTGTAAAGACAATGCAATATGATTGCAAGCAACCGATTACAAAAGCAATCGCTTTGTTTGCGGAGTTAAACATAAGGCTGTACTACCTCAGTGGTCAAAAACCGTCTGCATACCTACCTTAGATGCAAAAAATTTGGAATTTATAGCATGAACGAATTTTGTTTAATTTTTTTAATCGAAAGATATTTTATGCAGCAAAATTTTAAGAAAGGGCAGTTTTAACTGCGAAAAGGTCAAGCTAGGTAAAAAAGAATATGTCAAACGAATTAAAAGTCAAAATTTTTAACACTTTGAAATTTCCTTTTAGCAAAATAATTTATCGTTAAAGACGAGTTCAATGATATACAAAACTTGTTAATCAGACAATGCGTTTTGGAGTTATGAAGCAGCAAAGATGAGTCTACAAGGTGACCTCCCGAAAATGCCTCGGGCTATATCTCGGTCACCGTAGGTCGGAGGGGGCTAAGATTCTCACAGGCGTGTTCCTGGCCCAAAACTACCCCAGAGACAAAGTTTCAGATTTTTTCTAGGCATGGTGGTGTCAAGCCTTGGTCGATCTGTCCTGGAATCCCCCTATAGGCAAAATGCAATATTTTGACGTCAAAGGTCGATGGCCTTGAACGACCTTGGCCTAAAAATTTCAGAGAACATTACCTCAGACCTTTCCTCTGTTGCTTCAGGTCACTTTCTCTCCATATCCGGCTTCTCATCGCATAATCACGGCATTTCCCAATGGCTACCCTGCACATACAGAATTTGACCTATATGGCCTCGTTTTACCTTGAATATATTGACCTAGGTCTATGAAAATTGGCTTTAAGGTAGAATACCCTAGTCTCCACAAACACCTATACGTTCATTTTCCTAGACCTCTTGGGTTTTGCACTGTCAATGTCACTGATGCCAAGAAGGCTTGCACAAAAACGACACACAGACATACTGGATCTCAAAATTTTGATCTGATACGGCATTTCTGCTGCCAGATTCGTGTTCAGCGCCACAAATTACCTTAGAAACGGACATTTTGTATTGGATCCACGACAAAAGTTAAATTGTGCTGACCAGTGTTATACATCATTCCATTCGCCGTGACAAGAGGAAGCGAATGGTGCATACAAAGCAATTATAACTCAACCCTGTCAGATGCTAGAGCCCAAAAACTTTGCTCAAATTGCCAACTTCTTTGACCTGTCATGACCTCAATATTGACCTGGGGCAAAAAGTGACTGATATAGTTCCTTTATAAATTTTTATCAGCTATCCACCAGCTTTCACGTTTTTTCGTTATTACGCATGGGGGCCGAGTTCGAGGTGGGTGTTCAAACACCCCCCATAATGGCGAAGAAGGCCCGGAGGCCTACCGGGGCGCGGATTAACTGTTATGGATCCAATTAGTTTGTCTGGGCACATCGTGCTGATCTGGAAACCTCTGAGCGTTTTGGGGACCTTAGCTCGTTTGGCACCCTGGTTTGCTGATGGGTCTATTTAGCTGCCCTAGGGCCCACTGAAAATATAATTTGCAGAGGGCTTCTGACTTGATTTCAGGATCCCTGAGCCAGTGAATGGCCCCCTGAGAGACCAAAATGGGCGTCTGTACCCACAGTCAGGTATTGGAGAGAAATTGTGGTTGTAATTGGTGTCTTTGCAGGGGACCATTCTTTGTTATTCGCTATAATGATTTCAGTACTCGGGACAAAGTAATGAGACCCTGCATGAAAAGTGGCGGGGGGGACAAAACATAATCCGTCCTCACCCACTTTCAAAGGTGGGGGGACGCCAATTTTGCGGAAACAGCATACTAAACCTAGCTATCACCATATTGTAGTATGGCTCAGTTTTTTTGGTGATTTCTATATGTTCAAAATATTTATATTGTAATAATCGTTTTTGGCTATAATGATGCAACAAATGCTGGGGTCATAAGACTTCTCAGAAGGGGAATACGCTAGACTTGAGCATTGAAAAACATTTTATTTCACACGCTGGTTTTGTCTGCTGCTAACACGTTTTCATTGAGGACTACATTAAAAAGTGCACGGTACGTTATAATCGCTATCCTTTCAAAGACCGAGTCAACGACAGAGGTTTGGATCCGTATCTTATTTTGAGTTTCCGGAAAAAATGTGATTGAATGTTCGAAGTGTATTGAAATGTATCTACATGTCGTATTACCTCCTAAGGAAATCAATATCCGGCTCGTGTAAAATCCTACCATCATAGGGTTTCATACGGTATCTATAGGTATTGCCGGAATTTTAGTGTCTTCATTGTCTTGCAAAAACATCCATTCCTGCGGCCTCGACTGGACCAGGACCCCCTGGTTTGAAAAGAGATCTCCACCCCTGGTCACATGTACCGTGTGTTTGTATTGACAATAAGTGTTTATCAATGAAAATAGAATGAAAAGCCGCATCATTTACCCTGTTGCCGAAAAATACTAAGGATTTTATATAGGCGCCTGTAATTTTACCCGCCAAGCATTTTCACATACCGAAGTAATTTAATGAGCTTATACTTATGTTTTCCAGTGATATCGACACCGCACACTGCACACACACCTGACCCATACATCCACCCATGTGCACAGAATATCTCTTGCATCTGTCCTCCTCTCTCAGTCCAACAGCAGGCAGATCAACCACCATTCTCAACACCACACGCATACGTTTTATAATCCGCCACGCGACCCCTTCCCACCGAGGCTTGAACTCGGCGCCAGCGGCGCCCAGCGACGTGACCTTTCTAACCTCTGTGCCCCGTTGGCAATCGGCATCCAGCGGATCGCGGCTGCTGATTGGTGGAGGCGCGTTCACTTGTATAGCAAGAAATTCAGCGGAAATTTATCAATAAAAATGATAGAGTTTAAACCATAAACCAAGAGATGTATTAACCAGATCTTTTTCAAGCATTACCCCTCGCCCCACCGGGGGCCATCGATGGCCCCCCTAAGGTTTTTCCGGGATAGCAGAAAAACGACGAGGCGCAGCACCGCGGTTGAGGGCTCTACCTCTCACTGCATCATTTTCCCATCATCCCTGAAATTTTTTACCCCGGGTCACCCAAGGTCAGGTCACCAGACGAGGTCAACCAAGGTCACCTCACTTCACTTTTAGAGCTCTGTAAGAGCTACATTTCAAAGTCGATCGATTTGAAACTTCCTACACTTCATGACCTCTCCAGGGTCTACAAGGTGTATATCCGGGATTTTTCGATTTCGTGCCCTGAGGTCAGGTCACGAGGCGACCTCTCCCATTGGAAAAGCATGGGGAAAAGCTATTTCATGATATAAAAGCCACAAAAATGATTGCAAATACTCAGACTGCTCAGAACAACGTTTTTGGACACCCTTTCACGGATCCCAGGAGTCATATTTGCCCTTTGACTTTTCCAAGGTCATCCAAGGTCACCAGAGGTCAAAAACAGTATTTTGACAATAACTTTTGACCTAATTGAGCTAGAGCGGTGAAACAAACACCATCGTGTTTGTCTTGTCACTGGCTTTCATTTGATATACGGCAAGGTCACTTTTTGACCTTTCGTGACCTCAGGTCATATTAGGTCACGAGGTGACCTCTGGCGGTCAAACCAATGGCGGGAGGTCTTTACGTTCCACATAGCGGAAAAAGTACTGGCAATTTGCTATCAAATGTACTTTACCAGGCCTCAATAGCTCTAATGACATAAGAGTTATGCCCAGTTGGCTTAATCATTGCATATTTGAGTGAAAATAGCCGATCTTGACCTAATTTGACCTCTGGAGGTTAAACCATTGACCTGAGCACTAAAACATGCGAAGTAATTTCTTACTGAATTCACGCGAGCTTTCTATTGCACTTTGCAGATTTGCGCTAACGCCCATATTTTCGGAGTTAGAGGGGGCCATCGATGGCCCCCCGGTGGGGCGAAGGTGGCGCCGGACCCCCGGTGGGGCGCGGGTTACTAGCCATATTTTGCCCTATATTTGCTTGATTACCTGCGCCACCATCCGATACTGTTTGGTACAGGCGAGGCAGCGGCAGTCAGCGCTGACTAGCCGGCGCCCGAGTTCGCTGAAGTCAGGAGAGTCGCGAGGTGGGTTTCTGCACAGCGAAAAGGAGTGGGGTCCGGTCTGAAGGTAACCGACAAAGGGAGACGAGAGAGACTTAGGTATGTACATAAAAGTAAACCTTAATCGTCGTACGAGTTATAGCGAGTGTGAAGTAATGAGAGCGCTGCCGAAGTAAAACCTGATAATACATCAAAAGTGGGAAGCAAGTGTGAAGTGGAAAGCTGCCTTGTTACGTGTTTCATGGTAGAAATGCACTAAACATGATTTGGGACTCGAAACATTTCCGATATTTCAATGCATTTCACCTTTCCTGCGTCATACCACATTTAATTTTTTTGGTGAAACACAAAAGTTACAGGCAACAAATTTGTTGTCTAATGAGGGCACTCTTAATCGATCCACCATTGTCGAAACTGTGACGGGAACGACGACCAGAGTTATCGGGCGGTCTATGCCGATAACCGAAAGTATTGAATGTGGAGTGGACTGTAATTTAGTGGACTGTATTACGGTGTTCAATCGATTGATTGGAACGAAATTATGGCACCTATTTCTCCTTTCTATGGTTATGTTATTTCTGGCACGACTGCTTAACGATCATACAACGGCTTAGCCAGGCTACAACCGACAAATCCAAATAATTCCTTCCTGATGCTGTATTTGATGCGTTGGGACGAAAAAAACAACGACCGACAATCGAACTTGGCGGAGCGATTTAACTCCGACACCATATGCGAGCTCAGGTGGGGAGAAACTCGACGGGAATATGACCGATACCGATCGAATCCTTCGTTAACAGAAAGGCGACGACAGCGAAACTCCCGATCCTACTCGGCTACTGATACAAACAGGCTTGAGGCTTAACGATACAAACAGGCTTACCGATACAAAGAGATAAAGGAGTGCAATCGCTCCAATGCACTCCAAAGAAAAGTTAAATCAAGCCTGGTAACCTTCCAGGCCCGAGTATTAATTTCAACGGGTAATGGGCTGCAGAGCCCCGCCTCACCTCCCCAGCGCCTGTCGCAGAGTGCCTAGAAACGGTACGGTCAAACCGATCCCGAGCACAACTGGACAACGTACAGACTCGGCACGATTATTCCAAGCCTGCACGTGGTTTCGCGAGAGGAGGAGGGCGGAGACTCTAATTAATTTAAACGAAAGATGAATGCTCGCGCCTTACCAAGCGCGTACCCGACCCGACTGACGATTCAGAGAGCACTGGCCGCTGCCGCGCTGCATGACCCGGCCGTACAAGACCACCGCCACGTCACGTGACACACGCGCCCCCGACGCCGGGACGGACCAATCGGCGGTCGGCACGGCGGCCGCCACCCTGCACCGACGATGATCAGCACGCTCTCAGGTGGTGAAGGTGCAGGCAATATGTTAAGGTATTAAATAGTTTTGGCTAAATACTACATTGCAATAATACAGAGCACCTAATTCTAACAAACATAATAATGTGGATTTTCGAAAGCCATTGGGAGGCGCCCAAATCCGAAAACTGTCAACTACGACAGCGTTAAGAGAACCATTGTATTATAAACACTGTACAACACACTCCATTGAATACATGAAACTATACTGCACTGCCTAATATGAAAAACAAGAGGTACTTCACATCCAGAGATATAAACTTATACCCCAGCCCTATAGGTAGTTTCAAAGTTTCATTTGGCCAGGCACTGAGCAATAAGCATATACCCAGGAAAGTGGCAGTGGAGGAATGATATATCCACCAGCCAGTTATAGCTTCTTTTTAAGACTCATCTAGTGGTATGGGCGCCAATAGCCAAAGTAGCTGCAGCATCTAAAAACTATAATTGTTATGACAATGAGGTTCCTGGTCATTTTACGATCAGCGCCAGATAGTTACCCTAATCGAACGAGACGAACTGCGATGTCCCCTTTCCGGCTATTTCACAAGAATTATTCCTCCACATATGCTCCGAACATTGTTTCCAATAAATTTGGATGGATATTTTCTGTGAGCTGTCATGATCTAAGCAAGTGAAGGAGGTAGAAACAAACACATTATTACTTGAAACACAGACCCTCATACCAGACACAGCACTGCGTTCTGCTTTATCGCTGCAGTTTTCGTTATCAAGTGCTTCATAAATGCTATCATTTGGCCATGTGAATCAATAAAAGTCAAATAACTGTATTTGCAAAATATCAAAACATGATCATTAAATGTATTTATATATATATATATATATATATATATATATATATATATATATATTCATAAAAATTTTTAGGGCAGGCGGTTGATTTATGAGATTTTTATTCCGGTGCAGGTGGGATCAGTATGCAGTCAATTATCAGTGGTGGATCCAGGAGCGGCAAAAATATATTTCTCCCTCCAAACGGAAAAGCCAGGGGTGAAACTACATTTTTGCCTCCCCAAACTGTCGGCCTCCTTTTTGCCCCGAATCCTTTTTAGTTTATTAGCAAGGATTTGGTGTTTCAACTCTCAACTTCAAACAGGAGCAGTCAACTTCAGTGTAAACATTGGCCCTTGATAACAAAACAAGCAGCTTGTGGCCACATGTTTGACAACACGACGTTTTATTTTTTGATTATCAACTCTTGGGCTTACCCCCAAAACCTACCGCCTAGTTAAATTGTGGCATACTCTCACTGCGTGACGTTTTTATCGACTTTGGCTTGCTCCCAAACCAGTGTCCCAAAATGTGGGGTGCTGGGTGCAGAACGACACCCAGTCAAGCAGAATTTTCCACTCACTTTTATATTCTTTTGCTGAATTTTCCACTCAATTCCAACAATACTAATTACTACTATTGAATTTTACTCAACAATACGTACTACAAAGGCCAGTTCCATTGCCTCCTCTACCAAAGTCCACTGGAAAAAGAGAGCAGTAGAATCGACTAGAAGATCGCCAAATTAACTCGGCTTTTATGGGCTTCTTTCGCTTTTCTGGAGAAAATCTGCCGATTCCTATTTTTCTGGCCAATTATACCTGGTATCCTTATCTCCACCGATTTCAGTGGAACAACTGAATCGAAATTCTGGCGCGGGCAAGACGCTCAGTGCCCCCGCCCCACCGGGGAAAGTTCCAATGGGTGAACACCGCCACTAAATTCCACCACTCACAAAATTGGGGAGTGGAAAATTAGACACCCTAGCCTTTTGTTGCCAAAAAAATGAGCTGACCGCTTTGAAAGATACATTTCTGGAAAGCAGTTTATCTGTGCACATGATTACGTCCTTGAAAAATTGTTTTTGCATTTCTGGTACCGAGAATAGTGAAAAACCATTTTTGATCATATTGTTGTTAAAAGCAATTATCTTGAAATTTTTATGCCAAGCAGCATATTTTTTTGACATTGTATGATAGAAAATTGACCATTTATTTCGAAGAAAATAATTTTTATCCATATCAGCCCTTCATTGCTGCGTCCACGCCCTGTGACACCCAAATCCACTCACGACACCCTACGACACCCTAGGCATAAATACGCTGATATTCAAGTTGAACTGAAAGTGTACGGTACTTGAATACATTGAAACTCTACATTTTCATTAAATGATTTTTTTGGGCAACAAGAATGCATCCAGTTACCCTTGAAACATCGGCACTTTTTTGTATGGCTGGTCTACGGCGTGGACTTACCAAATCGCCGTCTTTACATCTAGTAAATAAAAGCGGCATCTTTAGGCTTTTTGAAAGCCCGCTTTCTTATTCGTTATCGACAAAGCATTATTAGTCTTCCTCTTGGGGTGCTTTTAGTTGTATAGTTTTCTAGTCTGTAAGGATTTAGAAAATTAATTTAGAGCAATCTTTGAAATGCAAATTATGTGGCTCATGCGACCAGCAAGCTGCAGGCGATCAGAAATTTAAAGTAGTAGTCGCTCTGACGCTGTCGCAACCCGCCGCGCCTGGCTGATTGTAGACGAAAGGAAGAAACAACAGAAAGAAGGCTGTTGAGTTTCGATTAGATTGATAGAAAGCAGCATATTCGTATGAAGGTGAGTGGATATGTGAAGAAGAGCAGGGGAATTGACAGGTAAAGAAAAGAAACTTTTAGCAAGAGTCTGGAAGAGTTTATTGCCATGAAAGAAAGTTTGTAGTTTCGTCTGGGTTAGTTAAGTGTAAACCAAGGCTCTACTGGGCCCTATAATAGGTGTATGCGAGGTGCAGTGATTGAGGTCAGGAGTGACCTCCAAAATTCCGATAACTATAGGTATAGGAGGGGCGTTGTACCGGACAGAAAAACTGTACAGTGTGTGGTTAGATAATTAATTTTGACACTAGGTATTGCATGAAAAAATCCTTTTTCATTTTTCACCACCTGCCGGTCTCGGGCCCCCTCTGCAGAGTTGGTCTAAGGTGGCCCCCGATATTTCGTCTCAGGGGCCCTCAGGGTCCCAGGAGCTGGTCGTGTGGGAGAAGAGAGGAGGGGCACAAGAGTTGGTCTAGGGAAGCCCCTCAAGAGTTTATCTTCATCCCACAAATGTTAGTCTTTGTGGCTCCCAGAGTTCTTTCCCCCGAGGGTTGGTCTCAGAGGCCCCCAAAATGTTTTTTATTTGTGGCAATTCACCAATTCCTTAAAAAATTGGAGACTGCATCAGGGGTTTCAGTTGGTAAATATTTACCTGCTTAACCGAAATTTTTCACATGGTAATGGTCAAACAATGCAGCTTGGGGACGATTTAAAATAATTACTTTGAGAAAATTAAAGGAAAGATCCATCCCTCAGTTCAAACAAGGGTTCTGATAGTTTACCACCTGAGTACCCAAATTGGAATTTTTTTCTCCGCCATACATTTTGAGGGAATTTTCCACTCACTCGCCATACATTCCGAGCTGAATTTTCCACTCGACACCCTAGCGCAAAACCTATTTTGGGTCACTGTCCCAAACTTACCAGCTAGATCCGCCACTTCAATTATGTCTGAGGATTTCCGCTGTTTGGTAGAATATCAGGTTGTAGGTCAGACACAGAATGTCATTATAATACTGTAACACGTATTGGTTGAAAAGTTCCTGTTCTTTAAGCACTTCATTAAGAATTGGCTGCTTTTTTGCTGGGGATACCCAAATCAGCATTGGGGGTGCCGGGGCACCCCCAAAGAGATATAAATCCACACCTCTGTTTCGAAGTAAATCGGGATACCCCAGGTGCTCGGATTAAATTGGTAAACACATTTCTTGCCCATCCCTGAAATTATCCGATGCCATCCCTGAACACCGATGCGTTCACCGTTCACACAACTGTGGCCACAGTATGCCACTAGTAGTGCCGAGCTAGACCACAATATTGAACAGGCTGTTTGTTTGGATAGGATGACGCAAGATATATCGTTTTATGGATTATCAAAACAAAGACTAGGGGATCGCTGGCTCGCGACAGGCCAAACAAGGACTAATCTGACTAGGACGCGCTATTCTTGTATACAGAAGACCATAAATTTTGCCAATGTTGAGATGACACGTTAACTCTGACATGATTAACACGCGCCCCGCTGGAGCGGGGGGGCAAAATTCGCTCCCCTCCTGGTTTTCCCCAGATAACGCAAAAATAAAAAAACTCACGGAACAACGAAACTTACAGTACCTTATTTCCAATCAATTTTACGCATGTGACCAAATTTTTTAGGTCAGGTCATGTCAGGTCACGAGTTATCTAAGATCAAGTGACCCGACCTCATAACCTACAATTACGTGTTTGAAGCAGCGCCTAAGGAACATCTGCCAAACAATCAGTATGAAACTCACTCTATGATGAAGTCATTAGGGTCTACAAATCTGCTGTCTTGGAATTTTGATGTTCTTGACTTAAGGTAGGGTCGATTTTTTAGTCGCCCCATTGTAAGTCTATAGTGAAAAATTGAAATGGCTCGTTTTCAGTATATACTGGACAGATAAAGATGAAAATCCTCAAAACGTGTATTCTTATCACGATCTTGACCATATTTTAGTTTTTGACCATCAGACCTCTCAAAGGTCATGTCAGGTCACAGGAGTATACAGTTATTGGTTTGCCAATATCTCACTGAATTGGGATAAAGCTCCTATTTTGCTTGCATTGTGCTTATATTGTCACGGGTAGTCGATTGATATGCAACATGACCATACCAGATTACCCTGTGACCTTGACCTAGCTCGATGTCAGGTCATTTTCACGATTTGACCTAGCAAGGCCATATTATACAACATTCGATTTGCCACGATGAGAGGAATCCAATGATGCATACATATTTTCTCTAGCTCTACTGAGTAATTATCTAGAGGGGGAAACGTATCCTGCCCTGTTGTAAGCCTATTGAACCTTCTTTGACCTATGCTGACCGCAATATTGACCTGATTTGAAAATATTTCGTATAACTTACCTTCGTCTTGTCCAGAACTTTCGAACGCCGTCCATAATTTTTCTTTAGCTTTCCTAGGAAATGAGATACGGAGAGTAGGGGGCGAAATTCGCCCCCCCCAGCGGGCGCGTCATGCCAGGGACCCCAGCGTGTTAAACACAAAAATTATGGTCATCGTTCAAAACAGCTTCGACGAGGCTGAAGCATTTTTGCAACAAGCCTGAACTCCAAAAATGATTCGGCCATATCAAAATTGCCGAATGTTTGTACATTTCGCGGCAGTTATCTTAAAGAACAGGAGAAGAAACATTCACCACTTGTGCCAAATTCGTCACTTGTACCAAATGTGATTGCGTATTAAGCGCAACAGGACTTTATATCTTTATATGCATAGCTGTCTCGCATACAGATACCGCCTCGCTTCTTTGACCTACAGTTTGACACCACAGAAAACCGCGCCTGCACCGTAGTTGGCGCCATTGTAACCGAACAGGCAGCGCAGACAGGTTAGACTAATGATGTTTCGGTACGACGCAGCTCGAAGGTGAGCTCTCTTGCCAACACATTCAGCAGCTCCAGGAAGCCTCGTCTCCAGACAGTTACTGCGTGTGTAAGACAAATGGTAAGCGAGCAGGTTGAGAGTTTGTCAAGACTGTGCTAACGAACGGCTAATCAGCCAGCTGACAAAACTTTCACTATGTGTGTCACGTAATGATCACGCATGGTGCTCAGCGCAAATAGGCAGGGTAATTGGTCAGGAGAGCAGGTTCGTTCTGAAGTCAATTCTCGGGAAGTATGCATGTAGAGCCGTTCTCAGAGGTCAAGAACATCTCAGGTTGGCTACCCACATGTCCTTGATGCGACCAACATGGCTACATGAAGTGAACTAAACTTTTGCGTGAACTGAGGCTTTAAATTGCTCCCAGTAAATATATCTTAGTGAGTAAAAATTTACTCTCAATAAGTAAAAGTATAAAAGGAAGTAAATTTAAAGTGATTTGGAGACTAATGAATTACATACAGCATACTATTAGTACCAATCAGCGAAATTTTAAGTATAGTGCAGTGATTACAAGTTGTATGTGCTGTAATACAAGCGTGTGTCCATTAGCTCCGAATATTAATCGGTTAAAAATGTTATCAAATACCTAATATAAAACGACATGAAAAATAATATGTGCTGTCAGAGTCTAGTACCCTTACTGCAACTGCTTGCTATGATCAATCATTGCTTAGATTATCATTGATAAGATAGCAGACAACCACTATTTGACTGTAGCAGTCAGCATGCTGAGACTTAAGCGGCTTGAAGGCTACATTTAATTTACTTTTTTTATAGAAGACATAATTTAAATATATCCAATTTTGAATATCCAATTTAAATATGCACAATTTTGTTAAGCTTGATGTGATAAAATTGACTTAGGTAGGCACCCAAGAAAGCTACCTGCAGTTAACTGACTTCATGGGAACCAAACAGCATACATTTTCTAGGTCCAAAGCCAGAACTTGCAACTCTCATCTCCACAGGTCTACAGTTTGGATATCTCGCATGCACTTGATTGAAATGTGTGCTGTAATTGACACCCTCAAAACCACACAACTCTCTTGGGCTTTTGAGATCTGTCAGACTTCACTTTGTCCTACGTTTCTCTGGCTGCGGCATGATATATAGGATTTGGTAGTGGGTTTACCACTGGCAACAAAACCTATCCTAATTTAGGTCAAAATCTACAGCCTCATATCATACCAACCACCTCGACATCCTCACCGAATTCCTGCACCAATCCCACACCCACGCAGCAGCTTCAACACCAACACGTATTTCTGACTGTTTTCTTCTGGCTGCTACACCCCAAGTTAAAGACACCGAATACCTATCAGTGTCTCAACGTGTTTTTATTGGTGAGGCTAACTCACCCGGTTCTAGCTAAGACACCTGTACTTAAAGGTACGTTCAAGAAGGATTCCTTCATCTTTGGGCTGTGTTTCAAACTGTTGCTAATGGCGCTGCTCGCTTACAAATTTTGAGAATACACGGTGGTCAAGTTTACCCCAATGCAACAAATAAGCGTTTCATCTTCGAGTTTGGACGTCTTCCAGCAAAAAATTGTACAGTTAATCATTAAATTGTCCCATATTGTACCCTACGAGGTGTGACGTCACATCCGGCGATCTGCGATTGCTGTTGAACGGGGGCTGGGTTCTAGCGGGACTCGTTGCTCGCCTCGGGGACCATTGCCGGTCATCGAACGAGTCTAATGTTTCAGGCCGTGTTGGGGCGCCGCGTGTTCTCTCTTGTCAGCCGTCCCCAGAGTCCTTTTCGGCCCGCGTCTCATCGGCTGCTCGCATTGGCACGCGTTGTCCCTCAGGAGACGGGAGGCTAACGGCCAACTAAAAACAAGATTGAAACTGCAATAGCTTAGAAATAGCCTAGGGCGTCTGGTTTATGCGAGAAAGGCAATACAAATGATGCAGACTATACTTGTGTTTGGAATTTGTATCTAGTGTAAATGTTAAGGACACAGAATGCAAATTATTATGCAAAACGAAAGAAAAGCATGTGACTAGCATACAGCTGATCGATCTAAATGTATAATCAGGGCGGATTGGTTCCATTTAGCATCCAGGACTCCAAGAGACAAATCAGTTGATGACTTATGAATGTGATAAAGCCCACCAAAACGCAGGGGAATTTACATACTTGAAGCGTCATGCCTTTGGAGCTACGTTTATCTTTCACTCTTAAGCAGAAAATTGTATAGTAGATGGGCAAATGACACTTGGATAATCGCATCAGTGTCCAGAGAAGTGACTCAGGACGATCATATACGTATCGCAATCTGTTGGTCATAACACTGTATTTGATAGATGCAACTTGTTTGAACAAATCACTCAGCCTACATATACTCCTGAGACCATCGCGTGCTCTGACTCTATGGGTCGTGCGTCGGGCGCGTGTAAACACACTGCAACATAGCCTTTTTACTAGAAGTTTTTATGTGTAATGATTGTCTATATTTGTGTAGATACTTCGATTTTTTCCATGATCCATCGTGCTCTTACAAAGGCAACACCATAACAATTTTCGTCTTCCCTAGGGCGATTTTTTCATTAAAAACTGCTTTTAGGGAGAGGCTAACTTAGATTTGAACGGATAAGAAAATGTTCGCCGACATTTTGATAAGCTAGGAAAATGTTTTCATGTAATTGGAGCGGGGCCAGAATCGCTGCCACTGAGTTATCACAGTGTTGGTGGTCTGTACGGGGACGCCGGATATCACGGTGGAACCATTAGTTGGAGCTTTGTTATAGGAGATGGCCTGCTATGGAGGGGGGAATCATTGACCCTCCGCTTACCTCAGCCTTTGGGTTTGGTCAGAAGCGCTCTTTTTATGTTATTTTGACGAAATTGGGACATAATCTTAACTAAAATTAAGACCACAAACGAATTGTGGCAGAGGACAGAGTTGAAAAAGTGTTAGCTCCTGGAGGGGGAAGTTTTCTGTTAGCAAAAACACAGGATACCAGAGACCACCTCCACAGTGTTTCCATCTCATTGGCCGGTGACAACGCTCTTGCACTGTCGACGCTGCCGACGACGGCGACAGTGCTCTCGTCGAAGATGGATAAACGTCTGTGAAATGGCGAAACTGTTCGGTACAGACGCCTTGAAGTTGGCTTCGTGTAGAATATGGTACGGACAGAAGCACCCTACTTTTCCGGCGCCCTGTAGATAACTGCAAGTCTGCTATCAGGCGCCCTTCTCCTGTTGTCTGCCTCCCCACTGTCGGATAAGGCGCTCTTCGACAGTTGTCTGCCTCCCCGCTGTCGGATAAGGTGCCCTTCCAATGCTGTCTGTCTCTGCACTGTCGGATAAGCAGAACGTCCATCGGAATATTTAGCTGCCCCTTACAGGCCCTGTTCGATGTCCTAGAATGGATAAATCCTCGGACCGTTGACTAATCCAGGGGTAAAAAATCCCTACCTCCTAAAGGCTAAACAGACTGTTTGCACTCCGGGTACATGCATAAATATAGCATTAAGTAAAAACTAAGCCGGACCAATCGGCATTCTTCATCAGGTGCGGTGGAAGCAAAAAGGGAAGAAATTAACATAAATTCTACTGGCCACTGCTGGAGTTTGCGAAGAGCCTCGCTAGCGGAGTTTTGATCGGCGGAAGTCAGGTAGCACTCCCGCTGCCCGTCAGCTTCTCTGCCCGGTTGGCCCCTCCCCCTCGAACTTGGTTCCTGTCAGAGGTCAAGAACACCTCAGGTTGGCTACCCACATATCCTTGATGCGGCCACATGGCTACCTGAAGTGAAAAAACTTTTACGTGAACAAAAACTTTTAATTACTACCAGCAAATATGTCTTAATGAATAAAAATGTATGCCCAATAGGTAACAATAGCAGTTTTCACAACGTGAATAAATTGAAATCAACCTTGGGTGTCTTTTGGTAGTTTTTTTAACATTTCCCAAGCCAAAAAAACAGCGCTCATTTCAGTGAAACTCTAGAAGTTTGAGAAATATGCTTACCCAAAATTGAAAGCAATGACCCTAAATATCTTGATTCTGGGCTTTTCCTGGCATTAAATTCAATAGATAAATCTAAATTAATGGATATATATTTTGGAAATATCCCAAGATCCTGGGCGTCTTTTTGAAAAAACCGACCTCCAGGGTCGGTTTTTTCAAAAGACACCCAAGCCTCTAGATCCCGTCTTTTCGGTCTCCAGATTTGTCTGGAGAGATTTTTCAGAGGCTTCCATATGCAGGAGCGAATTTTGAGGTCGGTGATTTATGCAGGACTTGCCCGCTTGACGTCACTGCCTACGTCATAGCCAAGAACCAATCATCGGACAGTATTCTGGGAGCAGCATGGCCGCGTTCAAGGCCCGAGAGAGAGAGAGGTCGCGTTCGGGGAACGTGTTCGGGAAAAGTTTGTTCTCTAATGTTTCTTTTCTCACGGTATATGAGCTACGATCGTTATTTTACGTGTGTTTAGGAACAAAAGTTAAATATTTGATTGAAATTATTTGATCGTTACCAATTTTTTGCGGCAGTCAGGCAGACATTTTTCCCATCACCATACAGATCGGGGGTCAATTAAAGGGGCAGGTGCCCCTCCTATCGACCATCTGCGCCCCTGAATCATAGGCGGATCCAGGATGGCCGATCGGGGGCACCTTTCCGGGTTGGCACCATCCAGACCAGGAGGGTGCCACTTTTGACCAAAAAACTATGAGGTGGGCGCCAAATCGTATCGGTGGGCGCCGATTTTCACATCCTGGGGAGGGGAGGGGTGAGAACCGACATTTCAGGGCAGCGCCGTGACCATTTTAGGGGCGCCGAGCGTCAATCGGAGGGACACGTACCCCACCCCTGGATCTGCCTATGCCCTGGATGGTTACGGTGCCGCCTGAAGGGTTGATGGCGCCCCTGAAATGTCGCTTTTCACCTGTTCTCCAAATATGCGAAAATCGGCGCTCATTGTTAGGATTTTGCGCCCGCCTGAAATATTTTGCCGGTCCAAGGTGGCGCCCCCTGGTCCGGATGGCGCCCCCGGGAAGGCGCCGACATTGCCGATCGGGGACACCTTTCCAGTGGGCGCCACTTCTTGCCTGCAAAACTTTTCAGGTGGGCGCAAAACCCTATCGGTGGGCGCCGATTCTCGCATTCTAGGGGGGGGTTGGAAGCGACATTTCATTTCGGATGGCGCCGAGGGTCCATCCTAACCCCCCCCAGATCCGTGTACGCGAGGTGACGGAACTAGTGATGTGGGAGGTGACGGCACTGGCAAGGCCGGAGGCGGGAGGCGACGGTGTTCGTGAGGCGCGAGGCGATGGATAGTTGGGGGGGTGGGGGAGACCATGACGCCGTAGACTGCACATCGGCTCATCGAACAGTTGAGGCATCTCCTCCGTCGATATATCGCCGGTGTCACGTTCACGAGTGTGTCGAGGACTGACTGAATCAGAGGGGGCCACGGCTGTTCCAAGGAGCCGCCGCAGGCCCGGGTTGGGCCGTCGCCGCCACTGGCCCGGGTTGGGCCACAGTTACCCAGGCGACTACCGTTGCCGCAGGCCCAGGTGGGGAAGCCGCCGCCACCGAATAACTTCTCACAATGCGGCGACCGGCAAGTTGCCACGCAATCTCCAGTAGGCGGCAACTCCATCGGCCATAGCTTACCAAACATACATAGGGGTTGTAGGTCAACATGGTGAAATGGGCAGTGTGCGTCTGTGAATTTAACACGCGCCCCGCAGGGGAGGGTGAAATTCGCTCCTCCTGGTTTTTCCAGATAGCTCAAAAACGAAGAGACGCAGAGCAACGAAACTTACGGTACCTTATTCCTAATCAATTTTACACATCTGACCAAATTTTTGAGTTAAGGTCATGTCTGGTCAAGGAGCTATTTAAGGTCAAGTGACCCGACCTCAAAACCTAAAATTACGAGTTTGAAGCGGTGCCCAGGGAACATCAGCGAACCGATCACTTTGAAACTTCCACAATATGATAATGTCATTAAGGTCTACAAATCTGCTATCTCGGAATTTCTATATTTTTTACCTAAGGTGGGGTCAATTTCTTGGTCACCCCATTATAAGTCTATGGTGAAAAATAGAATGGGCTCGTTTTCAGTAAATATTGCATAGATAAAGCTGAAAATCCTCAAACCGTCTATTCTTACCACGATCTTGAAAATTAAGTTGAGTTTTTAACCATCTGACCTCTCAAAGGTCATATCAGGTCACGGGAGCATAGAGTGATTATTTGGCCAATAACTTCTCATTGAATTGAGATAAAGCTCCCATTTTGCTTGCATTGTGCTTATATTGTCAAATCTAAGCACAATCTAAGCAGCATCTAATCAATCAGTCAATTGATATACAAATTGACGATACCGGGTCACTCTCTGACCCTGACCTAGCTCGAGGTCAAGTCATTTTCACTATTTGACCTAGGAAGGTCATATTATACATCATTCGATTCGCAGCGATGAGAGGAATCCAATGATGCATAAATATTTGCTCTAGCCCCCTGAGGGCAGATCTAGAGAGAGAAACGTACACTGCTCTGTTGTAAGCCTATGGAATCTTCTTTGACCTATGCTGACCTCAATATTGACTTGACATGAAAATTCTTCGTATAAAATCGCTTCGTCTTCTCAAGAGCTTTCCAACACCACCCATAATTTTCCTTTAGCTTTCGTGGGGACCGAGATACGAAGGGGGCGCGTCATGCAAGGGACCCCAGCTGGGCATGTTAAAATGGTACAATAATGGTAAAAACAGTGTACCTCAACTTCCCACTCTTTGCATAGAATCGTACCATCCACTGTATTTTCCTGGAGTAAATATGCTATAAATGTCAGCTGTAGATGTCTAATGTGCAAAGCCAAGCTTGCTGAAGCATGTGGGGTTGATTCACCCAGCATGTCAACCTCAAACTTTGGTTCACATCACTAGAAGCATGGGCGCCGAAAGCGGGGGAATCTCCCCTGTTGGCCAACCAAAAGGATGCCCCTCCAAATTTTTGGTCCATCGCCATTCATGCTGTCAGGTACCAAATACGCTCAAAATTCGCCTTCCCAGGTCAGCACCAGCTGGGGTCTGTCCCCCCTGTAAAAACTCTGTGACGGTGCCCCTAACTGGAAGGGGCGCCGATGTGAGGCATCATGTGACTTGCTGATGCATGGAATTCACAAATGGTACCAAACTTAAGCCTGATACTGCACCACTTTAGAGCTTGATACTTTTAAGGTATCAAAGCATGAATCCCAATAGCATGACAAAATGATCAACACCAGGAAACTCCTTTAGTTACTCCTTAGTTATCTCAGGAAACCCAGTATCTTTTTGGTAAATGAGCAATGCAACCAACAAAGCTACGCCATCTTATTATGGTGAATTAGCATTACTGCCTGTTGGTATATTTTAGAAACAGGGATAATCTGTAAATACCCTGTATTTCACTTGGAACCACCTTGAAGCCAACCTCTTTAAATGACAAGAAAAGCCTGACATGGTCTGAAAAGCATATATAGCTCTATTTCAATAATAAACAAAGTGTTTTGTATTGCTCAGTCCGCAAAGTATGGCAGCAGGCCAGACGAGTCGCACCAGCCATCTAAAATTCTCACACCGTCAGCCACCAAAAATTAGCACCGATCTGCCTTATACCAGGGAGAAAAGCGCACTGATTCCCACTCACACGATGCTATGCTACCTCTATTATTAGTTAGTTAGTTGAGGACTTTTTATAAGGCCCCTCATATGTCTTTATAACCATTTAGCCATTATTTGTTAAGTTTTCAGTGTCACCTTCCTCACATCAGTCTCAGAAATTTGCACCAGGTTGATAAAATTCGCACCACTCACTCCTGTCGCCAAGGGCACTGGCACCGACGAGATATCATCAAAAACGCCATACTTTGCACCCTAGTGTATTGATAGTTGCATAGCATATATACCCAAGAAAACCTGAGAAACCAATATGAATTATAATTTTCCAGTAGCGCCCACTTCAAGGTGAAAACCGCTTACAGTCAAAACACCCATACCCTGAATTAAGGATACTGGACGTCACCACTTAATTTTAATTTGAAGAGATGCTCAGACTAGAAATAACGGGGGAAAACATGCAGTGGGACAAAATTTTGGACCAAATTGTTTGTCTTCAAATGATACTGCTCAAACAATTCACCAAAAAATTTAGCAAGTCTCAAACTTTGGGTGGATCCACGCATTAATTGTAATGAGAATGCAAAAAACATCATTCAACCCCAAACATTTGGCATAATACCTACCCTGATTTACATTTAGGGATTCCTCTGCCTGTCACCCTTTGTTTAGGACACCCCTGCTCGTATGCGAGTTGGTTACCTAGGTAATACACTTTTTCTCAATGTAATTGGAACCTTGCCAGAGTATTACACGAGCAGACGTTACCCTAGTCCCTCCTCCTTTTGTTTTGAGCTTATTACACAGCTAAAATAGAAACTGAGAGAAAAACGACAAATAAATTGAAGCGACTGGGTAGCAGGAGCATAACTGATGCAAATTTCACTCATTATACGACTTATTAAAGTTGAATTTCATTCTTTTTAATTCCGCAACACTCAACACAGAGCGCCCGGCGACGGTGAAGCATTGCCAGATGTGCCAGATAATTTACTCAATAAATTCCCAAGACTCTTGTGAAATTCCGACAAATGGCAGCAATATTACAGTGCTACCAAAAAACCTTTCAAAAAGACACCCAAGGTTTAATTCACGTTGTGAAAACGGCTAATATGAAAGGAATTAAATTTACAGAAATTTGGAGTTTAATGCATTACATATAGTATACTCTTAGTGCCAAACGGGGTAAAGGTTAACTATATTTGCAGTGATTATAAGTTGCGTGCACTGCAGTACAATCATATGCCTATTAGCTGCACATTTTAATCAGCTAAAAGTATTATCAAATACCTGATACAAAACTACATGAAAAATAATATGTGCTGTCAGAGCCTAGTGCCCTTACTGCGACTGCTTGTTATGATCAATCATTGCTGAGATAGTCATTTCTGAGATACCCAACAAACACCATTTGACTGTAGCAGTCAACATGCTGAGACTTCAGCTACTTGAAGAATACATTTAATTTGTTATATGTTTTAAAAGAATACATTTCATTTACATATATCTCCAAATCTCACAAACAAATATAGGTACTCAGCAAGAGGAAAAGTACCTTCTAATACCCCAACCAGCATGAATTAAATCATAGATAGATTGAAGCATATGAATGAGCATCATCACATTCACCTGTTCAATGGAAATATTTGTGGAATCATCACAATTTTTTAAGCTTGTATTAATAAAATTGGCTAAGGCATGTACCAAAGAAAGCCACCTGAGATTTACCTGACTTCACGGGCGCCAAACAACATATCTTTTTCTGGGTGCAAAGCCAGAATTTGCAACTCTCACCCCCACAGGTCTAAGGTTTTGATATCTCACATGCACTTGAATGAAATGTGTGTTCCAATTGACACCCTCAAAACCACACAACTCTCCTGGGCTCTTGAGATCTGGCAGACTTCACTTTGTCCTACGTTTTTCTGGCTGCGGCATAATGAATAAAAGTTGGTAGTGGGTTTATCACTGGCAACACAACCTCATATTCCGATTTAGGTAGAAATTTACAGCTTCATATGATACCAATCACCTCGACCTCATCACCAAATTCCCAGCATCAAGCTCCCACACAGACAGCAGCTTCAACACGTATTTCTTACTGTTTTCTTCCCGCCACTCATGCGCCAGAAACGCAAAACTTTGTGGTTACCCAAGCGGCGACCTGGTGGTCCCAAATCGTTATTTCTGTTGCCGGCACGGCTACCGGACCATCTCTAATTCCGTGGAACGAGTCACAAGTACAACTTTAGCAGTAGAATTACTATCTTTTGCGGAGTAATTTTACAATATATTCTGATATCAATTTTAAAAATGTCCTCTTATTGTTCGAAATAAATTGTCAATTTCAGACAGTAAAATCAATATGCCCATTCGCATGCCATCCCAATTTAGAGTACACTTTAAAAATTGCTTTGTATGGGTCACTTTCGTTGCCGATGTGGTTACCTACCCATTATTTATGACCAATTTTATCAGCTGTCATTAATAGTTACAGTGCTACCTAAACCCAGTCAAGAGAGCGTTGCATGTGTTATGGATCGTTTCTTCTACGTGGTGGTAAGATCGTGGAAATGCTGGTTTTGGTGCTAGTAAGTGCAAATATTGATATTTGCCAATTTTCCGTGATTGGCTACCTAAGTTCTGCTCTTTAACCCTGTTTCCAACAGGGGACAGATTCTGCCTACCCCTGAGGTTTTTCTGTGGTATCTCTGATACAGTTTGTGATAGGTTGTTGAAATTTTGTGACCTTTCTTAAAACTAAATAGCGCGTGTTCCCTGCAAATTTGAAAAAAATATTCGCCAGAGGTGGAGCTATGGCTCGCTAACTTGGGGGTTTTATCCAGAAGCCGAGCATTGTCGCCGGCGTTGCGTTTGTCCCACAATAAAACGGTCTGTTACGAATTGGCGGTAGTTGTAATTTTCAATGCTTTTACTGAGATTAGGATGACACTTGATGTGTATTTTGATATAATTTTTGCCAAAGGCGGTTCCAGAGGCTCCAAATGGGGGGGGCTTACAATGTTCTCCATCCGAACTCTTCCAAAGATATTATACGTCGGACTCGGTAACAATATTTGACAGAGAGCACTGAGGCCAATGACCTTGAAACTGCTTGTATAGCCAAGACCTGTGACCTTTGATCTTGACATTGACCTTCATGTGAGGTAACATTGACATTTCATCCCGTTTATATGGCGTTATGACATCACTACTCGGTCTCTAATGCAAGCGAACTGGTCCGACTGAGTAATTGTGGCGATCTCAAAATGTACACACAAAGCTTTCTTACCCTATGCCGTCGAGTAAACCCGTCATTCGCGTGCCTTCGGCCCGCAGACGATTTTAACACCCTGCCGGCGGGTGAAAAAAACTCGTTCACGTCGTGTAACTGACTTGTAGCCACCGAATTTCTTGATCCGCGCACCGCGAGTAACCCCTTTGCGTACCCGCACCTATTGTGTAATACCAGCGAGTAAATCCGTCGTCCGCGCATCTCTGCAGCCCACAGGCCTTTTTCTGCAACTGGAGCGTGTCATTAACTATTTTGTAGCGTGTACCTAACTCTCATCTCCAGGGTTCAGGGAGTCATCATCCCGAAAGCGAAGGGGCGGGTTGGGGGGGGCGTGATCCTGCAACTGGAAAATTATGGAGGACCTACCCCAAAAAATCTGGGATTCAATTTAGGTGTTCAGTATTTTATCATTATCTTCGCGGGCCTACCTCACTGCTTTCAATTCTAACGGAGAGTGAAGTGCATCGACAGCATTTTCAAAAGCAAAAAAATGTGTTCAAACTTCGCCTTCAAACCCCCCTGGTCATCCCCAGTCAGCGATCCGTCCCCCCTCCCCGGCAAAAATTACCTAGTGACGCCCCTGCTGATGGTAATCTTTCACGTGATAAAGTGATGTATGATCAAAGGCGTCACATTAAAGGCGGCTGAGTTCCCACTTACCTTCGTCCCATGTGAAAACTGCAGTTTTCCAGGGTTAGTTCTGAACCTCTCCTGCTCCTGTAAGTTGTCTCCTGATGTGTTGTTGTGTTGGGCTTACACAGTTTTCCAAATAAAAGGACTAGCAACCCTTCTGCTCTCTCATTTCTAATCTTTCGCCGCGACGAAGCGTTACAACACTTCGCACGTCAACGTCACACAGTCAACTGTTGCTAAAATCAAAGATGGCTGATGCACCGGGCGCGCTTCCGTTTGCCAAAGGTACCGTACTCGGGGTTTGCGGATTTCCGACCCGAACACCGCGAGTTCGGAAAGACACGCGAGACTAGGTTCGGAGCGCAGGGTAGCGAGAGCGATGCACCCGGCTCTCGCGAGTGAATGACTCGTGCGATGCGTATAATCATGAACTCGCAATCCTCGAGTAAGTTACACTGTCATTGAGGATCTAGCCGCAGTAAGGTCTGGTAATCGCGGGCATTCGAAACCATGGGCCGGTAACTTACCGAGTAGATGTTTACTCGACTGCAAATACTCGCCGAGTGTTTTATTTGTTAGAAGAATCCGCATACAGCGCATATATCCACTGGCACAGGGTAAAATGTTTTGCGTGTAGGTCTGATTTTGAGAGCCTATAAGCAAACAAAAAATCGATTGATATTTAGCATTCCTGCACCAATCGAGCCGCTGTCAAATTCTCTCAAATTTAGCCGAGTATTATATTCCGGCTACGAGCGGTTCTCTAGTCCACCTGGGAAAAACAGGTGGGGGCCTTGGAGGCCCCTCCAGTGCGCGTGTTCAACCTCCCAGCGATATCATAGAAGCGTCGCTGCTGTTTTTCTTTCCACCCATGTACACAATAGCTATAGCAATATTGAAAGATTCGGTTACCAATAAATGAAGTAGGTACATACATTTACAACCGAAGTTAAATACCATAGCACCCCAAGACTCCCATATTGTCTTCTGGGAATGGTGCTAACATTTAATTGATAGGGAAACAACTCAACCACACCCTGGCTGTGTGTCACTCAAAGCTGGTGTACTTGAAATGAAATTAAGCTTCGGCCAGCTGATGAAATTGGAGGGAGAAATGTACGTGACCTATGCTTTATATTTGTGAGAGTCTGTATATGCATACTTAATCCCAATTTGTAGTTGGGGAGGGTCACCGGAGGCATGTTTATATCGGTGCAATATTAATACCAATTTTTGCAGCATTTAGCTTGCAACTTGCAACCATGCCAATAACAATCTCGTTTATTCGACTGTTATTCCATATAGTTTTAAATCTGATATTTTTAGACTTGGTCATCCGATCGCGGTACTTAAATAACGGTCCAGAGACATCAGTAGAGCTTGCTGCACGTGTTGCTTTGACTGGCTAGACGTCACTACTTAGCTTCACGCCCATTTATTCCACAATGCATGTTTGTGTTGGGCCCAATCTGGTAGCTAAGCATCTTAGGAATGCCTGGTTGAGAAACTGGTTTCTCTACGCTCAGGGAGAAAACACGGATGCGAACGCTCGGCGAAATCCTCTGTTGTGGTCAATTGAGTGATGTTTTCTTCGGGGCAACAAGCGTCTTTACATGAAATATTTAACCTGGATTCACTGTGCTAGGACGTGGTTCGTACAAAAATTGGGCGTTGTCGTCTTCTCAGAGGGAAAGAAATAATATATTGTTCATTCATGCCGCGTGGAGATATTCCAGGAATTGAATAAAGCACGGGCCTGGGCTCACCCCTACCATAAGCTAACATTTCCCTGGCCGTTCCTTTCAGTCTTTGTGTGTATGTGTGATGGTATTTACCATACGTTCAAGTTGTGCCCTTGTGATGTATAACTTATGTATAGTGACCGTCACAGCCGACCGGTAATCTGAAGACCCTGGTTCGAATCCAGGCTTAGGAGCAATTTCTGCAGCTGCAAGATACAACTCGGCGAAGGCCGACTGAAAATTGTTGGATGCACGCACAATATATGTTAAAATCTAATAGCATGGATAGTCGGGGCGTTGTCTCGGATTTTTCTACTGTGGAGATGGGAGGGGGATATAATGAAAGTGAAAGGGCTAGGTGGAGTCTCTGGCGGTGGAACTGGGGGGGCACCGGGGCACGGTGCCCCCTCTTAAATCCTAAATTTTAAGACTAACCCTATGGCGTTGACTGTAAATAAATGGGATGAAAACTCCGTGGTGCCCCCCTTAAATTCGGACGTTCCACTGTCACTGGGTAGAGTCCCAAATTTGGGGGCGGGGATTCCCTTGGGTTACCAGTTAGAGGACGCGTCCCCCCCCGCTTTGGACGCCAAAGTGGACAGTGTATATGTTCTTTTCAAGTTCGGCATATAAGGGGCACTGCAGCGCGCTACACGCTGGGCTATCACCATGGGTGGAGATCCCGCGGGAGTTAGGGGTCAACCCCCTGGATTTTGAGTCTCCCATAGACTCTGTTTAGGGCTTGTATTGTTGTGCCAGCGTTAACCCATCCAGGACCTCCCTGGGTCGAGAAGAGATCTCCAGCTTTGGCTATAGAACAAGCTGTAGAAGAAACAAGATACGAAGCTTAAATTAATGGTGACCTATTCTCTTCTGAATTTCAATCATACGCATTGGTGCTTTATTTCATTCGATGAATTTGCCTTCAGGTTGTGAATATGGTTTGAAGACGCCTGCACCTACCAAAATATATGCGTATTTTATGGATTTTCGGACGTAATACATCTAGTCAATAATCAGCGCAGCATTTATCATCATGATCCCCTGAAAAAGACAAATGCGGCTTCCTTTCTGCCCACCGTCATCAACAACATCGCCGCTGGTGTCATTAGTAAGGTCAGTATCGAGCCCCGCCGGCGGGGCAGCAGGTGATTTATAGCCGTGTTTTGCCCAACTTCTCGTCCTGGTTTTCTCAGCCATCAACACATTTGCAGAAGAAAAAAAGTGTCGGTTTTATACTCATGAATGCAGAGGAACTGGAGAAGGTAGAGGTTGGCGCAAAACAGAATGTCGCCGCTGTGCTATAACAACGCATTAGTGGCGTCATCCGTTGTCATTTTTAGGAGCCTTGGGTTGTCATGGCTTGCTTACATCATTATCAAGCCGATGACTTCATCAGCAGAGGGGCTTTTTCGGCGGCGCAGATTACAAGGTGGGTAACAAGGAATTTAGCGCTTATTTAGATCCTTTTTGTGGTGATAATTCTGGTAGCTAAGCAGAACATTGTGGTTTCATAATGAATTGCATCTCGTGTAGGTGTAAAGGCTAGGATAAAGATATAACCGGTTCAAATAAAAATGTCGACAGCATTTCAGATATTCATGTCTACTGGGACAATGATATCAAAACGGGCCGAATATTTTCGGCCTTGCCTCAAAGCATGCATGCATAAAATATTCACGAATAGTGGGGGTCACAGACAAACATGCAGTCACTGTCACTAAGTGATAGTGACTGTATTATAGTCCGATCTAGGGGAAGGTTGGGGGGGGCACCACCGCACTGGGCCCCGGACCTCCTGAAGAATGTATACCCATTCCCCCCGCCCCCAGAACGCAAATGTCGACGCCCACATGATAGATTGTTATTCTCGAAATAGCACCCTCATGCTGAAATGACGCCCCCTGGGTCAAATGGTGCCCTATCGAGCCAAAAAGGCGTCACCTGACCGAAGAATGTCCCTCTGCATCGCAAGTCCTGGATCCGCCTATGCTATGTATAGCCGGGTTGTGGACTGACCACCGATGTCTGTATTCATTCAGAGATGACGGCAGTCCCATGTTTTTCAACTATGAAATATAATGCGTGGAATATGAATCTTACAGAGTGGCACGTAGGCGTAAGAATCATGATTTTGCCTGGATAGTGTTCGGATATTTACGTGATACAAAATTTGAATGGATTATATTTCGAAGAAAGGAAAAAAGAGAGTTATGTCAGGGTGGGCATTACCCATAGTATTGGTGCAACGTCGAAACTTTCTATTTTAATACATTATATCTTGCTCTCAAAAACTGCTAATGAGTTATACACTGAACGCACTCTGATATAACAATTGGTTGGGATTTCGGATTATCATTTTAGTTTTCTGTCATGAGTTTCATTAATACTGGAGCCTAAAGTCAAAATATTGAACATTTCTCGATATTCTTTTATTCGATATTCAACGGGAACTTTGTAGCCTTGGTCAGCGCCAACACAATTTTGACTTTAATAATTTATATCCTCTCCTAAGCAAAGCCTTGAAATCAAATTCAGAAATATATTCCATTAAAATCTACTCACTAAACAACGAATTTTCACAACTTCAAACTTTCCCTCCACCATTTAACGAAACCTTCAAAACAGGGCCAATTTCACTTCCATTCATTGATATCGATCATCAAGCGTAGAGTTGGGGGGTGGGGAGGGGGAGGGCGATCCGGTCGGGACCGCAGTGGGGGCGCGTTGCCACCCCCGCCGCGCTGCGACGGCGCCGCCACCCCCACCACTGCACGGCAGTGCAGTGGGGCGCCACTGATGCCGGCTAGCCAATACCAGTCGAGCTTGGAGCGCGGTCGCTGCGGTAGTCGGGCCTCGGCCGTCTCGCACGGGGAGCAACGGAACAGTCGACTGCCACGGACGGTCGGGCGCGTGCGTGCGAGGCGGGCGGGCGCCGGCCGTAGTTGCGCGTGACTTTGGGTCACGACAGTGCACCGCTCAGGCGGTGAGACGTGTGACAGCGAGTCGCGGAAAAACGTCTCCATATAGTGAGTACAATGTCGACAGCGACGATAGTGGTGCGGGCAGCGACGGAGAGAGAAGGCGCGTCGCCAGGCCCGCGCCTGCCCGCCAGTTCTTCTTCCTTCTGTGTTACTTCCAGTGTCCTGCATAATGCCATGGTGGGTGTGTCCCTCTCATGTCATTAGTGTTGTCGCATATTTACTGTTCTTGTCACATTCAGCGTCGCTATGGGAGAGTACGTAACGATCAGCTCCAGCCCTCTCGCCTCGCTGCCGGCGTACAATATCGCCACCGGCACTGAGGTGTCTAAAGACAACCTTTCCCTACTCAACGGCGGCTTCAGATGGGAGAATGTCACATTCGCCGACACCGAAGTGGATGCTGGCTACCCCTCCAACCCAACTACCTGGGACGATGTTGTCGTAACCGTGCTCAAGTCCGTGGCAATGGGTTTGATTGTGATCGCTTCCGTCTTCGGCAACCTCTTGGTCATCTGCAGCGTGATCCGCTACCGGCGGCTGCGCGTCATCACCAACTACTTCATTGTATCCCTGGCGTTCGCAGACATGCTGGTCGCCCTGGGCGCCATGACGTTCAACGCCAGCGTCCAGATCAGTGGGGTGTGGATGTTTGGCCAGGTGGTGTGCGACCTCTGGAACTCGCTTGACGTTTACTTCAGCACGGCGTCCATCCTCCACCTCTGCTGCATCAGCGTCGACCGCTACATCGCCATCGTTCAGCCATTGGAGTACCCGATGACCATGACGCGCAGCAAGGTGCTCTTCATGATCGTGTGCGTGTGGACATTCCCCGTACTCATCTCGTTCATCCCCATCTTCCTCGGGTGGTACACAACGGCGGAGCACCTGGAAAGAGGGTGTTCTCCCCGGAGAAGTGTGTGTTTGAAGTGAATGACTGGTTTGCCGTCGTGTCCTCCAGCATCTCCTTCTGGATTCCGGCCGTGATTATGGTTATTATGTATCTGCGGGTGTTCAGAGAGGCAGACCGGCAAGAGAAGCTTCTCTACAAGGCCCGAGGAAAGGCCCAGCTACTGGTCACGCAGAACGGAGGCGCTGATGGAGGTAAGCCAAATCGCTGAATCGTAAAACTAACGACGATCTCTCGATAAACCACTCACTGACCCATCACTGATCAGAGTTCTAGCGGTCTTCCTTGAAACTAGATGCACCGTTGACAAGGGGTTGGAATGAGGCTGCCTATGTACGCCGTGAAGAGAGAGAGAGAGAGAGAGAGAGAGAGAGGAGAGAGAGAGAGTCTTCAATATATCAGCGCTTATTCTGCACAAATCATTCTTTGAGCAGTGTCAAAACCAAACTAGCTAATTTCAAGTGGTTAAGAGGCAAATAGAGGTAAAACGGTAAATGTTGTGAACACATTGTGTTGTTGAGAATCATCATACTGTTTCGACAACCATCCCTTGTATCTGTCAGTGCAAACCCGGAAATCGAGCCTTATTTCAAGCTTATCGTCTTCGCAAACCAAAACAGACTTGAGTTGTCAACCATTCAATCGTGTGGGAAAGGCATCCAAATGACCACCACAACAAGAAACGGCATCATGTTTTCATATCCCTCCTTTCCACTGTTTCTCTCTCCCAGACGCACGGTTGAGCATTTCGGTTTTTCCAGCTAACCCAACCCCGAGCTCGGCAGAAACTCGCAAAGGGCCTGCACCAGGCACAGCTCAAAGCTCAATGTAAAACATCAATTTTGAGCTCGCAACTTCCAAAGTCTGCCTCACGATGACTCTCAATTTTTATACCGGGTACACGTGCGATTTCTATTTGTGTTTCGACTTAAAACAAAAGCACGCGCTTCTGTGGTCTGGTACTTTTGCACTGGTATATCTTCTAATAACTTAGCATTAAATAACCGTGGGATCTGTGACCCCATCCCTCCTCTTCCGGTGGTTTCTCCCCGCCTATGAATACAAATCAGAAATACTTCGTTCCGGTCCAACTCAGCAATGCAGATGGGCCAGCCCTATTTCCGCCAATGCTCCTCAGTCAATAGTGCAATTCTAGGCGAGCACATACTAATATTTGTTTCCATTTTCATGGAAAGTTTTGGTTTCTCAATATTATATATTAAGAAACCAAATTACATCTACTCAATATTATTACATATTTTAATAATCATATTTCTTTTTCACGAAGTCAGAGCTACGGGACCTGTCACTCAGGTAGTTCAGGTGATAGAGCGTTGGGTTCTGGCCCGTTCAGAAAAACCGTGCAAAGGAAATGCACCGTTGGTAGGTTGGGATTTATTCCCCTGAGGTGCTTCGGTGCCCAATATTTATCCGACGTAGATCAGCTTGCAACTGGCTGTTGAGAGGGCGACCTGAGCGGGGCGACCGTTCCTATGCTTTCTGAGACTTTGCTTGCAAAATTAGGCCTGCATTGTGGGGAGTGCTCGTTCGGAGGGTGGGGTCGGGGTTTCCGCGATGGCTTTAAAGAGACTTCTATCCCAAAAGCTGAACCGGCAATCACTTGGACAAAATGTATGAAAAATATCCATCCACTACGTGTATTACGTACAAACATTTTGTCATTCATTCGGGTATTTTCTGCTTATGTATGATACCAAGGTTTTAGTTATTTTTTAACTCGAATCTTGTATAGGCACAGATGATCCCGATTGTATCTAAACTTCGTTGTCTTAGTGTCTGGTGCATATATGTATGAATGTTCGAATATTCGGGAAGAAGTGGTTCCATTATACATGCTTTGATGAATGTAATAGCTTCCCTGGCGTTGATTGGTTTTTTCGTAGTCGATGACATGCCACTCGTTAAAACATAATTGTGCCCAGGGATTAAAACAACACTAGATAAGCTGTTTAACCGGAGATATAACTGGAACAATAAATCGTCCGTAAAATACTTTTCAAAATGTGTTTTTCTCATAATAAGTCACTACCAATCAAGCCAATTGTGCAGGCCATCCCGCTTTCCCCACTCCCAGAGGTCCGACCCAGCTTGACAATCGCTCGGCGATTCTCTGCGGTCTGCGGCGTGGATTCAGGAAGCCGGCCCGTGGCTGAGGCCCGGTCTGTGTTTGCCGGTTCGGTACCGGCCGGAGGCGGGGATCAGGTTGCATCGAAATCGGCTAGTTTCAGCTGTCCGTCAGTTTGGCGCGTGCAGCCGACAACCCGGCTCAAATCCGGCCACGTCACCGGCGTCGGCCGCGTTGAATACGAAGCCGGCAAACCCACGCGGAACTCGCGGTCTGGACCGCACTTCCCTGGAATTTGTTATCAGGGATAAATGTTGTCGGGTCGTAATCGATTTTACTCTCCTGGGATGCATAATCTTTCCGAAACAAGGAATAACGTGGGCCATTTTAGCTGGTGTATTTGGTGTCCCTTTGGGTTTTGGCCTGCGTGGTCAAACGATTTAATTATTCGAGTTCCTGCGAGTATATTGCGTATTTCAAGAATTTATTACCATTGACGGTGTGCAAAATTATCATGGTTTTAGCAGACCGAGATGGCTGTTTACAATTCATTGCAGGAATTCCTACACTCTTGGCTGAAGTCTAAAGCCACAAAACAAGCCATAAATGAGTCCTTTTATAAAGCGCAAATTAATAGCTGCCTAGCTCGTAACTGGATGGCTGCATTTCTACCCAAAAAGAAGGGAAACCTAAAATGTAGGCATTACTTATGACAGTGAACTAAGTGTTAAAATTCCGTATATATCAGAGCAGTAACTACACACGAAGTGTTCCATGGCCATGAAAGGCTGCTTCCACAATTTCCAATCACGGCTTGAAGCCGCCATCTTTGTTGACTTCGCATCTGGTACTTATTTCCATTCTCAAACGGTTGATGGGAAGAGGGGGTATAGTAGTAGTGGAGTGGTCAGCGCAGCCGACCGGGCTCCAGGCCCGGCGGCTTCTCTGAACATGAAGCAATCTGGCTCCCGATAAAACCTTCCTACAGGGAAAGAGCTGGCGGCACCATATGACCCTGGCAGTTGGCGTGTCAATAAACCCCAGGAATTATTATTAAACTTGGACGGTGGTGATCGTACGCTCCATTCTTCTCAAACCCATGAAATCAGCTGCCATGGAAAATGTATCAAATATATTGAAGTTTACAACTTGCAGGTTTTGTACGCATCCGCAATGTCCTGACCCAGTGTGCGCTCTTGTCACGTTAGAGTCACCGGCTGATGTAATCTTGTCTCTGCGCACTTTATTCTGCGCCTCGGCTGATGATTTCTCTGCCTTTGCCTGACACCACCACCCATCGCCACGAGAACACTACCGCTCCAAACGTGTTTGTATTGCTCCAGCGCAGGTAGTAAATTCCCCTGTTGAAGCGTAACTACCCCTTTTATCGCTTTAATACCCGCCTTTCGTTTTGGCTAAGTTCTAAGTATGGCTTTAAGTGCGGCTTTGCCTTTCAGACGACAACCGTCGTGAAACAGGCATTACAAGCTGGATCACTGCACACCGGGCCCTTGGTGGTGGTCTCCGAGCCGTCCGAGGATTAACAAATACCGGAAGAATCATGAAGGCTCTCAATATGAAATCCTAAGAGTTTGGTATAGCTCATTTGTGTTCTGTTTGGCTATTCAGGGCTTATTTGCTATTCGCTATTATATAACAGTTTTTGAGGTTTGTATATTCAGGGTCTGACATGTTCAAAGGTTAATATATGTCAGTTAATCTTCTATGTAAATGATTCTGAACATGCGATATATCACACTACACCACCGTACCCCTTATATATAAGGTGTACGGTGGTGTAGTGATGAGCATTTTCCACGCGGCCGGACCGGGTTCAAGGCCCGGCAGATTCTCTTAACAAGGAACAATCTGGTTGTCGAGAAACCCTGCCAACAGGGAAAGAGGTGGTGACGCCATATAACCCTGGCAGTTGGTGCGTCGATAAGCTACACAAATTGTTTCTACTATTATCTATAAATATGATAGAAAATGTATTGCCCAGGCATAGGCAAGTGCTTATAAGATTTCCTGGTAGAGGGAATCATAAAACGATTTTTGTAGTCCTCTTCGAGTGCGACGACAAATGGCGCGACTCCGGCGACCTTGGCGTGGAATGTCACAGCCGCGCCAATTACTGGTGTGGTCGCCTGCAACTTCGACAAACCCCGGCGCATTGGGGATGGAGGGGGCTGTGCATGTTTAATATTACAGTCGGTCTCTGAAATAATAATTTTGATGTTGGTATATGTTTTTCATTCTATCTCGAATCAAAAGTGATAAAACCTTATCATGCCATCGGATTACCATAGAAACAAACATTTTCACTCGAAACAAAAGTATCACATTGATTTATCTATTTCAGTACTGAGTATCACCATAGTCCTGTGGACTTAACCCATCGACCTCATTTGTAATTGGAAGTTGTATAGCATGTTGGTAATATAATAAATATTTCTGATACAAGCCAATGATCCAAGAAGAAAGCATTCCATGGTCAAAAAAGTAACGCAGGCTCTTACATGAGCCAAGGCAGTCTCACCACAGATTTGAATACATGAACAACATGTGACACGTTCGAAGTTCTTCCTATCCAACAGCAGTTGAAGACCATGTTCCATTACGGAGAAATCAAAGCTGAAATACTCCTCCCGTCCACCCATGTCAGCAGCGGTCGCAATAAGTAATGGAGCGTTGCAACAAAACCCATTTCGATCAAGTTTGTGCTTAAGTTCCGCCGCCAAGTGGCAATCCAACTTGTTGAGGAGACAGCGGGAGTACATTAGTTCCAACTTCTACCAACATATGAAGGCCCAATGAGCCAAAAGTTTGCTCATAAATGTAAAAAGGCACAGGGTCAAAGTTCATGTATCTATTTATTCCTAATTCATCTCCAATGCCTGTTATGATATCTAAAAGTATGAGAACGCCAATGACTAATGCTTAAACGTGTTATTTTACAATAGGTCATATCCTCAATTTACAGCCTTACGCGTATATTGACCAAAGACACCATACAGGAAGCATGCATACCAAGGCTGGAGAACTCTTCTCGATCCAGGGGAGGGGGGTCCAGGGGGTTGACAATGGATCGGCAGTATAAGCCCTATAAAAACACTATGGGAGACCCGAAACCCAGGGGGTTCTGACCCCCCAACCCCCCGAGATCTCCACCCATGATACATACCTACCCAATAAAAACATGCCCACATTCATCCATAGCAGGTACGTGATAATAAATTCCTTGTTACAACACATTCCTCCAACCCTCTGAAAACACATTCTTGTGCACTCCCGGCGCGGACCCCCAAATTACGCCGAGGGCCGCTATGAGGCATACATGTACTTTTAATTTAGAACGCGAAGAACAAGATTAAAAACCGCGCACAAGATAAACAACCGCAACTAGCTCCAGCGGCGCCATGGCCGCACACGACCCCAGCGCCACCCCGCGCCAGTCGACGCGGAGACCAGGTCTGCCAGCTCCTGGCTTCCGACTCAGAGCCGCCACAGGCCAGCACAGCGCCCGCTGGCCCTCCAGCAGCATCAACCATCACGGGACACTGCGCAGCCGCCAAAGAGCAGGCGCACCGCAGCCCCTGCACCGCCACGCAATCGTTAGGAGAGCCCGCCGCACGGCCACCAGGGGATGCCGTGTGACAACTACCAGGAGGGCACAGCCGCCGGAGGGTCAGCGAGCAGAGGCCCCCGGACCACTGAGAAGGCAGCTCAACAGCCGGAAGGAGCGCCAGCGGGGCCAGGGCCCGCGCAGCGGCACAGGGCCGCCTGCAGCAGCCAGCGACTAGGGCGCCCTCCAAGAGAGACCGGCAAACGGCGACTCCAGTGCCGCCAGGAGGCCACGCCACGCTACCACCAGGTGCTGCGTGTCCACCAGGCGGCGCAGAACCGACTGGGCCCTCAGCGCGGCCGCCGGGGACCGAGCGCGGCGGTCAAGGAAGACCTTCGCACGCCCACGAACAGCAGAAGACCGCACCGCCACCCCGAACTAAACACCGCGCATGGCCACTGCGGAGGGGCCAGGGGCCGCCGCGCAGCCACTAGGGGCGGGCCCGCCTCTACGTTGGTTTCTGAGGTTAAATAAGTTTTTTTTTAATGGAGGCGGAAGTGAACTGTTGAGAAATATCTACAGTAGATTAATGTTTACAAACTCAACAAGGTCACTTATGTTTACATGTTATTTCTGAAATTGGATGGAGTGCGTTAGTCAAAGGGTAGGCAATGGTTTGGACGATTTTCTTGCACAATAATGACAATAATTTGGTCTATCTATATTTGAGAGAATTTCTCCAATGTTGTGGCCTGTAGGCAGAATTTCCCAATGTTGTGGCCTGTAGGCGAGACTGAGTGGAAGTAGGGCATGGTGTAGCAGAAGTTGGGATGCGTTTGGTTTGTGTTGATCTTGCTTTATTGACTCATGTTTCTAGCGCCGGAGTTGGCCACAATTTTGTATGCAATGCCCACTTCACATTCTCATCAGTTTTGACTGCAATGTGGTTTGTAGAGTGGGTTCGTGAATGCACATCATTAATTATGTATTAACATCATTCAGTGATTATATATTCGGGTTCAGTCCTTCATGACAATCTAATGTGACAGATGCTTACACAAATAATTCCTGGTCACGATACGGGCTCCGATCTCGAAAATCAACACATGACATGATAAAGTTGGGCAACTACCATGCCATGATCGTGCCCTTGCAGCATACGACAGGAATTCTGCGTTCTGAAGCCAACGCTGCGACAGTTTCTAGTTCCCGCGTATATCGCCTGAGTTCCATGCAGCAGAGCTGCCTTCCATCACCGCTCAGCGGTACATGAAAAATTGAGCAGAACAGCTGTGCACTAGCATTCATAAAACTCGGAGACATCTGCTGGCAGGCCTCCTCAGTGTCGTGCTGTCAAGACAGCTGCAGGCTATTGACTCGCTTGATCGCCAGCAGATGGTATTTGAAAGCTGTGACGTCATTTCTTATCGCGGTAATTTACAGAAGTATCAGGTATAGCCTATGTCAACACTTATGTCGGAAATGTGATCATACAGCATGGTCGTCATAAATCACGATCTGTCTTTGTTTCCGGTCACAAGTCGGCTGTCTGCTAGTGCTACGTGGGTTAATGTCCTGATATTTATCGAAAGCCAAGGGTGGATCTAGGATATTCCCTAGGAAGGGGAGTGGTGCAGTGGCGTAGATTTCCGAAAGTCCACGGAGGTGCCCGATTTTGATACAATGCCAATAACGACCATATACAAAGAAAAATAATATTGTCTTTGTTTTCACCCTTACACAGACACCTTGAAACACAAAATGGAAATGAAGCCCTGAAAATGAAATGGAATGAAATATAAGGGATAGTTATAGGGGTTTCGGACGGATGAGACCGTGAGCCTCTTCTGGAGAAAAATTGGTTCCGTGTGCCTGAGGGAGAGAACATGAGCAATTTGTGTCTCTTGTCGAAAGCACAAACCTATTGTTGGGAAGGACCCTGAATAAGTGACCGCAAGGACAGCTAATGTGGCCTATCCGGTTAGAATACATACATGATGGCTTGCAGAAGACGATGCTTGACCAGAACTTCATCTAAAGCACAAATAATTATGTTTTAAGAAATCATGACTTAGGTGATGTTTTTCCCAACTTTGTCTCATGCCAGGTATCATTTATGTATTCTGCCTTGATAGGACACATTTGTTGTCCACATGACTTCTTATCGAGGATCCTTGCCCCCAAATGGGTTCGTGTTTTCTATAGGAGACGCAAATGAACTAATTTCTCTCGCTGTGGCGCACAGGCCCAGTTTTAATCCGGAAGAGGTAACCGTTCTCCTTCCGTGCCCCTGGGCAGAGGCGGATCCGGGGGGAGGGAGAAGTTGCCGAACTCTTTGGATTTTAGCCGATTAACAAACCGTGCTTTTCACGATTTTGGGCCTCGTAATGCCCTTCCAAACTAGTTACCTAGATTGGCCACTGCCCCTGGATGCGCACCTGTAAAAAAACAGCGAACTTTTTATTGTTTAACAGGTGGATTTACTCAACAGTGCAACGAACGAGCACACGGATTTTCAGCTGCGACGTTCACGATTGTAATTGCGATAAAGCCTAGGTCTTCAAACTTAGATCTATAGTTGAGAACCACTCGTTCGCCTAAATACGGAGCCGGATTTGCAGTTGGTAATGCGGTGCATACCGCAGTCCGCTTATCGACCATAAAACACTGAGATAGATAGTCTTGCGAGCGACATTGGATGCGTCCCATATTTCTAACGTCACATATTTCGGCAAGGCTGGAACCGCAGTCCGGGAGTTTTTGTTATTCTGTCCTCGCTCATGTCGAAGTGTGAACTCAATCGCGGATCCGGGGTATGGGTTTGGTGAAACATATAAATATTATCGAACAATAGGCTTGGAAGTTTTGGCGAGCCGCAGACTTGTGATCCCCCGTGGGTCTGCCGGCTGTGGTCTAGTGCGCCGGGGTCCTGACTGACTACACCGTGGCTGTCGCGTCAGCGTAAACACATCACTCTCGACGCGACCAGAGGTCTGGTGGCTATCAGAGATCAGCTGATCAAGCTGTGACTCACCTCTCTCCAGATGATGACTGTATTGTCCTCGCGTGATATTCTGGGCGCTCTTGGACATAATCGTCCTGTTTTAGGTCTTTCAGAGGCTTTGGTGTTTTCCGCACGAGTGCTTTTTTTTAGCATGAGTGAATCAGATTGCGGCGCTTTGGCATTCACTTGCAGTGCTCTCAACAAACCCGTTCGACCCTCCTCCAGCGCCTTAAAGGAGGGGATTGTCCTCCTTCTTCTGTCTGTGTTACTGAAAGGGTGATTGCTACATTGGCAGTATCATTGCGGAGGCTTACCATCTTCAGTCCGCTTCAGCGACTAGCATTATTTAAACTGGATAGGCAGGAGTTCGTGACGCTATGCAGTCGCAGCATCTAGTACGTCGCAGAACACAAGAGCCCACACACAGACTGCTGAAAGTCCCAGTTTATTCTTCTTATATGCGATTCACACAGCAGATTGGAAAGCTACAGCTCCACGCGAAGGAGGATGTTTTTGAATAAAAGGTAATACATACAAACTACGAGCAAAGTGACTACAGCTTTCGGTAATTTGAATTTGGCGGGAAAGATTTTGTTGTGTATTGTGTTGATTTTGTTATTGTGTTATCATGTAACCAGTGGTGGATACCAGGAGGGGGCTAGGGGCTCAACCTCCCCCCCAATGTCAGAGTGCCTATAGTAAATGCATAGTCGAAGGCTGACCCGAGGCAATAGTGGGGAGGCTCGGGAGGCCCAGCTCCCCCGAAATCAGGTCCTGGATCCGCCACTGCATGTAACCATAGAAAACGCTGTAGCAATAACCAGGGACGTTGAACGAAGTCATTCGCAGAATGTGCCTGTGGGCGATATTTTACTTTATTATGTAAGGTGACGGATTTGAAATTTGCCCTGACGGCTACGAGTGTAAACTTCTGAATGTATAGTATAAGTCTTGGCGAGTGCGTGTGTCTTAGCATAACAATAACTCACTGTGTTACGCGTTGGATTCAGCGCGATGACTTATTACGGGCACATTCTGGTCCGAATGCTGTCAGTGAGTGACTTGCTTGCAAATATATCTAGACAAGTGTATCCCTTTTTAGGGGCTGACTCACCGCCTGTGCCCAGTCAGCGTGTCTGTGCCATCGAGCGAGCTACCACACACACACGGACAGTTGCAGGGAGAAGCACGCACTTGGTTTCTTCTTCTTTTAAAGGGAATGTGGCATCTTGGTCTAATCCAAAAATTTAGTGTTTTAGGTGTATTTGTAGCCTAGAATCATAAAAACGTCCATGAATTCTCTAAAAATGTACAATGAGCTTAATATTTTGATTTTTAAGATGCTCCTCTAGGGTGAAATATAGGCCACTGCCTGTGGATGACGTCATGATACTACTGCCATATTCAATAGGCTTCAAGGGCTTCAATTGGCTGATTACTCAACGTGATGTCAGTGTTATCGTCTCACCAACAGCTGAAAACTGTGGCCGCCTGCCTGGGGTACATTTTGGGTACATTTTAGGTAGGTTTTTAACTTTTCTCCACGGACATCTTGAGTTTCAAGTCAAATTATATATTGAGTTCCGGGTTTTCTGGCATGCTTTACACCTTGGCTATCTCAGCTAAAATCACGTTATTAAAAGTGCCACATTCCCTTTAATATTATAAAGAGTGAACTGCCTATATCTTTTAAGGAATGAGCTCAACGCATTTTTCTTTATATTTTTGGAACGGTTTTAACATTCGATTGGTTGATATCCGTATAGGGTGAGGTCATTGGGTTCAGATTGCGGTTTGTGCTATTTACATATTGGTTACATATTTTTATATTATGTTAAATCAACATCAACCATAACGCTCGTTGAATTACGTCTCAAGACTAGTATTCCGGATGTGATTACCTCCGGAATTCTCACATTCAGATGTTTTTGCGTTTGCTGATAGAGCCGGCTTTCACGATTTCGAAACCGCCAGGGGTTACCGTGCAACGATAATTACAGGTCTCTGTGATTATATGGCCGTAAAGCTTAGTGTTTGAAGTTGGCGCCGCTTGAAATCACCGCCGCAGCCTTTCTGTAAGCCAGCTCCACCTCCAGCTGCATTTCAATTAGGGCTCTGATAAATTGCTCCGATACCTGGCGCTTTGAACGGTATACAAAGCGCAGAAGCTGGTGCTAATGGGTTTGACGCTATGGGGTCGGGAAAAGTGCTAGGGTCAGTCACAGAAACGTTTTTTATTTAAAGGACAATATCCGAAATATTATATTTTAGCCAGATTGGGTGGAATCTGCAGAGCTGCACATTCCACCCAATCTGACCATACGCTGACGCTGACCATACGCTAACGCTGACCATACAAGATCATACTACTTATGTAAAACAGGGGATTTCTAGCATGCTGTTTGACTTCATTTGTCAGTCAACACCAGGCGGGGGCCCGTGACATTCTGGAGACCGTTGCGCTCGCCCACTGCTTAAGTTGTCTTTACGGGTGCCGCTGTCGTAATGATGAAATCCCGTGACACAGCCTTGTCGCTTTCGTGCCCCTCTATCTGCCGTGACTGCTCAATCTTGTGTCTTCTGGATGGTGATCTATCTGCACGTGTCACGGGAACGACGCTTCTGCCTCATGAGCGCTCTCTCTTTGTGCAAATGACCTACAGAAAGGAAAAAGACTAGGACGTTAATGAAAACGTTGTTCTTACCAGTTACAAATACAGGAATTCATGAAACGTAACGAGCAGATAAAGCCAAAAGTATTTGCTTTCTTCAGACAAATTTCTGATCTCAATATAGATTGAACAAGTTAAAAACCTGGACATCTATAGTGATTCACTATAAACGGAAGAAAACATCAGAACTTGAATACTTTGACCGCATGAAACCTTTCGGATGGGATGCGTGGCTCAGTGATAGATCACCTGCTTCTTGAGCCACAGGTCCCGGGTTCGAGGCCCGGCGGGTTCTCTGAATAAGTACAACCTGGTCCCTCAAAACCCTCCCAACATGCTTGGGCTGGCGACGACGTATAACCTTGGCGGTTGGTGCGTCGTCAAACCCCAGCAATGGTTTTTACTGCCACACTTCACCGTGTACCGTGTATAGAAGCCGCAGGGTATCCTCCGGAGCCCACCTGAGGCGGGGACTCGACGTCGAAAGCATCGACAGGTGGGACCCGTTGCAGTTCGGGTGAGAAATTCGGATTATTTCCGAGCGCAGTCGACGTGGTAGTGGTGTCCTGTTTCTGTATGCACATTACTGTACACCTGTGCCTGGCGTATACTTTGCTTGGCATCGCAATCAATTACCACAATCAACAGCATCACCTTACAAGGTCATGATTTTGTAAGATGATGCTGCGCATGCACGTCTATATTTCAGGATACAGGTTTGTAATTTAAGCATTTAGCTTTTCGGTGTATTTTAGGGTTCTGTTTTGGTTACCAAGTGCGCATTTTCCGGCTGAAGTCTGCCAAAATTAATTTCTAGCTATTTACTCTCTCTCTCTCTCTCTCTCTCTCCTCTCCCACTACCGGTCTTTGGCGCGTTGCAGCTGTACCGAACTAGAACTAATAACCTGCTCCGTAATGGTCGTGCCGACAGCATGTTCGCAGATAGCTTCGAAGCTTTACGACCACATTGGGAACGGAGCCACGAAAACAGCACCTTAGAGATTTTCAGTTCCTGAAACCATATTTTAACCATTGCCCTTATAGTGGTGATTTAGGATTTCTATTTCCGTGATAGTGAAGCGTTTTTCATCTACGCGCGTAAAATTTACTGGTCCAGGTGATAAAGCTTATATGTTCATGAGACACTATTAGGATAATTAGTGCTTACATTTGTACATATTTTGCCCAATTTTCTCATTACAGCTTTTAATTTTAATGGCATATTTAGGTTAAGCTGTTTTTATCATATTTTCTCGACATGAACTGTCTGCTGACTGTCATTAATGACTACATTTAACTTATATCTTCGGGTGTATGTAAATCTTTGTCATGCCTAAATTTTCAGTGCGGTTCAGTTCAGTTTGGTCAGTCCTGATACATTGATATCCAAGGCTACCCACGTGGTCGTTTCTCGCGCAAAATCTGTTGCTCTAGCCCAATCTAGTGCAACATATTGTATCTCGTTACGCCTTGGAGTTCAGAAGGCAATAGCCCTTGCCAAGAAAATCCGTGCAAATGTTGTCAAACGCGTCGTAATGCACACTCTATAGTCAAAGAGAGACCGACCCAGACTAGGTGAACCTCAATTGGCTTTGATTGGGTCAGATGGAGTAAACCTGTTTTGCCCTGATTCAATCGTGAGATTCCTGTAAAACGATTGATGCACGATAATTAATTTTTATTTTCAATAATGGTTATCCAATGCGATGTTTTCATTTATGACCGAGCGAGCTCGCAGCCCCCTACGTCCCCCGCAATATGAGTAACACTCGACCCATCTCGGGTTGGCCTGGCCCCACCGTTACAGTAATGAAAAGCTTATATCTCTGTGGATGGTAGAGGTACCGGAATGAAGCTTACTCTCATGGGTAGTGGCATCAATTCAATGCTATGTATTACATTTTCGAACAAAAACTGAAGCCCTACATATACGGTTATGCGCTTCCCCGTGACCTTGCAGCACACTCCAAATGATAATATGAATAAGAAAACTAAATATTCGCAGCCGAAATGTGATTGAGTGTTAAGAAAATAGTCATTTCCGGAAAGGATTTTCAGTGTAGTTCAGGGCATTTAAGGAAAAACCCACCCCATGATATTATCGAATTATTTTTCTATGAAATTGCTATCATGTTACACGTAAATTTCTTGTAAGACGTTCATTTGTTGCGGGTAACCTACTCACACCTGGCAGAAACTGTCCCGCTATCTGCCGACCGAATTTACAAAAGCACGTGACGAGATTGACGCCAAAAAATATTGACAGCTACAGTGGGCAGATGCTACCAAGTGCGAATGGGTCCTTACTGTGCAATTTGGGCCTGTTTATGATAAGAGAATAGCGATGAGCGATCCAATAAGGTTGAAGCTAAACTTCATTTGCCATCTTGAAATAAAAGAGTCTGCTCGGATATCGTCAATAAAGAAGATTTGCTGGTATGTAATTTCACAGGCTGTTCAACGCTTCGATATTTTCCTCGATAGAGGAACATCTTGTCTGTATAACGTCTGGTATCTGGGTAATACCCGGGGCATCTCTGGAAATAAAAGCTCAGAGCGCAAAGGCAATCTGCCGGCAGAGGTGCAGAAAGTATGCTGGCTGTCACAAACTCAATGCGACGTATGCCTCCTCTGTCACACAGAGCTGGAAATCATAATTGTATACTTGAATACTATTTCCAATATGCTCCATGTCCTCTACCTGTCCCTTACTTTTTGCAGCAGACAAGGTTCTAGCACCAAACCATTAACAGCATGAAAGTAGTAAACTGAGTTTTCATTTATAGATCATGTTTTTGTTTTTGGAAGGAAAATTTCCAATCATGGGTCATTGTTTCCAGTATTGGGATCATAACTATTATTGGCAACTCTGACCGCAGTTCCCCCCCCCAATGACATGCATTTCCCTTTTTGAAGAAGTTTCCATTTTTGGAAGGAGTGTTTCCAATTATGGTACATTTCCACATGATTAAATGTAGCAATTAAATGTAGCAATTGTTGCCGCCCCAGTAGCTCAGTTGGTAGAGCGTTGGGCTCCGGCCCGCTGCTCAGAAGCATGCAGTGGCAGTGCATGTCCAGGCTTGGGATCGGTTCCCCTGAGACGCTCCGGCGCTCAATACTTTACCCGACGTACAGGTCGGCTGGCAACTGACTGGTGAGAGGGTGACCTGAGCGTGGCGGCTGTCCCTGTGCTTTGTGGGACGTTAAACTTTTGGCTTCTAAATTAACCCTCCATTGAGGGAGTTGCTCGTTCGGGTGGTGGGGTCGGGGTCTCCGTGACAAGTCCCTTGATGACTTTAGTGAGACTCCGACTCCAGCAGCCTCACCAGGAACAACTTGAACAAAATTTATAAAAAAATTATCACGAAAATAGTTATTATTGGGAACATACCTATCTATTAATGGGAGCGTACATGTCCACACAATTGGGAACCCTAATCACAGCTCCCTCCCCCACTAAACTTCTATCTCACATATCAACAAAAGGGACAAAAATGTCAATGTTAACATAGGATTTGGATCTACCTAAAATGTGTTGGTAAATTGGACCTTAGGTAGCATTTTTAAAAACATATCAAATGCTTACAATTTGCCTCCCACCCACGATTATCACCTGCCTGGTCATTCCTTCTTGCAGTAAAGACTCTGGGGCAACTAGCCTGCATATATGTAAAATTATGTCTATTGGCCTAATAGGTACAGAGGTATTGGAATTCACATACCAAAGAAAGATCCAGTGTAGTCAAAATCCTGCTTTAACTCCATGCAGTTCAGGTCCTGTGTGCTGCTTACTACCACTGGTGTAAGCAACACACCCCCAACCAGCGTTTTTCGAAGTCTCTTTCTTTCTGAGATTTGCTGTGATTTTCTGAGATGAGAAGGGGGTCTTCTAGGGCCCTCTCCAGTGCACGTTAGTGCCAGGCCTCTCTCCAGTGTGGGTGTTAACACTTTGTGGAGGACTGCATTGGCACACATTTGCTATCTGTAGAATATTGATCTGATAATTTGATCATGAAATCTCACCTGAATCACTGTTGTTGCCAGCCTGTTGCTGGCGCCAACTCTCCCAACTTCCTCCAGCTCCGAATCTATCTAACCAATCTAGGGCACAAATAAGCTAAGGCACAAGCAAGCTAAGGAATGAAAAACCAAGTTTGATATGTGAAAGTGCATCAGTCTTACAGTAGCCTACATTCATCTTAGATTAGCCATGGGCAGCAATATTTATTCTAGCTAGTTTTAGCCTGCACTTATGTCAGATATACCTAATGAATATGCCCTCAAAATAAGTGGCTTCCCACCTGTTTAAAATTTTTTGACAGGCTCTACATCACATAAACATGTCGAACTTGTTTTGTCGCTGTTGCGCAGTTTAAGTAGAATTGCTGCCCAGCTATGTTTATTTTTTCACTCATTTAGTACTTTTCTTCGTAGCTTTTAGGCGTACTTAATACTAAATTCGAAGAAAAAATAGGGGTCGCTAAATCGAAGAGACTCAAATTTTAAATATGATTTAACCTGAAAAAATGGACAGAGAAGTACTTGATAAAGTATCTGCGTTGTTGTTAATGCCTTAAATATGTCCACAATCGTGTATTTCTCGAAAAAATTGACTGTCACATTTCGGGTATCTAGGCGACAACTTTCTGGCAACTACTAACAATCGGTACCATTGGGCTGCATGTTAAAATCTGGCAGCTGTGACAGCGGCTTCCGGGTTTTCTGCAGCGGGGGTCCCTCGTTTTAGTAGAAACTGAACACAGTACCAATATTGTATCATTAATGGTACGCTGTGCAATTGAAGAACAGAGCTGCTAAATTAAAATACTCGCTACAAGCTTCATTCTGTATTTCGAAAATATGTGGTTTGATTTTGAACCATATAGTCAGGATCGCTATTTTGTCACACTTTGCACCTCGATTTTCGTAAATGTGTCACAAACTCCAGTAGCCGAGTTGGCAAGTTTCTGCGCCTCTGTCTGCCGGCTGGATGATTTGGCTGACGGTTAATATGTCGGATGAAAGCGTTCACATGGAAATGTATTTCACCCTGTGAGCCTCAGCTCTGTATGCACGCTTCCGAGCGGATGGGTACCTATGCAAGAATGACCCCAGCCGGATGAGACAAACAAGAGAAGTGAGCACTGAGTACTAAGCCAAGCACATCTATGTATGTGCCCGTTTAATGATAACAGCTCTTCAGCAACTATTATTGACAACTTTTTTTATAGGTTACACCCAAGACCTGCCGTTTAGTGTCTATTTAAATTTGAATGATAGACGCGCTATTTAGCCGTGGCAGCTGAAGCACCCTAAAACTCCAACGCACACACACACACACACACACACACACACACACACACACACACACACACACACACACACACACACACACACACACACACACACACACACACACACACACACACACACACACACACACACACACACACACACACACACACACACACACACACACACACACACACACACACACACACACACACACACACACACACACACACACACACACACACACACACACATGCACACACACACACAGCACACACACACACACGCACACACGCACGCACGCACGCACGCACACACACACACACACACACACACACACACACACACACACACACACATACACACACACAATATGTGAATATTGTCACCAATCATTTCACATGTAGGTACGGTCTGATGAAGGCCTGCAGCACAGGTCAAAAGCTTCGAAGATTTTAAAACTCCAGCGGAGAAAAGTCCGAAATATCGATACAAACAAGGATAAATGTTTATTGCGCTGATGTAGCCTTTACTTTTGAAGCCCAGACGTCCGTTATCAGCCTCTGTTTCCGAGAACATGACTAACTTCTTGCCGCGCCTGATTCCGATCCCCTGGGATCCTTCCTCGTCTCTCACTTGATGGTGATGGTGACAATGGTGCTACCGAAAGCAGCTGTAGAATGGCCGCCTCTCCGGTAATCATTCAGTGTGATTACCCTCGCCCCGGTGGGGAGTGGGTGTTTGAAAACCCCTCTCAGGTTTTTTTCGATGATGCCAGAAATGCGGAGTGAGAAGCACCACCGTACTTTTTATAAATTTTGTTCAAGTTGTTCCTAGTAAGGCTGCTGGAGTCGGAGTCTCACTAAAGTCATCAAGGGACTTGTCACGGAGACCCTGACCCCACCACCCGGACGAGCAACTCCCTCAATGGAGGGTTAATTTAGAAGCCAAAGTTTAACGTCCCACAAAGCACAGGGACGGCCGCCCCGCTCAGGTCACCCTCTCACCAGTCAGTTGCTAGCCGACCTGTACGTCGGGTAAACTATTGAGCGCCGGAGCGTCTCAGGGGAACCGATCCCAAGCCTGGCCATGCACTGCCACTGCATGCTTCTGAGCAGCGGGCCGGAGCCCAACGCTCTACCAACTGAGCTACCGGGGCGGCTTAGCATACCTTAGTCGCGACCAATTGCGCAACTTTTTCGAATTTTTAAGTTTGGGTCATAAATGTCAGGTTCTGGGCCTAATCAAGTGGCCCCATCTTAAAAATTGTTTCAAGTGGCACATTAAAAACGGTTTGATATCTTCATTTTATATTCATATCTCATAATAGGCACACCAATTACCCTAAGCTTTGTAATAGGATTGTCTTATATATTTTGGATTACTGCATCAAGGTGCATGAACAAACTTGAAAAGTTGTTAATTGGGCCTTTTTCTCAAATCCTGGGTACACAATAAGACAAATTCACAGTGGTTATATATTCGTGCGCAACCCTTCCTCTGAATGTTCTTAATGCAGGTTGATTCTTCATGCAATCGATGGTGATAAAAATTCGTGAACATAGAATGAGCTGTGACTTCGAATTGAGTTCCTTACACACGCTCTTTAGTACGAATTAGTACGGGATTGCCTTATATAGATGACCTAGAGTCAAGTACAGGCTATTACCTATTATTCACGAATGCATAGAAAAATCGGGAATTACCCCCAAAAAATAGCTCGATTTCTGCAGTTGCGTCTTAAAATAGCTTTCTAATATCAAATTCGCAGCATCATAGGCAACTCTTTGTAATGATGTTGTAAGTTCAGCAATATGACCTCTGCGAGGTCACCTGGGACTATTTACCAAGGTTTCGGCCTTGAGTAAATAACTTCGCAGAATATGGTGATAGGACTTTCATTTTGATACAATTACGTTTGGATTATCATTGCGATTCTAGTGATGTGCATGCTGACAGTGTTAGGTCTGATGGTGACTTTCATTCGGGCTTCGTTTCATCCCTGATAGCACTACCAAAAGCACTTGCTGGCCGGTTTTCGACATATATAAATATACAAGATGTGTCCACAGGATGTTGATACAATTGCCAACAATTAATTGCTCTCGAATTTCGTAAACACTAGTCATTACAACTCTGTATATAAGTTTTGCTAGACATATACCGTTATTGTACAGAGCTTTTCCCTAACGTCCCACCTCTCTAGCTTATGTTTAGTGCAACATCTCCGCCTGTGCAAACAAATTTCACGGATAAGTTTACATTTCATACGCGCAGCGCATGAAGCTTGTGGGAAACCACCAGGTGCGTCGCCACAGAACTATTACTGGGGGGATGGACGATGAAAGGGGGGGTGGGAAATGCTAAGAATTTCGGCTACATCTGAAACGCTGATGGCAATGTACTTCACCAGCACATTATGTAGATTCACGCAGGTAGCAGGGAGAAAATACAAAAAAATGAAGTCGAGGTCCAACATTTTTGGGGCGACGTCCCCCTCATTTGCGAGTAGAGCGAACGCATCCCCTCGCCCCCTGCTTTGGACGTCCATGGAAACCACCCAGCTCCCCTGAATCCGCATGTTCTACGGAGAACACATCTGAAAAAGCCTGCAGGAAGGGTAGGGGATGGTCAACTATCATAGCCCTGGATATTAAACCGATTGAGCTATCCGCAGGCCCTGATCTGCTGTACATTCACAAGCCTCTAAGCGAATGTGTCACAGTGGGTTTCTATCACTGATACCATAATATATCCGGGTAGACTGACGGACGCTTCTGAGTGGTGCTTTGCAAGTCTGAACGGTGAATGAAACCTGTATTTCTACAGCAAATTATCAGTAAATTTAGACGGGCCAGCTTTTTCACCGGATCCAAAGAATTCGTTATCGATCAAACTCTTTTCCCTTGCACTCGTGAAGAATTTCTGCTCTTAAAAATTTAATCGCAAAATATGATTTAGAAAAACAGAAATTAAAGAAAAAATGAGCAAAGCGTAAACATATTTATGTGCATAAACATGACATCGTTTCATGCAACATCTAAAACTTTCGATAATAATTTTTCACGTCAGGTAACTCATATAAATATATTTACTTTCTCGTCTTTTGTCTAGCTGGTGATAAATCATTAAGTATTTTATAAAGCTGTATCCTATAGAATTAGGCGCATACCTTTGAATGTCTGCCCTGTGTGGATACGTGCACGACCTTTCCAAATCGACACATCTCGGCACCAGATAAAAGAACGTTTGTTGAACCCTTTCTTTAAGCTGTGCAGTTCGGTTGGAACGAGCCAAGTGGGAACCGCGGAAGCCTGACAGAACTGACTGGAATGGTCGGCGGCGGAGGTAATTGACACGCCGGAGAAGTGCCTCTCTTGTACCGCCGCCGTTTGTCTGACAGCCGGTATTCAGCTTTGATTCATTGTGAATAAGTGGTCTTTCTGTTGCCAGTGTTTGTCAGCCGTCTAAAAGTGTCACCGTGGCCGGCCGCCAAGTTCTCGCGGGAGGCTCCTAGTACCGGTCTGAGTGAAATCGGAGCCATTCTCCACAGATGCTCCGCTCCTATACATACACTGTTTTATTGTATTTTCGTACTGTTTTGTTGTGATCGGCAATTGAAAAGTAGATCGGTGACGCAATTGTGACGCTGGAAGTGTGCCATGGTCTTTGTTCGAATGGTGCAATTCATGGTATTTCTTCTGCGTCTTATTTTCAGTTTATATTAGTTTAGTTTACTTCAGTTCAGAGTTGTTGTTTTGAGTTTAAATATCCCAAGTGATACTTGGGAATCCTAGGTGGATTGGTAATCGCATGCGTGAGTGTGTGAATGATTTTAAACTCGTAATGCTTGCCCTTATCCTTACTCTACCGGGGGCTGTGGGCACATGCGCCTGTGGCAGCAGCGACCCCTCCAGGTAGAATCACACCTCCAGGCTCACTTTTCCTCATCCTTACCGTCTCTTCCCATAGTTTTTTTACTCGCATTACACTCATCACGACAACATTATAAAAGCCTCCTCAGTTAAGTAAAAGTTTTTTTTGTAATATATGAACGAATATGAATCAAGGGTTAACAATTTGAGCCCACAGACATTTCAAGGCTTGCACAAAAGTATGTTTTCCCTTATAATAATACAGTGACTCATGTGAGAAGGAGAAAACATCGTTTGCGTAAATTGTCCCATCTGATGATAATGAGCGAAATATGAAAAATATATTTTGAGATGGAGCTTTTCTAATTCTGTATAATAACCTCATGAATGTAGAACATGTAGAAAGTGTGAGCTAATTCGTAACTAAAACATACTTTCCAGATGGTTGGTTCATTCTCATATAGTGCTGCACTACTATGGCTGAAGCACAAAAACTTTAGGAGATTAACAGTTGCTCTTTCAGGTGGTACGTTTATAGCGTCACCGTTTGCTAGTAAGCCTCTACTTTGGAAAATAATAGACCGTGGCCCAAAATCCAGTCTGATCCCGATACGATCTCGGAAACCGGAAGTAATATGGAAAAATTGAAATGGTGCTGAAAGCGCCTTACCTTTACTGTCTTCTAGTCTGGGGCTGAGGTTGAACCATATTTGTTGACCCATTAAGTCACAGTGGGGACAAAATGCATCAAATTTAGACTCATTTAGAATATCCCTCTGGTTAGGAAAGCTTTTAGCGTGCGAAGATGAAATCAAACTGAAAAAACGGAGATCAGTGCAATGAAAAACTGACCTCGATATGCTGCAGCAAAAATAAAATATCTTCCACCGAAGAGTGATATGGCTCTTCTGAGATAGGAAGAGTTCAGACAGAATTCAGAAGACAAATTGCTTCCTTAAGTTGTCGAGACGCTTCCTCCTTAATTGATGTGATCCACTGTCACAGCGATCCTTTTTCAACTGAAGCATTCGACTTGTTAATGGTCGCAGAAGAATTCCGCTGCAATCATTTGCTGTTTTCAATGAGGCTCTGAATTAAACTATATCAGGGTAGCGCTTATAAATTGCTTTAATTTGTCACATATAAACTAAACTCCACCAAAACCGATTGGAGTACATACATCGTAAAATTTTTCTCCGTCACTTTAACTATGATAGGCAGTGGGATGCAGGGCTTTTTGTGGTTCAGCGCTTTTCTTGGTTCAGTATATCGGGCTTTGGTTCAGCCAATCAGGATTCCGTTTCAGATCTGAGACTCTCTGGAATACTTTTCGTTTTGGAGGGTGACAGGGTTTCATTGATGTTCCAATAGTTCAATGAAAAAAGATGGATGATGCGGTGCGGCTGAATGCCATTTAGGCTTCCGAGTCCTAATATAAGCTTGATGTGGAAATCTTGTGCGCCAAAGTTGTTACGAAATTCAGTAAAGACCAGATGTTCATATCATGGACTTAATCTGAAAGAAAAAATGTCGGTAATAACAATTTTGTGTGCTTATCGAGTCCCCAACTGAAAGGGTTATATCCGGTTGCCAACATTTTTCCTCTTGGAAAGGGTTTCTTTTGAGCCAGATTGTTCCTTGCTCATTAGACCTGCTGGGTCTTGAACCCAGGTTGGGCGGGTGAAAAGCAACGGTGCAATCAACTGGTCTTAGCACACACAACACATTGACCGCAAAAATACATGGCTGGCTGTTCAAAAGCGTCGTAGCTGAGTTCAGACGGGACTTTGGCGAGACAGCACCGCGCGGTGAAGCCATACAGATGGGTGGAGACCCCGCAGATAGTATTCAAAACCCTCAAGAATCCTCCAGAACCCTCCAGATCATCACACACCATCTCGGCTCTCGCTTAATCTCACACAACATCTTGCACTCGTTGCTGGGAGACCATTTAGACATCAGCCCCGTAAATTGCTTTATCTGGGGACAATTAAGGGCGAAAGTCTGTCGAAGAACCGACAAACAGTGACGCGCTTAAAGAGCGCTGTGAAGAGCGGGTCTGGCAACATCTGCCGCTCAGCAGTGTGGAAACCTTCCACCAGAGGGAGGAACAGTATATAAGCTGAAATAGAGCTCACATATGATGAATTCTATACTGAATGGTCGGACGTGTGTATGCGTTTGGATTAGAAGTTGTAATAAGTCCCAAGAGTTTCCGTTTAGTATTTCGTTTGTTTGACATTTATGCCTGCACTGGTTGTCTTAAAAAATGAGTGTTGTGAGTTTTTCGTGGACCTCACCTATGGTAACTTGTATAATATGATATTTTAGTGAAGTGTTTTAGTCAACCCTCAGGTAATCCAGCTGAACCACTGCTAAATGTGTTAAGTTCGGCTATGAACACTCCTTTCAAGCCATATTATGAATTTGAAGTAATCAAAATAAGGCGCGCAACATCTTTATTGCTGGAATGAGCTTACTCAAACTAAGTGATTGCTCGTTAGAGCTGCAATATACCAGCTCTATTTCAGCTAAATGTCACAACACTACCTGGGCTAACACCACTGGTTGGAAGGTTTATGGTGTCTATTCCTTCCGAATGGTAATCTTCTGTGGCTTTAGTCATCTAAACGCTGTTTATGTAATTTTGATGCCTACATAGAAGGGTGATTGGCGCCATGTGTGATTTATGAGTGATATGTTCCGTGCCTTTGATGCCTGTTCTTGCAGTTTGTAGAGGACAACCTCTTTACAGGCTGCGACATAGGCTTGTGTGTACAGGTGTTAATGATAATCTTGCAAATCTTGATATGTGTACATCCGTGATTCTTTGCGGTAATATCTTCTCCCTTCTATGTTCGGGACGTTTTAAAATTATCATGAGCCAATGAACTTCATCCTTCTTTAATAAGTATGAAAAATTTTATCAGTGAATGTAGACTGAGGGTACCTAAACAAACCACAACCGTGGCGCGTTTGGTTAAGGCATCAAGAACTAGTGTCGGAGGTCCCCGGATCAAAGCTGACCTGTAACAGCTTTTCCCACACGTCTCCCACCCTGGAGATGGTAGTAGGTATGTGCTGGGTAGTGCTTGCCTTTATGCGGCAGCTATGCTGACCGAGGAGCGCTTGTTATTGAGGGCACGGGCAAGAACGGCCCTTAAAGAGAGCATCTCACTTTTACAATGGGCTTTGAACTGAGATAGCAGTTTTGTATACCATGTCTAAAACCACGATTGACATTTTTAATTTCACCCAAAGCTTGCTGTATAAAATTACCACAAGCTCTAAAGTTCAAAGTAAAGGTACTTAATGCCATATTTCAAACCATTAAAGAATACTTTTCCATTAGGCAACGCATGTCACGTGATAAATATTAACAGATGGCATGGCCACGCAAGCTGTCATACCGTCAGCCGCCGCAAGCTGCCAGATGCGTGATTACACGCGATGGTTGGGTCAACCCAGCGTGGTAATGCAAGAGGTGATGCTTTTTGTTATCAGCGATTTGAGGTGGAAACAAAATGTGGTTTCCTGATCTTTAGACCTATTTTGTCCAAAAATTGTTCCTTTTAACATTTCAACAAAGTGGTCGATTCAATTTAATGGGTCCAGCGACCCGATGGCGCTCCCCGAGGTCACGGCCTGGTCACGCGTCACTGGAGCAGTCCTCTGCTCTGCCGGACCCGGTAAACTGGGACAGCCTCGCACGATCATACCGTGGAGCGGTTAAAATAAGTGTGTGGGCACCGCTGTCTCGCAAAGGTGCCGCAGAACGAAAACTTCCGACTAGTAGTGCATAGTAGTGTAACGGAAACCTTGTGCATAGTAGTGTATGCGTGTTATGCAAGTACGCATGTCCTCGGGTCGGGGATGACACTAAAAAAGGCGTATTCGAACATGGTTCCCTGTCGGTAGATTTCGCAGCATTACCATCATTGGTTTAATCTATATGAATGAATAAAAATGTGGCTTCTAGCTAATGACGGATCGAAGACTTCATTTCAGTGGGGAGGGGCAGGGGTATAAGAGGCTCGAGCCTTCCCCGTCATTGCCTCGGAACAGCCTTCGGCTATGCATTAACCAAAGGCACTTTGAACTTTCGGGGGGATTGAACTCCCTAGCCACCCCCTTGTATATGTTTTTTTCTAAAGCCTTTTTTAAACTCACCTCGGGTTTGCTTAAAATTACTAATAAGGGAGTTTGCTTAAAATTGATAATTACTGAGCAGAGTGGTAGAACGAATTCCAGGACTCTCTTGTGCCATTTCTTCTTGTCCCCGATGTTGAATAAGCAACCCTAAATCGACTGTGTACGTGGGGTTGTCGGGCCTTTTGTTTCCATCTCTAATTCAGTTCCATTGTTTGTGCTGAGGGATCATCGCCTCCGACAAGACCCTGCTGCGACCACATGATAGGGCTTAACACATGTGAACGGTTCCCCAGGCTCTTACATGATGACTTATAAACAGCCTGCCAAGACAAAGGGCCAAGAGGCTAGTTTAAAACGCAGTACGCTGCTGAGTCTGTTGACCCCTGGACTACTCTCCAGTTGGCGGTAGACGTTATGTGCACGCCTCTGGTCTCTAATGATTTCAGAAATTGTGTCTCCATGAGTCTTATTTCTTATTTTATGGAATTTTCTTTCACATTTTTGTGTGTTTGTAGTGATATGATGCATCGTTTTGTGCGGTGATTTGGGAACATGTATAATTATCTGGATTCGACTTTTTATATGCCGGAACAGAAAGCTCGGGAGGAGTGTTTACTCAAATCTCAATATTACCATGGGAGGTGCTGCATGTTTCAGTCTTCTTTTTCTACCATCCCGAGAAGCCTCTCGCCTCGGCAATGACGCATAGAAAATGATATATTCTCCCTTCATTTGAAAAATAATGTTCTTTCATCCAATTGTGACAACGTGGCAGGTATGGCGGCGACCAGTTGAAGGTGTACTGTCAACACTCACTGGCGGATCCAAGGGGAGGGGGCCAGAGGGGCCGTGGTTCCCTCCAGATCCTAAAATAGTATCTTTTGCCCCCCCAAAACGACCAAATTTTAGTGTTTTTTCTTTAGAAGTACTATGTTTCGGATAATTATTCTCAATTTGCCCCCTCTTCCCAAAGTTGGTTTGGCCCCCTCCAAAAGTTGCTCCTGGATCCGCCAATGTCAACACTCACTCATTCAACACGTCAGCCGGCGAACAGGACTATCCGGGCCCACTGACGTGAGATTGTGATGGCCAGCTGTGAGTGTGCCAACAACACCACCCCCCTCCACCCACACACACACACACATTTATGTTTACATAGATCAAATCAGATGTCATCATGTGTGAAAAATGGCAGTTCTCAGACTTCTGGTGAATGTACGGTTCATATAAGAACAGTTAGTGAGTTGATGTGCCAAGTGCTAGCTTTAGGCGTAGTTTTACGTGTTACCGTCCTGTTTGTAAAACGAAAGTGCACTTTCTAATGTAGTGATAGGTGTACTTCCCAGTTTTCGTTAGACATAGAATCCACCGTTAGCCTTTCTGTCTGTCCCTATTTCACATACTGTTACCCCCGTATTTACGTTGGCCGAGTGGATGGACGTAAATATTGGGCAGAAGGGTGAGCGTAAATATTGGCCGCAAGGTTGAACGTAAATATTCATAAGGCCACTGGGTGCAAAAACGGATACAGACCAGCAGTCGCGAGACAACACAAAGCTCTAACAATATGACAACATTTTCACTCATGGTATCCCTGGAGGCGGAGGCTGTCACTGACTTATCTCCTCCTTCCATCCCCAGTCCGATAATCATGGCTCTCGCATAATGAGATGATCCAGCACCTCACCCAGAGACGAGCTGAGTGCTCCTCAATCCAAACGATTACCGCCAGTGTTCGCCGTCGGTGCTTTTAGTATCGGAGACGGCCGTTCGACTCAAAGGCAATCGGTGCCGCACATGGCATATCCGGCAGTAGACCACAGCTTTCAAGGGCCCGAGGCTATTAATCATGACTTCTGAAGAAAGCCGTGATCGATTACCACCAGCTGCCGTGTCCAACCATCATCACATCCGGAAGCCGACGGGGTGGGTGCTGTGTATGCAGGCGGCGCCGTTGCAGCGTGCAATTGCACGCAGCGGCGGTGCTGCGCCAACTGGACTGTGGCAGCCCTCCAGACGGAGGCGGGCGGCTGCCAACTGCGAGTGTTGCCAGATCCGTCAGCAACGTCGCCCTTGGCAGTGCAGGAGGGACCACCGTCAGTGACATCGCCTGACGACGGCGAGACGATGGGCGGTGCTGAGATCATATACCTGCAGACGCTGCCGGACAGCCACAGTCGGAATCTTACACCACTGTCGGACATTAAGTCCTAGAACGCAGTAGGAAGCGTGGGATGAGTGAAACCTGCCCCCTTCCCGAGGGGCGGACGCAGGAGCGCCGTTTGGGGGGCCACATCGGGAGAAATAGTAAAAACATAGTGATTTTTAAGAAAAATCGGCAAAAGTATTGCCATTTTGGGGGTATGGCCCCTTGGCCTCCCCCCTCAATCCGTCAGTGCCCTCTCCCCACAACCTGGAAAGGTAGTCTATATGAATCTGAATGGTTCCATACAGGTCGCAAGTTGGTATGTGAGAAAGAAATTGTCTATGGTAAGGCGTCGTCCATAAGCTACGCAACGTATATTTTTGTGAGTTTGCCTCTCCCTTCAGGTAACGTTTCTTGACAATCTTGTAGTAACGCTGAATAACGCTGTGACTGGCGCCCCTCCCCCTTTGCGTTATGCATACTATGAACGGCCCCGTCATCTTCTCTTGTTCAATACTTCTCCCTTTGTTTTTGTTTCTACGGGGTTTGTGGACCTCTAAAAGCAGCATTTCTTCGGCAGTATCGCTGCTGTTTGCGTTTCACCTTTCTCCCTTCGGACAGCCGATACCTTGTTCGTCGGACCAGACTGTTTTTTTTCGCCAGTGTGGAGCAGGAAGTCTCGCGGCAGCCAAGAAAATTGATCTGCGACAAAATAGCAAACACTGAATCTCCTCTCCAAAACAGGTGACGGGTTTCAGACCGTGTGAAACATTAGTCGGAAATGAAGGAAGTTTCCAGGTTTTCGCAAATCTTCAGTCCAATTTCCTGCGAGCCGTCAGCAGTGCTTTCTGAAATCAGATTTCTCACCACTTTCTGGGCTGCTTATTGTCGAGGTGAAACTCATTTGTAAATGTATATGGAAAGATAACGCGATGTCCTGCTTGTACTGAATTCAGTGATGCAAGGTCAGAAATATCTCTGTCACAAACCAATGCGACGATGCCTCCCGTCACAGAGCGGAAATAATAACGTATACTGAATACTATTTCCAATATGCGAATGTCCCACATGTCCCTACTTTTGCAGCAGACAAGGTTCTAGCACCAAACCATTACAGCAGGAAGTAGTAAGTTCACTTATAGATCATGTTTTGTTTTTGGAAGGAAAATTTCCAATTATGAGTCATTTTCCAGTATTAGGATCATAACTATTGTTGGCAACTCTGAATGCAGTTTCCCCCAATGACATGCATTTCCTTTTGAAGAAGTTCCATTTTTGGAAGGAGTGTTTCCAATTATGGTACTTTCCACATGATTGCACGTAGCAATTATCATAAAATAGTCATTATTGGGAACATACCTATTAATGGGACGTACATGTACACACAATTGGGAACCCTAACCACAGCTTCCCCCACTAAACTTCTATCTCACATATCAACAAAAGGAAAAAGTCAATGCAACATAGTATTTGAATCTACCTAAAATGTGTTGGTAAAGTGGACCTTAGGTAGCATTTTTATAAACACATCAAATGCTTAAAATTTGCATCCCACTCACGATCATCACCTGCCTGGTCATTCCTTTTGCAGTAAAAACCGAGGCAACTAGCCTGCATAGATGTAAAATTATGTCTATTGCCCTAATAGGTACAGAGGTATTGGAATTCACATACCAAAGAAAGATCCAGTGTAGTCAAAATCCTGCTTTAACTCCATGCAGTTCAGGTCCTGTGCGTGCTTACCACCACTGGTAGTAAGCAACACACCCCCAACCAGCATTTTCGAAGTCTATTTGTTTCGAGATTTGCTGTGATTTTCTGAGATAAGAAGGGGGTCTACTCGGCCCCCTCCAGTGCACGTTAGTTCCAGGCCCCTCTCCAGTGTGGTGTTAACACTTTGTGGAGGACTGCATTAGCACACATTTTCTATCTGTACAATATTGATATGATAATTTGATCATGAAAACCACCTGAATCACTGTTGTTGCCAGCCTGTTGCTGGCGCCAACTCTCCCAACTTCCTCCAGCTCCAAATCTATCTAACCAATCTAGGCACAAATAAACTAAGGCACAAGCAGGCCAAGGAATGAGAAACCAAGCTTGATATGGGAAAGTGCATCAGTCTTACAATAGCCTACATTCATCTTAGATTAGCCATGGGCAGCAATATTTATTCTAGCTAGTTTTAGCCTGCACTTATCTTAAATATACCTAATGAATATGCCCCAAAATAAGTGGCTTCCCGCCTGTTTAAATTTTTGGCAGGCTCTACATCACATAAACATTTCTAACTTGTCTTGTCGCTGTTGCGCAGTTTAAGTAGAATTGCTGCCCAGCTATGTGTATTTTCTCACTCACTTAGTACTATTATTAGTAGCTTTTAGGCGTACTTAATACTAAATTCGAAGAAATAGGGGCCAATAAATCGAAGACACCAAACTGTAAATATGATTTAACCTGAAAAAAGGACAGAGAAGTACTTCATAAAGTATCTGCGTTATCGTTAATGCCTTAAATATGCCCCCAATCGTGTATTTCTCGAAAAAATTGACTGTCACATTTCCGGTATCTAGGCGACAACTTTCTGCAAACTACAACAATCGGCACCATTGGGCTGCATGTTAAAATCTGGCAACTGTGACAGCGGTTTGCGGGTTTTCGCAGCGGGGGTCCCTCGTTTTAGTAGAAACTGAACACAGTACCAATATTGTATTACTAATGGTACGCTGTGCAATTGAAGAACAGAGCTGCTAAGTTAAAATATTTCCTACACGCTTCATTCTCTATTTCGAAAATAGGGGTTTGATCTTGAGGCATACGGTCAGGATCGCTATTTTGTCACAATTATGCACCTCAATTTTCGTAAATGTGTCACAAAGTCCGCTAGCCGAGTTGGCAAGTTTCTGCACCTCTGCAGTGATGATACATATTACAGATACAGAATATAATACAGATGCTAAATATTGCAAGTTGAGGCATCCCTGGAACTGGTGGGCCAGATTTGTTAAAGGATAACATGTTTTGTGGTCACCGCTAAACACCTGTTGTACCTTTTGGCATCGTCTGCTGCTATCTTGTGTTCGATCGTTTTTAGGTTCATTATTTGGCTGGCTATTTTTGCAGTAGACCAGCACGTGTGCTTACAAATAGTGTAGTGAACAGTTTGATTGCCGGTGCTCCAGACATCTCTCATATTCCATATTTGTCATTCTCTGGAAACCGAGCATTTCTGTTTAGCAGGAAAGTCAGTTTAAATCATTCGGCTTGGATGCATCCCAGAGCACGCCTCGGGTTTCTGAACCACGGCTATGAAGCGGTCTAAGCTGATTAGAGAGCTGGAGTTGTCATTGGCATAAAGTTTGACGTCATATTTGTTTGAGGAATACTCAGTTGGTGTCCCGCTCGGGGTTGGGTCCAGCTGGGACATCGTTACTGTTACAGGAGAATAGCTGGTTTCAGTCCGGGTTGATTTCATTCTTTATATATGCAGTTCGATCATCAGCTGATATAATCAGCGACAGGCGAAATAAAGAAAGATAAACCGCCTGATTACCCTGGAGCAAGCATGAGTAGCTCAGTTTAGATACACAACCTAGGGTGTAATGTATTTTTGTCACTTAAATAGTCTGGAGCCTGCAAACAACCAATCCAAACGTTAAAATCCTGGAATCTCTAGATAATAGGACAGCCTGAAGGCGGTCAGCAAAACAAAATTGTGTATCCAAAAGATAGTGTTTTGCTGGTGCTATTGTGATGTGACTGCTAATCGCTGTGACCGCTGCTGCAGCCTGATGCTATTGCGCATGCGCTGTGACCGGCGGCCGGGTCACGTCGCCCAGGCCACTGCCGGTGTGTGAGATGTGGCAGTCAGTCAGTCAGTCTGTCAGTCAACCAGCCAGTCAGTCAGTCCGTCAGTCAGTCGGCCAGGCAGCCTTCCAGTCAGTCGGTCAGCCAGTCAGTCAGTTAGTCAGTCAGTCGGTCAGGCAGCCTTCCAGTCAGTCAGTCAGCCAGTCAGCCAGTCAGTCAGTCAGCCAGTCAGTCAGTCAGCCTTCCAGTCAGTCAGTCAGCCAGTCAAGCTCGCGAACAGTCGATAGCGTTGGCCCCGACTCGCCGGTCCTGGGAAAGTGTGCATGACATAGGCGGATCCAGGGGAATGGGGCACGTGCCCCCCCACGATCGATCCTCGGCGCCCCCTGAAATAGTCACGGCACACCCCTGAAAGGTCGATGACGCCCTATGAAATGTCACTTCCCAATCCCCCCCGGATGCCAAAATCGGAGCCCACCGATAGGATTTTGCCCCCACCTGATGGGTTTTGCCGGTCAAAAGTGGCGCCCCCTGGTCCGGATGGCGCCCCCCTGGAAGATGCCCCCCCTGATCGGCAGTCCTGGATCCGTCTATGGTGCGTGATACTCGTCTGCTTAGTATGCACTAGTGATCGCATTCCTATTGCATCGTCCTTCGCGGGATGGGATTTTGCTTCCTGTCATGGGATTTTGCTTCCTGTCCATTTCTTACATTTACCTTAACCATGGGTGGTGACGTTATCTTTCAGAGCGATATAGTGTCGAGATTCGATGTGGTTCGTGGAGTTGAGGCTTTCTTGTTGGACTTGTCACTTATTCTGTGTCTCCGTAAATGAATGGACACATTTAAGCTTGTATTTCGAAATCTATTTATGGAGTTCGTAATAATATGTTCTGGACAGGTTTCATAAATCATGACAGCTTGTCAGCCCTGGATGCTGACAGCAATTGATTCATCTCTCCTGGAACCATGATACGCAGAGGTCCCTCGATGACAGCACTCGCACGACCACGACGCTCTGCAAGTTGCAAGGAGTGTATCGGCTGCGGCCAGACGTTCGGAAAGTAACTTCGGAGAGTAACTGCGGAGCTTGGCAGAATCAAGTTTCGGCGAGGATACACTTCTAAAGAAACTTGAAACGTGCTGCAGCATGTACGCAGCGGGAAAGGGGGTGTCCAAGTAATGACGGAGTTTCGAGTTCCCTAGCCTAAGCAGAATCAGGCTAAGTTTTTTTCTTTCTTCAGAAACATGAACGTAACAAAACGAATTATCAGATCCATCTTCAGAGCCTTTTTGGGTAGGCTGGATTAATTTCTATTCAAATAAGTGATCAAATCACAGCCACCTCCGGCCACTCCACTTTTCCTGTCCGGATGCGCATAGCCTTTAGTGAGTGATGATCGCCTAAGCTTTTGCAGATCTCATAATTTGCTTAATAATGGTTGTATTACGAGCCTGCGGGTCGAGTCCAGCTTTGTGCCAAATCCTAGATTTGCCAGTTGGCTCTAACACATAGGCCCGGTACAACCTGGCAGCCTGTTAAGCATGGTGCTTAACACCACGGCCATTCTCTTGATGTCAGCGGTGAATATTAGCAGAGGTCAGTAGACTGTTTATTTTTCTCCTATGTAGATCAAGTTTTACTCAGAGATAGGCAATTTTCTCATACGTAAATGGTTTTAGCGTCGCGGCAAAGAGACAATCATTATCCCCAGCCTACGCGAATAGTTTATGTCCCAGATTGAGATGCTACACTATTTTATAGTGTTTGTCAGCAACTCAATGAATATCTATCTCAGTTTTCAATAATTATGTTTTCAAAGTATTCAATCATATGGTTCCCCCAGATTGTCCTCAACTGTGTTGGAAATATCGTTTTTTCAACCTCTGAATTTTAGCTCGGATGTTGGCTAATAAATGTTTATTGCTCAGACCTGGTCGGATCTTGCTAACAAGGTTCATACGTTGCAGGGCAAACATTCAAAAGAACTGATACGTGTATTGCTTGAAGGAACAAGGAATACATGTTCGGCCGGGCTCGTCAATATCAATGTTCCTGGTGGTCATAGCAAGCTTTATGTGCATACATTATACATGCATTACTTTATCTGCAAGAGCACAAGCCATTTGAAAATTAGTGTTGTGAACATATGTACTGCGTATATGTTGCTGGATGCAAGATGTATGTACAGGTCTTACTGCACCACTTTGCGGAATACAAATTGGCTTTACAAAAATGCCGTGTTATCGTCCAAAGGGAACTATTTTGTGAAAGTTGAACTTTGTTGTACCCGTGACTGATCTAGAACCGTTCAAATTATAAAACCCTGTCGTAACCTAAGGCAGAAAACCGCACATGATTTAGCTTTTATGACACGACATATGGGGTGCGTGTATCGCTGCTCTCTCTCTTTATCGGATAAGAACATTATTGGCATGCTTAAGTCTTAGCGCGAAGGTTTTGCGGTTTTGGTAGTCATCGTCAACGCTGCATAAATACGGATATGGTTGTTTCACCATATTCACATCTGCTTCTGAATTACTACCTTTTAGAGTTGCCTCTAAAAACAACCTGAGTATTGTTGACCGTTGAATACTCTTCGAGCGAGTGTATTCGCTTGCAAGGCCTGCTAGATTTAGTATAAAAACAATTGTGAAATAAGGGCGTAGGAAGCGATAAAGCATCGCCAGGTACCAGCACAGTAGCCTTGAATGCCTAATTGCCAATATCATGAGCACGTGCAGTTATGCAATTCCACTCGCAATGACGTGTTTTTGCGATGAGCGAGTCAAACATAATAAGATTCCCATCACACCCACATCTCTGGAGGCCACTGACAAAAGGAGAGGATATCCACCCTTCTACATTTTTCTCTCGACATGGGTATAGATATCCACAAATCTAGTTTTCCTCTTCCTATCTCTCCACTCTTCTCCTCTTCCCGGTCGTTTCATCTCCATAAAAGGCTTTAGTGAAATGCGTTTGACCTTTCGGCTAAATAAAGTCGGTAACTTTAGGCTGAGCTGGGGCAGGCAGCTGCTGCCGCTGAAGCGGCTCCAGCCCTCCCACGCGGCACCGTGCAAACTGATGAGGCCCAGACGGCAGAGGTCCGCGCGACGGCCCGGCTTGGCAGTTACTTCATGAATGACGACTGTGCACGTCCTTCTGTGACATAGCTGTATGTCTAGACGAACCAATCACCGTACCACGACGGCGGGGGACCACACACACTACAATAACCGGTGGAGGGCACTGTCTTGGCGAGGGAAACTAGTCCTGGGAACGCTCTCTGCGCGTGTCACTGGTCCCGTTGTGGTCCGATGATGATGTTCAGGTTAGCTGGGCTGGTCTCCCGGTAATCCGTTGTAGCACGTCTGCACATCAGCGCCGTGGTGCGACGTCAGACTGTGGCCCGGCACGTCGGATCCGGGGACTGCTGGAACTTAGCATCGACTCCATATTCATAGCGCAGACGAGTACAGCATCTGATGTGTAAGCCGCTCAGCAGGCGATCCGGTTTGGTCAGTTATGTTTAAAGCTATCATTATTTACACAGTTTTTTATATCAATACATATTTCAGACGTTAAAAAAGCAGTTCACACGATCTCGCCATGTTTGCTGCCCTGTGTGGCTACATCTACAAACGCCGGGTTTTCTCAATGTAACGGCGCAGAATCATGCCAGCTCTTGCAAAGCATAAATCATTTGTTCCTGATCTCCTGAGATAGCTGTACAACTTTGGCCACATCGTGCATGCCATCGGGAGATTCAAAGCTTCAAATAGTCTCGTCGTGCCTTATGCCGTGTGAAATTCGAGATAACTACAGTTTTATAAAAATGATATAAGTGCATTATGGGCATTCAAAATATCCATGCTCTTCTTGCCTTTGGTTCTACATATCGCTCATATGACGGTAGAATGGGACTTCCTTGATGTTAGACTCTTAAAGAGACTAGTCTGCAAGAGGCGCCTTCAACTGCCCTGGCACGAGGTATTCAGTTTCATCGGAGCAGTCAGTGGCGGATTCAGGTCCTCATTTCCGGTGAGCGGGTAGGTATCGAGCCTCCCTTGCCATTTCCTCGGAGCAGCCTCCGACTATGCAGTTACTATAGGCACTCCGACATTGGGGGAGGGACTTGAGCCCCTCTAGCCCCCCTTGGATCCGCCACTTCAGGTAGCCCTAACCCTGGCAGAGAAAATGAACGGTGTGGTACGAAACTGCAGTTAACCGCTGAGTGATGCCCGTTTTGGGACTAACCATTGTTTTATTTGTTATATGAATTTTGCCCAACTTGTTCCCAGTATGGCTGTTGGAGTCAGAGTCACACTCAAGTCATCAAGGGACTTGTCACAGAGACCCGACCCCTCCACTTGAACGAGGAAGTCCCACAATGGAGGGTTAATTTAGAAGCCAAAGTTTAACATCCAAAAAAGCCTACGTCGAGTAAACTATTGAGCGCCGGAGCGCCTCAGAGGAACCGATCCCAAGCCTGGACATGCACTGCCACTGCATATTTTGAGCAGTGGGCCGGAGCCCAACGCTCTACCAACTGAGCTACCATAAGTTCTAAATGAACGTTTGTGAGCTTTGAAGGCTGCTGTAGGGCTCAATATGTAATTTAAGAGAGACTCTGCGCTCTCGCTAACTAGTTGAGAACAACGTCTAGGGTCATGCAGCTCTCATTTTTCTGCATTATCGAGTCTACACATTGTAGTAGAGATTGGCGTAGAAAGGGGGAAGGAAAGTACGAAACCGGGTGAAATAAGACGGAATGGGATGAAATTTTCCAGCTTTGAGTCAAAACGATGACTGAATGTTTTATGAACATGTCATAGGAAACAACGAAGTGATATGGAACATGACCATCACTGTATATGTTTTCTGGGACAGAATGGTATGGTTTCTATAAGGATGTTCCATTCCGGCTTTTACGTCGTAGATTGGGGCCTGAATGGCGCAGTCGGTTGGCTCATGGCCACCACATGTCCCAAGCTGCTGATGCGCTCTAAAATCCCAAATATTCTATTTGAGATGAGTCGGTTAACGTGCGCGTTCGACTCGGGCAGTGACGCCCAATCAGAGTGTAAATTCCGCAGAGCGTTGCAGATTCGAGGCCATACAGAGGCAGGACCTAGCACCCTGCCCTACCCCAAGCCTAGCCCACTCCCCTCGCTCTCTGACATTATGCAACCTCGGAGTTAGAGTGTCGTTAAGCCGCAAGAAAAGATACCAGATGGCCAGGCTCACTGAGCATCCTTATCCCTGAGATCGATTGAGTGAGATATGACCACTGGGCAATCCCTCCAGGTTCCAATAATCCTGCAAGGTATTTCATTGGACTCAGTGATGCTGGAGCTTCACGCCATTGCCTTCATTGCAATATATTGAGACAGGCTTTACTCTGGACAGGCTATATTAAACTTGAAATTACAGGGATGGTCTTGATTGTGGTTAGTGTTACTCGGGTGGAACAATGCAATACCATCATTTGCTTCAATTAAGTGTGAGTGAAGTAAGGAAAATAAGGGAGGAGGTACGAGTGTGAAGTCGTCCAATAGTTTCATTGATGGAAGAATGACTGTTAGATGCAAAATATTTAGGACAGGTTGGGTTTTCCAATCAGGGCGAGGAATTTTTGTCTTCAGCCCATTTTTTGTCGGGGCTTATCGACGCACCAACTGTCAGGATTCTGTGTCGTCGCGAGATCTTTCTCTGTTGAAAGGATTTCCGGAGAGTCAGATTGCTCCTTGCTCAGGTAATCCACCGGGTCTTAAACCCGGGTCAGCAGTACGGAAAACAACTGTGCCAACCACAACACCGCTGCACCCCCTCCAGCGCACCTAGGCATTTGACCGATTTGTATTCCAAAAAGGGCCCCCAAGAGAAGAAGTTTTAAAAGATAACGGAACAGGCACTGCAATGAACATGAGAAGTGGCTTTACCATGAAGGTGATATCACAGGTTTCATTGCCTGCGTATTTCTCTGAATCGGAGAAGTGATTCTGAACGCCTGAGCTGATGTACTTGCTGGTGGCACCAGATTTGTATTCATGTCGGAAAGTTGAACCATTTTTCTGGCCTGTGTAATGGCGGCTGCTCCTTACCTACCAGCCGCATGATAGTGAACATCTACAAATGCTTACGATGCATCTTGTAAAATACCTAACACCTCAGTCATTTTCCATCCATGCTCCCCTTGAAAGATGTACACATAGCCAGCATGTGTCACGTCATATCCTAAATTAGCTTATAGCTAACTACATATTTTTATCACATTTGGGTGCATGGATGTGCGATTATCTGCTCTGCAGGGGGTGCTAAATCGCTGAGGTGCTGCAGCGGCCCTGGTAGGCGGCACATTAACACCCGGATGCTGTCGTGCCGGCTGTACTAGCTGTCCGTTCAGTGCCTCTCCAGCGCTGCCTGGCCAGCGATGTCCGGCAATATAACACACGGCTAACCGGACTTCAAGAATGTGGCGCAGACGACACAGGTGCGGGCTGAAAAATGCACCGACCAATCGATTTATGTATTTCCAGAGGCAGGGTTTCTCTACGCGACGTGCCGATCTCTTGGTTCGGTTCAGTACTGATGGTGTAGTGGTTTGGGCTTAGGACACGTCAGCTGGTAGGGTCATGTGGTATCGTTAGTTGTCATCCTGTGGACAGGGCTTCGGGAGGTCTGGTAGCTTTTGGTCAGGAAAACTGCTAGGACTAAGCATCTGCCGCTCATGAAGCAAGCACCATCACTCAGCTACGCCTCCTCCTCTTCCTCCTCTTCACTTAGTATGGTGTCAAATTCTTATCCACATGTTAAACGACCACGGCAAAAAAGTCAGTTAAGCTGGTTATAGAAAAAATGATGCGTTGGAAATTGTAAGGTGTCTTAAATGACCGTACTTTGAACTTTTTCGGATATATCTATGATAAAATGATGTAACAGTGCCCAACGGAACGGGAATTCAGATGGTTTGCGCTAAATCCAGCCGTGAAGGCCTTATTTGAATCAACCTCGTAGTTAGTACAGGCTACACTGCGCACTGTTTTACATTGTAACTATGGTTCTTTTTTCGCTGAAAGCAATTTCACACCGTTGAAATCCATTGGGTTACACTACACTACGCTAAAAAAGAAGGAAAAAGTTTAAAATTAAAAAGAAGAAAAAATCGTTTAAAGTAAAATACAAAAAAAACTTCGTTAATAAATGGAAGAGTGTCCTCTAAAAACAAAGTTTTTGTTCTTTCTTGTGGAGAAACAAAAGATCACAGACGCTGCAAAAAGATCAGGTAAAAGGCACTCAAAGTAGGATAGCGGTGCACGCCGCCGTTTCTCTGCCAGCTGTGCCGTTTCTAACAGGGGGGGTGGGGGTGGCATAGGTACCTACCCACCATACCAACGAGTGTTAATAACGCTAAATGTGGCAATATCAAACCAAACAACAAGATTGCAGATGAAAGACAATGGTTTATGATTTATCTTCAGAAAATATTTTGAGCTTCCTTAACGTTTAATCTGAGATGACTCTCCTCAATGAAATGTCTGTGCTGCAATGAACAAACGGCGTGGTCATTTATATACAATTTAGAATATAGCTCACTTATGTCTGTATAATGTATGCTGTCGAAGCCTTTCCTGAACAGCCCGTAAATGAATTATAACCTACCTTGATACTAAAATCCAAAATTGTGTTTACATAGTGGTTTTATCTCTTACAATGATGTTCAGCTTTCGAAATGTTCTTAAACTTCTTCAGACCAAGCACACAAGGACACAACGCTTTGCACCTGGATTCCGGTACATTCGTTACTGTTACGTGTTCAGACAACTCGCTCGCTCACCGGGTTGGCTTATTTCTCCAGGGGCTGCTAGTTTTGGCGAAGAGTGCAGTATTTTACCACGACTGACCGCTCTGTTCCATTATTAGGCGGGTAAGCTTTAGTGTGAAATATTTCCTGTTCAATCGTGTATGTGAAATGAAGACCGTAAGTCGCATTGTCATTTCATTACAATCATTATCTTCCACAAAAGTCGTACAAGCGAAGAATTTATATCACTCCTGCCTTTTTTGGGCGTTCCTGAGCACTTTTCAAGGAAATCCCAGAACAGAAATCTAAGCAAACACTGAAGGATACCATGCCAGCAGTCCAGTGCCAGATTTGGGCCGAGAACTTTAGGCAACGGGGGAGGGCAAAATGATTCAGAATTGTGGGAACATATGTGGTTTGTGTAGAACCAGGGCCGGACGCAGACCCGAGTTTGGGGGGCCAAACACATGTCTGCCTCTCCTCGTGGGGCAGGGGGGACGTGCAAATTGGGTGCTCAAAATACTTAGTATAAGCTACCTCTCCAAGTACATGGTCGCTCTCCTGGTAGGGGGGGTGGGAGCGAATTTTGTTTTGCTCTACAGACCTAGTGTAAACACCTTTTTCGAATAAAATTTCCGGCATTTGGGGGCCAAAGATGGTTCGGCCCCCCTTCCAGCGCTTTGGGGGCATGGCCGGAATGCTCCCCCCGTTTGCGTCCGCCAATGTGTAGGACATCGGCCAAAATCGAGGGGTTGTGTAAGGGGTAAATCCCTTTCTGCTCCTGGATCCGCCCCTGGCTGTACATGCACCATTGACTCCAATATATCAGTTTGGACCCACGTTTACTCCCCGGGGGTGCCTTTGTCTTTACATGGTCTAGATGTTTGGCGTCCGGTGTATGCAGTCAGCAGTAGCGGATGCAAGGAGGCTAGGGGCTTAAAGCCCTTCCCCCGAAAGTCAAAATGCCTATGGTTAATGCAGAGGCGGAGGCTGATCCAAGGCAATTCACACTGTGCTACCATACTTCAATTACTGCGCAGTTTTATGGGAAGCAATTATCAAACGCATTTATATAAGCTAATGAAACTTCAAAAAGGGCAGTTCGAATAATTATGAAGAAACCTTTTACCATCTTACAAATGGACTTTTGTTGAACTTAACTTGTTAAAACTCAATGATATTATTACTAACAGAAAATTATAATTCTATCAAAATTTTTAAGCCAATCACTACCATTTGCAATCTCATCACTCTTCCAATATCATCGTCCTGCAAACACTCGCCTAGTACAACATTTTCATGTCCTCTAGCAACAACGAACTACAAATCATTTTCAATATCATGTTCAGCTCCAAAAGCGTGGAACCAGATAATATGTCCGATTTTTCCAAATCTTGATGATCTTCCATTGCAGAAATATACCTTAAAGAAAATTATCAGAGAACATTTTAGGAACCAGTATCGATCCCAGGAGGGGAATCAATAGTAAATGGATTCAGGTAAAAAATCAAGCTATCAAGTACTTTCTTTTGTGATTCTTTTCATCTCGCTGCCTAGTTTTCTCATAGCCATTGACTGACCATTTTTTCTTCTTCTTTTTCTTATTTTTTATGAGGCTCTTATTTAACCCTGAAAAACTTTAATCCACTAATACCAACTTTAGAGTACCCAAGTTTCTCTCGAATGTTACTAGTTCTACTATTCTTTTCGGGAGAGGCTTGGGGAAATACTCAGTAAACAACTTTTGTTTTCATTTGTAAAGCAAAGAATAAATGGAGCGGGAGTGGTCCGACCTTCAAGTAAGATATTAACATACAAAAAAATGGTGGGAGAGTTTCCAGACCCCTAGCCCCCCAGAATGAAGCCCTGGATCCGCCACTGGCAGTCCGGCCCTTCTACTGCACGCAGGACATGTCACGATAACAGTCCCTTGAGACAAGAGGCTAAGTACAGCCTGCATCAAGGTTAGAATGCTAGGTAGACAAGCTAGATAGAGTGGACTCACCTTGCGGGTGAAGATACCGCCCAGACGGACTGTGCAGTGTGGCTCTCAGTCTGTTTTTTACCGATGCAGGTCCCAGGAATGAAGTTTTACATAAATATTGACGAGAACGCTGTCCTATCTCACTCTGGCCCCTACCGATGTTATCCAAAGCTCGTCCCTCACATCAAGGTAGAGCTCGTTTCCAATGATGTTTATCGCTGCAATGCAAACTTCATATCAACCGCAACAAGTTTTCCATGAGGCGCCGTAAACTAAGGCAGATTTATAGCGTGTGAAAACTTGCTTGCGGCGCCTTCATTCATACAGGTCCTTTAGATTTGGTGACCGAAGGTGGGCAAAGCTCGCTCTATAGAACGTAAGTGCCTACTTGAATGCTAGTACACGTGTCACCTGTCCTTCAGACTTGAATTACGATCTGAATTTCGAATTTAAGCTGATTAGGCTTGAGTTGGGTGCGGACATCAACATACAATCTATGAAAGAAACTATTTAGAGGTTTAGAGTTTTCCAATTTCATTAGCTTATACATGATTACAATACAACAAAACGGTATATTTAGCTGGGATTACTCCCGAAAATGTATTCATATAATGGGTTGAATCTCTTATCATTGCCTCGTAGTCTGAGAAATCCCAGTTATATAAACTCCAGAATGTTTTACATTTTACTGCAACATGTCCGAACAAGAAACTCCTGAGACCAAAGGCCCCTAACTTAAGACTACCTATCTGTCAAGTATCATGAAGACATGACTTTAAAACGTCTGTGGTGTTGTCAAGAATCCCAGCACGATTCTCGATAAGCGTTTGAATGGGAATTAGCGGAAGTAAGGGCTAGGACCAGACGAGGTCTGGCGCCGGGTCAGCGATGCGGGCACATTAGCCATGACCTCTGGTCTCCTCGTACCCCCTCGGAGCGCCGATTGACAATATTACTGTATTATGACCGACCGCGGCGCTCCACCAGTCCCGCGCATAAATCCAGCTATCGCGTCGGCTTTGACTAAGCCCTGTTGGTCCGTCGGTGCGCCTGTCTGGTTACTGGTGGTGACGTCTTAGTGGCGGTGTGGTCGCCATTGAGGCTGCAGTACAGTGCAGATACCGATTTATGTCAACTTCCTTATGATGACTACTGCGATAGCGCAGATCATACACAGGCGCAGCTCTTAAAATACACCGTGCGTTTATATCCGGTTGACGACTCCCAGAAGAACGGCTGCGTCTATCTATAATTAAGCTTGTCTAAATGCAGCGACACTCCTGTTCCCAGCAGGCGGAGGGATTCGTGACTAAGTCATTGTTTTTCCGCATGCTTTTTTCTCGCGTCTTTTGCAAAAACAAAATTCTGACGTTCTGCCCTCTCGTCAGAACCGTGACGTCATCATTGCACCTTATCAGGTGACGCGTTTGGTGTCAGATATGCACCAGGTAGTTTCTGGATCATGCTATGACGTCAGAAGGGTGGCATTGCCGCGTAACCGAGCTGCTCCGGCATCAGGGCTGATTCGGCGTGACAGTTGGTTTTGGAGCCCGGGACACGATACGCGGGCACGAATCACGACAAATGCCGGGCCGAATCCGTGCCTGGTGCTCGCCGGTCTGGCTGCTATTTCTGGAATATGGGCAAACTTCAAAATGCAGCCTCGTGTCCCCGCCTGAGTGGAATCCGAGTCCAATCCGACGGCTTGTGTTTCAATATTTTCTTTACTAATGGACTTGCCGCGTTGTTCTCTCACCGGCTTTTTATGACAACACACATCAATTCAAATATGTGTCGGCTTTAAAAGGGGTCCATCGCTGCGGCCTAAATAGCCCCGCGTGAGGCCTTTCATCTTTAGTCGTGACAGCGTTATAGTCGGCAAGTTCACCGCAATCGATTATCCCCACCGTTTACACCCGCTCAGGCGGTCCGTTTGGCGGCGTTTTCAAATGGAGGTGTGTTGTGATGTCAGGCTGGCAGCAGGGACTTGACTTTGACTCTTGTGAGCGATTGAGCATCTCACACCACGGGGTCATGGCCGATCTGAGATGTCCCAGCGCTGGGTGGTCGGTTGGGTGTCTTTGTTTGATTTCACTGTGTTATGCGTGATTCATCTACAGTTTTTTTCTAGCTAAATGGTTATCTTTATATTTTACGAATAAAACAGATAACTGTATATAGTAATTCCCTGAACAAGGAGCAAGCTGGCTTCCGAGAAACCCTTCCAGCAGGAAAAGAGTTGGCGACGCTATATGACCCTAGCAGTTGGTGCGTTATAAGCCCCAAAAATCAACACAGCAATAACAATAGCAATGGGTGTTCGGTTTCGGTGATTCTCAGCAGAGCTACATATTCACTTTTCTTTCGTCGTTGGTGTTTAGAAGTGATGTCATATCATAATATCAGGTCCAAGGCACGGAGAAAGAAGTGCTGGCTCTCCCTCAGGTCCGCAAGAGACCACCCTGTCCATGTGGGGTGCACATGTCGGGCCACGCAGGTTCCGGCATGAGCAAAGACACGCATGTGGATTGCCGAAGCTATTCGGTACGGTTGCCCTGAAATTTTCTCAAACATGCATCCCAGCCTACTGCGGTAGGCTGCTCTCTCTCTCTCTGTTTTTATTCTCCTCCCCCTCCACTGTCACCTGCAGGTATGTACCCCTTCGGCATATTTAGCCGCCACTCTCCAGACGGGGGTGACCCTCCAGCGAAAAGTATTCTTCATATCTGGAAACACTCTATTCGATTTGCCTTGAAAACGACTTGGCAAGATATTACTTTCGGAAAATAGAATCTTCGAATCAGTACTTTTCCACCGATAAAAGCCGTTTAAAAAACCTGTTATAATCAACACCGAATGAGCGGCAGCCTCAGTACCTGCAGTTGAAGAATGACTTCCTCAATTAGTGGTTAAACAATTAATGATAGGATATGTCTCTGGTGACAGAAGATATGAGTGCTAAATTCAATTAGACACCGCGTGTAAGGTATTGGATGTGCTGGATGGATATTGTGGAAATAAACGGGCAGTAATTGATAAGCCCCGGAATGGATCCGCTTCGTCGGCTGTAATCACCGTCCATAGGCGGATCCAGAGGGTAAGGGGCACTTCCCCCACCCCTGATAGACCCTCAGAGTCCCCTAAAAGTTCATGGTGCCCCTTACAAGGTCTATAGCGCCCTCTGAAATGTCACCTTTCACCCCTTCCCCCACGATGTATCAGTAAACCAACGATAGGATTTTTCACCCACCTGGCAGGTTTTGCCGTTAAAAAGTGGCGCCCCTCTGGTCCGGATAAAGCCCCACACTGACTAAGTGCCCACCCCCCTCAATCCAAAATCCTGGATCCGCCTGTGCTACAAATAATTGGTAAGCATCGGAGGTGATGTGCTTGTTGATAACATATTTATCACGAGCGGGTTCATGGATTCTTCTAGGGGCGGCCACCACTTCCCTGTAGTAAAAGGGGCGGCACCCCTTAACTTGGCGAACTCGGCGGTGCAGACGCGGAAAGATGCACATGTCTGTGAGCAGAAGTTTATCATCCGTGGGAGTTTGTGGCGGATCTTTAGTGGTGAAGTGCGAGGGAACCACGAGACCGGAACAGTGGCACCATTACTGCAGTAGGAACATCCGATATCTATTTGCAACTATAGTTGCATTTCTATACAAATGCTTATACAGAGGCAGCTTGCTCAACCAACGAGAATGATATCTTCAGTTCATATGAGGCATTTGCTGTCATGATTGTGACCGTCACTAAAACTGCTAGTGAGGAAAGCAAGTACAAATGTGCTCGTATTTTGATAGCTCCACGCAGCGGAAACCCCACCTGACCATAGTTGTGCGACTCGCGAGTCAGAGTCGGAGTTTAACTCAAATTTTGACAGAGTTAGTTGAGTAAAAATACCAAGTGGTATTGAGTCGGTTCACAACACGTCAATGAGTGAGTAGTGAGTGAAGACAGCGAGTCAAAGAGTCAAAAAGGGCAACCGGAAACAATGCAAGAAGTGTATACCACCTTCAAGCCCCCACCTCCTTAAAACCTTTCCCCAGCGTGCAACTGTTTAAATAAAAGTCAATTTTTCAATATATCAATAATGGTCAATGCTTATTTAAAGGCCCATCCGGTCTGAAAAACCCACAAATAATACATATCTCGAAAAATTAAACAGGTTCCTGTCACGGCCGTCTTAAGCATTTGAAGTGGTGGAACGGACTACAAAATACATTTGAAATCTCTCAAAAACTTCCATCTTCAATATTTAACATTACTTCTTTACTCAACCACTCCAACAACACGCGTCGTCGTCGCTGATTGTTGTCGTCGAGTTGTCGTCGCCTGAGAATAGTGTGCGCCATTGCTGTTTTTGAAGAACAAATTCAACCGAGTATAGGTTCAAGCCTAACTAGCCTCAAGGCAAAAAGTTTAAACATCACGTGATAATTCATAAAGTCATGCAAATATCGATATACCTACATGTTATATTGGTTCTTTTGTCCTAAATGCGCTGTCTGCCGCCGCTCTTTTCATTTTGCCTATTAAAAGCAGATACGGATATTAGCATAGAAAAAATTGGACCCCTGATTGGACAGAAATGTTGAGACGCCTTTATCGCAAGAATCAGAGGAATTATTTCATGCTCCTGGTTTTGTCTGATCAGAGACCCTCGCCTGGCGTCCGTGTTTTATTTAGAAAACTATACGTTATACATTTTCTAGGAAATCGTTTTCTGATTTTGAAGAGCGATAGGTATGTACTGTATTGGAGGTTCTCAAGCTAAAAATTGGATTGGGTTTGAAATATGAATATATCAAAATCTAACACTTTGATAGAATTTCCATTTCTATTGTCCTTTGTCATATATGGCAGGTATACTTTTGCCTAGGGTTTGCTGTAGTTCTTAGAATTAGCAATTGCAACTAGATACTCTAGTAATTATTGCTTAACTTTTGATTAAACTCATGGCATAGTAATGTTTCATTTATAAAAATTACCTAGCATCGTTCTTTAACAGAAAAAACAATACCTATACTATCCTTAAAAATACAGTTTGTATCATGCTTTTTAGCTTGGACCTTTTTTTGACAGTATGGAGGCTCAATTTTTGCCTGTGTTGGTGTAACCTTAGCCCTTTTAGGTTCCTTTCCATTTTATTTACCTAGTTTAATATGCAATGCTCCTTTTAGAAATAATTGCAACATGTGGTAGCTTTTTTGGGCAGTGACAGTCTGGAAGAATTAAAAAGTTTTTCATGGTTGCTGGCTAATTGTTAACCAATGTTTAAATGCCAATTAATTAATTAGCTTCTATTAATCTTCCGCTTCGTGTCAGACTTTCTGAACAGCTTGTTTTTTGCTGGTTTATTGGTTTATTTCTTAATTAAAAAAATTACCTAAATATTAACCATTTATTTATTTTATTTTGAAAACGAGTCAAAGTTTGAGTTGAGTTGAGTCGTGAGTTGAGTCAGAGTTGAGCCGGATGAATTTAGCCATGAGCCGGAATTGAGTCGACTCACTGAACTCTTGATCATGCGTTAAGTCGGAGTTGAGTCAACCGCTCTCAGCACTTGAGTTGAGTTGAGTCGACTCAAGAAAATTCTGAAACGCAAAACTCTGCACCTGACGCAGGTGTATTACCGCTTTACTGGGTTCCGCCTAGGCTGTAGTACTCGAGTTTTTTTCCGCCGCTGCGGTGAGCTGTAGTGGAAAATTGAACAGACATCGAGAAGCTGAGTTGGTCCTGTGTTGTCAGAGTGGTCGATAATGCACCAGTTGAGTCGCCTGCTGCAGATAAATACCCTGCCGCGTGCGTAACTAGTAAATATCCCCAGGGCTTTCCCATAAAACGACACTTACCGATGCCTATCGAGTGGAAAATACCACTTACAAAGCCAGTGTCTATTGTTCGGGGAGGGACAGTGGATCCTTCCCTTTCACCCGTCTGCGATCGCCAATAAAAGACCGCTTTCCTCCCCTCGATCGAAACCAAGCAATAGCGCTCGGTTAGCTGTGACCTATTCTCAGTAGTACTTATCTTCTCGTCTCTGCACGCTCGTAACCGCGTTAGTGATTGGCTCTTTAGTCGATGACGCCCGAAGCTGGTGCCATTTCTCATCATTTATACTTGGGGCCGCCAAACAAGCTGGGAAGTATGCCCCATAAATCTGCAGAAAATGACCAGCCAATGCGGCCGTAAAACCGAAAACATCTCTTTCAATGTTTGCGGCAAAGATTAATTATTGGCATCAGGCTGTTTGAATATCGGACGGGTTGAGCATCTGCGCACCGGGAGTATATCCTGCTTTTCTTGCGAGCGCCGGGATGTTCTCAGCCATGCTGCTCAATTATAAGATGCAATGTGCTCGGTGCACTTTATTGTTCAAAAGCAGAAATGTGCTGGAATAGGGGAGCTGAAGGTTTTCAAAACTCAAAATATCCGTTTTCTGTAGCCTATTTTACAGAATCTTGAAGCTTAAACGATAGGAACAAGTTGAATAAAACCTTGGAACGGTCGAAAATATGATGCGTATTCCCATAAGTCTCATGTTTTGTTGTAAAATGCTCAGTCTTAGGCGACTTACTTTGCTCGAAAATTAATATCCCAGAGATAATCTAAAACGTCAGCTCAGGGTGGACAATTGTACATTGTCACAGTCTGTGCGTGACAGTGCAGTCTTTTGTTACCGATTGTGAATAGTCATCCGCCTCACAGCCTGTTTCCAGCACAGAGCTTACACCATAATAAATCAGGCCCAAGCGTGATACTGGATAGCTAGCTTGAACGCTCACTAGTTTGGTATAGTTTCTGCACTGCCACGTAACTGAGGAGACAAACAGCTTTTTACTGTGTCATCATTGAAAAAACTCAAGCACCAAATGTGTCGCCAACCCTGTTTGCACAATGTGGCACATTTTGCGTTAATAGGAGAGTAATGGGTTCTCCGGGACTACCTCAGTTGTTTGGAAATCGTTCACACACCATTCAGCTGATAAGAGAGATAACATATGAAAGCTTGATGAGAAAGGTTAAAATTTAGTCACCCACGGGGCCGCCAACTCGTAAAATTCTTGAAGTATGTGTGGCTTCTGAAATAACGCAGAAACTTCTACACATAGGCGGATTTAGGGTGGCAAGGGTGCGGGGCACTTGCTTTCTCCATCAAACCTTGGCGCACCCTGAAATGGTCCAGGCGCCCCGCTGAAAGGCTTCTTCCCACCTCACTCTCCCCCTACCAGGATCCAGAATATGAGTATTGTCGGCCCTGCGATAGGATCTGACGCCCACTTGATAGGTTTGGGCACCCCCACCCCTGGTCCGGATGATGTCCCCTTCCGACCATATGGCCCTCCCCCGATCGTGAATCCCGGATTGGCCCATGCTTCGACCATGGTAGGCTTTGAACGAAAGTGGAGTGCTGCAAATCATTCTTAAAACCCGAGGTTTCAAGCTTTACTTGCCCTGAAGTTCACCGATTGCAGACAACAGGGTTTCAGAGCGGGGTCCGGCCTCACCAACCCCGACCAGCGCGGCCGCCGAACGGTCGCCGCCCAGTCGAAAGGCTGGCGGGGGTAAAGCTTGGAGGTGCGGAGAGAAGTACATACACCCAGAAAGGAGTACGCTCAAGAAAGGTTTTTTCCCGCAAAATGAGATTTGTGGGAAAACCGGAATCGAGCAGTTTCCGCCATGCTCCACACGACTGACGTCTCAGTTCAGGTCCCATGAGGGTGCTAGATCTCCCTTAAACCTATGAGGTTTTGGTTGAAGGTCGTCAGTGAATGCTAATTACACTCTCCAATGTTTGGAAAATATATCTATCAGTGTCATCTGCTCGCCTTTATAGCTTCAGTTTCAGCTAAGTATTTCGGTGCGACGAAAAACTGAAAGCAACGGTACGATAACATATGTTTACTTTCCTGAGCTAGAACATCTCATTTTTTAATTCACTGAATATCAGTTCATCGCTCTCTATTCGGGAAGAGAGTCAATAAGTTTCGGGCCATTACACATAACAAGATATACAGCTAGGGGTGCTAAATGACCTCGGTTATTAACCCTCGCCCCACCGGGGGAGGGCATCGATGGCCCCTAAGGTTTATCCGGGATAGCTGAAAAACGACGAGGCGCAACACCGCTGTTTAGGGCTCTACCTCTCATCCCATCATTTTCCCACCATCCATGACATTTTTTACCCCGGGTCGCTCAAGGTCAGGTCACCAGGCGAGGTCAACTAAGGTCACCTCACTTAAACTTTTGAGCTCTATACGAGTTACATTTCTAAGTCGATCGATTTGAAACCTTCTACACTTCATGACCCCTCCAGGGTCTACAAAGTGTATATCCGGGATTTTTGTTCGATTTCGAGACCTGAGATCAGGTCACGAGGTGACCTCTCCCTTTTAAAAAGCATGCGGAAAAGCTGTTGTATGATCTAAAAGTCACAAAAACGATTTCAAATGCTCGGCTTGCTCAGAAAAGCGTTCTAGGACACCCTTTTACGGATCTAAGGGGCCATATTTTCCTTTTGACCTCTCCGAGGTCACCCAAGGTCACCAGGGTCAAAAACAGTATTTTGACAATAACTTTTGACCTAATTAAGCTAGAGCGCTGAATCAAACACCATCGTGTATGTCTCCTCTCTGGCTTTCATTAGATGTACAACAAGGTTACTTTCTGACCTTTCATGACCTCAGGCCATATTAGGTCACGAGGTGACCTCTGGAGGTCAAACCAATGGCGGGAGGTCATTACATTTCACATAGCGGAAAAAGGTCTGGCATTTTCATATCAAATGTACTTTACCAGATCTCAATAGGTCTAATGGCATAAGAGTTATGCTTAGTTTGCTTAAGCATTGCATATTTGAGTGAAAATAGCCGATCTTGACCTAACTTGACCTCTGGAGGTCAAACAATTGGCCTGAGTGTTTAAACATGCAAATTAATTTCTTACTGAATTCATGCGAGCTTTCTAATGCACTTTGCAGATTTGCGCTAACCCTCATATTTTCGGAGTTAGAGGGGGCCATCGATGGCCCCCGGTGGGGTGAAGGTGTCGTCGGACCCCCGGTGGGGCGCGGGCTAAAGCGTCCTAAAACTCTAACTTTGATCTTGGTGTTGTGGCTAAATGTCCTAAAAAGAAAGCCGGAATTTATTTTGTTTAGCTGATGCAGCAATTGATAACAACAAATATTAATTTGGCGAGATATGAATGGAATATGGACTAGGATAAAGTGTTTTATCTTCTCTGAACTCTGAATCAGAAGAATACCACAAACATGCGACGTAGCCTCTGTCACACAAAGCGGAAAGATAATTTTATACTGAATACTATTTCCAATATGCTGAACTCATCTACCTGTCTCTTACTTTTCAACGGACAAGGTTCAAGCACCAAGCCATTACCGCATGAAAGAGTAAGCTGTGTTTCATTTTTAGATCATGTTTATGTTTTGGAAGGAAAATTTCCAATTATGGATCATTGTTTTCAGTGCTGGATCATAACTATTATTGGCAACTCAGACTGCAGTTTCCCCCCAATGACATGCATTTCCCTTTTGAAAAGTTTCCATTTTGGAAGGAGTGTTTCCAATTAGGTACATTTCCCCATGATTAAATGGCAATTATCAGAAAATATTATGGAACTAATCTATAAATGGGAGCGTACACCACACACATTGGAACCCTGATCACAGCTTCCCCCCCCCACTGAACTTCCATCTCACATATCAACAAAAGGACAAAAATGTCAATGTCAACATAGGATTTGGATCTACCTAAAAGTTTGGTAAAAAGGACCTAGGTAGCATTTTATAGCCAGATCAAATGCTTAAAATTTTCCCCCAACACCTGATGATCACCGCCTGGTCGTTCCTTCTGTAGTAAAAACCGAGGAACTACCCCATAGATGTAAAATTATGTCTATTGGCCTAATATGTACAGAGGTATTGAAGTCCATACCAAAGAAAGATCCAGTGTATAAGTCAAAATCCTGCTTTAACTCCAGGCAGTTCAGGTCCCGGTGGCTTACTACCACTGGTAGTAAGCAACACACCCCCAACCAGCGTTTTCAAAGTCCTTCTTCTGAGATTTTCTGTGATTTTCTGAGATGAGAAGGGGTCCACTAGGCCCCCTCTAGTGCACGTTAGTGCCAGGCACCTCTCCAGTGTGTGTTTTAACACTTTGTGGAGGACTGCATTGGCACACATTTGCTATCTGTACAATATTGACATGATAATTTGATCATGAAATCTCACCTGAATTACTGTTGTTGCCAGTCTCTGCTGGCGCCAACTCTCCCAACTTCCACCAGCTCCAAATCTACCTAACCAATCTTGATCTAGGCACAAATAAGGTAAGCACAAGCAAGCAAGGAATAAAAACCAAGTTTGATGTGAAAGTGCATCAGAATCAAAGTAGCCCACATTCATCTTAGATTAGCCATGGCAGCACTATTTATTCCAGCTAGTTTTAGCCTGCACTTATCTCAGATATACCTAATAAATATGCCCTCAACAAAGTAGCTTCCCATTTGTTCAAATTTTTGGCAGGCCTACATCACACAAACATTGCGAACTTGTGTTGTCGCTGTTGCGTAGTTTAGGTAGAATTGCTGCCCAGCTATGTTTATTTCTCTCACTCATTTAGTACTTTTCCCAGTAGCTTTTAGGCGTACTTGATACTAAATTCAAAGAAATAGGACCCTAAATCGAAGATACTCAAACTTTAAATATTATTTAACCTGACAAAATGGACAGAAAAGTACTGATAACGTATCTGCGTTATCTTTAATGCCTTAAATATGCCCACAATCATGTATTTCTCGAAAAAATTACTGTCACATTTCGGGCATCTAGGCGGCAACTTTCTGGCAACTACTAACAATCGGCACCATTGGGCTGCATGTTAAAATCGGCAACTGTGACAGCGGTTTCCGGGTTTTCTGCAGCGGGGTCTCTCGTTTTAGTAGAAACTGAACACAGTACCAATATTGTATCACTGATGGTACGCTGGCAATTGAAGGACAGAGTTCAAATTAAATTTATCGCTACACGCTTCATTCTGTATTTCGAAAATGTGTGGTTTGATTTTGAACCATACTGTCACGATCGCTATTTTGTCACAATTATGCACCTCAACTATCATAAATGTGTCACAAACCCAGTAGCCGAGTTGGCAAGTCTCGCACCTCTGCTCTGAATCGACACTGACCATTTATCTCCACTTTTGTAACCACTGTAGGGGAGGGGACGGAAGGGTGAAGTGGTGTAGTGATTAGCACTTGCCCTTTCCACGAGGCTGACCTGAGTTCAAGGCCCGGCGGATTCCCTGAACAAGGAGCAATTTGACTACCCGGAAATTGTTCCAACAGGGAGAGAGTTGGCGGCACTGTATGAACTTGGTAGATGGTGCATCAATGCGCCTTAAAGCTATTATCAATCCTCTCTTCTCTTGATCTGCTAGCCTAATCCACTATCCCTTTATTGCAGCGTTTTTTTCTTATAGTATACGTTTTGCCACTTCACCAAACTTCATGGGCTAAAACCCATCACATTTAACGGTGAAGCACATGATGAGAGATAAGCAACGTGCATATTTACTGCACAAGTGTGTGAAGCAAAAAGGGTAACCAGAGAGAAATCTTCGAAGCGGCTTTATCCGGGTATTTTTCACACGCACTACTTTCTGAACTTAATCCCCTGACATGTCCAACATCAGAAGTACTGCGGGTTTGTTTCGGTAAACTATATGATTTTAGTTGAAGCTCGCCTCTTCCGCAAACTTTTCGGTAAGTAGGAAACTTTAGAATACGATACTGTACGGTGCAAGAGGACATTTATACTTTGGCATGATATTAGATGCTTGGCAAGTTACAGCTGTGAGCCATCCTGTTGGAGCCGGAGGAAGACTCCAAGGCGATAGAACTGAAACTTGTCGAGTACAACATAGGATACAATTGGTGAATGACGCCTGGTCAGGTGATAATGCCAATCACCGTCCTGGGAAGGCGACTCAGGACAGACCATATGCTGATATCCCTTCCTGGTTGTGACACTGTGTTGGATGATGGATGAAGTGTAATATTTCTGCTACTTGTTTAAAATCGTAGATTGAAAAGTTTGCATGGATTCAAACTTTTTTGACGTAAGCAAACTCCTCTTGTCTTGCCAGAATAGTGCAATTTCCAGGGAGATGGAAAATAATCCAAGGACGTAGAATATTACACGTTCTGAACGTGTCGCTCACAGCATTACTTTCCATTTTTAGTAAATGACTAATTTTCCATCCTAAGAGTGCTGTCAGTCGTAAAAGCCAGAGATGTACTCGTGAACAAATGCCGCCCGAGGGAGGTCTCATTTCCTTCTATAATGGGATTTATGCACAAAGTCATCCGCTTTCATACAAATATCTAACAAATTTTGAGGAAACTTTGGTATGAAATTTCCCGTCAGCATATATCAAGGGTAACTTTTAGGTATTTAGATTTGATAATATGAATATTTAGATGGGCAACCAGCTGATGTATATAAAATGTCTCTCACTCTGTAATTATTATATTCATTTAGGTTTGCATCCTCAGGAAGCACAGCAATGTATCAAATTCCCCTGCCATGCCTTGAGTTTCAACATATGAATACAGGAGCAAAAAACAGTGATACTTTGTTAGCCACTATCACCTCACTAATTCTGTTATCAACTACGTTAAAAAATTACCCTTTTTGACATACGTAAATAATTTGCACTGGAAATCAAGGCACATTGGTTACCTTTTGAAATCTAGTATTCTTTTGTTCTCAGCAGTAGGAATTTTTCAAACACAAGTGAAACCACTAAGAAGGATGCCATTCCACCTGGTAACACTAATAAACAGTTCCTGGCTGATATCGTTCAATATTGTCGCTTTCAATTTCATGCTTATACTTATCCCTATTAGTGTAGGGTTGCTGGCGATTTCTATCGGCCCTCTGATGGGTTTCTCCGTGATGTGGTTAAGAAAAATGGCGGTTTTGCGCTTCTTGTTTTTATTAATTAATCTATTTTGCATAAAATGTCATTGGAACAAAAACTCTGACTGGCCCATGAAAATTCTGAGGCTCCAGGAAAACTTTTAGAGGACATGCTGACGAGCTACCAGGCCTCACTATTTCAGTGATATCTTAGACCAAGTGGTGATGCTAGAAAATTATACAATTGGGATGATATATTAAGGTAAACGCACATCGACGTCAAAGTCATGGTCAAAGGTCAGCTATTAAGGTAGCCCGGCATTTTTAAGGTCGTTATAATTTGTGGGGCTTATAGACGCACCAGCTGACGGGACCATACGGCCTCGCCAACTCTTTTCCTGTTGGAAGAGTTTCCCGGGAGCCAGATTGCTCCTTGTTCAGGGAAGCCACCGGGCCTTGAACCCGGGTCAGCGGCGTGGAAAGTGAGCGTGCTAACCTCTACACCACCGTGCTCTCTTCAATGTCGTGAACGGCAGTACTTTCGGCCAGATGACTTCACCCAGTATAACGTATATCATGTTATAACGTCATGAGAGCGTTTTTCATTGCTCAGATCAATGTCACAGGTCAAGGTCAACGGTCATGAGCTAAGTTCAGTCCCTGATTTCCATTTCAATGGTCATTACAGGGTTCGTTATCCAGGGTTAGTTACAGGAACCATAGCCCCAAATTGCCTAGAAAATTTCGGGAAATATCCTCAATGCTCCTAGTTCATTTAACGTATTTGTGACTTCATTCTCCCTAATCATGGCATCTCCCAATAGACGCCCAGCAACGCCCAGATTTCATTTTATGACCTCGTTTGACCTTGAATATATTCACTGAGGTCAATGAAAATTTTCTAGAATGTAGATTACTATAGTCCGTTATTAGCCCAACGGGCGTTTTCCTACCTTTGTTGATTTTAAATCTCAAGGAGGTCGAATAGGCCCACTTTGTAGATTCTGAATTTTTTCGCCAGTGTTAAAACGGGAAATTCAGTACCGAAACTTTCCGCCAAGCCATCCATTTCCACTAGCACGCACTGAATCGAAGTCTTCTTCATGAGCGCTATTCATGTGAACATTTGAAATGCAGAGCGAGGCTTAAATCACCTGCCTCCAGCTTAATTTGGAAAATAGACCAGCAAAGCAATCCAAACAGCCAAAAGTTACCAGACTCTAGGCAACTCACATCTCTAAACGAGGTTATTGTAACTGCCGGGTGCAACAGTGTATCCTCCGACTTGTTTTTGACTGGATGATTGAGGGTGGTCTGTTCAGAACTCGCTAATGTGAGCCACTTTTAGCCAATCAGCGATCGGCAACGGTGCGGAACTCTGTGATCTGGCATGGTGCCGGCTCATTACCGGATTCGAAGCCGGCAATTTCTGCTGCCGATTGCAGAGTAATCAGCGCTCAGAGCCTGCTCTCCGACTCCCGGCTCCAAGTGCAGGACTAGAGGCGAAATGGAGATCCAAACTGTATCCTGTGAATAAGAAAACGGTCAACTTAGAATGTGCGCCCCTGTTCATTTCTTGGCCAACCAGATACTTGGAAAGCGGGAACGTGTCATGCTCACTTTTTGTATTCCCACAAGGACTCAACTTGCATGCAGGCTCCAGTCTCGTCTTCAGTCGTGTTCTCATTTGCGGAAGCACCGTAATCTCGGGAGTAGTAAAAGTCGGGCCGTACCATGTGCTTCACGCCGTGCGTTTACATCTACCGAACTAATTAACTGGAAACAAGTATGGCGTTATTGATGCGGTGTCCCTTTGGCATTAGCTTTAGTCACTGGCTAATGTTTTCTTTTAACTGAATCGCGTGCTCTTGTTAAGAGTATGTCAGAACATGTTGATAATTGCAGGCTACGTACGCTAGTTACTAATTATGGTTGATGACGATTAAAGCCAGGAAAACTATAAATCAGAGCGAGAGAGAGAGAGAGAGAGAGAGAGAGAGAGAGAGAGAGAGATATATAGAGAGAGAGAGAGAGCTTCTTGGAAGGAACTCCCAGTTCCAAGCAAATTCTTAAGAAATTAGAGACACTGCTGGGCTAATATTTATTCTGGAAAGAAGCGACAAACCAGTCAGAAAATATAGACCTGGTGCCCAACTATACCGTAAAAAAACTTTGCAGGGTTCAAAGTATTTATTTCATAGAAGCAGGTCCATGAATATTAGAACAGTTTGTGAGCTATCGAAGTGGTGCTGTAAAGTTATGGCCATTTCATTGTATTGCCGAGCCAGGTGTGTGCCGCACCGAGTTGTGAAAGCCGGAAGACAATCGCGTCTACGGCGCACTAGCGCGTCGGCTTGGCTCTTAAGGTTGCCGACTTTTTCATCCTAATTGCAGAACGCACCACGCATCGTCGATTTTGGTGTCTGATCCCTACTCTGCAGTGGAGGCACTTTTGAGCCAAATATTTTATGCATGTCATGCATGCTATCCATCTTGGTTATTCACACTTGGCTGGGCTCTATTAATTCATAAGGTGTATTTCAGATGAAAAGATCAGCCTCGGAAAAGCGATGAAAATGCATTAGCCCGCTGCCCTGTCTTCTGAATTTCTGAATGATGCGTGGTCACGGCCTTGGGGATCATTTGTGCCCACTAGATCCCGTCTTTATTTTCCGAAACTACTTTAAGAAGCCTGAGCCTGTTTATGCCTTCTTGTAGGGAACCATTATTCTAATGTTTCGTATTTATACAATGTTTAAAAAACAGAATATTGGGATTAGGGCGTGTGCAACGCCCCAGCCAACTAAGCGCTCTGTCGTCGAGGCGATGTCGGCGGCATAACCTGCCAAGTTGGCAGAGGCCTCAGGCTCTGGCTTCGGCCGTGTCATCTGCTGGGACAGCTGTTATATCAACGTCTCGTCACAGCACGATACCACCTCTACGAATTAGCTCAAGAGGTGAAAACATTCTCCATAGAGTAACGTTTACTGAAACACAGAAAAAGCGTCCAAATTATGCTGTTTTTCCTAGTGCAAGACTCTTGTTTTAGCACAATTTACTAATGTGGAAACATTGTACGACCCCAAAATTTGTGGAAGTATTTTTTTGCAAGTTTGTGTGCGTAGGTTATTGCATTTCCAGGTTTATCATAAATTCATCCCTACCCCTCCATATTGCACCTATGGATTGGTTAACAGCCCAATTTATTTCCAAATGAATCAGTTCAAATCATATTCAGATGTTTTTGTATCTTTCCAAATATATCGAAAGGAATTGGCAACCAAAAATCTTTAAAAAATGGTCATATTTAAAGACAATGTAGTAAACACACTTTCCAGCATTCTCATTTTTTATTACTCTGTATCAAAGTCTCCTTGAGGCTATGCTATTGGCTTATACTCTATGTCGCTGTATACATGTTTAAAATGAAAGTGTTCATTTAAAGTCCCGGTTAACTTTAAAACGAACCAAAGTTATACTAAATTTTGAACAATAGAAAAGCCAGTTACAAATTTGAACATCGCATTTTAATGAATTTAGTTACATGCCTCAAGAATCTTACTCCGTCTCTATGGAATATAGCCGTAAAAGATCACAGTGGCCTCTTCTTTAGTGCCTCCAGGGCTACCCACTTGTAATGCATGTTCGAATAATTGATTATTTGGAGGTAAAAGATAGACCTGAAAAAGGTATGCAGTGCGGCAGTATGGTAGAGCATGAAGCTTCCACGCTGATGACTCGGGCTCAGATCTGTAGCGGGATACTGGATACGGAAATCCTTATTTACAATTCACCCTTCCGACAAGGGAAGCGTTGGTGACACCATATGGCCTTAGCAGTTGGGGGTTCGTTATGCCCCAAGGCTTCCAGTCATAGAAAAATATTGATAAGAAGAAACTAACATATACGTTAATTGTGCTGGTTGATACAATGGAAACAAATCTCGGTTTTTCTCAGTGGCACATATTTTCACGTGGAAAAAAGCATCTCAATTTACAGTCGGGAAGTGAAAGAGGAGGACTGTGATGAGATCCTCCCTCGTACAAACTAGTTGTTTAAATGATGACCCGGCTCTAATTCTTATCTGCCTCGCTCACGTCTGATTCAATTCATTGCACATTATTTGCGCGGGTCCTGATGCATGAGGGGCAACATATCTTGTGCCCACTTTATCTCTTGCCGGCGGAGTCCAGCAGCCACTCGTGATAGATCTGCACACTGGCTCACTCAGGTAGAATGACTTACAGACATTCTGCCCTCCACACCAGCCAATCATTGATTGGCGATTTTTACGATTATTTCTCTCTTCTCCCTTCTTTTGCAATCTGTTCTCTCTACGTCTATCGCGCTCTGTGCACACCTCTGTATCTGTGGTCGTCCCGGGCGTTGGCAATCACATGCAAACAGAAAGGGAAGGACGTCACGCGTGGAATCACCTCCACTGCAGACCACTGTGTACCTCCAATGACGCAGGATTAATATCTGCGCTTCCGGTTAGGGCCTGGGTAGCTTGGTGGTCCCACCACAAGGCCGACGGCCCTCTTCGGCTGTGGAGATTTGCATATAAACCTTGCCGGTAGACTCAGAGGGCAGAATATGAGTTCTAAATATGAAGCAATAGATAACTGGTTTGGTTGTTTGATTTTTTATTATGGTATCTATATGTATGCTTATCATTGCAAGCGCGCATCGTTCGTATGCAAACTCCAGAGGAAACGCTGCAGAATTGAAGGATTAGAAAACGTCTTTTTTCGTCCAGGAGCTCTACCTGATTAATAGATCATCTGTATTGAAATGGACATCTCTTATGAAAAATAAGAGACCCTATAGCGTCTAGCGAATATATTCACTGTGCGGTGTTGGAAAAATGCCAGTGTGTAGATGACTTACGCCTTTCTACGACGATCCTCACGAGTGGGCGTTCCTTTTCACCATCGAGAATAACCGCTGCCAAATTGGGAGGGCAGCCACTCCAAATGAGGCTGATTATAACACTTCAAGTTGGATTCCACCCACCGCTCTAACCGATCACATAATGATCACATTATGACTTGAACTAACCATACATTTCCGCCTATCAGATAGCGTGGTCTGCACACGCCGCTCAGACGCCTTCCTATGGGCATATGGCACCGACAGCGAAGTTATGATCGCTATCCGACTAAAACAGGCGCGCACCTACCGGAGCGGACCTTGAACCCCGAAAGGGCCTAGTCCGGTGCCCTGAAGGTCGCCGGTGTCTTACCAGCCTAATGGCAGATCAGGGATTATAATGTGGCGGCCTAAGCTGCGGTTGGTTGTTTGACATGGAATTTCCGACGAGAGTGGAGATTCGACGTGATGCTGTGCGCAGTTTCTATGCTATGAAACGGCTCTTCCGGATGACTTCCAGAAGAAACCGGTGGAACTGGAGATTGATTTAGTGGACTAGTCCATCGCATGGGCCGACAGGCCAGCGACTCGGCATCGATTGAATGACACCTTCACTTCATCGTGGCCTAGCAACAATGAAAATCACTACTCCAATATTATTGGCTAATAAGGAAAGCTTTCTGATTATCCACGCGTCATATCTTTATATTTTACAACATATCTTCACAATAAACACTGCGTCACTTGTGTTAGATAAGGTAGAGCACCGCCAATGTTTAGACACCAATTACCTTTATTCCACAAATTGCAAGCGTAGGAAAGCAGGAGCTTTCATAAGCCTGGCTCTGCTTTGAGTGGCGGCTTTTTCGAAACGCCTACGAACATCTGAGCTTCGTTGCATAATCTTTCCCTGGGCGAATGCTTACACCATCCTAACGAAGTATTCTACACAAAGTAAGATTAAGCGCGAAAGCAATGAAGCAACCTCTCGTGCCCGGCGGATTGTTTAACTCATGCCGGACATACGTTGTCGAGGCTGTCTTAGCGGGGATTGATCTGCCTTAGGTCACTTCGTATGCAATAGTCCCATGCAATGAATCGCGTGTAATTGCTCATAAATCGTGGGCAACCGAGCTATCACAGCGGCCTATCGCGCGCCGTTAAATGGTACTGACGGAGAGCATGAGAGAAATCAGCCGAGGAAAGACAACGCCTTCACCCACATCTCGCAGAAACATTAATGCGTTTAGGTGAATGAACGCCCATAATGTTTTTGGTGAGGGGGGGGGACAACAGACATAAACATTTCTACCAGCAAACAAGTGAGGGGCGCGCTTGCATCTAATTTTCCAAATTATTGATAGGAATCCATTCCTTTGGGAACAAAAAAACCCCACGCTATTTGTCGGAAAGCTTACATGACAGTCTTACGTTAAAATCCGGAGCCCTCTTTGATGTGCGGTCGATCGGCGCTGATATCCTGACAACGCAGTGGGGTGACCATTCCACTAAACTGTTCTGCGGAATAAAATGTAATGCGGAAGAAAACCAGTGATGAAAATATTGATGATGGTTTTGTTTTCCTGGAGTAATAGTACATGAAAAAATAACTAAGCTTATTTGAATAGTAAAGCAGTCTAAACACTTAGCAAGAATATGGATGTGATAACTTATTATACATTACTTGCGGCATGTGCAGTACCTAGATATGTATAATATTCTAAAGAATGCAAGGTATCGGAACCATGGAACCAGCCCTGGCTTCCAGAATGTGGTCTCTGCGAAATGCCTTTCAAAGCCAAGACAGAAAGAAGTACCTACCTATTCACAAAATTGAAACGTCTTTCTTCCGCCTGTAATGGAATTCGAAAATTTAGCCTCCCCTTCCCCAAAATATAGCCTTTTGTTTCAAGTTTTATTTCACTGAATGAATATTAGACCAATTTGTTTTCTTCAATAATCCTTCGACTGATCCTGATGAGAGAGAGAGAGAGAGAGAGAGAGAGAGAGAGAGAAAAAAAAAGAGGAGAGGGAGAGAGAGAGTCATGTTTTTTCGACCTCTGGTCCAAATGAGCCTCCAATCACGTGTTAGCTCATGCAACAATATAGACAGACAGTCTGACGTATATCCTACAGGTCCGATTTGTATTCGCACTTACCTAACTGGCTTTCCGTTTAAAACTGGGAGTGCGATCTTTCTTTCCCATCGGCTGCTCATAGTATCCCTGTTTTAAACTATGATGCCAAAGGTCAATGTCAAAGGGCATGGTTTAAGATAATTTTTTACTTTTCAAGGCCATTGACTTCAGTCTTCTCAGCCACATGATCGTCATTGGGTATGGTGTGACCCATAGCTAAGTCTTTCAATGTTTATGTCGGGGGCGCGGTAGTGGAGTGGTCAGCGTCGCTGACTTCCATTCAGCCGACCTGGGTTCAAGGCCCGGCGGAGCCTCCTGAATAAGTCGATCTGGCTCCCCAAAAACCCTTCCAACAGGGTGAGAGTTGGCGACGCCGTATGACCCTGGCAGTTGGTGCGTCGATAAGCCCCAACAATTATTATTATAATCAATGTTTATGTCAAAGTTAAAGATCAAGGAGGTCAAAGGCTATTAGTAATGGTCGAGGTCACATACTGATATCCAATCCAAAAACCCCTACGGCTTTAGAACAAAGTATACACTTCGGAGAAAATATCATAGTGTGACGTCATAGGCCAATGGCATTGGGTGACTGACCGAACAATTTCCGAAAACACTGCATGAGACCTTACTTTTACGGTCATAGTCTTTTCGTAATGGATCGTGGTATTATTCTGCACGACCATGGCATGCTCCAATGGGTCCGCTGCAGACCGATATTTGACCAAGAGGACCTCGTTTGAACTAGCTCGATAAAACGTGGTTGCAAACTAGTTAAACATAGCCCCTACGAAATCCCAAGCCGGCATTTCTCTGACTCCTTTAGTTTTTGATATCTCAATGACAGTTTACCCACCACCCCCTCCCTCCCGTGTGCATTGATGCTAGATCCCTATCCAGTGCTGGTGCTGAATAATTCAAAGGTCTAATGCCTCAGATGTGTTTTATTCTGGTCTTTAAAGCTGCATTTTCAGAGGCTTAACATTTATGTAGAGAGGAAGCAAAGCTTTGCCTCTATCTAAGCGTTGCGTATCTTAATTAGCAGGATTAATCTGAGCCACTTTCAAGTCATTATGGAGGAAAACACGGACATTAATTCGAGCTCTGGAAACCTCGGACCAGACAATAATTTTAGCCGTAGAGGTATGAACATTACCCGAGTAGAGACTAGTTATCTATCGTACATTATTCGAGAAGTAAGCAGGAAAGAAACAGTAGTTATACCTCTGTTTCTGTTCTGTTTTCACAACTGCAAACTCAACCGTGATGATAAAATATTTTAGCGACGTAAATTCAGACTGGACTACAAGTAACCATTATTAAGGCCAAATGACACAAAGTATAAAAAATTATATGCGCATAATCCTGCCTCAGGCAGCTGTACCCCATTTTGAACGATAAGCAACACGTACATTAGAATGGCAATTTTGATTGAAGTATTATTTTAAAAACCAGCGCAGACTTTTCGCAGATCGATCCAATGAAAAAGTGTCATTTGAGATTATTTGTCTGGAAGCTTTCCTTCCAGGTTCTACGCTTTGACGGAGTGGTCCTCTTTCCGCAGCCATAAAACTGAGCTCGGCCATTGGAACAGCGCCAAGCTTATCTTGCTGTGCCCTCCTTTCACATCAGTAGAGCTCCTCTTTTGAAGCTTGTCACAAAATCAAGTGAGCATTCCCTGTGCTGATGATACGAGAGAACCTGCACATACAAATAACTCGATTTTATCAACGCCGTTCAGTTTTTTTCTTACCATGCTGCTCTTATCCTAGAGCATCTTTCTTTCCACCTCACAAGCGGCCCAGTCATTTGGCTCTGATAATACTCTGCACCGCCTTTCTGGGTATATCGAGGACCTGGCAAAGGTTCTGTTGCCTATCTCTAGTCAGATTCCAAGGTCCAAGATAATTATCTCTGTCTGACTGACCTGTAATTAGCTGAGCCAAGCGGAGGGAGCAACCCGAGTCGTCACTTAAAATATGGGTCATTTGAAGATAGCGTTACAAACCTTAAGTGTGTGCCATTTATACCATGAAGCTAGTACCAGGATTCCGCAGAAATCGTTTGTATAGTGGAACCAATGGTGGCAACCCTGCATGGATGATACTAATAGACTTCAACCCAGTTTGGAACCTCAGGGCTTAAACATACAGCTTAGACTGAACTCTTGGAGGTGCGTTAAGAAATTTAGAAGTATATCCCTTAGAACACCTTAATACGTCATACCCCCATACAGTTAACACGCGCCGGTATGGGGAATGGGTAGATACCTATCCCTCCCCCTCCCGCAAGGTTTCTCTTATAGGTAGACGACTCAGGTTAAATAGAATCGGCTGTAATGTATAACACCATTGCCCTCACAAATCCCTAAAAGGGCCTTTCTTTTGTTCTGTTGATTTCCGAAATCTCATAGGGGGGCACTTTAGAACCGCCTCCACTACGCACTAACGCCAGACTCCTCTCCACTGTGCGTGCTAACTAAACGAACTGAACTTCACCAATTGAGTGAACACTTACCAGCGTTTTTGTACAGGCTCTTTTTATCCGTAAAATGGTTCTCTTGACCATCGGTGACCCCAGTACTGACCTGTCGCAGGGATCCTTGGCTTAAGCTCCTCCAGGAATCGAAATGGGGCAGTTAGAATAACTCACCGCATAGGGCGCGTCAGTATCAGATCTCCAGCAGAGCTGGTTGAAGCAACAATAGGAGAGGCATAGCTCACTTCAACACACAATTCGAGTGGATGATCTCCTTTTTTATCACATATAATTCACTCAGCATCTGAACCTTTCCCAATGCGACACTGCCATGCTTCTCGCTAAGTGACGGCCTGAGGTCTTAGATCGCCTCATTCGCACTCAATGCCGGTTAGTGTACACTGATGCGAACATCAGCCGTCGGCCAGAGAGCATTTCACCGTCTAACAGTCAGCTGGTGACGTCAGTGCAGTGGTGGCCGTTTAAGTTCCTCGAGTGGACATGAATGGAACGAATCGACGAGCATCAGACATCATTGGCCGCCAATTGGCCACCCCCGACAGCACCCTTGATGTTGTATGTAGGCGTGCTCCAGCCGTTACTTGGACTTTCTTCGGCGGTGTACCATCTCTTGCTGGTGAGAACTGGCCTTGTTTAAATTCGGTATGCTGGAGCTATTTGTATATATACATAATATATATATATATATATATATATATATATATATATACTGGATTAATGAACTGACATGCTTACGTTTACTTGTCATTTAATGTACCTCACTGACGACAAAAGCGATTGGCTCCCAAAATCCTCTTTGCTTTCAAACGCAAGAGTTGGGTGTAACAATAACGGTTTATAAGCTCCTACCTACCAGCAGTAATTTGGGAATGTTATTATTGTGCTATTGCAGACAACGCCTGACTCTTTGGTGCCAGTGTGCATTATGTTTTAAGCACAAATTCGAGCTGGGTTTGGGGACGGAACACTCGATCTGGTGTTGTAAGAAATTTAACGTATTGTCTGGAATAAGACAACCACTATTCGTGTTGTAGCCCAAAGTAGCATTTTGCCCTCACCAGATTTCGACCTTAGCATCGCTGTACCGATCTGTCCACGCAGGCAGGCGGGGTCTATGGTGCCAGGGTCGAATTTATGAGGGAAAGGGGAATGTAACCCTCGGCGCCAGGAACAATAACGTGTTTCATTCCGCACACAAACTCTAACAACAGCTATACGTCCTGCAGCCCAATTACTACATTTTGCCCCACCGGAACTCGACCCCTCGCATCACTATTGCCATTTGCGTGCGTTATCTGGGGCAAATGCTAACCCTCAAAACAACGTGTAATCAGGTTTATTATTGTTACAAACACAATGACAAGATAGACATCACATAACAATGTCAAATAATTCCCAATGTTGGTATTGTCAGAATGTTTCTGTGTGCATATTCACATAGCTGCATACATACATTAATACATACATACATACATACATGTGTGTGTGTGTGTAATACATACACATATGCATACACATACACACATACATATATACATACATACATACATGCATGCATACGTACGTACATACATACACACACACGCACATACACACATACATGCACACCTACAAACATACATACACGCGCGTGTGTGTGTGTGTGTGTGTGTGTGTGTGTGTGTGTGTGTGTGTGTGTGTGTGTGTGTGTGTGTGTGTGTGTGTGTGTGTGTGTGTGTGTGTGTGTGTGTGTGTGTGTGTGTGTGTGTGTGTGTTGTGCGACCTTGAACCAACAGCATGAATCACCCCCGTCGTCCAAGCGTAGTCCAACTTTTGCTGCTCCGGGCCATAAACAGCGTGCCACTGTTCTCTCAACTATGCGGTTGGCTGGGTGGGAGGACAGGCATCCGTCCAGCGTTTGTGTGACGTTTGACGTCACGTGTGCCAGATGTGGCCTGATTTACACTAGCGCGCGCCCACTGAGCACTGCTACTCGATTGGGGCGACAGAATGTCGTCAACGGATGGACAGGAATGCGACTCCACCGCCGACAAGGCTGTCGCTCTGCTCAGGGACCCAACAGGAAAGACAGCGCGTCATTGTTTGAGCGTTGAGCTGACTGTTGACAGTTCAGGGGCGATCTATGCTGTAATTGGTAGTGGTTATGACCGGAACTTCAATGGATTCGGCTACGTCACAAGAGTGCGATAGGAGATCATACGGAGACTTTCTTCCAAAAGACACGTATGTTACGGACTGGGGAATAAGTTACCACAAATACTGCGCTACATCAACCTTTTTGGAACTAATTCTTTTAGGTGAAAACTGAATAGCTCATTTATGACAAATGGAGAAAGGATTAAAAATTGAGGTGGTAGATCACTTTGCATCCAATAAGTTATCATATATTGACCTTAGTCTGATATTTTTAGTGATGTGTTACCTGCAGTGCAGGAATTATACTCGAGAGGGCAATTTTCAAGTGCTGGCTGGATGTCATTCAATCCTTTATTTGACACGTTTTGCCTATCTAGCACAATGCCTCTATCGTACATGCATACCGATATACGCATGTTAATTGGGTAGGTATGTGCAAATGAACGAGCAAGGGATAGGTCAAGGTGATAGAAGCCGAATCACACGGGCAATATCTCCCAGATTCATGGAGTGATATTGAATTTATTGTCATTTGACTGTTTAAATTTTAATGAATAAACATGCTCGGGTTCATTGGAGGTCCAAACAAAAAATATCCCCGTAAACATTTACACGAAGTTTGGATCATTGAATCTAATGATTTTAGTGTAGAAGTAAGGAGGCAACTGCCGCCATATTTCCGCACATTTTCTCTTGTCTCCCATCTCAGCAGTTTTCTGACTTAATCATTTTTTCTTCGGAAAAACAACCTCCAGAGACAAGGGCCAGGGTCGTTTGGACACTGATTATGATATTGCGATACAAAAGACCAAAGAACTGGTTACGATATGTGCCGGGGGTTGAACCCACCTGTTGAATGCCAACTTTTTGTCCGAAGAGCCTTTCTTTTGCACATAAGACACAAACATAAGACCCTCAAACAGTGACTGGTGCCTTGGCTGCCATGATGTGACTCACTGATCTCTGAATAAGTTCTATCTTACCTGACATTCAAAACATTCACCAAAATAGCTATCTCGATTTTGTGTTGTATTTTGGAGTTTTACGGCACTTCAGCTGGCAGGGCTATATAACGCGCCTAGCAGTTCAATTTAATAAATCGCAAAATCTGTCTTGGGTGTCGTCTTCCACGCTATTGTTTAAATTGGGGTTATTTGGCGTAGAATAGCTTAGTTCTGTTGCACTGGTCTCACTCGGCTGGAATCCTACACTATCTAAAATCCTATTCCTGCCAGATGCAGTATACTTTCCGAGGCTCCACAGTCGACTCGTCATCTAACTCACTTGTAAGAGGCGTCGGTGGGAAGAATTGGGCACATATTGCTCCTAGCTTAGCACATCCTGCAGCAGTCAACACATAATCAACAGTGAGCCTTCTCCCACAGCCGTGACAGCAACTCGATTTACAACCAGGAAAAGTAGTGTCTTGGGTTGCAGTGACAGATTTAATGGGGGGGCTTGGGGGTTCAAGCCCCCCCCACCAAAATGTCCAAGCCCGTAACGTTAGTACATAGGCGAGGGGCTGCCCGGGGTACTGGCGGGTGAGACTCGAGCCCCCTAGCCTCCCCCTCCGACTGAATTCCTGGATCCGCCACTGGTGGGATGCATATCTATGTCAAATGCTTAGTCGTGTAAGGCAGACCTCCTCCCTTATACTGCGCCTATTAATTGAATCACAGAGTCCAATACTCAGTCGGAGACACTTTAACCCTATTTCCGGCAGGGGGCTAATATTGCCCCCTTCAGGTTTTTCAAGAATATCTCCGAAAGGCTCGATAGAACTTGAAACTTCCTGACTTTTCCAAAACTAGTACAGGCAGGTTTTCTGAAATTTTCAAGATTATATATTTACCAGGGGCGGAGCTATGGCTGGGTTTTGGGGAGGTTCTATCCACAAACCAAGTATTATCGTATGCGATGGGTTCTTTGTAACAGGAAGCCGTCTCTGCTGATCCTGATACCAGTTATATGGTTTTATTATATCATTTTTATGTGAGATGATAGTGCATTCACAATTGTCACTATTTGTATTCATCAGGGGCGGTTACAGCAGTTCAAAATAGGGGAATGTTATCCAGAAGGACTAAACGTTAGTAAGTGAAAGACTGCTTCCAGCCGTGCCAGGGCGAATAAAATTGGGTATATGAAAATTTAAAATAGTTATAACCCAATTCTAGATTACCAGAGGCGTGTCCAGTCACTACACATTTTCAAAATGTATATTCCCAGCCAGTATCACCGCCGCGACTCAATATCATTGTATATTGAAAATGTGTTTCCAATCACCCCCAACCCCCCCACGAGAGTCCTTGATCCGCCTATGTCACCCCTTTCCCAGAGCTGCCATGGGAGGGTAAAAATTATCAGAAATAAATTTCAACTAGTCGAGGGACTAATATACCATGCATACCACTCCATATTGTTGGTATGTATTTACCCCACTGTTTTACCTTACTGCATCCGCCCTTGATGAGTTTTCACTTTTTCTCATTTATTTATGTGTCAAAGATGCCAAGCAGTATATGACGGCTTCTAATCCGTGTAACAAAAACTTTTAGGTTGTATATATTTCCCCTCATAGTCCTGGTCCTGAACTGCCATTGAATTTCGAATTTTGCGTAACTCGAGTATATAAAAATTTTGGGTCAATTATTTGTAAATCTGAACTAGTTTTGTGAAAATCGTACAACAGAGACAAGGGTTATCGAAAATCTAAAAAATACACAAAAATTGTATATTTTGCACGACCTTCTCCTTAAAAATCAAAATTTTGAAATTTGCTTTTTTCAAAATAAAGTTAAGCGTCAGGGAATCTATAGCACTTTGAATTTTCAAAATCGGCCGGTTAGATTACGAGATCTTAGGGGCCGATATTGCCCCCTTGCCGGAAATAGGGTAGCCGGGAGCCTGACGGAAATAGGGTTAACGCACAATCTGGTTCGGTGCTCCATCACGCCTGCCTTTTAGCGGGAAGTTTGATATTTATCGAACATTTAACGTTACTTGCTGATACTCTGAATCGCATAGGAGCCCTCTCGGACTCCCCCCGTGCAGCCCAATCAGCCGGTTCGTTCCCCAGAACGCTCACGTGGCTTGGCACCCAAAGGAACTTGACTTCTGAGCCTTGGGAGGGGGCAGTAGTGAAAAGGGTTAAAATGTGACACCAGGTCAATTAAGAGAGTCAGTAACTATTAAAAAGCGTCGTTCTCGAAAATTGCGGTTGTGACTCGCAAACAAGCGTACAACTCTGCTGTGAAACCCGTCTCAGTGGTCGGAAGTCTAAAACCCTGGTTTACATCATCTTCTGCAAATGCACAACCAGAGCCGGAGGTTAGAACCGTCTGTGTAAAAAAACATCGTACGGTTTACATAGAAACCTATCTTCTGCATGACATGATGTCCAGTTCTGGTGCAAGCGTTGCTGACTTTTCCAACCCCAGCAAGTCTAAACCACGTGAACAGGAACATGACGCCATAGCTCGAGCCAATGAACCTGATTCCAGGCGATGTTTCTGAGATCAATATCAGCCCTCTCTAGCCATTGATCAGTCCGCAAACAGAGCACTCGAGAGGAGCTTCGTCTGCCTGTAGAGAGGAGACGAACCAATGAAGGATCGAAAACCCACCGGTGGGTGGAATGTTTCGTTTCGAATTTTTTTCGAATTCGGAATGAATGTTTCAAATTTTGGAAGATATTGACTGAATAAAGAATCAGTAACTGCTCTTGCCGTAGATCCAAAGAAGGTTCTTTAAGGTCTGCGAATAGACATGCTCTCCGCGGTGTGCGGAACGCAGCGGTAGCAAATCGCACGCATGCATGGTGTACAGAGTCAATCGGCTGCTTCGCATTGGCCAATGCACTGTCATGCACCACACACAAGACGTCTAAGACCGACCTGATTAATTTCACGGTAGAGGCGGAGAACTGTCACTCTGTCCCCTCTGTGCTATGCGCGGGGTATCATCTTTAGGATGTTCATACACTGCATACATTTATTTCGAACTGATTGAATATGGGAGCTGTATGTCAGGCGAATGCCCATCATCAGACTGAGAGATTCGCTTGCTTTAGTACAGGGATTCGCTTGCCATAGAGGCAGAGGTTAAAGGGAGGACAAAATCGAGTTCGTTGGCAGAAATGCACAGATGTAGTATTTTCTGTCGAAGCTCTAAAACAATTTAAAGCGCTCCCTGCCTTGAGACGGTCTAGTGTCTCACTTTTGTATACAGTTATAAAATCAGCAATTGTGCTACCTCACAGGTTGAGTTTGAGAGTTGGTGTCAACTCTCTGATGCTATGAGGCCATTTCATACCTTATTCACTCTATCAAGAAAAACAAAACCAAAACTGAAGGTCATAAAATTTGTCGGGGATTTCAAGCCAACCCTGTATCCATTTTAGAAGGTTCCACCAAGAGCTGTACAGCATCCGTTCCAGACGAAAGACAGTTGAAACGCGTTTTCCATAGTTCGTGAATTATTGGGAGGGGTCCTTAAATAGTGCTGGCAACTTTACATTGTCTGCGCTGGTCAATGGGAGATAAGATAACTGGTTTGTGGTCTGACAGCATTGGACAGGGTGATGCTGGAGGCTCCTTTGTGGAAAAACGTCATGCGCTAGACAACTAGCCGACTGTTCTACAGTGTTGATTAATTGATTTCATATTTCAGCCCCATTTATTAGCTATGAATGGCTTCAGGCACGAACGATACCTTGTTAGACCCTGAATGGGCGTCCAGTTTGATTCATAGTCATTTTAGTGCATGTGCCAAGCGAATACCTATCTATCAGACTGATTGATGCCTCCAATGCACGCAGTTGTTACACCCTTGATGCGGCCCCTCACGAGGTGTATTTTACCTAGCGGTAAATGGTAAGAGTTGTTCGCTCTCGACTTCAGGACATGGGATTACTTCAGCCGGAAACGTGACAAACCGGCTAAAATAGGGTGATCAATCGATTCTAGGTGATTGAAGGCGTGACTGAATGAAGGTTGCGGTCAATGAAGCGATTCTGGGCGCAGTTGGAACCTTCAGACTTACAGAGTGAGTCGTAGTGAAGCGACAATCTCCGTGTGTGCTCTTCAACGGAGAACCACTCCCGATCCCATTCGTAGACTTCTTCTAGGAGCAGTGATGAATCAAAGCGAGCCTTCTGACGCAACTATGGAGTTCACCAGCAATCATTATATCTATATCGTTCCTGTATTTTGCAAATTAGCTCCATCTATGCAACTACTTCTACATTTTTACGGCCGAGGTGGTATGCTAAGACTCATGATCTCTGAATAGTGGCGGGAGGTCTGACGTTTTGTGGCGCTGCTTGTAACGGTAAACGTAATCTCCTCATTCCTTTGAAAATATCTGAACTTCCTGGGTAATAACATCATCTCCCATTCACCATTCACCATGACTATAAAATATTTTTCCCGTATGAGCGATGCCCTCAGAGTGTACTTTGTGGGCAATAAGTCGTAACGAACTGTATGATGATGCCTCTCATTCATTTTGTTGCGCTTTTACAATGTCTAAAGTATTTTGCCTAAACGTTGTCTTGTGGTTACAAGTTTTACCCAGATACAATCTTAATCGTTTTGAAAATTAAACTGCAGCTTCAAGGAAAAAAACGCAGAATCTATTGATTGCACCAAGAGAGCTGTATTTTATAGTTCTAGTATTTCTGCAGTTTGTAAATACTGCGATAGGTATTCTGAATGGGTATAGGCATGACATCAGCCCGGATCTCTGATTTAATACAAGTACCATTATCGCAATTGCAGGGGCCAAAGACCACCCAGTAGTTTTTGCAGAAGGATAGAACTAGCTGCTGTATCCGCTGTGATCGCTTCAAAGTTATTTGTCTCGTTCTGGGTCAGATGTATGTGGTCATCAAGTTTGCATGCACGGTGGCAAGAACAGGAATGAAGTGGGAGAAGCCCTGCCCCGCCTGTCCCCGTTCCCTGATAAATATTACTAAATTGGTCATTCCTTCTGATATCTAGCTATCGTCGGCAATCGTCTGAATGTCTTCTATCACGCTAATCAGTTTCATAATCCTGGTCTTAAGCTGATCGGCATGCAGGAGCCGTAGTAAAAGTGTCATGAGACGGTTCTATTCTTAAGCACGGTCTGCACTCCTGGTGGATGCTAGATGACCACCTAGGTTGATGTACCGTTAAACTCAGAGATAACTTGCATACTACCTAATTTGCAGTCATTAATAACTACCACAATCGTGACAAAAAGCTTGTGGTGGCAGTCGGAACGATCCCATCAGCAGAGCTGGTGGTCAGATGCCTCTACCCTCACAAAATGGCTCGATTTCTTTCTTTCTCGTTCCTGCAGCGTAAGAAAATACTGCGGGGTGAAAGTGAACAGTTTTATATGAATAATGGTGCATGAAAGTATGCTCTTAAGTGCTCACTCTCTCACCTTCTATTCAGAGTGGCCGTAGAACTGCATCAAGCTGAAAGGATTTTCCTGGCCATAAGTCGATGGCATCAAAGGCCTTGATATCATTTTGTCTACGATATCACATATATTCTTCCCCCTGCCTGTTTTCAGCGCATATGTGACTTTTCTTGTCATTGTCCATACTTTAAAAATTGGAAAATTCTGAAAGATTTCCAGATTATGCCGGAATTATCATGTTTCACCTCGTTGGATCTCGAGGACATTAATTTAGGTCAATCAAACTTGGCCAAAATGTAGATTTGCATTACCCTAAAAGTAATTCACGCACACGTTTTGTCTATTTCCCTTAGTTACGTGCTCGCTAGCGCCAGGTCGATTCCTCCCAGTGCCCTTGTCCATTAAAAAACACCACACCTCCGAAAAACGCAGCCTGCATGTTTTGTGCTCGTTTGCGTGAGTTGTGCGTGTGCAAGAACATTATCCGTGCGTGATCTCGCAAGCCAGCAATCCGGATCGAAAACTCGGGATAACAATAGAAATATGGGCTTAGAATTAGGAGAGCAGCCCTTGCTTTGCTATAAGTAACCAATTCAAGACAAAACTTGATTTGGGTTAAGTGTTGTTGTTCACCGATATCTGTATCTCAGGCTGATTTGTGGCTATTGGCTCGGTTTAGCTGAAATATTTAAAATTTAAAACTGTTGGGACCTGCGTATTGCCACTATGTTTACTTGTGCCAACGATGTAACTCCTTCTCGATCCAAATAACGAAACTATAAAGAAGACGATGACAGAGCAATGCAACAACGCATGGCTATTTCATCACAGCATTCCTCGCGTGACTAGGCCATGTTTAAATCAGCTGTTTAAACATCAGACACGTAACAGCTGCCTCACGGCCACCACGGCGGCGAACCCACAGCCGCTGTTGTTGTTGTTGCGGCTCTCCTTGTGGTGGGCAAAAATACAGAGGCCCGCTAAGTACGCCAAGCCGCGATGACAGCTCTGGAGGAGGTCGTCAGAGATGGGCATTTCCGGTAGCGACGTGCACCACTGAAGTTGTGCTTGTTCCTTGAATGTCACCCAGGGTTGACCTGCGTCACTGTCGTCCTCTCTAAACAAACAGGTGACTGTTGCAGGGGTCCGACTGTGGCCACTGTTTGGACAGCAAGCGAGCAGCATCAATCATGTGTCATTGCCCATGGACCTGGTCCATGTCAACACCCGTGAAGAGAACGGTTCAAAGGAGGCCAACAAGGTCGCGCTAGAAGGACTTTGTATGCACTGGTCAATTCTTTGTTGGATGGATGACCTCGTCCGTGGGTCCAAGGGCGGTCCTTAAGGCATTGGGCTCTTCTGTTTTTGATACTGCTGCATACATAGTGCTTATAAGATAAATTATAGTAAAACGTTGCCGGAACTTTTGAAAACACAAAATGAATAAATCAATTTACTTTATGCATGGGCCTATGAAATCATATGCATCGTTTGACAGTTTCTTAAATGCGTATGAAAATGACTGTCAAGCGGAAAGGTAGTGAATATTGTGCTCAAAAGTGGCATTTCTTCTTTCTGAGGTCGATATCCGGAATATCTTAAGTCGTAAGGCGACGCACAAATTCGATGTAGACCATGATGTCCTGTCGTTGGACTCCTGCCTGCTGCTCAGGAACATGCGGTGGCAGTACATGTGCAGGCTTGTGATCGGTTCCCCTGAGACGCTTCGGCGCTCAATATTTACCCTACGTAGGTTGGCTGGCAGCTGACTGGTGAGAGAGTGACTTGAGCGGGATGGCTGTTCCTGTGCTTTGTGGGATGTTAAACTTTGGCTTCTTAATTAACCCTTCATTGTGGGAGTTGCTCATTCGGGTGGTGGTGTCGGGGTCTCTGTGACAAGTCCCTTGATGACTTTAGTGAGATGACGACTCCAAAAGCTGAACTGACAACAACTTGGACAAAATTTATAAAATAATAAAAAAGTTGGAGATCCCCTTCAAGATGGATGGTCCTGAGCCTAGGTTTCTACCATAGGCAATGCTGGAAGAATAGCAGTCATCTCAGTATCACCCCCACGTGCCATATTCAGCACATGGAAGTTTGACCAAATGTAAATAAATCTGCATTTGTGGATGCATGGCTCAGTGGTATAACACCTGTCTAGTGAGCCACAGGTCTTGGCTTCTTTTTATGGGGGGGGGTATTGAGGCACCAACTGCCAGGGGCATATGGCGTCGCCAACTCTTTCCCTGTTGGAAGGATTTTTCTAGAGTCAGCGTGCTTCTTGTTCAGGGAAGCCGCCCGGGCCTTGAGCCCTGATGGGCTGCGTGGAAGCCAGCTGAGCTGCGCTGACCACTTCACTACTGCACCCCTAGGTCTCGGGTTCAAAGCCCGGAGACTTCTCTAAATAAGTAAAGCCTGATCCCCCAAAACACTTCCAACAGGGTGATAATTGGCGACGCCGTATAACCTTGGCAATTAGTGAGTCATTCAACCCCAACATTTTAAGTGGGTGTTATTACTAAATCGTCTTCGAGTGCAGGTGTTAAGAGCTGGGGGGTGTTCCAAGAAAGGATTCCTCGCGCTCAATAATTCCATAGCAAAATGACCACAGGGCCATCCGGTTCGGAAAATACATCCCATAGTGGTCCAGGAACTAGTTAGGGTGTGCTGGTTTATGCAGCAGAATGGATTCCTAGCACTGACCTGTCGAAGGCTGTTTGAACCCAGACCTGGAATCTAGAATCGATCGAAATTGCTCGTTAGGCAGAGTAGAAACTCCGTAGTCATTGGATATAAAGAACGCCGATGCCAGAGCCAGTTTGCTCATAGGCGATTCCACGTATATTCCTGAAAAGTTTTACACTGTGGTGTGATAGGTGGCATATAGTTTGTGCTGAAGTTAGAATAACGTGTAAGGTTCAAAGCCGAGAGGCGCATTAACAGGATATAATGGGTGTTTTTTAGGCTGACAGTAAGGAATGAATGGTGAAGTTATGAAGTTTGAAGCCAAGACCATGACGCGAAGGGCCAGAAACATAAATTTACTTTACGGTCTGAAAAACGGATTCAGAATAAACACAATACTTAAAAACTACCCATTTCATTCGAGTTCTCTGTGTCACCGATTCCACGGATTCAAAAAGGCATGATAAATAAAACCACGGATAACAGTAGATCTCAGATAACAGTATAATGGTATCCACGAGGGAATTTATCCCACCATATAACCGCCGTATGCCTTGCATTGCTAGAGTCGTGAAAGTTTCCATTACTGTGCGTTGAAATTTCATCGACACATTTGTGCAGGAATGTAGAAATGTCAAAATATTTGCGCTAAACCATTTTCTATGATAACATGTTATGTAAGAGGCTATTGGCCCTCCGGCTCAATCCAGTGATATTAAGGTGAGTAAGCTAAGTTATTAGGTATTTGGGAACAGTTCTTGTTCCGAAATCTGCAAGATTAATAGGTGCAATGTAAATTTTACTTTATCAATTATAGCCACCCTCAATTTATTCTATTCATAATCTCATAATTCTGCTCCTCGCTGCAGAACGATTCTACAACTGTTAAGTATTGTATTAAGTATTAGTTAGTTCGGAGATAAGCGTAGGAATGAGGTATTGAAAATATACCTGGACGTGAACGATAAATATAACGATAACATGTTCGAAATATGACCGTTATAGTCTAACGGGGTAAACAGAGTTGTGTAATTTTCACGGCTCTCAGCAGCTCCTCAGCAAGAGACAAAAACGGAATATCGAAACTTGGTAGTATGGCTGGCGCGTTTACGAGGCTTGCACTAATGTTTCAGATATACTGCAAATATTCCAGAATGATGCATTTTTTATAACGAACGGCCTTCACTGCAAACACCGGTGTCAAATTTGGATGTAGTTTCAGCTGTGGAACCCCCGGATCGAACCCGGTTTACTGGACGTGTCTTATTCTAGTTAGATCAGTGACATAACTTCCTTTACTTAGGGTAGCAATGACGGAACACCCTTACGAGAGCATTTTCCTAAGATGCAAAATAAAAGTATTGAACCATTTTTAGTGAGTCATCATACCATCTTGAAACCATATAATTTTAAGCCATCAATTAAAAAGGGCCCCAGTAGCTAAAGTAGCAGTACACGCAAACCGATTTCGCGGAGTGGGGAATGGTAGCTTTACTTTACTTTTTTCTCGATGATTTCACTTTCAATATATCAATATTTCTCCACTGTATGGCGGCTGTCTCACGTCACTGTGAACAGCATGGTTACCTGGCACAATCCAAGCTAATAATTTGTGCTGAAGTTCCATGGTGACTAGGTGTGAGTAACTCGAAGGTCCCTTGCCCTGCGTTTGTTTGCGTAATCTCAAACAAGAAAAGTAGATCTTCACATTGGCTTAGTTTCTGGGCTTCTGTTGGTGCATTCTTTTGCGCGGAGACGTCCGTCCGTCATGCATCCACAACTGCTGCGATAGCCGCCGGCAGCCTCAGCCCCAGAGAGCTGGGCCAGGACGTGACCAGGGGATTGGTAATGCCCCATGGACTCGGTGTCGTCTGCGCGGGACCGTGAAATCCACATCGACACCAATCAGAGTCATCTCGAGGTCAGACCATGCAAGATGGCGACGTGTCGCCACCGCTGACATTTCCGCACACATCGCGTCGCCATTTGCTTCTGCTTGTCATGCCTGTATTTGCCCCTGGGCCGGAGAAGGTCCATCATGTGGAGCTCCCGCCCACCAAATCCCGACGGGACCAACCCTGCCTGGCAGCAGGGAGACCTCATAGCTGATGTACTCCCCGCCTCCCCCCCTGCGGGTGAAAGTCGACGGTACGCTACTGAAATATGCTCAGTGCCCCGGAGCATGCAGTGTTCTACCAAGCGTGAGACAACAGTGGCTGCTGTTGTCTCTAATTATGTCAAGATGACCTCTATTGAAGGCAGCAGGAGGGCCATGTTGTTTTTACTATTAACAAGAAAGAAAAGCGACAGCAGTGAACAGGGGCGGACGCAGACCCGAGTTTTGGGGGCCAAACCCATGTCTGCCTCTCCTCAGGGGGGGGATGGGAGCAAATATGTTTTTGCTCTACAGACCTAGTGTAAACACCCTTTTCAGTGCTCGACAGCCCCTGTATAAGCTCCCTCTTCAAGTGCATGATCGGACTCCAGGGGGTGGGGGGGGATGGGAGCGAAAAAATGTTTTTCTCTACATACTTAGTGTAAACACCTTTTTTCAAAAATTTTTCTGGCGTTTCGGGGGGGCAAAAGATAGTTTGCCCCCTCCAGCCCTTTGGGGGCATGGCCGGAATGGACCCCTGCGTCCACCAATGGCGGTGAATACTTATAGTTAGGAAAAGCAAATAGAGAAGAGAACTGAATACCTTAAGAGGCTTCTATAAGAGACCAAAAAGAAACAATAATGTTTACCTTGGCAATGCATGAATGATGTCAATGGCTGAACAGGACTATAAAGTGAAATGAGGACCTTTAAAATATAATTTTAAGAATGAGAGTGTTTCTAGTAACACATGTCAAGTGTTCCATTTCCATTCAGAAATGTTCTAGCCCGTGCGGGCTATATGCGCCTTTAGTTTTACATCAAAGCTTTTTGTGAACTAACAGAAAGATCCAATCATTCTAGTTGTTTCTCATGGCTATAACAAATAAAATATCACTAACCCTCTACATTTCTAAAATGTTGAGTGCAGATACTGCCTCCCCCTTTGGCAATCATTCCTAATTTCAATAGTTGACAGGCATTACAGGAAGCTTCATAAGCTTATTTTACGTCACGTCAAGCAAGCCGTCAATAAGTCTGAGACTAAATCAGCACCGGGGCAACTTCAGCATTCGAAAATTGGCTCACTCTCGAGTAATTTAAGACTTCATCTCCTGATGGCCTTTAGTTATCATCAGTCGGGCTTTCAAAGGCGCTCGTGCGGAACAGTCATAAGCCTTCGAATGATGCGATGCTCATTTACGACCTCGGTCAATACGGTAGATGCACTCCGCTCTGCAACTGGAAGCGCTCAGCGGTGGCACTGCTACTTTTGGGGCGGCCGGAAGTGACATCCATCATCGAGATGAAGCTGCTCTGTTAAAAAAGTAAAACTTTATACTTAATCGTGCTCAGGGTAGTTGTTTTTCATATTTGGCCCGAAACAGCAGGGGAGGAGAAATAAAAATGTTTGACTTACGAATAATGAATTTGCTGTATATTTGTGGGCTTAGGCCTCACTTATTCAAGGTCTGTTTAGGCTTATCGAACTGCCGATATTCTAAGAAATGCCTCTAGCAGTGTTATGACATAAGTCCTCATGCATTTTAGACGACATTAAGTTTAGGACCACATCGTTGTCGGTATGCTAAAATAAGATAGTTACACATTTGGGAAGAAAAAATAAGTCAAGACTATGCTTCATATGGAAGTATTCAAGAGGTGTGTGAAAGTAGTTCGATGAAATAGAAAACAGCAGGCGTCTAACTTCTGAGAATAGTTAGTTTACCCCTTATGTAGCTCGACACAAACTCAATAACTTAGTTCACCAAAACCTCCTTCTTTACCGCCGTAACCGCAAAATGTAAATAAGCTGTCTGCGTCATACCCGTCTAAATCTGACCACCATCGGTGAATAAACGGTATTTTTACAGAAGTCATCACCAGATACCTGCGGGGGACCTTTGTAGCAGTCAGGCATGTGCATTCCACGAATAGTTGGCTTGCGTGCAGCTAACTTACAAAGCTAGCGCAGTTCTGTCACCGTTCTGTGTTAATGACGTCAGATTCTGCGCCCCGGGACTTTGTAGCCACGCGAAGTCGATGGTTTCAGCACACATGGCTGCTGTTTTGGGACTGGATTACAGGAAATTCAGCCTCATTGGCTTTGACTGGAAGGACAGAATGGGATTTCAGTTAAGTGCAGTTTTCGGAAGTGGGAGGATATCTGTCGAAGAGGCTGAGCCGTCGGAAAATAAGAACGTGGTGGATTAAACCTTTTACATGAAACATATTTTTGCACCCGCCTTAAGAGGGGTCGGGCACTAACGTGCACTGGATGGCAGTGGCTGGGAGGCCTCCCTGAGATCTCGAAAACTAAGAGACCTAGAAAAACACCGGTTGGAGGTGGGTGGGGACAATAGTGATCTACATTACATCCAATTTTCATTGTCATAGGTCAGTATCTTTAAGGTCAAACGAGGTCATAGAGTTTAAATCTTGGCCGTGCTGGTAACTGTATCCATACATATTATTTATTCATGTATTACACACTTATTACACCCATTTATTACACAAACGGGCAACATGCATATACACACACTTAGGATACAACGAATGGTTACACACATGAAGTTTTAAAACATGCAGGGATGAGAAGCGACAGCCCAGAACAATGTTCGCCCCATCCAGCCCCACAGAGTGGGCCGACAGGCGGCGGCGCGCAGCTAAACCTGTGTGAGGCGAGCAGCTGGCGGAGCGAAGGCGTCAGCGCCAGGCGCCACGGCAGCGGCAGCCGTACATTGCAGCGGTGATCGCGGGGAAAAAGTCTCATTGCATTCACAAAAAGATGCGAAAATAAATATAAAATAAGGGAAAATATAGAATAAATAACTTAACCCTCGCCCCACCGAGAGGGGGCATCGATAGCCCTTCTGACCTATCGTGACCTTAGGTCATATTAGGTCATGAAGTGACCTCTGGAGTCAAAACCACTGGCTGGAGGTCATTATGTTCCTTATAGCGGAGAAAGCCCTAACATTTTCTTATCGAATTATTTTACCAGATCTCAGTAGCTCTAATGACATGAGAGCTATGCCCAGGTTTCTTAAGCATTGCATATTTTAGGTGAAATAGCCTATCGTGACCTAATTTAACCTCTTGAGGTCAAACGACTGACCTGAGCGCTTAAACATGCAGAGTAAAATCTTACTGAATTCATACGAGCTTTCTAATGCACTTCGCAGATTTGCCCTAATTCCCATATTTCCGGAGCCATCGATGGCCCCGGTGGGGTGGGGTGCGGGTTAAATTAAATCCATGGGCCGAACATACCTCAGAGGCGGGTAGTAGTTCACCAAGCAACACTAAAGAGACAAAACTGGCCCCTAGACCACTACCGTCGTCCGCGAGCGCCGCCAGTCAGCTCGCCAGCCAAACAACTCATCGGGAAATGCTACGATTAAGCGCAAAAAGTCCGGAATGTGCCAAAAACGGATAAAGGTCATAGTATGAAGGTTGCATTAAGTGTGTATCGATTTTTTTGGGTCAAGGCCATTAAAGGTCATTGACCGATGACCTCACGATATGATATATTCCCTATAATGTACAATATGACTAGCACCATAGCAACCGTTTGACAGGGGATGCGGATTGACCTGGACTCGTGGCCTTTGACCTGGACCTGTGCCCTTGACCTTAACATTGAGTTATCTCAACCATGACGTTATAAAATAATATGCGTCATACTGGGTAACGCCATTAAACCGGAAGCACTGAGGCCAATGTCCTTGATAATGATGGTATGACATTGACGTGTGGCCTTTGAGTTTGACCTTGAGCTTCATGTGGGGTGACCTTGACATATAATCTCGTTTAAGGGCGTCGTAACGTCGCCAGGCAGTCTCCAATGCAGGTGAACTGGTGCGACCGCGTGACTGGGCAATCTCAAAGTATAGGTTTGACCTTGAAAGTCTATAAATATAAAAAAATGTTGACTCGAATTGAATCAATTTCCCGAATTGATTCAGCAATTGAAAACTCTTTTAGTTGTTTCAAAAGAAGCTATGTGGCGTTTTTTCGGCTGCGAACGGTTCTCCGATCATCTAGGAAACATAGTTAGGGGCCTCGGAGGCACCCTTCAGAGCGCGTGTTAAACAAGATATAGTAAACAATAAAAGAAATTATTTGAATTACCAGGATTTCGGTGATAGATCAGGAGCCAACGCTTCTTGGAGCCACCTAACTTTCCCGGAGCCAGAAGTTTGTTTTAGACTTTGCTCCGTTGTGGAATTCTCTGATATTTTTTATTCAGCTCATGTGATTAAGAATGAACTCATTTGCGTTATATAGCGAAAATATTATAAAACACACTTTTTTCTCCTCACCCAACACACGCTCATCGGTGAATCCATTTACTTGTTTTGAAGCTGTTTGGAAAGCTGAAGAGCCCAAAACATGGATTTATAGTTTCTTTAGTAAGATTTGGTAGTTTTTGGGGACGTAGACGAGACACTAATGATCACAGGGCACACCAGTGAGAACGACGCAATGCCCCTGCTGCTTCTCATCGACTTCCGATTTCGGAGAAAAGGTGATATCCTGGAGCCATGCAATTGCTATATACCAATGAAAGACCTCTGACTCGCGATCGAACGATGGCAGATCGGTGTCGGAATATCACATGCGCAGAGAGAGAGAGAGAGAGAGAGAGAGAGAGAGAGAGAGAGAGAGAGAGAGAGAGAGAGAGAGAGAGAGAGAGAGAGAGAGAGAGAGAGAGAGAGAGAGGGGGGGGAGAGAGAGAGAGAGAGAGAGAGAGAGAGCTAAAGTTAGAACCAAAGCCGGAGCCTCATGAGGTCCCAGGGCCGGGGCCAAAACCAGAGCTCAGAGACAAGAAAACCCATAAACTTGCCAACATAACTGGAAAACCATAAGATTAGATATTTCCAAAACTGAGGCTGATGCCCGTTGAAGCACAATCAATCCCTTTGATATAGTATTATATCACAATGGTGTACTTAACCTTCTCATTATGTTGGTTAGGGACAATCATTTTCTCTTTGGCAAAACTTTACAAACCCTTTGCATCCAGGAGAACTTACTTATCGCGGGGTAGAAAATAGTTTCTTCTAGAGAAACAGTATTTTCTTACCTCTGGCTGAGCTGTCCTAAATTTGTGAACTCCAAAACCTTCTGAATGTCTGGTTCTTTAATTGCAGGCGTTTGCAAAATTACCTTAAAATGAATGTCTCATCTGTATTGTTTGAAATTTGGTGTTTTGGTATGTTAACAAGATTGACATTGATAGTGGAAATATGTTACACACAAATCAATCTCATTCGCGGGTCCCCTTTCAAACCTGATGGTACAATTGGCATCAATTATGTCTAGCATATTTCAACCTTCGCCGATAAAGTGAGATATCCCCTCCAAAACATGAATAAATATGAAGTGTCACAGACTGTTTATAAAACTGGTGCCCTATCACACACAGATTCGGTATTGCCGACCGCGGTGGGAGAGCTCACATCGTCAGGGTGGCGCCATCCGGACCAGAGGGGAGGGACACCACTTTTGGACGGCAAAGCTTATCAGGAGGGCTCCAAATCCTATTGTGGGGCGCCGATACCCGTTTCTTGGTGGGGTGGGGAAATGGGTGTCTTAGTGGACTAAGCCACCGGTCCCGGGTTCAAGTCTCCGCGGAACCTCCGAATAAGTCAATCTGATGCCCCAAATCCGTTCCAGCAGGGTGAGAGTTGGCGACGCCGTATAATCTTGACAGTTGGTGCGTTTTTAAACCCCAAAAATTGTTATACCCTGGTGGGGGTGGGATGGAAGCGGCATTTCAGGGGATCTATTGATCCTTCAGGGGGAGGGGGAGGGGCGCTGTGACTATTCCAGGGGGCGCCGAAGTTCGATCTTGAGGGAAGTGCCCCCTCTTCCTCCTGCATCCGCCCATGTGCTCTATATCATCTGGGTGTGTGCTGCCACAAGCAAGAAGAATGTAAGAATGAAAATGAAATGTAGCGGGATTATCCAGTACACTTTACCTCACGGAAATCAAATGACCCGACATAGGCGGAACCAGGGGCCCTTGGCTCCTTTCCTCGAAGAACAGTGTCGCCCCCTCCTCCCCGCTGTGACGCATATTCCTCCTAAAATGACGTTCTCTATACCCTTCCAGGTTGTAGGTGCTGATTTTCCCGGGCTTAGATTCGGTGCCCTTCTGGCATGTCCTGCGATCAACACTGGGCAGCCCCTTTTGTTCAAAAAGAGTATTCCTAACTAAACCCCTTGCCAATCCAAAACTCTGAGTCTGCCTTTGGTATCGGAACACATGCTCGTTAGCTGACTCCTCTGGGGGTGCAACTGATTTGGGCTCAGTAGACCTTGATTTTCTGGTATGCCTCAATCTTATGAAGTGCTTCAGTTTGAAATGGTGATCATGACTCGCATGATTATGCACTGGCCGCCCCAAAGGCGGGGTAGGGGAATGGTGGACATCTGGGCTATTTTTCCCCATGGTATCCGATTTTTGTTAACGCCCTTCACTCTTTTCCACGATTCTGGTTGTTGACGATGCCGAAGTTGGCGGTGGCTGGGACCACTTTAGAATAAATTGTGTTTCTTCAGCTTGAACTCTCTGTGTGGATGCCATTTGCAGCAGTTTCCAGTCCAATACTGACTCTTTGTTGATTAGATACTCACAGAAGCAGCAGCAGCCCGTCACATCACAAGCAGGAGGAAACTTCGTTTTGTGGCGGGGAGGCAGGGATGGGGGTCCGATAAAAATGAGGGTTCCCACGCAATCAGGGAGCCCCTTCCTGATTGGAAGAGTTTACCAAAACGCACACCAACGCCTAATGTCATTTGGTAGGAAAAATCCACCATCTTATCGTTGTTGTTGTTCCCGTTTTTTGTTGAAGCATATAATCTGATTAGTAAGAATATAACATGTTAGTTCTCTGGAAAAAATGTATATACTCGACCATATTTCTTTCTGGCTTTAAAATAGCAGTTCATTACCAACACCAGCAAGAGCATAGCCGAGTTTAAAATTTTCAGGTGCAATCTTCGTTTCTTCAATAACAAAATCCAGAACACACACAAAGAGAACATGTATCCTCTGAGCTTTAACCTTCTTTTCTTGCTACTCCAGAAATGGGACGACCTTTTTGGGCGTGTTTTTTCTCGCACCGTTGCACCGGCCGCACTCTACTCTGTAAGCCCGGCTGGGGATCCATGAGCGGTGAGACGTGTGCATGATGAATACCTGCACAGAACACAGACCCGTATTGTGTACACACAAGCGGCAAACATCACAGCACAATACGGTTAAGTTGCCCTTTAACAAATCGATATTGTAAAGAATGCTGGCAACAAATATAGCTGAGTGCCGCACGATGCAAAATTAGAGGGTCTTTCTGTGACGCAGGTCATAAAATAGACTTGAGTGAACACTGCTATTGGTCGATATATAACTACGCCTACTTAATCTGCCTGTTTGTGAAGACCTATACGGAGAATTCAAGAATGAAATTTAGCAGAATGGTTTCTAAACATGATAAAAATAGCATTCGTGATGTTATTCTTTTAATCGGCTTGTTCTGCGATGGAGTTGGTAGGATAGTCTTACTTTTGATGAAACCTAATGCGAAGAGTTATAGTCTATTTTCACGATGTCTATCCTGAACGCAGCGATGACAAGGTTAAACGAAATTGTATAACAGTGATTGATAGGTGTTTAAATTTGAACCATCACAGCAGATGAATGTGTTTCGACCGGAATCTTTGTCAACATCTAATGATAGGATGTTGATAGGGCAACACCCTGCCTTGTTATGTTGACAAAAACTCCGTTCGAAACGCGTTCATCTGCTGTGTTGGTTCGAGTGAAGTGGTATGTCTGATTGGTTTAGGCATACTCTGGGAGCAGAGTCAAATGGAGTCATATGGAAGAAATGCGTTTGGAGTTTGAAAATGGAGATGAGTATGGGGAACCTCTGTGGACTCTTGAGTGGGGGAAATTTGAGGGAATGACCAAGATGACGCGTTTAGGTCGCTTTTCGAATTTTCACATATTTTTAAGAAGACTAAATTGAAAGAAAGTGTATATGCTTTGTCTGTTCAAAATTTTCAGGCAGAGAGAAACGCCTGAATTTTTGCACACCTAAGTGCCCATGGATTAGTTTAAAAATCACTGCTACGTTACAAAAATATTTCTGGGTTAATACACATAAGTCAAGCTCCTATGGGACCAGTTTACAACCGGTATTGGCACAGGAATGTAAAGGTTTTGCTGCGCATAGCCGTGCTGGAATGCCCAACCGCAGAGTGTGTCTTAGTCAGCATGTGATTTATTCAAAGCTGAGTTAAAACCAACATGCCTGATGTATGGTGCTTCCCTGGAGTGGTTCGTAAACATTCTGGGTAATAAAACACGACCACTCATTGATTTAGTACCTTCTTGATTACACATATGATATTTTAAGATATTGATTGTCATGTCTAGGGAAAATCAGTGCGTGATGATACCTGCATCTGAACAAGAAGAAACATGTTGATGCGAATTCTTCTTTGTTTTCCTGTTTATGGGATTTAACTCTTCTTCTTCTTCACGTCACTCAATCCCTCCGCAAAGAGTTGGCCATCATTCGGTCACCAGTGGGTAGGTTTTATCTATTCTTCGGACGAAGCTGATGCCTCTCTTTGCATTGCTGCTGAGGACTTCTTGTGGTGATAAGGGTGAGCCTCCTCATACGAGCGCCCGCCCGTGTCTGATAAACACGAGGCCAGGAAGCTCTCTAACGGAGCCAATGTCACCACACTCCTTCTGTCTCTAGCCCGCCCGATGTGTGCCCATATTGAAAAGCCAGCGAAAATTTCCCAGTTATACCTGTGTGATTTGCATTACTTGGTCCCCTATGGGAAGTCTCTTCAGGTCTGGACCGGGGCACAGTTTCGAGTTCTATCGTTGGTGTGGGAAATCAAGGCAGGCACCGGTACTCTGGTAGCAGTTTGTGCCACGCTGACATGCAGGGTATAATTGGCGTCCTGTCGTCTCTTTGCCGCCGGTCCATGCGTGACTGGATGCTCACCTCACCGGGAGAAAGCACTCCTCCCGCTCGGACAAGCCTGTTCAGCAGATATCTTACCAAGTGGGTGCTGAGCGTGGTATGTGCGCGAGGCCACTGCTCCAGCCCCTGGAGGCTTGTTCGAGAGTCGTTGGAGATATTCCACCGGCTGATCCGGCCTAGGCTTGAGGGAGTGCTGCAACTTCTTCAAGAGTCGCCGCTGATGTCACAGTGGTTCTACAGCCTGTACCCCGCAGCGAGTTTGGCTTCCAAGAACCGGCTTCGTGAACTGATTGGGGGCTTCACTTCTCCCGTTGATAGACACCGCCGGCAGAGTCCCTCGTTCACAGAGATTAGTTTGGCTGTGGCGGCGGTGCCATCGCTTCCCAGTGCGTGTGTTTGCATTTGGCGGCTTAGGGTGGTAAGGTGCCAGTTCTCCTAATCTTCTCTGGCAAGAACGTTTTGAGGTGGACGATATTTTGATAATGTTTCTATATCGAAGTTTCTAAAAGCTTCTAAAGTTTATATTGCGAGCAACCAGCACTGGAAACCATGCCGTTGCCCCAGCTGTCACCACCACCAAGAGCAGAAGGGTAGGTGATGTTTTCGTTTAACGACGCACCAACTGCCAAGCTTATCCGGCAGTCGGTGATGATTCCTCCAGCCCGACGGAGCTAAGTTCTGCTACAGTACACAGTTAGTGGTTCCGGCTAAATGGCACGCTTACACCTGTTTCTCACCCCTTTACAAAAAAAAACATTTTTAAGATCAGCACCTTCAGTACTTCATCAGTACCTTCATCTTGTGTTTTTGTTTGTACTTTTATCTACATATCTTGTATACCCACATTTATTGTTGTAGAGTCTTTATGTCATGACGATATCTTATTTCTACAATGGTTTAATGACACTAAGACTTAGGGCGAGCGTGTGACATTGTTGCCTATCTCGGAATGCCACGGGTATCATTTTTATAATTTGATTGTGATTATCATGTTTTTGTTTTACCTATTGACTTGAGCTATTAGTGGGTTATAACTGTTGCTCATTTACATGAATGAATACGAATACATATAAAATAGTACCGATTCTTCGAAATAATGTTAGATATCAGTGTAACACACTAAAACCTGATACGCTGGGCATGCGAATCTTCTAACAACGAAAGTGAATTACGAATAAAATTAGCTCATGCTCAATGCAAAATCTACGAAGATGATTGTAAACACTGTGTTATTCTGAAGCCCCTCCCCTTCCAAAAAAGTTCCCACAAATATTATCACTATTTATTGTCACGATCTCAAGAAATCACAACGTAATTACTATACCAGGTTTTACGGGAGCCTGATGATTTCAGCCGAAGTTCCTCGTCGTTTTTACCCCAACTCCTGACCATCCAACTCCACTGGCGGTCGGTCCAGCGCCATCGGCGGCCTTAAACCTCTTTCATGCAGTTTGCTCCTGGCGCCTGGAGCTCATGCATAATCGATGTCGGCTGCATTTTCAGTGGCATACCGCGCCTAGCATTTCCATGGGCGGCTGGCATGCCCTGTGGACCCACCATCCAGAGCTGGAAAATACATCGGGACGGCCAGGCACCCAACCACCGCTTGGGTTCTAGAAGAGTCAGAAATAGTGAGTTTGCACCTCTACTACTTCCGGCTGGCTGCCATCAATACAATGCTCCGGCGGGACTCCTGGCGTGAAATGGGATCGGACTGAGCGGCGCCAAATTGGGGAGACAGGTGGCAGAAGGCACTACCGAGGACAATGACTGGAATTTGCCGATGCACCGTGGTGGTCTCTTCTGGAACGGTCCATTGCAATGAGCTGATGAGATAAGGGACATAAATATGGAAATTGGGAGACATGGATGATACATTATCGCCATACTCGTCAGAATACGGAGGAGGGAGGTCTTCTCCCCTCTTCTCATCGAAACACCGTTCAATTTTAGCCAAATTGGGAATAAATCGGAAATTTTTGTAACCAGCCCGTGCGGAAGGCTACAATAAGCCCATATCCCATGGGCTTTGTTATGTGAGAGACGTTTGTTGTCTGCATCAGGGTGAACACTGATTACCCTCTCACTCTTTTGCCGGTGACAACGATTATGATTACTGTAGCAAACGTGTAGTAAATTACCCACCTCTCCAGCGTGATGTCCAGGAGAGTCTTGCTAGGTCTGATTAACGACATCGGGGCACAGTAGTTTCACTGAAACATTCGGAAAAAAGAGCAGCAACCTCTGTATGAATTGCCGATAGAAGCCTTGATAGAGCTCAGTAGTGGAGAAGTGGCAGAATTTGAGGCAGACAAGATTAACTTTTCAATCTATTTTATTCCCATTCAACCGTGTAGGGTTAGTGGCATAAGCGCAGGAACCGTGGGGGCAGGGGTGGCTGCCCCTCCCCCAACTTTCGGACTGGGGGCAGTGCCTTCCAGCCCTGAGCCGATTCCAAACCTTTTCTGTTAAAAAATCAAATGATAGGCTGAATCATATTTGACCCCACCAGCGGTGACAACTTGTGCCCTCCCCCCCAAACTTGGAAAAAGTTTCCGCGTCATGGATATTGGTAAATCTCTCATTTAAGGAGGGGAAAGTTCGATCCCCTTGCCCTATACCCTCCTGGTGGCACCTCCCATGATAGAAGTACCATTTCGTAGTGGTCCCCCGTAACTAGTTCCTGGGTACTATCTATCTCGTCAAGCTTCCGGCTGGCTGATATGTGGTGGCGCCACCTGACGGGCTGAGGGGAAGCAACAGCGCCGCCTGCTACACAGAGGGTAGACTGCACCGCACGACAGCAGAGAGTGGCGGCACAGCACGGACAGCGGTGGTCCCTTATACGAATGAGTGAGGCATTCCCGTTTATCCGACGGTAAAATACAAGCCGACTCCGCATCTTTTGTTCAGCTAGAATTAATAGCAGTAAAATCCCTCATAAACATTTTCGGTGCAAAAATGTACATGGTGAATTCAGGCACATCATGAGGCTAATGAAAACCGGCGCTGAAAATGTATTCAGGGAACTCTCTGGGCATTGCCGTAAGGCGAGCAGGATCTCTGTTCGCTAGAAGTCATTGAATGTATCGACAATTTAATTCGCACAACAATTGATAAAGTCGAAAAGTTTCATTAAGCTTACAGTTCCAACGGAGGTCTTCTCGTTTTTGCTCCCCAGTGCGAGAATGATACAGCTAAAGAAATGTATGTTCTCTTCCAGTCATCGAGGCTAGCTAAAAATTCAATGTATTTATCTGTGGTCAGTGGCGGATCCAGGACTTCATTTCAGGGGGCTAGGGGCTCGAGCCTCGCCCGTACGTGCCTCGCATCAGCCTCTACCTTTGTATTAACTATACAGGCATTCGAGCAGCGTAACTTTGCAATTAGTTGTATTTTACGCTTCATTTTCATAAAACAAGATTGTAGTGTATTATTCACTTTCTACGTTGCATTATGATACTTATACGCTATAGGCGTAAGCTACGCCTTTTATGAAATGGGGCTCTGGGGCAGGGGCGTAGCCAGGATTTCGGTCAGCGGGGCGAAGCCCCGAAAAGGGCCCCTGCGACAGCGCTAAAAAATAAAAAAATCGGACAATGGGGGGGGTTTGAGCCCCTAGTCCCCCTTGTATCCGCGACTGCTCATTAATTAACCGTATTCTTGTCAGAGGACGCCGTGTTTGCCCACTCCTTATGTTTTCCCAGCGCATTTCCTAACCGGTTGGGGAAAGGCTTCTGAAACTCTCTGGATTTTGTCACAAAATTTAATTGAGTATATTTTCTTGAAACTGTGGGAGGGTTGAACCAGACCCTTATAGATTAAGGAGCCTGAATGAAAAATAATTAAATGGGGTGTTTAAAAAAACTAAACTTACCATGTCAGCAGCGGAGGAAGAACAACAAAAACATACAATATTTGTGAATTGTTTGCACTGTTGCTTATATACGACCTGATTGAATGCGAATCAGGTCCGAAAACGTGTATCACTGTAACTCACGGCTATAATACGGAACAGCTGCACACGACATTATAACCTGTACAGAGCATCTTTGATGAGATAGTGGACCACACTAATGACGTTATTCGCTTTGCCTGTGCATTAATGCGTCCCATTGTCTGTTCTCTCATCTTTTGGCTGCTGGCCTAGCTGCATATTCTGTTCTGTATCCCTCATCCCTGTCCGTTGGACGTCTGCATGGAACGGGAAATGGGATGGAAGTTTATAATGGAATGGAACGGGATGGGACGAAATTGGTCAGACTTTATTTTGGTCGAGACGGAGCGGGAATTTTCTAAGGAAATGTTGTATAAAAGTGATGAATGGGACAGCGTATTGAACAAATTCATCCAAATTAAATTAGACATGAATGGCTTAATGGTAAGCATGGCATGGGATGGATACTAAAATTGTGTCCCAAGCGGACCTCCACTGACCTGGTGTCTGTTCGTCTGTCCTTTTTCCTTGACGCTAGCATCGTATCATAGCGGTCGATTACCCCCTCGGGGCAGTGCCAAGAACTCTGAGATCTCGCGGGGACCCGGTCCGCCCCCTGTCAAATAGGCCACGCTCACTTCCGGCTCAGTCTAGGCGTGACGTCATCTGGGGTGGGGCATATCTGGCGCCTGCTGTCTCCTGCCACACAGAGGGCGTGGGCGGAATATGACCCCTCCTGAGGAGGGCAGCAGCAGCACGTATAACTCATTGGGGTGTTTGACAGAGACCTGGGGTGCGGTATGAGCCTGCCATGACAATGCGTCGCACCCGACGGGAATGAAAATATTTTGAAATCAGATATTCAGGGTTGATTTAAAATCGATATTTCATGTTCAAACAGCAAGAAATGTTCCCTGAACAGGTGCTCTTTGGAAATCAGGACAGGATGTGGTGGAGATGAAGTCTTCCTGAATTATTTGCCATCATATGACCACAAGTGGGAGAGGATAAAATGCACTCGCACCTCTAAGCTTTGATAATTCCAACGAATGGTGAAGCTCAGTCATAGAGACTGTTGTTCAGAGGCAGTGGCGGATTCAAGGGGGGATAGGGGGTCAAGCTCCCTCCGAAACGTCTGATCAACATCTGATCGCCCATAGTTAATGCATAGGTGGAATTTGATCCAGGGCAATGGCGGGGTTGGTCGACCCCTAGCCCCATCCCCCAAATGAAGTCCTGGATCCGCCACAGTTCAGAGTTGTGGACTTAAATTTTTTAGGGTACCCGGGCACCCACAATAAAACGTCGAAGTGGTGTAAGAAATGCTTTAAGTTGTCGTGCTTTTCATTTTAAGAAATGGAAATTATGTTTATATTGTTAATTAAGCTCAAGAGAAGGCTCCAACCCCCCCGGGGCCCCCCGCCGCCCCAGAGCGGCCGGGTGCCGCCCAGCACCGCCCACCGGCGCCCTGCAGGCCGGGCCAGCCCGGTCGTCCCCCCGCGGCCCAGGCGCCATGCCGGGCGCGCGGCGGCGGGCGCGGCCCCCGGCGGCCGCCCGGGGCCAAACCCACAAGGGTGCGTACAGCACTAACACAAACCCAAAGGCCAAAATATTAAAAAAAAAGAAAGGCTAAAGTATAGGTTATAATATACTATATCACTTGATATGGTGGATAATAATGTTTTTGGGCATCCCGAATCATTAAAAAAATTGCGCCCCACCACTGTCCTCCATAAAATGAAAATCAAGTATTTTGCTAGCATAAATGAAGAATAAAAACTGGCCATCTAGACAGGCATACTCAACTGAGCCCAAAATCAACAGCCTTCACCAGAGGCATTGTATAACAAGCAGCAATTGCCTCGATTCGCTGGGTTCCCAGCGAAGGTTGACCTTTAAGCCTGCTATATTCCAGGACGGCAGTTTTGTCACGCTCACAACCAATGTCACAGTTCTGCCAGCTCGGCTTTGCGACGAGCAAGGTCAATAAGGGCTACCATGCCTGTAAATTGGTCCTAAAGGAGACACTGAGCAATGATTTAATTTTTGAGGATACGAATAAAATTTTCTATTGTTTTTTACACAAATGATTTAACAAAAATGAATCCCAACTTATGGTTTTTCTAACAAGGCATCCAAAAAATGTGTACGGATTTTGTAAATTTGCATTAAACTTAGCTTAGTGCACATCTGAAAATATCACTTTGTATTAGCGTATGATTAGACATCTTGATTGATCCCACGAGTTGTTCCTCGGGCACCTTACCCATTATCCAAGTTAATTTTTCTACTCCCCTCGTATTGCTCTTTGTACATTGTATGCGAATAGCTTCCCTCATCTAAACGTCAGCAATATTAATGGTGTAGCAAAAATTCCGGAGACAACACATTCCATACATGTAGAAATAATCCGCTTTGGCCAAACTACCATCCAGTAAACGTAAGAATCAGCGTAAGTGAGGAAAACGATTTATACCTATTCTGGGCGCCGCCAAGAATTACGACACACACTGTGCCGTATATCGTGCGTCTTCATTGATCCTGTGGAAGCACGCGGGAGGGGCTGGGCTACTGGTAGCACTGACGGGTCGGTTACATTAGTAATCGCCTTCTACTGTCATCAATGTTCGTTAGTGTCTTATCTTTCACCCGGGGCGTGGTCTGATATGCATCAGAGTCGTCCCAAAAAGACACCGATTGCCCAACGGTGCCACCTACCCACGTCTGTCTTAGCGGCAGAGGCCGTGGTGAATTAATCGTATGTAAATATCCAGAGAAATAGAAACACGAAGCTTAGCTCCAGATGGTTCAATTTCTTACAACAGAGCCCTCGTTTCATCTTCTCGCCTGGTCATAGGAAGGACTATATATTTGATTGTGTTTGAACTCTTCAAAACGGGATGCCGTCTGGTGTATAGGTTAGCATGCTTGCTGCCCACGTAGCCGACTCGGGTTCAACGTGCGGAGAATTCCCAGAGCAACGAGCAATATGGCTTCCCGGAAACACTTCCAACACGAAAAGAGTTCCTGACGAGCTATACGCTTGGCAGTTGGTGCGCCGATAAGCCCCCAAAATCCAATAAACTCTCAAAAACATACAAACGTGAAATGTAATTGTACTGTTTCCTTCACGCACCGCAAGATGTATTTATTGGTCTATTAGTCTATTCCTCGAGCTATTTGCAACAGACTAACTTCCTCAGGCTAAATGAGGTGGAAAACTGCTTCAGTTGTTCACGCCAGTGGAGTGAAATATATTGCATTCTCCCATGAGAATCCTACACTACAAACCCACCGCATTTACGTGCATGCTATTTTGTAACTTTGTGTAAGCATTTTTTCATCCCGAGCCTTCCTGCTCTCCTGGCATCCTTACCTCGCCTAGGGCCGATAACATGTGCGGATGCTCGGTAGCGCTGCTCTGCCCTAGTGTTCCTCATCCCAATCCTCATCCCCGATCATTCTTATACCACTTATTCTCTTCTCGTAGCGCTTTTAAACATCATGTTCCTAGCAGCGACATTTGAGGAGCCAAAATGGCTTATAATGAGGTAATTTTTAACAAATACAAATACATGTTTTGAAAAACATTGTCTTCTTGCTATGATTCCAGATTATGCTGGTTTTATTAGTTAACATGAAATTACGCCAATACTTGGACTGCAAATAATATTGTAAGTACCATGTATGTCCCGGTTTGGCGCTGAGAAATTAGTGCAATAAAGTCGTAAATATAGGACATAGATGCATCGTAAGTAAACACAGCCTTGAAATATAATAGTACCTTGTACTCTTACCTCTTTATACTTTCAGTGAGCTTGCAAGCACTGACCGGAGTGTAGAAAAACGTATCAAAGGTGCCAGTCTGTAACTCTCGGTCACTTAAAGTAATGGACATGGCGATATTACCTTTCATGAAGCTCTTACCAGCACAAACGTTTGCTAAGTCTAACTACCAATGAATACACCTGTGCGCTTTAATTTACCGATTCGACCCGGCTGACAGTTTCTATTTCTCTCGACAGATGGCAGCACGGACACGCAGGCGGTGGGTGACGACAGCACCAACAGCAGGCGGCAAATCCACAAATTACGCCGAGAACGCAAGGCAATGCGAACACTCGGCATCCTAATGGGGGCCTTTCTCTTCTGCTGGCTCCCCTTCTTCACCTGGTACATCAGCGTCAGTCTCTGTGGCAAAGAGGTGTGTGCTACACCGAAAATCGTCATCGCAGTGCTGTTTTGGGTTGGCTACCTAAACTCTACGCTCAATCCCATCATTTATGCGTATTTCAACCGCGACTTTCGCTACGCATTTCGTTCGATCCTAGCTTGCGTGGTGTGCCACCGCTGTTGCGCGCGTGATCCGTACCACGATGTGTACATGCGCCGTCATTCGTACCCCACTGAGCTGAGGCGGGAGAGCGTGGTCAGTCAGGTGTACCAGCGCAGAAGGAGCTCCGTCTCCTCCGAGTTCTCCCAGCTCAGTGCGCCGCCGGCACCGGGCAAGACGACGTCGCATCAGTTGGGCGGGGACCTAGAGATCACGCCTCGCGAGCCGCTCTCACCCACGGAGCACACGGTGACGATTGTTGTGCCTGAACTACTGCCACCCTCCCAGCCCCAAACACCCGTTCACAACGCCTCGTCAACGACACCCACGTCTCCAGCCGTCAAGCTGGCGTCACCTCGGCGAAGTCCGACGCCAAAACGAAACCCGATGCGAATTAGTCTTCTGCGCGGGCAGTTTTTGAATAGGCATGTTCCTAAAGACAAGTGGCCGGTGGATAAGAAGATGATTGGTATGGAGGAGCTGAACGGAAAGCAGAAGGCGCCGTCGGATGTGCAACAGCCTATGTTGTAGCTGTTGGTGTTCGGTTAAGGACGGCACGGCTGGTGTCTTCCATGACAGTATTGTTACCATAATAACTGTGCTGTATGTTGAGCCGAATGGTGGAGTATGCGAGTGCCATCTCCTTTTGAAATGGGATGAAAAGTATTCATTTATGATATTTTCAACTGCTACAACGTAGGGAAAGAAGGCTGATCAGATCATCATAAAAATATTGGATATTTTTGTCCATGCCAGATCTCGTCCAAATTAATCACAAGCAATGTTTGAAGCATTGTTACAGAAATATGCAACCGAGTTTTAAAAACTGAGCCGCTCTACATAAATCCTTGATAGGATATTTATCATTGGGCATTACACCTTGAGGTAGAAATCAAGTACTTTCTGACTACGCCCTATGATCCATAGAACTCACGTGCCGCAGGCGAATCATGCTTCCAGAAGTGTCTCTTGAGTCCGCCTCCATGTGTCGAATCTCACTTGCTGTTGGACATGCTGAAATCTCAGCGGGGCGGGAAGTTCTTTGGGGGAACACCGTGTACCTGGGCTCACTGGAACAAACCGACAAACTCACTGTCGATCGTTCTAGGCCAGCAACAGTTACAGGGCGGGATCGAGTATGACGCAGGTGTGTTGCCAGCCACGCCAATGTATTTTCTCCGTTCTATGTGATATATGATCAATACATGTTGATATTACTGTGAAGAGCATGTTCTCCGGAGCTCAGGCACTGATGGATCGATCGCTGGCAGAGCAGAGTCGGCTAACTTTCGCAGGCTGGGTGGTAACTAGCTAGACTTCACACTTCATATGAGTGCTCGAATTGCATCAGCCTGCGTTGAGTCGAGTCCAAGACAGCCAATAGGAGGAACATTCAACTCTCCCGATGAGTTGCGAAGCCGCTACTGTGGTTGGGTAAACATGGAAGGTATTTTGTCTTCATTTTGAATGATATTCTTATCAGGCATTTCAAGTTTCTTTTAACCCTCGCCCCGGTGGGGGTGTAGAACACCTCCCCCTCGGGTTTTTCCAGCGGCACGAAAAAACAGCGTCGCGAAGCGCCGCCGTACTTGGACACACCTTATCTTTGATTGATTCCGCAACTTTCCCCCCAAAATTGTAAGTTTGGGTCATCTCAGGTCAGGTCACCAGTGCAGGTCGAGAGACCTCACCTCCAAAAACGTTCAGGGTAGCATAAGTAAGACATCGGTGAATCTATCGGGTTGAAACTCATAACGCATAATGGCCCCACTGAGTTCTACAAAACATCCTGGGTCCCTTTCCAGGTTCATGTTGCAATTTTTGACCTGTGACCTCTGAGAGGTCATTGTAGCTACTTAAGCAGTTTTCCGACTTAGTTCAATAACCTGAAATGAAATGGTGATACAGCTTTTCTTTTTATACTGTTGCGTTCGGATTGCTATTGCGAGTCGATTGATATGCATATTGACTATGCTAGGTCAAAAAGTGACCTTGACATGACCTGAGGCCATGTCATTGTGTTTTGACCTAGTATTGTCATATTATGCATTGTTCGATTCGCCGTGACAAGAGGAAGCGAATGGTGCCTACACAATGATTCTAAGTCAACTCTGTCAGATGCTAGAACCCAAAAACTTGCCTGAAAATACCAGCTTCTTTGTCCTGTCATGACCTCAATATTGACCTGAGCCAGAGAGTGACTGTTATAGTTTCCTCATGCATTTATATGAGCTATCCACCAGCGTTCGCGTTTTTTCGCTATCCCACATAAGGGCCGAGTTCAAGGGGGACTGTTCAAACACCCCTCACCAGGGCAAAGGTGGCTCGGAGGCCCACTGTGGCACGGGTTAATATTGTAGTTAGAGGACTTGAGAGTAAGCTCACGGCCAGGGATAAGGACCGAGTATCATGCGTAGTTTTGGGTAAGCTTCCCAGGTAGCATGGCTAATAGGTTAACAACAAGCAAAATCACAGGGGGTCAGAAAAGGCAGAACTTGCCAACATAGTCGGGGAAAACCCAGAAGAACCAGACATTTTCATATTTTCTCCCTGTCTGTCTGTTTCTTTCAAAACACATCACGATACGAATAATAAGTGGTTCAAAATTGTACGATATCACAATCTGGTCAGAGAAGGATCCAAAACGGGGGGCGAAGGGGTAGTCGCCCCCCCTTAGGACATAGGAGCTGCCCACTGCCGATTTCGGGCGGTGAAGGCTTCCGAAATTGGCAACGTCTTGCAAAGCAAGAACGCAAGGAAAAAGTAGTTCGAAGCTGGCCTTTTCCAATGTGAAGCTGGTTTTCCAGCCTTAATGTTGAATCATCTTGCCCCGGGATACCATTTGGCGCCCTCATCAATTTGTGGCCGCCCTCTATTTTGTACTTGAATGCGTGTATTTTGTATTAGATGGGGAGTTCCTATCCTTAACAAAAAGTGTCATACCATCTACATATATATATATATATATATATATATATATATATATATATTCAGAAATGCTACGTTCCTCGTTAGAAACAACAATGTCATTCACTTTAGCAACAGGGTAAGAGTTGGGAACGCTGTATAACTCTGGTAGTTATTGCATCGTTGAACCCGAGTAATTGCTATTATTCCACCTTTTTGCAGCAGCCTTGACGCGCCTCACTTTTACATTTACTGCCCCCATTCACCTCCAGGTGTCCTCTGTTTTGTGTTTGGCTGCCTCAATTTACTGATTTGCCTCACTTTTAGCCTTAGATTGCTAAACTTTAACATGGGCCGACCTCAGCTTTCAGTGATAAAAGTTTCTCCGCGTTCATTTAGTGTACGCTTTGGATACCGATCGGTTCCATATTTTGCTCAGTTACCACCCACAATCCCCCCAGGGCGCACTCATGCCCGCCCCATATATGGTTGTGAGCCCACCCGATGTGCAACGAGAAAATACTATGATGCAATATAGCGGGTCACTGGCGGCGGAACTGGGGGCACCAGGGCACGATGCCCCTTAAATCAGAAATTTTAACACTAACCATATGGCCTTAACTGGAAAGACATGGGTTGAAAAGCTCATGGTACCCCCTCTTAAATTCAGACGTTCCACCGTCACTGTAACGGGCTAGAAGATCAGGACACTTTGAGAAATACAGGAATTGAGAGCAAGGGCGGATCCAAGGTAGGCGTGATAGGCCGACCTTAAGCACTGGAAGGAAACGCTTCCCGCCGCAGCTACCGGGCCCCCGGCAAGGGTGCTATGAGTGAGTAGCACTGTCTGCATATGTACATACTGACTATACAGTGTTTGCGAGCGTGTGTGTATGGTGGTAACTTGTAAAATGACCCCGGGCTGGGCATGGGGCACCAATTAAAAAGCTGAGTTCCATCACATTTAACTTTATTCGCGGACGCCCCCCGAGTCGCGGGCCCCCTCCTCAAACAACGGGCCCCTCGAATCTTGACTTCGCCGCCTCATTGAGGTATTCTCGGATCCACCCCTGTTTGAGAGACACTTTAAACCGAGACACTTCGAGAAATTGAGCCGTTTCCTAACGCTGCTTTTTGTCAGCGCTATTGAAACTGCATCGACAACAGGCAAAATTAGTGTCACAAAAGTGCCCTTTATCATAACAAGGGCCGCACCCCCGAGGTTTCCTCCTTAGAAAAATTCTGGATCCGTTTTTGGGTTTGGTACCTATCCTGTCCCTTCTGTACGTCGAGGATAGCCATTTCCTTTCTCTAATGAGGGTAAAATTCTTTACCGCGAATACGTAATGTTCAAGGCAGATTTTCTTTAAAAAACCTGTCAATGTTTTTGGCAAGATTTTGGACTACGTCCAAGTCCTCCTAGCTATGACCAACGAAAAGCTGATGTCATTGCTGGCAAACACTTATGTGCAATGCTGGTTTTTCGATAATGGTGGGCTTGAAGGACAAGAGGCCATGGATATTTCAGAAGCAAACTGTTCTGCTGCTCCTTGCTGGCAAGGGCTCATAGTTCAGAAACGGTTGAGGAAAGTTGAAGGAAATGCACATGCATCCTTCATTTTTATTTCTACCGCAAACATAAATGTTCCAGAGAAATTGTATATAAATTGTATATAACATATACAAACAGACACAATCAAGAGCTTGGTAAGCAATAGGCCTCAGTTATGTATAGTTAAGTTTAATCCCTATGAGTGGGGTCGTGTGGTTCTCTACCTGTTGAGTGGGAAGAGGAACCGCGATGCCGTCATGGCTGGGAACCGTGATCTATAACCAATTTTTAGCTGCGTGCGAGATTTCCCATCACCCACCCGTCGATATCGTCGTTTCGGTCAAGTGCTCTTGCTCCTAATGAAGAAGATCAGGGCACTCCAGTTCTGGAAAACACTTAACCCTCGCCCCGGTGGGAGGTTGTTTGGAACACCCCTCGGGATGTCCGGGGGACGAAAAAAGCGGCGGCGCGAAGCGCCGCCGTACTTGGCACTCCTTTTCTTAATAAATTCCGCCACTTTCCCCAATATTTTAAGGTTTGGTAATTTCATGTCAGGTCACCAGTGCAGGGTAAGTGACCTCACCTCAAATTTTGTTTAAGGTAGCATAGGTAAGAAAAGGGTGAATCTATATTATTGAATATTATACCACATATTGGGCCTACCGAGTACGACACCACATATTCCGGAAATTTTTCATATCGATGACCTAAAGTCAAGTATGGACCATGACCTCTCCCTCAGAAATGCATGGTTAAAACATAAATTGGGCTGTATTTGTGTAGATACTTCTGAGTTACCTACATATTTTCGAAATCGTAGTATCGTGGGCCCCTTTCTAAGTTCATGTTGGCATGTTTGACCTGTGACCTCTGAGAGGTCATCTATGCTACTCAAGCAGATTTTCAGACTTGGGTCAATACTTTTGCAGGAAATTACGATAAAGATTTTATTTTGATACCATTAGGTTTAGAGTGTTATTGTGAGTCGGGTGATGTGCATATTTACTATGCGTGACCAAATAGTGACCCTGACCTGACCTCAGATCAGATCATCTTTGTATTTTGACCTAGTATTGTCCTATTATACATCATTCGATTTGCCGTAACGAGAGGAAGCAAATGGTGCCTAAAATGGTTCTAACGCAACTCTGTTAGACGCTAGAGCTCCAAAACCCTCCTCCAACATGCTACCTTCTTTGACCTGTCATGATCTCACTATTAACCTGAGCCAAAAATTGGCTGATATAGTTTCTTCATGAATGTGTATGAGCTATCCACCAGCGTTCACATGTTTTCGCTATCCCGTATAGGAGCCGAGTTAGAAGATGGGGGAGGGGGTATTTAAACACCCCCCATCATGGTGAAGGTGGTTCGGAGACCCACCGGAGTGGGTGTTAAGACACGGTTATTTTCGTACTCACTGCTTTTTTGGCCGACACAATTTTCTCAGGAGGTGTCTGCCATCCTCCTCTGATATACCAGACTAAATACAGTTATAAGGGCTTTAATTGTTTCCTGTCGTCTTCTGTTTACAAAAGAGTTTAGTGTAGCCTTACCCCCGAAGAAAAATGCGTTTTCTTGAATAAAACGCAGAATTTATTCCAGAAATACTTTTATCAGTTTTGAAATAGCTGAGGTCTGTGCTTTCTGCAGCGACTTTAAAAGCGCACGCAGCGCGTGTCGCTGCTTTTGCGGTGAAAGAACCCAGGCCAGCACCAGCCAGTCGTCCGGAACGGATCTACTTTTTACGCAGACAAGGTATATACGAGATCTCGTAACCCAGACGAGCGTCCATTTACGACAGAAGTGCTTGGTCAGCCTGGTTTCGTGCGAGCCGCGCTGGAATGAGAGCCTCCGGTGCCAAAAATACCGACCTCAAGGTCGTCACTCGCCTCAGGCCACTAAAAAGGGCGACACAGAAAGAAGGAGGCACGGTGAGTTGTCGCAAGAATGAGCAGCGTGAGCTTATTTCCTTTTCCTTCTCAGCTGCTGACGTTTTAGTCCCCGCTGCAAGAGATTGCCATGTTCTTGAAGAAGTTGCGGCTCTTAACAGAGTTGTTTTCAAATGCCATGGAGCGTTTATGAAGCTGACCTTTCCGTCAAAATTTCATCGATCACTTTCAAAATGTGTAATATGTAGCAATGTCGCATGTTCAGCTAGATGTGCTCCATATTGGGTTTATTGCTCAGGTTCGTCACTGTAGCCATGCTAGTGCCAGACTAATATTGGTTTGTATCACGTACACTAATTCTGAAGGGTTTTGCCGGAGGAATCTGATGACCATATGATTGGCACACTAGGCATATTTGAATTTACTCACATCACCACAGCTATCATTTTTAGCTTTCTGGTTTCATACGTGGCCTGACATGTTTGCAAAGAGAAGGCCAAGCAAGACGGGAAAGGCAGGGGCATTCATTTCTTGCAACATCCCAGACATTACATAGTCCGCGCCGGGTCCTCCACCTGTGTTGATAACCACTGTCTTGCTGGCTTGTAGAGAAGTACTGTTTCATAAGGCCAGGCAGGCCACAAATTAAACTCTTTATCTTCCAAACTTAAAAACCAGTTGACTCAGCAAAAGCTCAAGTTTTGAGCAGATGAGAAAAGAATGCTGAAATGTAACCACGCCAGGACAATTACCAGGAAGTGCTGAACGTTCCGAAGTGTGTGAACGACCGATTTTGGCATCCGAACATGTACTCCTATCTTTTGTGTTCTAGTATTTCTTGGATGTTAGTTTTTGGAGGGATATAGTTGAAGACCGCTGCACAAAAGACAATGTATATGTGGCTTCAGTGTAGACAAATTCATAAAACTTATATTGATACAAAGAACGCAATTAAAGAAACGCCTGTTTATTATGATACGTCCTGTATATACGTGATACCAGCGTACTCAAATTCACTGTAAAATTGCAGTTTGGTTAAAGCACACTGTAAAAGTATTTGTCTGGCACGCGCAGCTCATGTAAAAGATAAGGCTGGACTGAGGATTCGCCAGAATCTCACAGCACCAGTGGTGGGACACCGTTCTCCTTTGCGTGCTTAACTTAGTTATCTGGCAGTGGCACTATCACATTATGGATATGCCTGTTCCTGGGAGGAGTCTTCTCAGAAGATGCCAGAATGAGGCTGTAAACAAAAAAATGTCTAGGCTGGTGCAGGACACAAAACGGTATGAAATCTGCAAATGGAAACGAACAGGGTAGCTAGAGCAGAGAGGAAAATAGAGGGAGACAACTTATTCAGGCCAATTATGCCCTGTTCGGCAAAACATCAATTAAAAACAGACACGAAACGTTTTACCAATAGATCAGGTATATCATCATAGGGTTTCTTGTGCATAGGATATCACGAATGATTGTGCTTTTCTGAAATGTTGTACAAAAATAGTCATTTACACCAGTCATTTACATATCCAAAAACTGAAAACTTCAGAACCTGAGCATCTTGCAATAATTCCAGTATGGCGTATTTTGTACTTAAAGCTCCTCATGCTCACACCTCTATCGGACATTGAAGGCAAACTCTTCGTAGGTTTTCAGCGGCGATAATGTGTTGGAGACAATTTGAAATGAGTTAGTGTTCATTTAGATGGTCAGTGGTCTGCGATCGAAATATTAGATACTGTGCTGTATTCAAGGCGATCCAAGGGATAATGCAAGGTGCTGTAAATCAATAGAAAATATCGATACGGAAAATGCGATACAAGGGAAACCCATTCAGCTTGTATGTCACAGCTAATATATTTCCTCACTTTAGTGAAAAAATAAACATTACACAAAACAATGCAAAGACACGCCGGCGTCACATAGAGAAATTCCATCGAGTTTCCAGAGACCGCAGTCGCACCATGCTGTTTTTCTCCCCCTCCCCAGCCACCCCTCAACCGTGGACAGTTCAAGAACGCTGCATCATCAACTGCAGGGTGTCGTACGCTTTCCAAACGAACTATGACATTTTAAAACATCTTTGTTAATTGCCCAAACTTTTTTAAGTTTGGAAGATAAATATTTTAATTTGTGGTCTGCCTTTGTCTCATGAAACAATACTTTTCTACAAGCCAGAGAGACAGTGGTCATCAACACAGACGGAGCACCCGGCGCGAACTATATAATGTCTGGGAGGTTGCAAGAAATGAATGTCATTGGCTTTCCCATCTTGCTTGGCCTTCTCTTTACAATCATGTCATGCCACGTTTAAAAACCAAAAGCTGAAATTGGCATTTGTGGTGATGTGGGTGAATTCAAATATGGTTAGTGTGCCGATCATGTAGTCATCAGACTCCCCCGGCAAAACTCCACATAATTTCTTACACGGTACAAATGAACAATACTCTGGTACTAGAATGGCTATAGTTGGTAATTACCCTCAGCAAAAAAACCCGAAATGGAGCATATCTCGCTGAACATGTGCCATATTACACATTTTGAGAGTTATCCGTGAAATTTGGACGGAAAGCGGGTGATGGGCAGCGGCATTTCCACCGGCCAAGAAGTGGACCAGGGGATGGAGCTGGAGCTTTATATGTTGGCTAACGGACAACTGCTCTCTCTAAGATTAGACCCACTCCACATTTATGCTGGGGGGATCCAGTTGCGCGTAGCTTCCACCCGCGCTCTCCTTACGCCCGCGCTGATTTGAGCAAAAATTTGGGCGTAAGCGATTTGGAGGGATGTTCAGGAGAGAGCAATCGCGCGGAGCTCCGCGCCCGCGGGAGTTAGCGCGGTGCATCGAGGGCAATCCGAGGCGGCGGTGAATACCTCTGGCGACCATAGTAGATGGACGTTAAGGCTCAAATTCCCATAGAATACGGTGCTTTTCTGGCCGTAGTAAACTCGCGTCATAGGTTACAGCCTGCTGACTGCTGAACGGTGTCGGATTTCCTGGCCGACTGTGGGGGGAGGGGATGAGAGGAAGACACGGCCCCGCGATGGGAGGTAAAGTGATGATAAAAGTGCTCGGATCGGATAAAGGGAAAAACTTTAGCCAGAAACGACAATTGTATTTTTTTCTACTTTTTCTTTTTCTTTATATACATAACATTACATTTTTCCGCTCGGCTCCCCCCCACTTGTATAGTGACCATTATACAGTGGGATTTCCACATAAAGGAGACATACATGTGACAACGATGTAATTTGCCTTAATCTAAATGTGTTTTCATGTTAAACCTAGCTCATGTCAATTTATATGGGCAGGATACTGGCCTCACGAAATTGGATTAGTCAATGTGTGGGGATAGGGCAATGTGGGAGAGATGAACCGGGCAGGCCCCAGGAAGCCTGGCTCGGCGAGTGCAGCACAATTCAGCTTGACATTTATTCACGAATCGAACCGTTATTCGGTGCATTTTCTCAAACCTATTCAAGTCATGTTCACTAGCGGATGTAGGGGAGGGGTTGGACACAACAGGCAATGGCCCCCTGTTATCATCTATCGGCTCCGACGGGGGTTCACTGCCTGTCTTTATCCTATCACGCGTATGGTAAGACTGATCTTTTTGACAGTGGCCTCCAAGTCACGCCAAAGATGTTGCAAGTGGTTGGGTGACTTTCTATGGACACGGGGACATTTCTATCGATATCCTCACGCTCATAGTTCTCAGGGTGAACTGGGTTATCGCTGGCGTTCCAGGTAATCCTCGGCGAGACCGCTCGGGGACGGTGAGTGGTACGAAACGTGAGATACGTCCTGGTCCGAAAAACAAGGTGTATTGGAAGGCAGTTAGCATTACGGCTGGTGGTCCACTGGCACATCTGCAATGATCTATTTTTCTCTTCGCCTGTGTCTCTTCTGAGGATTTCCCAGTGAGATGCTGGGAGTTGGTGGGCCTCGATTATTATCATGAAAACATGTTTTGTCGATCGCAAGTCATATAACTTGGATTCATTGACATTTACAACACCTTTTCGTTGCGTTAAAAGGGTCATACAGGCTTCCGCGCTGTCTTCCGCGCTATTGAGAAGACGCGGAAAGTTAGCGCTTAAGACGGCGAGTTACGACACTACTTCCGCCACAACTTAGCTGCGCGTTGAAGGATCCCTCCAAAAGCTGCTCCGCGTTAAGTTACACCCCCGCACAGCTGCGCGCTGTCTACCGCGCGTCCGGATCCCCCCAGCCTCAGACTCCTTGCAAGGTTTGTTGTTTTTTTAGCAATGTTTCGCTTACACTCGAGCCAACCACCTGAATCCGCCCTTGCCCCCCCCCCACCAGCTTGAACATAGTTCCGACGTCCCTGGTGGTGCCCAACTCTGCAGAACAGCCGGTAACGTGTAGCTATGTTTATTCGCACATTATATAATACAAGATTCATCATGGGTAATGCTTAATCATAACACGCAAAAAGTGTAATCATCAAAAATGGATTTCAATCTAAATCTACAATCCTCTGCCGATTTCAATCCAATCTGAAATCATCCTCATAAAAATTATTGCAAATCCGAACCCAATCCTCAAATTTGATGAAAAATCCAGGATTTTGCAATCCTGTCATCTAATCCTGCCGATACGTGCCCTATGACCAATGTGTTAACACCCGCATTGACGGGGGTCTGAGCCACCTTCGCTTTGACGGGGGTACCAGCCTCCCCCTAAGATCTCGAGAACCACGGTAGGTAGCGAAAAACGGTAAACGGCGTTGGGTAGCCCATCCACTTCTCCATCGAAAATATTTAAACCATATTTTTTCAGGTCACATTTAAGGTCACGAGAGGTCAAAACATGCTGTCATAGGGATAATATGCAAATTAAGGTTTCAGCCATTACATCTGAACAAGTAAAGATAGAGCAAAACGATTTTAACAATATGAGTCCTCCCAGCAAGCCAAATCGAATGATATAGAATTTGACCTTGCTAGGTCAAATCAAGGACTTGACTTGACCTGAGGTCAGGTCAAGGTCAAATTATATAAAATGCATATCATTAGAACCGCAAAGACAAGGCGAGTCTAATGCAGCTAACATAAACGCTCTATCACCATCCGTTACTTAGTTATTCAGTAAAAACTATTTTCCCATGTATTTCCAATGGAGAGGTCATGCCTCGTAACTGACCTCAGGTCATCGATATCAAAAATCCCGGAACATATTTTAGAGAACTCGGTGGGCCCATTGTGTGATACGAGTTTCAATCGGATAAGTTTACCCTGTACCGACTTATGCTATCTTAAACTGTTTTTGAGGTCAGGTCACTTGACCTGTACTGGTGACCTGACCTGAGATGACGTAACCTTTAAAATTTTCACAGAAGTTGTAAAAATGATGAGGGAAAAGGTATGCGAAGTACGGCGGCGCTACGCGCTGCCGTTTTTCTACTATCTCCGAAAAACCCGAGGGGGGCGGGTACCCGCCCCTCGTCAATGCGCGTGTTAAGTCAGTTTTAGACCCATCTGTTGTTCTTTACACCTAGAAGTTGCAGATGTTTCTAAAACCGCATGAACCTAACTACATACTGCCGTTATCGTTTTATGCACGGAGGCCTGATTCATGCGGGAGCAGAAGCAGTGTAAGCACCTCTGATGGCATAGGCGGATCCAGGATTTCCAACCGGAGGGAGGCACTCGGGCAAGAGGGGCGTCACTTTTCGAAGATGCACCCTATTAAGGGGCGCCAAATCCTATCGTCGAGACGCTGATATTCGCATCCTAGGAAAGGGCAAGGGTGCGAAGGGACGTTTCAGGAGGTTGGGGGGGGCTAAGGACGTTTCAGAGGTGTCGAGGCCATTTAAGGGGATGCCGAGCTTCGATTCGGGTATGTGCTTCCACACCGCCTGAATTACACTAGGGGGCAATGGGCACTAGATTCCATTCTAGAGCTTCTTATGGCATAAGCGGGTCCAGGATTCTCAACCGGAGGGAGGCACCTGTTCAGGGGGCGCTGCCAGGTCTGGGGTGTGCAAAGTAAAATCGATCGTCTAGGAATCCATTATAGATTACACTAGAATCAATAAAGACAGGAGTGCCCTAAGCCGCTAATCTCAAAGGAGATAGACATGGATGTCCTAAGACGCTACCCACCAAAGAGAGTGAGTAAAGAAAACGTGCACATATATAGACAAAAGTCTCTAAGTTCAATACAACCTATTTTCTCAACTGTTTTGACGCTCTAGTTTGATGCTTAACTGATTGTCGTCGTTTCAGTTTCGTTTACCTTTAATCACGGGTGAACCCAGGAGAGTATTTCTTTAATGAAAGGGCATGACATGATGAGGCTGTGACATAATGACGGCTAGAGGGTGACAGGGAGAAGTGAACCCAGGACTTAAAACCATCTGTCAGCGTGCCAACGGGGCTGAGCTCGCCTGTGACCAGATTGAAATATTTTCAAAATTGGTAGGCAAAAATATAGCTAAAGTGATGGGATAAGTGCTGACAGTTCGGGGGATACGCTCCCCATTGTCCCCCACTTTCGACGCCCATGGGCAAACCCAGCTTGAAACTAGGCACATGGTCGCATACGTAAAACAATTATCTCGTTGATTCGAATTCTACATTTCAAGTTTGAAAGAAGCAACAAAAATACTGTTTTTGGTCGTGTATTTTGCATCTATAGCAATAGGTTGCCCAGTACCTTTTGCGCACCATAATGCCTCACTCAGACACTTTCAGCATGTTTACAACAGCCTTGAGGTCAACCACACAGCTCACTTTTACGCGATGCCAAATTGTCAAGGAGTGGGACGGCTGTACTCCGTGCCCCTACCCGGAGTGAGTCCAGCCAACCAACCGACACTGCCAAGGCTGCTCCTCCAGTTGTTGTTGGCGAATGTTTTTCCTCTGCCTAAGGACAGTGCAATTTAGCCGAGCGGCTGCCGGTAAATTCCCACCATTTGTTGCGACTCCAAACAAGCGTGCTACACAAAGTCTTTTAAATGAGCGTCGCGAGAAGGCTGAGACAGCAGAACTAAATGTTGACTCTTTTCATTAGAGTCGTACCAAGGCCCAGCCCGGCTGCGCAACTAATGACTGTTCTAGAATGAGCAGGCTCAGGGAAGGCCTGACAAGACACTGCCAATGGTAGTTAGTTAGTTAGTTATTTGGGCTTTCGGGCTCAGACGTCTCCTACGATTGCATAGTGCCCAACGCTGTCGATGTTGTGATGCCTGTGCCCTTGTTACTCGTCCAGTTCTACCCTGGAACTATATGGCCGGAGAAAATGTCAGTTGCGACGCACCAACATCTGAATAAATCCACAGTACATGCAGGAAAGGATGACTAAAACCATACTCAGTCCTTACGGTCACACATTTCATAATCACAGTAATCAAGGCGAATAGGCTGGAAGCGCAGTGACATCACGAAACATTCCAGTTATGAAAACCGCTATTCACGATGCAAACTATTTTTCATTCAACAAAAATATCAGCTGTAGACCTACTGACAAGCTTTTGTGAGATAAACTAGTTTTGATTGCTATGATATTAAGCCAACCTAACAGCGGTTAACTGAATAACCAGAAGTACCGCCAAATTATAATATACAATACTCACTACCCTAACAGTCAATGGGGAATCGATACAATACTCATGAAGTAGAACTGGAAATTTATTGATTGGATGCAATTCCAAGAGGTGTGTTTTGTCCAGCTGTCATAAAACCAGCTGAAGGCCAGTTACAATTCTCATGAACCCGCACGCCTCAGGGCAGTATGAATGCTATGGAAATGTCAACTGATATGAAGCACAACAAGCAAGAAAAAAACTTGCATCGTATACCATATTGTAGATTCAACACTTGACGTCGAAATCCAACCGAGGTGGTCAATCAAATGAAACAGTATTTTCGTGCACAATCTAGCAGAACACTCAGAATACTTCAATTAACATAGTTACTACATAACAACATGCACATAATAGTTCAATAACGAGTAACATAGATCCTTGAAATCTTGGCCTTCTGTTTTTTTCTAACGCTCAAAGTTTTGTTTTCAGTGACTCCATTCTCCTCTACTGGCTTTGACTGTATGTGAAATAGCTATTATTCACTTAGACTGGCACATCTTAAACGCTAATCAGGCTCACGACCACAGCGCAGACAGCACTAGTGTCACATCTGGTCCTAAAATGAAACGGTCACTCACGGATTCACTCCAGATTTCTTCCTGAATTTCAGTATAGACGTTTTCCACTTTTTTATCTGATTCACTCCACAGTTTGAATATGTTCAGAATCCCCTGCGAGGGCTGCTGTACCGGCGGATGTACGGATTCGAGTCCCGGGACATAATTTTGTTGGCTGCCTCGTATATCTGGCAACAAACAGAACAAATCACAGGTGTCAACACAAATCACCTATTCTGCAATCGACTTATCTCCGACTCAAAGATAGTTTAGCTCTGTAAATTCCTCATCTGCCTAAACGAAACTACGGCATGAAGAAGATAAACGATTTCACACAATATAACAGTCGATCCAGTTTCTCTGACATATCCACCTCAGTCAACAAGTGAGAGTGTACTCCCATTCGGACTGCATCACCCTGGGGTACTAACAAGGCTGTGTGGCATGCATCACGATTTCCATTTGGGGGTCATGGCTGGGAGAGGGCGGGTGGCATCCGGACCAGGGGCTCTGGTGAGGGGGGTGTGAAACGGTATTTCGGGGGAGCACCATCGGCCTCTTAGGAAGGTGCAGTGATCATTTCAGGAAGTGCCGAGGATCAATGGGGGAGGGGGAGTGGTCCTCTTAATCACCTAGATCCGCCCTATGTGAAGGTGTACAAATATTTCTTTGAAAATTTATAGGCCTGCCCTGCAAACCCTTTTTCTCTTGTAAGAGGACTGTCAAAGTTTCATCTGAATGTTCACAGGCATGAATTTCTTTGAAGGCGAAAGGTGAACAATAGTTTATCCAGCATTCTATAACTGTAACCACCAGTATAATACCAGTCGGCAATGTCCAGGGCACGCTCCCGGTACCAGGGCAGTGTCGTCGGCTGCTCGCGTTGTCTGAGGCAGGTGCACCGATACAACAGCGGGGACAGCAACTGACAGAGAAGGGCAGCTGGGGGTGGAAGGAGGGAGTGCGGAGACAGGAACGGAACCAAGGGGGTGGGGGCGAAGGTGGCGGTGAAGGGCGGAGGCGCCCTAAATGGGCAGCGAAACGCCTTAAAATGCAAAAATTGCATTATGTGTGTCCACTGGTGGCGGGACTGGGGAGGGGGCACCGGGGCACGGTCCTCCCCTTAAATCAGACATTTTAGCACTTACCTTGTGGCGTTGACTGGAAAGAAATGGGTTAGAAAGGTCCATGCTGCCCCCCGCAAATTCGAAAGTTCCGCCGTCACTGTAGTTGTCTTAGAATTGTTTTCAAGAGCTGGTACAAGGAAGAGTGCCCTGTTTTCTGGCGTCCTTCATTAAAGGCGCTTTTCTATTGTCAGTTGCAGACTCCTGTTTGACTGTATGGGTGCCTCCCTGACAAAATTAGCTTCGCTACTTTCCGACAAAAAAGTTGAAACAGTCGCCCTTTAAAAACTAAAGCTGTCGTCGGGACGGCACCCCCTCGTAATGAACAAGTGCCACCCTCACGCCCGCAATTATTATAGTGACGCCCCCTGAGGGCTCCACCCCCCCCTCCTTGGCAGAATCCTAGATCCGTCGCTGGATGGTGGTGAGGGCACGCCCCTTACCAGAAGGGCTCGGACGGGTCAGGCGGTCAATACCGAATGAGGTGTCACAGACAGTTGGGGGGGGCAGAGGGTTGCGGTGTTGGATTACGGCAACGAAGGTACATACATACATCAGAGAGGTCAGAAGAATAGGCTACATCTGACTAGATTATTTAAGTCCACTAAAAGACGCAGATGACACACTGACTTGATATTTTAAAAGCATATGTTTGTTCCTGTCGGAAGATGCCCAAATTGGACAGGGGCCGGACGCCTCTGTGAATCAATGGGGATCCTACCCTGCAAACATCTTCCTTAGATTCATCACTGCACTGGCAGAAGTTCTAGCTTTGATTTTCAAGCATGCACTAGATCGGAATACCTGCAGAAATTTGATACGTTCCAGTCGGTGTCCTGATAGACTGCAAAACTCAAAAGTATATGTAACGTATGGTTTCCACTTGATTTCTGTCATAAGAGGCCTGCGTGAACCAAACCATAAACATCCGCAAAATCAGTGGTAATGCTAAAATGGAAACAACACACTAAGGAGTTTGACACTTTTGCCTGTTTTATGACCCAGCCGCATTTGGGAGCCTTTCATACCGGTCTTTTGCCCCAGTTATGATATAATAGAGGTTCATATATCTCCGAAACGAGCGTGGACACATATATTGAAACTGCAGCCTAACTTTGTCTTTAACGTGTCGGAACAGGCATCAATTACACTGGATATATCTCCCACGCTGGAGCGTTATTGAATTTCTCGGGTGCTGTCGTACATTATCTGGTAGTTCATCGCTCCAGCTATCATGGCGCAGTTCCATTAGTTACCCCATTCCCCGATGAGTTTCATACTCATCGGAGAGCGTTTCAACAATCCTCTCGCGCTGTCTTGGAACACGTACCAGTGCCAGGCCTTCTTGGCAGAAAGCCTGAATGTGTATGCACTTGTCAGAGGGGATGTTTCTTGCATGGACGATAACTCCTGAAAACTCATGAACTCTTTGGATGGATTTAAATACACAATGCATGTATGTATGTACCCACTGCTCTTCCCGCTGTTTAACTTAACTCTAGCGCTGATTATGGTTTTCGCCACATCGCCCTTGAAGGAGAAGGGGAGCTGGTGCAACCCAAGATACCTTTGAACAAGGTACATACGTTCACGAGAGAGGAATGTGCCGTACCTATGTAATATTTTGGTTTTCAAGACACAAAATAATTTATACAATACACCTTATTTCTGTGGAATAATAATAATGCATATACGAGCTTGACATTATTTTGTTTTAATTCTTCCTTTATCTATATCCTTCAGATCACTTTGAGTAATATATCACTTATTAACTGCAAGCAAATCGCCACCGAAGCACTTTTAACTATTACCGAATTAGCTGCGACAGTGCAATGGCGGATCCAAGGGGAACAAAGGGGCCGTGGCTCCAACCAAAGCCTATAGTATCTTTTGGACTCCAAAGGTTCAAATTTTGGCCGTTTTCTGTAAAAATACCTTCTCCGCGATTTTCTCAACTTAGCCCCCCAAAACGTTGGTTTGAGCCCCTCCAAAAGTTCTCCTGGATCCGCCAATGTACAGCTTTAGCACAACACCCTCCCATGGCCGAAGCCTGGCTACCCCACTGAGCACACCTCCCATCTAAGCTACCTCTCAGGAAACGCAGCATAAAACATCAAAGGATGAACACCTGTCCTACATGCTCCCAGAAATGGCGTTATAGCTCGGTGCTCTGATGCTACCTGTACTTTTTTCTAAAGAAGCGCACGGCATATCCCATACCCTTTACAAAACTGCAGAGGATACACGGTGACGAGGTCCGAATCATATCGGAAAACAATAATGAAGGGAAGGGTGCAACACCCCCTGCAAAGCGAGGGTTAAAGCATCAATGGTGAGGGCCAGAGTCTTGACCCTATTTCCAACGGGCTTCCGGCTACCCTATTTCCAACAGGGGGCAGATTCTGCCCCCCTAAGATCTCAAAATCTACCAGGCCGATTTTAACAAATCAAACTGCAATGAATTTCTCTTGCGCTAAACTTTATTTCCAAAAGAAGAAAATTTCAATTTTTTTTGAAATTGAGGGCAGGGGCGTTCAAAATATACAAAATTTCTGCCTTTTTTAGATTGTCCGTAACTCTTGTCTCTTAGCCTTGATTTTCCTGAAACTAGTATCGTTTGACAGGAAATCGCATGGAAATGGACATATCCCTCATTTAGGCGAAATTCAAAATTCAAGAGCGGTTTTAGGACCAGAAATTGGGAGGGAATTATATGAATTTGTTTACATGTCTTTTTTTGCAAAATTAACATGCCAAGTACAGTGTAGTATCTCTGATATCAAGCAAAGTGCTCAAATGCCAAAACTATACTATGTCAGAGGCGGATTCAGAGAGGCAAGGGGTAAGACACAAATAACCCCGCCTTTCAGGTATGGCTACTTTTCAAATTACCCCCTTTATCCGCCCCTGCCCGACCCGGGGAACACTCCTGGATCTGCCTATGGATGAATTGTCCATTTGGTGTTAGGACTAAATGCATACCTATCTACTATGCTTTGACCCATTCAATGCAGACACAACTCTAAAATACGTTTGAAAGTTAGTGAACCCCCTTACTGTGGTACCTGAGCACGCCTATATCTTTCACGAATGAGATCAATGCATCTTATTTTCACCCTTCCCGTCAATTCTATAGGCAGTTTATTCACTTTGGAAGAGTTCGAATGGATAGCATTGTAGACCCCCATTTTGAGCTCCTGGAACCGCCTATGGCCAAAAATATATCGAAATACATATCAACTGTCACTCCAAATCTCATTTAGTGTTAGAACTAAATGCATAGTTATAATGCTTTGCCTAATTCAATGCACACACAACACTTACATGAACTTGAGTGCGAGTGACCCCCTCATTACTGTACCTGAGCACGCCTGTGATTTCCATCATCCATATAATACACATATGGGATCAATTCATTATTATGTTCATCCCTCCCGAACATTCTGTACGCAATCTATTCACTTTGGAAGAGTTCAGATGGAGAACATTGTAAACCCCCATTTTGAGCTTCTGGAACCGCCTATGGCCCAAATTATATCAAAATACACATCAAGTGTCATCCTAAATCTCAGTAATAGCATTCAAACATTACAACTGCTGCCAATTCGTAACAGACAGCTTTATTGTAGGACAAACGCAAACGCCGGCGACAATGCTCGGCTTCTGGATAAAACCCCCCCATATTAGCGAGCCATAGCTCCACCTCTGGCAAATATATTTTCAAAAATTTTCAGGGAACACGCGCTACTTAGTTTTAAGACAAGTCACGAAATGTTGAGAGCCTATCTTAAACCGTTACGGAGATACCACGGAAAAACCTGAGGGGTGGGCCGTATCTGCCCCGTATTGGAAATAGGGTAATAGCTAGAGTTTAGAGTCTCTCCAGAACTCTTTCACTCTCCCGAACAATTTTCACCTTAGAAGAAGTATGTAAAATCGCATCATAGAAGATGGTTAGGAAACCACCTCAATCCCAGAAGCATGGGAGTTACATCAAAGAGATTTCACTCATCCATCAAACTCATGCTGCAATATTACAACTATGGAATAGGCTTTAATATCCAACTACCGTCGTCCAGCAAACAGGTTTTATAATTCGGCACCCAGCGCAAAAGCGCTCATGCATATCTTCATAGAGAGCTAAACCAAACTTCACCGGCTTATTGAAACAAATCCCATGGATAGCAAAATTTCCCCTCCACCGCCGCAGGAGCCGATGAAAGCATCGCGAATATCCAGCTTCTTTGTAAAATACTAATGCAATGAACTGTACCTATACCTGACAGGAATTGTTCACTGGCTAGGATTACTCACTCCACGTCAGGAATTATAATTAGCGTCTTAACACGCGCATTGAAGGGGGTCTGAGCCACCTTTGCTTTGACGGGGGGTACCCGCCCCCTAAGATCTCGAGAACCCCGGTAGAGTGAGCGGGAAATGCGGGCGTGATGTAGGCGGGTCGTTGGCGGGCGAAGTACGACTAGGGGCGCAGGGGGGGAGAGGGGGGGGGACGTAACCTCAAATAACCCCAAGGAGGGGGGTGGGGCGGGTAAAGCGCACAAAAAAAAAAGTAAACGACGTTGGGTAGCCCATCCACTTCTCCATCGAAAATATTCGAACCATTTTTTGCTAGGTCACATTTAAGGTCATTAGAGGTCAAAACATGCCGTCATAGGGATAACATGTAAATGAAGGTTTTGGGTCATTACATCTGAACAAGTAATGATAGAGCAAAACGACTTAAACTGTATGAATCCTCGCAGCAAGCCAAATCAAATGATATATAATATAATATGACCTTGCTAGGTCAAATCAAGGATTTGACCTCACCTGAGGTCAGGTCACGGTCAAATTGAATAAAATGCACATCATTAGAACTGCAAAGACAAGGCAAATCTAGTGTCGTTAAAATAAACACTCTATCGCCATCTGATGCTAAGTTATTCAGTTAAAACCATTTTCCCATGTATTTCCAATGAAGAGGCCATGGCTCGTACCTGACCTTAGGTCATCGATATAGCAAGAATACCAGAACATGTTTTAAAGAACTCGGTGGGCCCATTGTGTGAGATGAGTTTCAATCGGATGAGTTCACCCTGTTCCGACTTATGCTATCTTAAACTTTTTTTAGGTCAGGTCACTTGACCTTTACTGATGACTTGACCTGAGATGACCTAATCTTAATTGTTTTTTACAAAAGTTGTTAAAATAATGAGAAGAAAGGTATTCCAAGTACGGCGGCGCGTAGCGCCGCCGTTTTTGTGTTTTTTTCCGAAAAACCCGAGGGGAGGGGCGGGTACCCGCCCCCGTCAATGCGCGTGTTAAAGCGTAGTTTATACGTTAAGTGGACTTTATCTAATCGACGGTAAATTAATGATGCCAGAAATGAATAATAACACCACGTGGCGAGGTTCCTCCGTAACTCTCCCTGCTCACATTGCCCGTAGTGTTGGAGCGAGCGCGTGGAATGCTGGGCGTTTCCCGCTTGCCGTCCAAGCCTGACAAGTTAAGGAGAGTCGGTTCCTCCACGGTGGCCACGCTGGGCACGCTTTTGAAGTCGCCGGTGCCGTTGAGGCCGCTGAGCCTCAGAAGGTTGGCGGTGGGGGCCAACGGCACGCGGACGTCGGCGAACCCGCGCAGACTCACCGCCGTCTGGCAAAAACACGGACCGAGATCAAAGTCGAGAACGACGATCACTAATCAAAGCTTACGAAGATTAAATAGATGCCCGCCAAGGAGGAGATCGGAAGCCCCTGGTATTTTGACAATCCCGAGGAAACGGTCCTAAAATAATGACGGTCCTAAAATAAAATAATAAAAGTTGAGCTAATTATTGCCCTGCACATCGCCTGGTTCTACAAATTCGTCATTTCTTCCCGATTAAAAAAAATCCGACCATTTTTAGGTGAAAAGCGAAAAAGACCATTGGCGGATGCAGGACCTCATTTCGGGTGGGGGCCGGTGGCTGGGGGCTCTAGCCTCCCCGGCAATTGCCTCCGAACGGCCACTGGCTATGCATTTACATCGACACTCTGACTTTTCGGAGGGGGTAGGGCGGCTCGAGCCCCTTAGCCCCTCCTATCTGCCGCTGGGCTAGACCCCTGCTCCCTTATTTGCACGCATACGGATAAAAGGCAAAACATTAGCACACACCCTGCTGGGGGAGGAGCGAAATACGCCCTCCCCTCCTGGTTTTCCCCAGATAACGCGGAAACGAAGAGACGCAGAATAATCAACTTACAGTACCTTATCCCTGATCAATTCCACGCATCTGACCAAAGCTTTTAGGTCAGGTCATGTTAGGCCAAGTAGCTATTCAAGGTCAAGCGACCCGACCTCAAAATCCGAAATCACGAGTTTGAAGCGGCGCCTAAGGAATATTTTCCAACGGATCAGTTTAATGCTTTTACAATGTGATAAGGTCATTAGGGCCTAAATGTCTGCTATCTCAGAATTTTCATATTGTTGACCCAAGATGGGTTAAACTTTTTGATAACCGTATTATAAGTCTACGGTGAAAAAATAGAAAGGGCGTGCTTTCAGTCAATGCTCGATAGATCAGCTTTAAAATTCTCAAACCATGTATTTTACCACAATCGTGACCATTAAGTGGAATTTTTGATCATCAGACCTCCCAAAGGTCATGTGAGGTCACATAAACATACAGTGATTATTTTTCCAAAATAACTTCGCACTTAATCGGGATAAAGCTAGCATTTTGCTTACATTGTGTTTATCTTGTCACGGCGAGTCAATCGATATGCAATGTTGTCATACTAGGTCGCCATGCGACTCACCATTTGTCTTGGTAAGGTCATATTATACATTATTCAATTCGTCACGATGAGAGTAATCCAATCATGCCTAAAGATTTTCTCTAGCTCTGCTGGGTAAAAATATAAAGGGGAAAATTTACACCGCCCTGCTGTAAGCCTACGGAACCTTCCTTGTCTTCTGCTGGCTTCAATATCAACCTGGCAGGAGATAGTCTTAAAGTGTCTCTTCGTCTCGTCAAGAGCTTTCAAACGCCGTCCGTAATATTTCTTGAGCTTTTCTGGGAAATGAGATGCGGGGGGAGTGGAGAAATACGCTCCTCTCAATGGGACGCGTCATGGCAGGGACCCCAGCGCCAGCGCCAGCGTGCTAAGATAAACTGAGTGAACTTTTTAACATATTGCCATTCTTGGTCATATTCATAAAGTCCGTGCGACATTTCAGGGTACTTCCTACTTTCTGCTAAATCATACATACTCTAGTTTTCACTGTTTCCGTTCTGAAGCTTACAATATAAACGGCGATGGTCGCTCCGAGCAGGTACCCAGACAACAGATCCTCCCAGCGATTGCGGAAGGCGTGTAGCGTTCCAATGCCAGGAGTGACGGCGGCGATCAGAGCCAGAGCTACCAGGGAGGGTCTGACAGTCACCAGACGACGAAAACCAGTCATCTTGTGGAAGTAAGAGGCCAAGAATACCCCACAGAAGGCTGGCAAGGCGGCGTGCTCGCTGGGAAAGCTGCGAAGGGCCGCGTCGACGTCGTGAGCCGACGCCAAGCACGTGGTATCGGATGGAGTAAAGGTGGCGCTAGTAGGCGAATTCCGGTTATAGATGTCGCCACCACAGATGAGGTCGAGCGCTGTGATGTTTGGTTGACAGACTTGTAGGAAGTGCGGTCTCGGGATGGCGAACATGTATTTCAGGGTGAGAACCAGCACACAGGTCAGCAGCATGCCGAAGAGGAGCGTACCTGTCAACAAGCAGGGACTAGATTTATGATGTGGAATCCGAAAATTAGTGAAATACCTGCAATTCATAGCCTATAATTTTCCGTTTTAATTTTTTAAGAGAAACTTCTCTTCTCTAGTTAGAAATCAAACATACTGGTTTGTTCCTTGGATTTACTAATTTTATCAAATTAAGGCCTTGCATACATGAAATATCAAATGATATTGTGAAGAAATGGGAGCATATGCCACGTGTCATGTGTCACCATGTGTCTGCAATTTTAAGGCCTCAGCACGATAGGGTCAAACTATACAAAATATTCAACCGAAATCAAAACAAATCGTGAAAGTGACCAACGTTTCATCTATCTATTCTCTTAGTCAGCTCATATTCATTGAAGGAGCCATTATAAATTGAAAGGTTGTGTTAAAGCTATACCTAATTAAAGGCATGGGTGGAGATCCCGCGGGTTAGGTGGAGGGGGGGGTGGGTCAGGAGCCCCTGGATTTTACGTCCATGAAGTTAGCGACGGATTCGCATTCGGATTCAGCGACGGATTCGCCCGAAATGGCGTCTCCTCCGATTTCGCTCAAATTCACACCATAGGCTCCCCGTGCCCTCAGCAACTCACCCCTAAAGTGATTTTCTGTCACATTGACCCGTTCACCCGCTAGAGGTGAAAAGGTGAAATTCACCCGAAACGGCGTCTCCTGCGATTTCGCTCAAATTCACACCATAGGCTCCCCGTGCCCTCAGCAACTCACCCCTAAAGTGATTTTCTGTCACATTCACCCGTTCACCCGCTAGAGGTGAAAAAGTGAAATTCACCCGAAACGGCGTCTCCTGCGATTTCCCTCAAATTCACACCATAGGCTCCCCGTGCCCTCAGCAACTCACCCCTAAAGTGATTTTCTGTCACATTCACCCGTTCACCCACTAGAGGTGAAAAGGTGAAATTCACCCGAAACGGCGTCTCCTGCGATTTCGCTCAAATTCACACCATAGGCTCCCCGTGCCCTCAGCAACTCACCCCTAAAGTGATTTTCTGTCACATTCACCCGTTCACCCGCTAGAGGTGAAAAGGTGAAATTTTCCTAACCAGCGTCTTTAGCGTCGGATTCAGCGACGGATTCGCCCGAAATGGCGTCTCCTCCGATTTCGCTCAAATTCACACCATAGGCTCCCCGTGCCCTCAGCAACTCACCCCTAAAGTGATTTTCTGTCACATTGACCCGTTCACCCGCTAGAGGTGAAAAGGTGAAATTCACCCGAAACGGCGTCTCCTGCGATTTCGCTCAAATTCACACCATAGGCTCCCCGTGCCCTCAGCAACCCACCCCTAAAGTGATTTTCTGTCACATTCACCCGTTCACCCGCTAGAGGTGAAAAAGTGAAATTCACCCGAAACGGCGTCTCCTGCGATTTCCCTCAAATTCACACCATAGGCTCCCCGTGCCCTCAGCAACTCACCCCTAAAGTGATTTTCTGTCACATTCACCCCTTCACCCGCTAGAGGTGAAAAGGTGAAATTTTCCTAACCAGCGTCTTTAGCGTCGGATTCAGCGACGGATTCGCCCGAGATGGCGTCTCCTCCGAATTCGCTCAAATTCACACCATAGGCTCCCCGTGCCCTCAGAAACTCACCCCTAAAGTGATTTTCTGTCACATTCACCCGTTCACCCGCTAGAGGTGAAAAAGAAATTCACCCGAAACGGCGTCTCCTGCGATTTCGCTCAAATTCACACCATAGGCTCCCCGTGCCCTCAGCAACTCACCCCTAAAGTGATTTTCTGTCACATTCACCCGTTCACCCACTAGAGGTGAAAAAGTGAAATTCACCCGAAACGGCGTCTCCTGCGATTTCGCTCAAATTCACACCATAGGCTCCCCGTGCCCTCAGCAACTCACCCCTAAAGTGATTTTCTGTCACATTCACCCGTTCACCCACTAGAGGTGAAAAGGTGAAATTCACCTGAAACGGCGTCTCCTGCGATTTCTCTCAAATTCACACCATAGGCTCCCCGTGCCCTCAGCAACTCACCCCTAAAGTGATTTTCTGTCACATTCACCCGTTCACCCGCTAGAGGTGAAAAGGTGAAATTTTCCTAACCAGCGTCTTTAGCGTCGGATTCAGCGACGGATTCGCCCGAGATGGCGTCTCCTCCGATTTCGCTCAAATTCACACCATAGGCTCCCCGTGCCCTCAGCAACGCACCCCTAAAGTGATTTTCTGTCACATTCACCCGTTCACTCGCTAGAGGTGAAAAGGTGAAATTCACCCGAAACGGCGTCTCCTGCGATTTCGCTCAAATTCACACCATAGGCTCCCCGTGCCCTCAGCAACTCACCCCTAAAGTGATTTTCTGTCACATTCGCCCGTTCACCCGCTAGAGGTGAAAAGGTGAAATTCACCCGAAACGGCGTCTCCTGCGATTTCGCTCAAATTCACACCATAGGCTCCCCGTGCCCTCAGCAACTCACCCCTAAAGTGATTTTCTGTCACATTTACCCGTTCACCCGCTAGAGGTGAAAAGGTGAAATTTACCTAACCAGCGTCTTTAGCGTCGGATTCGGCGACGGATTCGCCCGAGATGGCGTCTCCTCCGATTTCGCTCAAATTCACACTATTGGCTCCCCGTGCCCTCAGCAACTCATAGCTAAAGTGATTTTCCGTCACAATCTCCCGTTCACCCGCTAGAGGTGAAAAGGTGAAATTCAAGCGAACCGGCATCTTCAGCGTCGGATTCAGCGACGGATTCGCCCGAAATGGCGTCTCCTGCGATTTCGCTCAAATTCACACCATAGGCTCCCCGTGCCCTCAGCAACTCACCCCTAAAGTGATTTTCTGTCACATTCACCCGTTCACCCGCTAGAGGTGAAAAGGAGAAATTTTCCTAATCAGCGTCTTTAGCGTCGGATTCGGCGACGGATTCGCCCGAGATGGCGTCTCCTCCGATTTCGCTCAAATTCACACTATTGGCTCCCCGTGCCCTCAGCAACTCACAGCTAAAGTGATTTTCCGTCACAATCTCCCGTTCACCCGCTAGAGGTGAAAAGGTGAAATTCAAGCGAACCGGCATCTTCAGCGTCGGATTCAGCGACGGATTCGCCCGAAATGGCGTCTCCTGCGATTTCGCTCAAATTCACACCATAGGCTCCCCGTGCCCTCAGCAACTCACCCCTAAAGTGATTTTCTGTCACATTCACCCGTTCACCCGCTAGAGGTTAAAAGGTGAAATTTACCCGAAACGGCGTCTCCTGTGATTTCGCTCAAATTCACACCATAGGCTCCCCGTGCCCTCAGCAACTCACCCCTAAAGTGATTTATAAGTGCGTTGTGTCGTCCTGTGCTTCAGAATGCCTTTGTTGTTTTCGTTAAAATCCAGATAGCCTTCTCGCTCTGGCCTACTGAGGATGAGAGGGTCGAAGTAAGGAATGCTATTCTATTGTAATATAGGCATTTGTGATATTGTCCGGACTGGGTCATGTGTTTATATAATTTTTTGTGAGAAGTCAGAAGACATTTCTAGTCATTTTGGTAAACTTTTATCTTACTGTGATGAATGTACTGTGAAGTCGAGGACGCTTAGATCCTCTGGCTCGAGCATTACCTGTAACCATCAGTCGACTCCCGCCTCGCCTGTTCCTCACGGATGTGAAGAGCGTTTCTGGTCAAGATCTTTGTCTGGTCAAGTGATCTCGTTTGTGTGGTGGCCAAAACCACCTCTCCTCGTCTAGTTAAGTAGTTTTATTTGTTTGGTGCCGTGGCACTGTTCGAAACCGGGCAGAAACCTGGTGGCTAAGCTGTGCCAGTGCCTTTTGGCTCGTTAGAAGTGGATTGCAGCCTGGGCTTCTGGCCTAATGATAAACATTTGTTATCGAAATGTTCCATTGACCCTCCGTGAAATATGCTGGAACAAAAATAGTCAGGATTGCCGGTTTTTGCCTATTGTAATATAGACCTTGAGTGGAATTGTCTGAACTGGGACATGTGATGAAAGAGGTCCTTTTTGTGATAAGTGAGAAGACATTTTTAGTCATTTTGGTAAACTTTTATCTCACTGTGATGAATGTACTGTGAAGTCGAGGACGCTTAGATCCGCTGGCTCGAGCATTACCTGTAACCATCAGTCGACTGCCGCCTCGCCTGTTCCTCACGGATGTGAAGAGCGTTTCTGGTCAAGATCTTTGTCTGGTCAAGTGATCTCGTTTGTGTGGTGGCCAAAACCACCTCTCCTCGTCTAGTTAAGTAGTCTTATTTGTTTGGTGCCGTGGCACTGTTCGAAACCGGGCAGAAACATGGTGGCTAAGCTGTGCCAGTGCCTTTTGGCTCGTTAGAAGCGGATTCCGGCCTGGGCTTCTGGCCTAATGAAAAACATTTGTTTTGAAATATTCCTTTGACCGTCCGTGCAATATGCTCGAACAAAATATAGTCAGGATTCCTTGTTTTTGCCATTTGGTGAACGCGCGCGGGTGAACGGGTGAATGTGACCGAATATCACTTTAGCCGTGAGTTCCTGAGGGCACGGGGAGCCTATGGTGTGAATTTGAGCGAAATCGCAGGAAACGCCATTTCGGGCGAATCCGTCGCTGAAGCCGACGCTGAAGATGCCGGTTCGCTTGAATTTCACTTTTTCACCTCTAGCGGGTGAACGGGAGATTGTGACGGAAAATCACTTTAGCTGTAAGTTGCTGAGGGCACGGGGAGGCAATGGTGTGAATTTGCGCGAAATCGGAGGAGACGCCATCTTGGGCGAATCCGTCGCTGAATCCGACGCTAAAGACGCCGGTTAGGGAGAATTTCACCTTTTCACCTCTAGCGGGTGAACGGGTGAGTGTGACGGAAAATCAATTTAGGGGTGAGTTTCTGAGTGCACGGGGAGCCAATGGTGTGAATTTGAGCGAAATCGCAGGAAACGCCACTTTGGGTGAATTTCACTTTTTCACCTCTAGCGGGTGAACAGGTGAACGTGACAGAAAACCACTTAGGCTGTGATTTGCTAAGGGCAAGGGGAGCCTATGGTGTGAATTTGAGCGAAATCGCAGGAGACGCCACTTTGGGTGAATTTCACTTTTTCACCTCTAGCGGGTGAACGGGTGAGTGTGACGAAAAATCACTTTAGGTGTGAGTTACTGAGGGCAAGGGAGCCTATGGTGTGAATTTGAGCGAAATCACAGGAGACGCCGTTTCGGGTGAATTTCACTTTTTCACCTCTAGCGGGTTAACGGGTGATTGTGACAGAAAATCACTTTAGGGGTGGGTTGCTGAGAGCACGGGGAGCCTATGGTGTGAATTTGAGCGAAATCGGAGGAGACGCCATTTCGGGCGAATCCGTCGCTGAATCCGACGCTAAAGACGCTGGTTAGGAAAATTTCACCTTTTCACCTCTAGCGGGTGAACGGGTGAATGTGACAGAAAATCACTTTAGGGGTGAGTTGCTGAGGGCACGGGAAGCCTATGGTGTGAATTTGAGCGAAATCGCAGGAGACGCCGTTTCGGGTGAATTTCACTTTTTCACCTCTAGCGGGTGAACAGGTGAATGTGACAGAAAATCACTTTAGGGGTGAGTTGCTGAGGGCACGGGGAGCCTATGGTGTGAATTTGAGCAGAATCGCAGGAGACGCCGTTTCGGGTGAATTTCACTTTTTCACCTCTAGCGGGTGAACGGGTGAATGTGACAGAAAACCACTTTAGGGGTGAGTTGCTGAGGGCACGGGGAGCCTATGGTGTGAATTTGAACGAAATCGCAGGAGACGCCGTTTCGGGTGAATTTCACTTTTTCACCTCTAGCGGGTGAACGGGTGAATGTGACAGAAAATCACTTAAGCTGTGATTTGCTGAGGGCACGGGAACACTATGGTGTGAATTTGAGCTAAATCGCAGGAGACGCCACTTTGGGTGAATTTCACTTTTTCATCTCTAGCGGGTGAACGGGTGAGTGTGACGAAAAATCACCTTAGGTGTGAGTTACTGAGGGCAAGGGGAGGCTATGGTGTGAATTTGAGCAAAATCGCAGGAGACGCCGTTTCGGGTGAATTTCACTTTTTCACCTCTAGCGGGTGAACAGGTGAATGTGACAGAAAACCACTTTAGGGGTGAGTTGCTGAGGGCACGGGGAGCCTATGGTGTGAATTTGAGCCAAATCGCAGGAGACGCCGTTTCAAGTGAATTTCACTTTTTCACCTCTAGCGGGTGAACGGGTGAATGTGACAGAAAATCACTTTAGGGGTGAGTTGCTGAGGGCACGGGGAGCCTATGGTGTGAATTTGAGCGAAATCGCAGGAGACGCCGTTTCGGGTGAATTTCACCTTTTCACCTCTAGCGGGTGAACGGGAGAATGTGACAGAAAATCACTTTAGGGGTGAGTTGCTGAGGGCACGGGGAGCCTATGGTGTGAATTTGAGCGAAATCGCAGGAGACGCCGTTTCGGGTGAATTTCACCTTTTCACCTCTAGCGGGTGAACGGGAGATTGTGACGGAAAATTGCTTTAGCTGTGAGTTGCTGAGGGCACGGGGAGCCAATAGTGTGAATTTGAGCGAAATCGGAGGAGACGCCATCTTGGGCGAATCCGTCGCTGAATCCGACGCTAAAGACGCCGGTTAGGGAGAATTTCACCTTTTCACCTCTAGCGGGTGAACGAGTGAGTGTGACGGAAAATGAATTTAGGGGTGAGTTTCTGAGTGCACGGGGAGCCAATGGTGTGAATTTGAGCGAAATCGCAGGAGACGCCACTTTGGGTGAATTTCACTTTTTCACCTCTAGCGGGTGAACAGGTGAACGTGACAGAAAACCACTTAGGCTGTGATTTGCTAAGGGCAAGGGGAGCCTATGGTGTGAATTTGAGCGAAATCGCAGGAGACGCCACTTTGGGTGAATTTCACTTTTTCACCTCTAGCGGGTGAATGGGTGAGTGTGACGAAAAATCACTTTAGGTGTGAGTTACTGAGGGCAAGGGGAGCCTATGGTGTGAATTTGAGCGAAATCACAGGAGACGCCGTTTCGGGTGAATTTCACTTTTTCACCTCTAGCGGGTTAACGGGTGATTGTGACAGAAAATCACTTTAGGGGTGGGTTGCTGAGAGCACGGGGAGCCTATGGTGTGAATTTGAGCGAAATCGGAAGAGACGCCATTTCGGGCGAATCCGTCGCTGAATCCGACGCTAAAGACGCTGGTTAGGAAAATTTCACCTTTTCACCTCTACCGGGTGAACTGGTGAATGTGACAGAAAATCACTTTAGGGGTGAGTTGCTGAGGGCACGGGAAGCCTATGGTGTGAATTTGAGCGAAATCGCAGGAGACGCCGTTTCGGGTGAATTTCACTTTTTCACCTCTAGCGGGTGAACAGGTGAATGTGACAGAAAACCACTTTAGGGGTGAGTTGCTGAGGGCACGGGGAGCCTATGGTGTGAATTTGAGCCAAATCGCAGGAGACGCCGTTTCGGGTGAATTTCACTTTTTCACCTCTAGCGGGTGAACGGGTGAATGTGACAGAAAATCACTTTAGGGGTGAGTTGCTGAGGGCACGGGGAGCCTATGGTGTGAATTTGAGCGAAATCGCAGGAGACGCCGTTTCGGGTGAATTTCACCTTTTCACCTCTAGCGGGTGAACGGGTGAATGTGACAGAAAATCACTTTAGGGGTGAGTTGCTGAGGGCACGGGGAGCCTATGGTGTGAATTTGAGCGAAATCGCAGGAGACGCCATTTCGGGCGAATCTGTCGCTGAATCCGACGCTGAAGATGCCGGTTCGCTTGAATTTCACCTTTTCATCTCTAGCGGGTGAACGGGAGATTGTGACGAAAAATTAGTTTAGCTGTGAGTTGCTGAGGGCACGGGGAGCCAATAGTGTGAATTTGAGCGAAATCGGAGGAGACGCCATCTCGGGCGAATCCGTCGCTGAATCCGACGCTAAGGACGCTGGTTAGGAAAATTTCACCTTTTCACCTCTAGCGGGTGAACGGGTCAATGTGACAGAAAATCACTTTAGGGGTGAGTTGCTGAGGGCACGGGGAGCCTATGGTGTGAATTTGAGCGAAATCGCAGGAGACGCCGTTTCGGGTGAATTTCACTTTTTCACCTCTAGTGGGTGAACGGGTGAATGTGACAGAAAATCACTTTAGGGGTGAGTTGCTGAGGGCACGGGGAGCCTATGGTGTGAATTTGAGCGAAATCGCAGGAGACGCCGTTTCGGGTGAATTTCACCTTTTCACCTCTAGCGGGTGAACGGGTCAATGTGACAGAAAATCACTTTAGGGGTGAGTTGCTGAGGGCACGGGGAGCCTATGGTGTGAATTTGAGCGAAATTGCAGGAGACGCCATTTCGGGCAAATCCGTCGCTGAATCCGACGCTGAAGATGCCGGTTCGCTTGAATTTCACCTTTTCATCTCTAGCGGGTGAACGGGAGATTGTGACGGAAAATTACTTTAGCTGTGAGTTGCTGAGGGCACGGGGAGCCAATAGTGTGAGTTTGAGCGAAATCGGAGGAGACGCCATCTCGGGCGAATCCGTCGCTGAATCCGACGCTAAAGACGCTGGTTAGGAAAATTTCACCTTTTCACCTCTAGTGGGTGAACGGGGGAATGTGACAAAAAATCACTTTAGGGGCGAGTTGCTGAGGGCACGGGGAGCCTATGGTGTGAATTTGAGCGAAATTGCAGGAGACGCCGTTTCGGGTGAATTTCACTTTTTCACCTCTAGCGGGTGAACGGGTGAATGTGACAGAAAATTACTTTAGGGGTGAGTTGCTGAGGGCACGGGGAGCCTATGGTGTGAATTTGAGCGAAATCGCAGGAGACGCCGTTTCGGGTGAATTTCACCTTTTCACCTCTAGCGGGTGAACGGGTGAATGTGACAGAAAATCACTTTAGGGGTGAGTTGCTGAGGGCACGGGGAGCCTATGGTGTGAATTTGAGCGAAATCGCAGGAGACGCCGTTTCAGGTGAATTTCACTTTTTCACCTCTAGCGGGTGAACGGTTGAATGTGACAGAAAATCACTTTAGGGGTGAGTTGCTGAGGGCACGGGGAGCCTATGGTGTGAATTTGAGCGAAATCGCAGGAGACGCCGTTTCGGGTGAATTTCACCTTTTCACCTCTAGCGGGTGAACGGGTCAATGTGACAGAAAATCACTTTAGGGGTGAGTTGCTGAGGGCACGGGGAGCCTATGGTGTGAATTTGAGCGAAATCGCAGGAGACGCCGTTTCGGGTGAATTTCACTTTTTCACCTCTAGCGGGTGAACGGTTGAATGTGACAGAAAATCACTTTAGGGGTGAGTTGCTGAGGGCACGGGGAGCCTATGGTGTGAATTTGAGCGAAATCGCAGGAGACGCCGTTTTCTAGTGAATTTCACCTTTTCACCTCTAGCGGGTGAACGGGTCAATGTGACAGAAAATCACTTTAGGGGTGAGTTGCTGAGGGCACGGGGAGCCTATGGTGTGAATTTGAGCGAAATCGCAGGAGACGCCATTTCGGGCGAATCCGTCGCTGAATCCGAATGCGAATCCGTCGCTAACTTCATGGACGTCTGGATTTTGGGTTTCCTATAGGCTTTGTTTGCAGATAGCGGCCTTCTTGATCTCCGTCATATCATCAGTGCAAACAGGCTCTACAAGAGGCTACAGCACTAATAGGGCTTATATTTCCATGCCAGCGTTAACTATCCAGGGCCCCCACCCCCTGGGTCGGGGAGATATCTCCAGCCTTGCTTAAAGGCAAGTTTGGTCAAAAAGTACTTCTCATTTGCCTAAACTCTCCCTTTTTTAGCCAACGCGGGCGATCAAGTGCCTTCTTATGGTATGACCATATCATTCAAAATCAAGTAAATCATACTGTGCTGTTTGCACTAATAGAACTTAGCACTCTTGAAATGTAACTGATTTGAGGCTCAAAGACAAATAAATGGTCCCACGCATTTCCGATGTGTTTGCAGATAGCGGCCTTCTTGATCTCCGTCATATCATCAGTGCAAACAGGCTCTACAAGAGGCTACAGCACTCTACCAGCGAGCCAAACAAAATGCGCACACAGATTAACTTCAACAGGTGTTGTGTCTGGCCACGTCAGACAATGTTTTCAATTCTAGATACAGTTTTGAATAACTCCACGTGTCCCTAAGGGAGAGAACTACCGTTCCTTCATACGCACTGAGTCATTCGCATAACACTCATGTTGAAGCAAAAGTCAATTGCTCAGCACATGTTGCGAATTGTAGGCACGGAACAAATACTTACCTATGATGCGAACAACTCTTCTGGGGAAGAAGTGCAGCTTCCAGTTCGGCCAGCCGGCCTGGACCACCTTCTTCTCCCCTTGGTAGAAGAACCAGCGAATTATCTCCATTACCAGAACCTGCGGCGTGACGGTATTAACGACATTCCTACACCCCTGTTTGGAAACCCACCCTCCTCCCCTCCCCCACACAAAAATCAGGACATTCAAAGGAATTTGATGCACACTGTGACCGCCGTTTTTCTGTGTAGGCACAACTCCTGGCTTAAAGATGCTAAACTTATTTTTGTGTTTCATTTTACAAGTTCTGCTCTAGTCGAAACTGTTGATCACAGACAGGGTAGAAAAAACAAAGGAGACTATACGTCTGAATTCTCTCTTTATTTTCATTTAGCCTCCTAACCTTAGGCAAGCACATCGACTGTTCAGTGTTTATTTGAGGACATGACCGTGGCCCATCAACTTTTCATTATTAATATGACAGCTTCGCTGTTTAATACATTAGCAGGGGAGCGAAGAATATGGCCCCACCATCGTGAAAAATGTAATTCGTCAACAGTGGAACAGAGCGGTTTCGTCCCTGAACCCTGGTGACGCAGCCATAATGACATGCGTACATTTATAATTAATATCACGTTTAGATGGTCGATTAGACGCCCCCTCCCCCTCCCTCTAGACGAGAGTTAAGCTCTCTACTGTCATTAAATTTTCGGTTCTCGCAGCTTTCTCGCATTCAACAAATGTTGAAATGTGTTTAACATTATTCGATGGAGTTTCTCACCGTGGCGAAGGGAATGAAGAAGCTGGCGGAGTAGAGAGCAGGGTCGTTCAGAAACAGCGGCAGTGCGCTGGTGCTGCTGTAGTAGGGGTAGGAGATCCACTCCACGTCCGCACACGACAGGGGGAACCGTCTCTGGTGGAAGTTATCCAGGTACCTGGCCCAAACGCAAGTCAGCTGCTCATTGTTGTCGAGCTCTGGGACATAAGGATGAAAGGGGTGCAGGGGCGTCGCTTCGGGGGGGGTAAACCGCACTTCACCCACCCACCAGTTCAAGCTGCCTAATAAGGTCCCAAAAATAATTTGTGCACTAAGATTGGACGATGTAAGGACTGAACATTTTTCGCTTTGCAGTTACAACGTAGCTACTGCATTGTCTTCAAAATGAAAATAATTTATGTAATACCCTCTATGGCTGAGTGACCGGAGGAACATCTGTGAACGTAGTTTTCTATCACTGCACCTGTGATCCACATGAAATCCCTACCAAAACCCATTAGAAATGAAAGGGATTTATGCATGCAATTTCAATCGATATTTAACAAGCGCACTGGAGGGGGCCTCGGAGGCCCCCCACCTGTTTTTCCAAGGTGGCCGGAGAACCGCTTGTAGCCGAAACACGAGACTTTGCCACATTAAACAGAATTTAATAGCGCGTCGATTGGTGAAGATTTTTTTGAAGATCGGTGGAAAATTTTTTGACTTATAGGCTTTTAAGGTCAGACCTGCATTTTGAGGTCGCCGTAATCGCGCGGTCGGACCAGCTAGCTTGCATTGGAGACCGAGTGGTGAAGTCATAACACCATATAACCGGGATTATATGTCAAGGTCACCTCACATGAAGGTCAAGGTCAAAGGTCACAGGTCAAGGTCATATGTGCACTTTTAAGGTCACTGACCACAGTGCTTCCGGTCAAATGACGTTACCCGGTCTGACGTACATTATGCTATGACGTCATCGATAAGGTACCCCAATACCAAGGTCAAGGTCAAAGTGCAAGGTCAAAGGTCATTTTCAAAGGTCAATCCTCATTTCTCGCCAAACAGTGGCTGTTGTGTTAGTCAAAGTGTACATTATAAGTAGTATACTATATTTTGGCCTTACAGGTCAATGACCTTGAATGACCTTGACCCCAAAATTGAAGGGAAGGCTCTTTGAGACCTTCTCTATATGACCCTGGTCCGCCTTTAGCTTATTCCCGCCATTTTCTCGCATACTCACGGCACTTACCGGTCAGTCCCCAGCATGGCCAAGTTTTGACCTTTATGACCTCGTTTGACCTTAAAGATATTGACCTAGATCAATGAAAATTGGTCATGATGTATATCACCATAACCCCCACCCATTTCTCAAATTTCGTTTTTCTACGCCTCTTAGTTTCCGAGATCTTAGGGGGGCCTACCAGGCCCCCTCCAGTGCGCGTTAGTGCCAGACCCCCTCCAGTGCGGGTGTTAAGGATAAAACATCCAACTGAAGACTGACACATCCCAAAGTGATGTTGGATATGGAATGGTTCTCCTGCCTACCTATCAAATGGGTGGTGGGCTTTAAAACAAATCGGAAGGAAACTGGACAGTGCATCAGTAATGCGCAAGTCAGTTATTCGGTCAATATACTAAAACATCGGAACCAGCCCAGAAATGATCGAAAACATTCCTTGGGAAGTCACCCATCTTCTCAAAACCTGTATACAATGAAAGGCAAATTTATAACGGTTTCTGGAAGATAATAAAACAGCACAAAACAAGGAGAAACAGCTGAGAAAGACCCAAAACTGCTTCCTTTCTACACCAGCTGCTCCCCAGCCTCGACTTTTCTCGTTTTCATTTTGTTTACATCGAGCGTGACTGTTGAACTGAGTCTGTCAGATACCCAAGCGGCGCCGGCGGCGGCAGCGCAGCTCACTTGAGGTAGTAGAAGATGACGGCCAGGCAGCCAGTGGCTGTAGCCTCCAGCAGGAACAGCGGCACGATGACATGGTTGATCGGACGGCCCTCCATCGTCTTTGCTGATTAAATCCTGCCACATCCGTTGTGGGTGAAAAAAGAACATAATCATGGATGCATTTAATGTACATCGCACATTTATGAGATTATGGTTGGAAAACAAAGTTCAGACTGCATGCAGTAGTTTTAACCTCCTTTTGGTTCTTGGGTCAACCCAGAAAAAGGAGATGGCACTTTTAACTCTGCTGCAGCAAAGACACCTCTTAACACACGCCCCGCTGGGGGGGGCAAATTCGTCCCCCCTCCTGGTTTTTCCCAGATAACGCAAAAACAAAGAGGAGCAGAACAACGAAACTTACAGTACCTTATCCCTGATTGATTTTACGCATGTGAAAAAAATTAGTTCAGGTTATGTCAGGTCAAGAAGCTGTTCAAGGTCAAGTGACCCGACCCTAAAACCCAAAATCACGAGTTCGAAGCAGTGCCTAAGGAACATCTGTCAACCGATCACTTTCAAATTTTTAACATATAATAAGGTCATTATGGTCTACAAACCTGCGGCCTTGGAATTTCGATACTGTTGACCTAAGGTGGGGCCAATTTTTTGGTCACCCAATTATAATTCTACGGTGAAAATAGTAAGGGCTTGTTTTCAGTAAAAACTGGACAGATAAAGCTGAAAATTTTCAAACCGTATATTCTTGCCACAATATTGACATTAAAATTGAGTTTTTGACCATCTTTATGTATTTATTTATTTCAACAGCCTACAAGACATTTCCAGGTTTCTCCACTCCGTGAGGACTATTCCGAAACCATCGTCACAATAACAACAGTCACATAATAAGTATAACACATAAGTATAACCATTAAGTATGTAAGCATAATTTCAACAACTGTCTTGCGCGGCTAACTGGAATTTCTTATGACTTGCCTAATGCGAGATTTGAACACATCGGTACTGACAATATTAAGATCATTGGGTATAACGTGCTGGTTGAATTTTTCAGATGCTCGATACATGAACTGACGTTTTCCATGGCTGTTATTTGGGCGATAGAGTGACAGTTGCAATGATTGCCAGATTTCACGAGCTATAATTTCGTGGTTGAATGATATGTTGTTTTTAACCCGCGCCCCACCGGGGTCGGCGCCACCTTGCCCACCGGGGGCCATCGATGGCCCCCCTCTAACTCCGAAAATATGGGCGTTAGCGCAAATCTGCAAAGTGCAATAGAAAGCTCGCGTGAATTCAGTAAGAAATTACTTCGCATGTTTTAGTGCTCAGGTCAATGGTGTGACCTCCAGAGGTCAAATTAGGTCAAGATCGGCTATTTTCACTCAAATATGCAATGATTAAGCCAACTGGGCATAACTCTTATGTCATTAGAGCTATTGAGGCCTGGTAAAGTACATTTGATAGCAAATTGCCAGTACTTTTTCCGCTATGTGGAACGTAAAGACCTCCCGCCAGTGGTTTGACCGCCAGAGGTCACCTCGTGACCTAATATGACCTGAGGTCACGAAAGGTCAAAAGTGACCTTGCCGTATATCAAATGAAAGCCAGTGACAAGACAAACACGATGGTGTTTGTTTCACCGCTCTAGCTTAATTAGGTCAAAAGTTATTGTCAAAATACTGTTTTTGACCTCTGGTGACCTTGGATGACCTTGAAAAGTCAAAGGGCAAATATGACCCCTGGGATCCGTGAAAGGGTGTCCAAAAACGTTGTTCTGAGCATTCTGAGTATTTGCAATCATTTTTGTGGCTTTTATATCATGAAATAGCTTTTCCCCATGCTTTTCCAATGGGAGAGGTCGCCTCGTGACCTGACCTCAGGGCACGAAATTGAAAAATCCCGGATATACACCTTGTAGACCCTGGAGGGGTCATGAAGTGTAGGAAGTTTCAAATTGATCGACTTTGAAATGTAGCTCTTACAGAGCCTAAAGGTGAAGTGAGGTGACCTTGGTTGACCTCGTCTGGTGACCTGACCTTGGGTGACCCGGGGTAAAAAATTTCAGGGATGATGGGAAAAGATGCAGTGAGAGGTAGAGCCCTCAACCGCGGTGCTGCGCCTCGTCGTTTTCTGCTATCCCGAAAAACCTTAGGGGGGCCATCGATGGCCCCCCGGTGGGGCGAGGGTTAATAGATGAGGGGGTTTCGTTCGTGATGAATTTATACAGTAAGCATACTGTGGAATCGTCAGCCATTGTAATTGTCGAAGCACATCGGAGATATGGTCATATTTTCTACGCCCAGATATCACTCTTGCTGCAAAGTTTGACACCTTCTGTAGTTCAGAAAGCACATAAGGGTTTGCGCTGCCATATACTTGAACACAGTATCTAATGTGTGACATGACGAGTGAGTCGATCAGACGAGACAATACCGAAAGGGGTAGAGCATGTTTTGCATGAAGCAATCATAATAGCATGCCCAAGCATCGACCAGATATCTGACCTCTCAAAGGTCATGTCAGGTCACAGGAACACACAGTGATTTTTTTGCTAATAACTTCTCACTGAATAGAGATAAAGGTACCATTTTGCTTGCATTATGCTTATATCATCACGGGGAGTCGATTGATATGCAACATGACTATACCAGGTCACCCTGTGACCTTGACCTAGCTCGATGTGAGGTCATTTTCAAAATTTGACCTAGCAAGGTCATATTATACATCATTCGATTCGCAACGATGAGAGAAATCCAATGATTCATTAATATTTGCTCTAGCTCCACACTGAGTAAAAATCTAGAGGGGTAAACCAGGGGCCAAAGAAGTGTTCAGTGTGTCACCATTGAAAATGTCAGACCACAGATGTGTCACCACCCCAGGCAGCAAAATGTGACACGTTTTACGTTGAAGGATACTGATTGGCACTCGTGGATCATCCTAGTTGTTGAAAAGCATTGTGAGCTCCAATTACAGGCGCCAGTCTCGGAAATGTGTTCCTGTATTTGTCTGGAGAAAATATGTAGGCTAATTTTGTCACCTTTCTCAACTTGGACTGTCACCATTTAGAGTGGCAAAATGGTAGGTTTTTCGATCCCTGGGGTAAACATACACCACCCTGTTGTAAGCCTATGGAACCTTTTTTGACCTTTGCTGACTTCAATCTTGACCTGACATGAAAATACTTCCGATAATTTCTCTTCATCTCGTCAAGAGTTTTCGAACGTTCTTAATTTTCCTTTAGCTGTCCTGAGAAATGAGATACGGAGGGGGGCGAAAAACGCCCCCCCAGCGGGGCACGTCATGCCAGGGACCGCAGCGGGGCGCGTATTAATAGAAATCAACTTCGACACTCACTGGTTCCGATCGTAGCTGAATATTCTAGACCTAAATTTGAAAATACTACCAGACAAATAAGCAATAAATGATGTGTGTCTTGTACATTTCCCCTCTACACATGGTGACACATAGTTATGTTACCCACAATGCATGTCCACTAAGGTAGTTGCATGCTCTCCATAGCCGCTGACTTTTAACCATTCACCGCCTGGGGGTCCGATCGCCCAAATGATTCCGAAACAATTGAAATGAAACGCACGTCGCTTGCAGGCCTCTAGGGTGATCAATTTGGCAAAATATGACCAACAATTGACAATAGGGCAGGGCAACGAAGTGGTATACTGCCATTGCTAAATACATGCCATGCGATTTTTTTTAAAGCAAGGGTGACAAAACCAGGGTGTAACTCGGCTTGTTGAAGAGCTAATTCAAGTTTCTTAACATCATCCGGGAGCTCTTGAAACGACAAATATGCAGTCTGTCATTCATTTTGAGGCCAGTTCAATACCATCGTCACCACCCCGGTCACCAAACGTCACGGTTTTCAAAATTTGTTTACGTCTACCTATAACTTTTGAACCAAACAAGATACAGTCCTAAAATTAAATTGTATGTAATATTAATGAGCATTAGCCTGGTCCGGATTTAGGTTTTTTCTTCAGAAAGTAACGGATCGTTGTTCATTAGATGCATTTTTTATGCTGATAACGATGCGCTCATCAGAAATGCAATTTTCGAAAAACTTTTGGTGGCCCACTCGAGTTGAAGTTTTCATTTTGCCCAATTTTCCACTTTTTGGCTCACCATCAACCCATATTACCAACGAGGTGCAAAAATTGCAATGGGTTGGTAGTTTGGTTCATCGGTGTCCCATTCGCTTTGTTCTTGTTGTTATAACTTGCACACATAACGGTTATTTTTGCTTATCATATCCGCTTTTAGTTGAGCTTGCACTGGATCTCCATAGATGGCGCTAGCGGCGTGACATGGTAAGTGAATACTGATTTCCTCGGGGACCGGGAATGTGAACAGCAACGTGAAAGGTGAGAAACAATTGCGAATTGGATTGTATAAACGCACTTAAAGAGCTGTTTTCAAGCAGCACTGAAGTTGTTAACACTGTTTTTCAGGTATTTTAAGCATGCCATGTCCAAATATGCTGCTGCTGCTAAAGTCCCGGCCATAACCCTTTACCAATAGACGAGGAACCGTGGGGGCTGTGGTGGTGGCTGTTGCACCCAACTTTCAGAGTGTGGCAGCAGCTCTAACCCCGCCCCCAGTTTGAGCCGATTCTGGAACTTCTCATTAACATTTAAGTGATATGCCTAATCACCCCCGGCCATACCAACGTGGAAGCCCCTTCTTCCAACTTACACCTTCCTCCGACTAAAATAGTCTCTCCACCTATGCCTTCACCGACTGAATTCTTCCGTATTTGCGCCAAAAGACTCTGCAGCAACCCTACTTTGACTGAAGTGCGAGGGTATCAGCATTGGTCACCAGGTTTTAAGGACTGAAGGAAACATGTTGTATGAAATCACAAAATAAGCTTTCCAACGTTTCCGCACCTTGCACTAGCTGCATTGGATAATAATCTATAATCATATGATAATCGATAATCATCGGCATAGTCTAAGTGCTTACGTTATCTTTTCCTTTCAGTTCTCTGATCGAAATTGAAAATGGAGGGACGGTTATATCTGCAAGAAATAAAGGAGTCTTACCGTGAGTTTTGTATATCATAGGGCCCTTCTTATGACAACAATTGAACTCATGAGGAGCGGAGCAAAGATAAGTGTCATATTCCCATGGAAGAATGGAAGAGCAGGGTAACAGCAGGGGTTATGGATGTGTGCCAGCGTATCACTCCATACACGCAAATCAGGCCATACTGAAGGAACTAAAAGGCTTTGGAAAGAAAGAGTACAAAAGAAGCATGTAAACAAGTTTGGCAAGCGAGCGCTATACCAACTGCTGCGATGGATTCGCTGTTTGATACCAGCAGCCGAGAACTTGAGCCTGACTAGCAGAAGACAGTTTCTGACCGACCAGCCGAGTGCCAGACGTCTCCAGACAGACAGTTTCGATCAGGAAACAGCGCGACGGCAGAGGAGATCAGCGAGCGGGTCGAGCAGTCATGAAGGAGCAGCCGTCACCTCCCGAGTCAACAGGCGACGGCCGAAACAGCAACACGCCTGTGGAAACGGTGTTTCAGGTAACGCTATCATCTGCTAAGCTATAATGACTCGGTAATCCCGATCAAAGGATATTATCTGTGTATGAGCAATGCTATTTTCAAAACCAGTCTGCTCATCAATTCTAACAAAATACCCACAAGCTATATGTATATATATTTTTCAAAACACTGTCCAAGTCGTTCACTGTCAATAGCTCATAAACCATAAGACATGGTACGTATTGCTTGTCCTTCTCTTATCCTTCCTTACGGTTCCATAACTCATAAAACATAAAAAATGGTAGGCATTACTTGTTCTTCTACGGCCTATCCTTTCTTGTGGTTTGTGAGGTATGAACTGTGAACGATTTGGGCAGTGTTCAAAAAAATATATAAATATATAGCTTGTGGGTGTTCTGATAGGATTTATGAGCAGACTGGTTTCTGATAATAGCATTGTTCATACACAGATAATATCCCTTTGATCAGGATTACCAAGTCATTATAGCTTAGCAGATGATAGCGCTACCTGAAACACCAGTTTCCACAGGCGTGTTTGCTGTCCCGGCCGTCGCCTGTTGACTCGGGGAGGTGACGGCTGCTCCTCTTATGACTGCTCGGCCCGCTCACTGAGCCTCCTCTGCCATCGCGCTGTGGTTTCCTGATCGAGGCTGCCTGTCTGAATACGTCTGGCACTTGGCTGGTCGGCCAGATACACTGTCTTCTCCTAGTTCAGGCTCACGTTCTCGGCTGCTGATATCAATCAGCGAATCCATTGCAGCAGTTGATGTAGCAGCTCGCTTGCCAAACCTGTTTACATGCTTCTTTTGTCTCTCTTTCTTCTAAAGCCCTCTTAGTTCCTTCAGTACGGCCTGTTTTGCACGTGTAGGCAGTGATACGCTTGCACATACATCCATAATCTCAGCCGTTACCCTGTTATTGATACTTTCATAAGAATATGGCACTCATCTTTGCTCTGCTCCTCCATGAGTCTAATTCTGTCATAACAAGGTGCCCTATGACATACCAACTCACGGTCAGGCTCTTTTGTTGTTTGCAAATATTACCGTCCGTCCATGTTGAATTTTGTTTAGAGGAAACATAAAACTGCAAGGAGAACATAACGTAGAAGTTGGATTATGCCGGTATGTGAATTATTCAATGCAACTAGTGCAAGATGTCTAGTCGTTGGAAGTCGTTGGAAATTTTAGGATTTCATTCAACATATTTTCTTCGGTCCTTAAAACCTGGTGACCAATGTCATGTTTGTAATAAAATGTTTGCATAATGCCAAACTGGTCGATTTTTCTGCTGGACCACAACGTTGAAAATTATCAATCCTATCCGTATACGTAAAACATATAATTCTCCTCTGGGCCACAACGACCTCTAAATATGTCAGAGGAGACCGGGCTAGACGTCACTAGCCTCAAAACTGATGCCCTCTCTCTTCAGTCAAAGTAGGGTTACTGCAGAGTCTTTTGGCCAAATACGGAAGAATTCAGTCGGTGAAGGCATAGGCGGAGAACTATTTTCGTCGGAGGAAAGGTGTAAGTTGGAGGAAGGGACTTCCGCGTTGGTATGGCCGGGGGTGATTAGGCATATCACTTAAATGTTAATAGAGAAACTGGGGGAGGGGGTTGGAGCTACTGCCACACTCTGAAAGTTGGGTGCAACAGCCACCACCACAGCCCCCACGGTTCCTGCGTCTATTGATAAAGGGTTATGGTCGGGACTTATTCGTAATTTTTCTCACCTTTCACGTTGCTGTTCACATTCCCGGTCCCCGAGGAAATCAGTATTCACTTACCATGTCCGCCGCTAGCGCCATCTATGGAGAACCAGTGCAAACTCAACTAAAAGCGGAGATAATAAGCAAAAAATAACCGTTATGTATGCAAGTTATAACAACAAAAACAAAGCGAATGGGACACCGATGAACCAAACTACCAACCCAGTGCAATTTTTGCACCTCGTTGGTAATATGGGTTGATGGTGAGCCAAAAAGTGGAAAATTGGGCAAAATGAAAAATCTTCAACTCGAGTGGGCCACCAAAAGTTTTTCGAAAATTGCATTTCTGATGAGTGCATCGTAATCAGCACCAAAAATGCATCTAATGAACAACGATCCGTTACTTTCTGAAGAAAAACCTAAATCCGGACCAGGCTTGAGCATGGCCCAAGGAATCGAAGATATTAAACATTACATTGAATGCTCAGTATTTGACCAATACCCAAGGTCAAGGCTATAGTATAATCTTACAATGTCATGCAGAATGTCACTAGAATTCTTGGGCTAAGACGTACATATTGATGTCTTTTGCTTTGTTATAGGCCTTGTGGTTCTCGAGTAATAAGATATTTCCTAAATGGGTTTAATCTTTTTCGGCCCTCTGTGACATCGCATGTCAAAGGATATGGTTCAAACTCGGCTCCAGAGTAGAATACGGTAAAGCACTTCCAGTGCCGTTTCAATTTTCCAGTTGCCGAGACCGTAGGGGGTTCCAATCTGACTCCCCAACCGGTGGTGTGTACAAAGCGAGCCCAGGCGGTGTCGGTTTAAAAGTCAGTAGGCCTCGCTCATCCACACCATCGCCAATGAAACACAAAAATGCCCGTATATTTCCAAAATATGATGCTATCCCGCCGTCTCTCTCTTAAACAAAGCTGTTTCACGCGCACTGGAGGGGGCCTCGGAGTCCCCCTACCTGTTTTTCCAAGATGGCCAGAGAACCGCTCGTAGCCGAAAAACGATACTTGGCCACATTTAATAGTATTCCATAACGCATCGATTGATCAAAAGTTTTTGAAAATCGGTTGAAAATGTTTAGACTTATAGGCCTTCAAAGTCAGACCTGCATTTTGAGATCACCGAAATTGCGCGGTCGGACCAGTTAGCTTGCATTGGAGACCGAGTGGTGATGTCATAACGCCATATCACCGGAATGATAACTCAAGGTCACGTCACATGAAGGTCAAGGTCAAGGTCAAAGGTCACAGGTCAAGGTCATATCTGCACTTTCAAGGCCACTGACCCCAGTGCTTCCGGTCAAATGGCGTTACCCGGCCTGACGTATATTATGATATGACGTTATCGTTAAGGCACCCCAATACAAAGGCCAAGGTAAAAATGGCTATAGTGTTATTCAAAGTGTACATTATAAGTAGTATACCGTATTATGACCTTAGAAAGTCAATGACCTTGAATGACCTGGACCCCAAAATTGTAGGGAAGGCTCTTTGGGAACTTCCCTCTATGCCTCTGGTCCGCCTTTAGCTTATTCCCGCCATTTTCCCGCATAATCACGGCATTTACCAATCGGTCCCAAGCATGGCCAATATTTGACCTTTATGACCTCGTTCGACCTTGAAGGTATTGTTCTAGGTCAACAAATTTGGTCATGATGTAGATCACCATAGCCCCCTCCCACCTCCCAAAAATGAATTTTTCTACACGTCTTAGTTTCTGAGATCTTAGGGGGCCTACCAGGCCCCCCCCCTCCAGTGCGCGTTAGTGCCAGACCCCTCTCCAGTGCGGGTGTGAACACACACCCCGCAGGGGGGGCGAAATTCGCCCCTCCTGGTTTTTCTCAGATAACACAGAAACGAAGAAACACAGAAAAACGAAGCTTACAGTACCTTATCCCGGAAAAATTATGTGCATCTGACCTTTTTTATGGTTAGGTCATGTCAGGTAAAGGAGCTATTCACCATCACGGGACCCGACTTCAAAACTCAAAATCTCGAGTTTGAAGCGGTGCATAAGGAACATCTGTCAACCGATCAGTTTCAGACTTTTAAAATATGATAAGGCCATAAGGGTCTACAAATCTGCCATATCAGAATTTCGATATTAGTAACCTAAGGTGGGGTTAATCTTTTGGTCATTCCATTATAAGCCTGTGGTGACAAATAGATAGCTCGTTTTCAGTAAATAATGGATTGATAAACCTGAAAAATCCTCAAACCGTGTATCATCACCACAATATTGACATTACAGTTGGGTTTTTGACCATCTGACCTCTCAAATATCATGTCAAGTCACAAGAGCATACAGTGATTATTTTGCGAATAACCTCTTACTGAATTGAGATAAAGCTTCCATTTTGCTTGGATTGTGCCTACTTGTCACAGTGAGTCGATTCATATGCAGCAGGACCATACCAGGTCACCCTGTGACCCTGACCTAGCTCAATGTCAGGTAATTTTCACCATTTGAACTGGTAAGGTCATATTATAAATAATTTGATTTGCCCACAATGAGAGGAATGTAGTGATGCATAAAAATTGGCTCCAGCTCTGCTAAATAAAAATCTAGAGGGGGAGACGTACACTGCCCTGTTGCAAGCCTATAGAACCTTCCAGGAGCTATACTGACCTCAACATTGACCTGACATAAAGATGTTTCGTATAATTTCTCTTCGCCTCTTCCGGAGATTTCGAATGCCGTCTGGACTTATTATTTAGCTTTTCTGACAAATGAGTTACGGAGGGGGGGGGAAATATACCTCCCCCGCAGCGGGGCGCGTCATGCCAGGAACCCCAGCGGGGCACGTGTTAAATACACTGAGACACAGAACCTCTGCCAAAATCAGCCTCCATGTAGTAAACCCCGGTCTGCGACCTGGGCTAACGCCCCACCGGCGCAGGAGAGCCGCATGACAATGTGCTGAAAGCAAACCATATTTCGTTCTCAATGTATCTCTTCATAAGCCTAAAGGTCAGTGTTATCCTTCTTTTCTTTGAAATAACTAATAAATACCTCGCGGTCAACCAAATAGCGAATGCTTCGTGATATATATATATATATATATATATATATATATATATATATATATATATATATATATATATATATAAGTATGTACTATAGTACCTATATATGTGCCAGAGTGAGGATGGTATGCAAACTCAGAAAGACATGCACGTTATTTGCAAATATTTTCTCAGCATGATAAAAATACAAAGGCACATACGACATAAATCGTTAAAGCAGCAGTAATGCTTCCCAGGGAGGCTCTGGCAAAGCTGTATTTTGGCACTGCATCTGTTGGAGGGCATTTTCCAGCCGACGTTCTTTCCAATTCTCGCAGTTTCTTCCCGTGGCCTGACGCCATGCTATCAGTAGGCCTTGTCGCTCCGGTTCAGTCTGTGCTTGGCTGACACGCCACGCTCGGGGGATCCTCGTCAACAGCCAGCTTTATTGCACATCTCTGAAATGACTGGAAGCGAGCTAGACCAGTCATTAAAATCATACCAAAGCCATTTTAAAATCATTTCCGAAGTTAAACGACACACCAACTGCCAGGGATATACGACGTCGCTAAGTCTCGTCCTGTTGGGGGAGGGGGTAAGGGTGATTTTGGGATCAGATAGACTTAATCAGAGGCTCTGCCAGGACTTGATCCCGGGACAGGTAGTATAGGAGATCCAAAGTCATTCCAAACCATTTCAACACCGCAGGGGCGCAATGGGTTGGTGGCTCTGTTCATTATGGGGCCGGGGTGGCCTAGTGGCTTCGTTGCCAGTCTTCGGATCGGATAGCATGGATAAACGTGGGTTCAATCCCCACGGCGGGAAACCGCCTTCCGTGTCTGATCTGACCCGGTGGAGAGGATCCTTAGACACCCACGCCAATACTCCCTGTAATTGGGCAAGTGTGCCTGCTGGGAGTGGCCCTAATATATAATATATATATATATATATATATATATATATATATATATATATATATATATATATATATATATATATATATATATATATATATATATATGATGTCCCTGGATTGCAGCTAAGCACTGACAGCATTTTCGTCGGTAACCTCAAACCCAGAATATGTAAGTATAACTTAGAATATAATGTATAATATAGAACATATATGTGAGTAACCCAGAATATGTAAGGCATTGTCCAGTGCTCACCCTCACCCGAGAGCCACGCTGACCTGCCAACACCCTTATGACCTGATTTTAAACATCACAGGTCCGGTGGCGCGCCCCGGGGCATGATCTCGCCGTGGTGCACTCTGGAGCACACCGGAGCACTCTGTTACAAATCCGAGAAATTGGCATAGGCTCGCCGCAAAAAAATCGGAGCATCTGTTCAATTGCAATTGGTGAAAATTTTTAATCGATAGGTTTTGGATTGCTGAGGCGAGGAACATGATTATAAGTTGACAAGGTATATACTGGCCTGTCTACTCGAATCCTGGATATACAATGAACTTAGATGATATATTCGGGCACAGCCCTTCGTCAGAAACAGGAGGTTCAAATCTCAAATTCCCTGTCATAGTGTGGCCGGACCTCGAATTGAGCTTCTTACAAATGGCTTCTAGAATGGATTCTTGAAAACTGGATGTCGTGACAATAATAATCACGGTACCTTTAGCTTAAAAATTATGTCTACAATGCAGCAAAACTAGACCAGTAGTTGTGTGACGGGCTTTTCATATATTTCAGCCAAACACTTTTTGTTTTGATAATACCAATGATTGGTTTGTTTGAGGGGTACTGATTATTGGTTGGTGTTTTTGCAATATGTAAAAACATAAGAAAAAAGTTAGTGCTTTTCTCCGGCCAGACGTATACTCATTCGACGCCTAATGTTGGGCCAGAGGTACAGGATGGGGAAAAGGGTTATCAATGATTAACCAGATTAACTAATCTTATGCAATGGATTGAATTTAGGGATAATTTGACTCTGACTGCTAAGTAAAATCCTAATTAGATAGCTCGAGCGAAGCATCTCTAATGAAAGATAGCAGCAGACTGAAATAAATGGGAAAGAAACGGTCATTGTACCGATCTAGCATTATATGTACTATTGCTTAAAATGTAGTTATTGTTAGCATTTTAACTGCAGTCAAAAACAAAAATAAACAATGATAATATATAAATAACAAATTAAAGCATTTAAGAGTATTTTTTATTATCAAATCCAAAGGTGCTTGGCTGAAATAAATGAAAAGTCTGTATCACAACTACTGGTCTGGTTTTGCTGCATTGTAGACATAACCCTTAGGTTAGGGGTAGCCTGGTTATTATTGTCACGACATCCAATTTCTAAGAATTCATTCTAGAAGACATTTGTAAGAAGCTCAATTCGAGGTCTGGCTGGCTACACTATGACTGAGAATTTTGGATTTTAACTACCCGATTCTGACGAAGGGCTGTGCCCGAATATATAATCTGATTCGAGGAGACAGGCCAGTATCTTAACATTGTTAGTCCGTGACATACACGATGCCCCGACTATCGGCCTGGAGACGGAGTCGGCTGCATTTTATCGATTCCAGCACCGACCAAAAGACGCCGACTGCAACCGACTCCGACTCCGCAACACGGCTTTAAAACCCCATCCTACGTATACGAAGAGAGCTTCTCTAACGAAAGGGTTCAACATGAAGAAGGATGACAATAACTAGTCAGTTTATGTTCAAACACACTGAATTATATGTTAAGTTAAATATTTACGAGCTAACTAAGCTATCGTAACTAAGTGAAATATAAGTCACCGGTAGGGCGATACTGCGAAGAGCCGTGGTATGCCGGAGAAAGGTCTCACCTACTTCGCCGACCTCCACTCTAGACCACGCCTGTTCACAAACTCCAGTCCTGTCTCAATCCCGCACACTACCACTGAGTCTCATATCAGACACCTACCTACACCTTTTCCAGCTGGGCGCAGTTTCGTGATGTGCGACCGCACTAAGTATGCGCCACACCGGTCATGCCCCGCCGGCAGATGTCATCCACCTAACCCTGAACGGCATCGATGACGTCGTCACACAATCAGTGCTATCGGCAGTACTGTATCGGCGCCAGAGGGATCAGCGAGATGTCAACGCAGCGAATCCCGCGACAGGAAGTTAATCCTACCAGATAAGATGCGCTCACAACAGCCGACTTGGAGAGGTGATGTTGGCGCCTGCAATGCTGCCAGGCTGTCGAAAGAATAAATATACAATCTGCGTCAGTTTCCTACGCTGAGATTGCTTTTAAGTTAAGGTCTCATGCGATTTATTCTTGTCTGTCTCTGTATTTAAATATAGCTTGATTTTTGTAAAATAAACGTGTTGGTTTGACGGAGCAACACAAAATAATATTCCACTTATCCTGAGACTTCCTTTCTCGAATACTAAGATCCGAGTATGTTCAACCTTTGGCACTAAATGTCATTCCGAACAATCATCATCAGGTCAACAAAATATATTCGGAGCACTATTGGACAAAGCAACACAGCTTCACCAATACAGCACACAGTGGGCGAACGCAGCATAACCTAGTGGCCAAGTTGACTCGTATTGTCGTATGCTCTATGAGTTCAGCCCGTGCACAGTTTACAGGGTGTTACACGTTGTCAACATTCAGATATGGTGAAAACTACACCTCGCTCACTCATTTCCCACTCACCGCACAAACTCATATAGGCACAGCAAACAGCCATATCGTACATCCCCGCTTCACTCAGCTTTTTAAGTTCTGACGGAATACCTGTTGGTGTGGCATCAGAGAGATTGGAAATTTACATTTGCCGCGATGTAGGAGGTGATGCTACCATTAGAATATCTTGGAGATTGTGATATTTTCTACTCCATCAATTGATCTCATTACAGTAGGCATCCCAAACAGAATCAACGCGACAAACGACCCTTGTGGCAGTCACCAATACTCTAGCGTGCTTAGCGCGTGCTTTAGTGCTGTACAACATGGGTGGTGCTGAAGGGTGCTGGTGTTAGTGCTTTTTACGGCGGTGTAAAATCCTAACACACAAAAATAGGTCTATCTGACGTGGTCCGCGTTATCATAAGCCACTTGCATGTCGAGTGCGCATGTTATGTTTCAAGGGTCATCTAAGCCACTCGTGGCGGACGAATCCAGTGACGTAAAACCACAGCAATGAGCACCGTTGAACGAGGACTGAGGCTCGTTGTCTGCACTCCTGCCATGGTAAAGCTCATGGCAAATCAACTCTAACACACCATAAAAAATCAGTCGAACCGCGCTTATCCACATCTCCGTGTTAAAATTTACACCAGTCTGTAAATTTACGCAGGTATGAAATACTGGAAAATCATCTGATCAAATGGAACATTGAAGCACTTCCCCGTGAAGGCCACGCAACCAAGACCACTCAAACATACAAACTGCCTTTACGCTGCACACTTATACCAAAAGTTATTGCTGACGACATTCCAGTTCCAGCTGATGTCAAGGGTTCCAAATAAACGTAAACATAACATAAAGTCATTTTTAAAAAGAAAATGGCACGGAAAACATAATACTACACAGTGATGCGAATAAACCCAATATTTTCCTACTTGATTTGCACTGAAACTGTTAATAACTGCTCATTCCATATCAATCGTTACTAAAATTAACATCCATAAATAAACGTGTCGGCACCAATCTAATGAGGATTAAGTAATAAGTATAGGTGTTTACTTCGGGAGGCAAAATCCTCGGCTTCGCCGCATGAACTTCAAGCAGCCGATGCCTTGCGATGTCGGGGCCAGTGGCGGCGGATGCTATTTTCGGATGGGGGGCAAAAGTTTTTCCAGGGGCCCCTTGACGATGGGGCCCCCTCGACAGCAAAGGGCTCCCTAAAAACTGAGAAACTGTTGAGGGCCCAGTCAGGTCGTTCATGAACATTCAGTAAAGAACCAAGGTAAATTTTTCCAGGGGTCCCTCTGATAATTTGGGGGGGAACTTCCCCCTGCCCCCCCCCCCCTTATCCGCCGCCACTGGTCGGGGCCTGTCTAGCAGACACAGCAGCGTCACATCCGATTTGTTCTGGATAAGTTGAAGCAACCGTATACTGGATCCTTATCAAGGACATTAAATGCAGAAGTTAACAGACAAAAGCAAGATCTGGAAGACGAAACGCTGGGGTTTTACAACACACCAACTGCTGAGTTCACATGGCGACGCCAACACTCGACCTGTTGGGAGAGTTTATTGGGTACCAGGAAGTGCTTAGTATTCCTGCCCGGGATTTTAATCCGGGTCAGCAGCGTGCTAGTCCAATGCACTCCAATGCATTGCACCACTCTATCCCCTCAAACAATATCGGTATAAGAGGATATTCACCTGCTGCGCTAAGTATGACCCTTAAAAAAATCAATCGTCCTCTGGACCAACTCTCATAAAGTTAGGAAAATGAAATTTTCAGGTCATCACATAGTTTCTCACCACAAGAAAAATTCCAATTTTTTATTTCATAGGTTAAGACTGATAAGATAATCGTATAATGACAACCAATTAATGTGAAAATTGCAATCATTGCATGTTCGTTCGATTAATAAAATATGGCACCTGGTCTTATCTTTCCCAAAATTATAAAGATATAGGATAACTTTATATATACAGTTGTAATTGTGTCAAAGTTAGAAAAAACACCAAATTCACAATGCTGAAACCTACTGCTGAACAGAGGGTGCATTTTTGAGTAATAGGTGTCTGGTTTGATGGGGGAGGGGGAGGGCACATAGCTGGCGGTACTAGGGGGCACCGATGCAAAGTGCCCCCTTCCATGATGCATTTTTAACGCTAACCTCACGACGTTGTCTGGAAAGAAATGGTTTGAAAAGTGTATTTAGCCCCCCTCCATAAATCCGGACCCTCCGCCAGTATGGGGAGGGTTAGACTCTCCAAACACTGAGGTCAGAGAACGTCCCAGATGCTTACTCAGGTACACTGTCGCCCATAGGCGTCGTCACCGGCAAAGAAGTGAGGGGGTCAGTCAATCTTCAGCCTGCTACTGACAAAATACTTTCTCCTCCGAAACCGAAAACCGAGCGAGTTCGTACTGAATGTAATCTCCCTCACAAACTGGTCACCAGGTTTTCTGATTCGGCCCAATTGGGCTGAAATCGGGATTTTTTCTATGACAATTGTGAGGGGGAGAGGGGGCACACTCTCTGGCTACCCTATTCCAACGCTTGCGTTGCCGCTAGCTCTTTTTCGATGGCTGGCGTAAGAGCCGAACTTCCACCTCCAATTCACAAGCGTACAGTATGCCTGCACCGGACAGCCCACCACCCTGACACCAGGATGCTGTCGTAATTGAACGGCCGCCTTCAACGCGTGCGGGATGACCCACTCTCGCAACCTCTCTGTTAAACACTACGCATACTTCTGCACAGCTACTGAGGCCAACTCGGACAGGTTTGTCACTATACGTACATCCACCAACCAACCAGAACAGCGCACTCACGATACATACACCAACCGACCAACCAGAGCTGCGCACGCACAACACATGCATCAAACGACCAACCAGAACTGCGCACTCACGATACATACATTAACCGACCAACCAGGACTGCGCACTCACAAAACATACATCAACCAGCCAGAACTGCTCACTCACGATATATACATCAACCAACCAGAAGTTTCGCACTGAGAATACCAACCGACTGGCGCACACCGACAACCTGTCTGTTCAACAGCTATATTTTCGTCAATTCGTATCTGACGGCCCGGAAAAACACTTCATCTATCCTCCAAAATAACTTTATCTACGGCTCTGATGAGACAGTCCAAAGTAAACTCAGCCAATCTGTTGATACCTCTTTGCAGCCACCAGTAACCATCTGCTCTGTTCTTTGTGTTCGTACAGTTGTCATCGTTTTCTATTCTTGGTGACGTGCACTACCTATGGGGTACACTAATCACGATCCGACCAAAACACCAAGGAAGACATCGAGACAGCAATCAGTGATGACGTCACTACTGACGTGATACTGAGGTCGCATCATGCCGCCACTCTGGGGGGGGGATAAGAATGGTGGTTTTTGGTGGATGGGGATCCAATTACAAGGGCTAGGTCATTCAACATCGATTTCCGACCGGCCGCACGAGCGCCAAATCATAATCACGCAACTGTCGGTATTCACAGGTGTATATTTTTGCCACTAGATGTCCCTACTACAAGGTTCAGTGGCGTCACTACCAGACGCGGCTCCAATGTGCCGCAGATCTAACGACGAGATTGTTGATGCCACCGCAGCTCTGGAATTTTCGGGGCCATCTTGTCCCACTTGAACGCTGAAGACTATTTTGATTGGTCGTCATTGTGGGGCCTGGTGACCACCGGCGGCCTCGTTGGTCCTCCGGTCGTGTTAATAAAGGCGGTGCAATTCACTGGTTCTCCGGTAGTACGACCAGAATCTTCTGAACGAAGCGGGTGAACGCACCTGTTGGCATGGTGTGCTCGGGTTATCATCTCGGTAGTTTTGAACACTAACAGAAAATCAGAGTACAGGTAAAAATAATAAGATACACGAACAAGGTATAGAAAATAAATGTAGTAACTGGTTGGACGCTTCTTCGGCGTTACACTCATGAATCATTTGAAGCTAACAGGAACACTCATATTTACCAATTTCCATGATGACTAGATCACGACACAGCGCAATCTGTTCATATCGAGAGTGACAAGAGGTTGACGTGGATGTCGCATGGTTAGATTCGTATCCAGTAACAGCAGAAATAACGAACTGCTTGCGGAAGGCGCCTTTAAATCAAAACGATCACCTAAAGATAAATAAATATCTGAGACAGTAGCGGATATAGACCAGGTTTTTGGTGGGAGAGGGGCAACAGGGCTGCGACTCGTGAAAACAGTGTTTTTTAAAGAAAATTACGGAAAATGGGAGGATCCACCAGGGATCTGAGATAATTTCAAGCTAGAGAACGGGCTTTCTTTTAGGCCACGTATGTATTTATATATAAACAGGAATGTCACTCCCAACATCGTGATATCTTAAACCTTTTATTCGGAAAAACTGTTCAAAGACGAAACGGCTCTTACAAGGCGAAGCCGCAAACTTCTTTAATGAAGATCAGTGACTCAATCAGACGAAAAGTAACAACGAACGGAAAAGGCACAAATAAAAGACGTACCGCATGGTTATGAGTGCTCGGGATAAGATGAGGTAAACTAAGCTAAATCATATATATTCCATTTTAAAAATGAGGGAACAGCAAAAGTTTCGGCGAGCACAAACTTGGACTGAAGCATGCTATATATTTAAAACAACCAAAAATATTTTGAGACAACCGAAATAAAAATTGTTCAATGCCACAGTGCGTTGAGACCTCAGGTCACCATGCTGCACCATCACACGTAATTCGATCCAGTCCGTGCCGTACCACTTTGCACTCAGACAGCTCAGTGGGATCACTTTACCGTGCTCAGTTTTCGGGAAGGACGAGCATCAGCTTTTGTAGCAGCTTGGTGAAGGCAGCTAGAACGAGAGGGGACAGCAACACGAGGTGTTAGGCGACTGCTTGCACCCCCATAGACAAGTCCCCGGCAGGCAGTGTGAGTTCCCAAAGCCCCACAGAGGACGGAGCACTGAGGTCTGTTCAAATACAAATACTGCACCGAACAATGCATCTTAATTGAGGAACGTTGCTTGGTAAGAGCACGGTCCTTTGTACGACATAAGCGACGGCTACTGATACCATAGGCGTAGAAACAGGGAGGAGTAGGGCGATGCTCTCTCCCGATGTTCAAGGTCTTGACATATACGCCTTTATGGCGTAGACTGGAAATAATGACTTCAAAATACGGCTTTGCTCCCCTCCTCCTCCTCTACACATTGTCTGTGGCTCTTTTTGAAGCACGGATGGGGTAACGGGGCGACCATGGTACAGTGCCCCCATGGATTAGTAATAGAGATACTAACTCTATGGTGATGACTGCAAATAAATGTATGAAAAAATTTCCCATCCTTGTACTCTAACTCTTGATTTGTTGGTTCTGACATGAAGTATTTATCTGAACAGACCTCAACAAACACTGATCAAGCACCGAGTTTGTGTGTTAGAGGCAAGGTCGACAAATGTAATCTGATGTATAGACAGTATACTCAGAAATATTAGTAGAGATAGAGGCAATATAACGCGTTGGTTTGCATGGTAGAGCATGTCAGAGTTAGACAGAGGAACAGAAACACGAAATCAACATAATTCGCCATGCACTGAAGAAAGCTGAAGAAAAATGATATGGTCACACATTTCCAGCATGCTGCTTCCTACAAAGAAATACAAGCAGCTAAATCACCCGATAAAGAAAAATGAAACAAAAAGTTATATTCATAAAAGACGCCAGCTACACAGTTAATAACTTGATGGCATCGGAACATAATGAAAAGAGGAAGTCATACAAAACATATTTCTATTCTTCGAGTTTCATTTCCGAATTTTGTTAGGCCAAGAATAAAGACAGTGTCGCAGCGTTCTTTTCAGACACAACATTTTCCATCCTGACATGAAGTACCATCCTTGGGGTGTGACCGGTAAAGTCACAGAGTAAGGACCAGTATCCAAATCACCAAGAAGTTCAAATTAGAGTTATCAAATGATCAGATGTAGACCCTGGACAGTAGAAATTCCGTTCCTGCCACGTGCTACGAAGGAATCGAATGCAAAAGCGTTCCGTTTCCCCTGCGGCAGACGTGCCCTACATGACCGGCAGGCGCTTATTCCCGGTCGACCAATTGACGGGATAACGTCTGGTCGACACACCCAAGCCCAGGTCGACGCTGACCGAGTCTAAGTCAACGCTGACCGAACCGAAACCAACGCTGACCGAGTCCAAGCCAACGCTGACCAAAATACAGGAGCGCAGACGTGTGCCCAGATGTCACCAGCTACCCTGATCCAGTAATAAATGTCAACATAGTTTCTAGAAAGATACAAAGTGATCCATAAACCATGCGGATGATAGAAACGTAACCGTAGTTGAATCTCGGCTGGAAAATTATCATATGCTTAGGCATGAAAAACTGTAGTTTCCAGAAACATGCTAGCCAATTTTCAATAGGTTGGAGTACCTAAATCTGGGCACAGACGATGACTGGGCATATGTAAATCAGTTGCATCCCTTTTAGCTCTAAATACTACCATAAGTTAGAGAGATCAGCCGTACCATGTGTGCCTGGATTCTCAAAATGAAACCATGTATGACTTAAGTAAGTCTCTTGGATTACACCTTCAAAGTAACTTTAAAGTCCCTGGGCGAGGTCCGGGATTCAAAAAATCAAAACCAGTCTACAACGACACTGGCAGACATTTTACATTAGGTTTTTAAAAGCACAGCGATCTAGGCACACGTCTGAAGGTAAAGCGAAGGATTCTTTTCAACACTTCTTCACTTTTATGAAGCTAGTGTTCTTAGAATGGCAAAACCAGGACAAAGTAACGGGAATAAAGGACAGTCAAAGGTACAGGTCAAATGAAAATTTCAGGTTTGGCTCAGCAATGGACATATTTTCAAGAATCGGAGTAGTGAGGAATGAAGCAGGCCCAATACACCCACCAATCACCTGATTTATACAATGTGGGCCGGGTGAGAAGGGCACGCTCCGAGTCCAATCGCTTGCGAGAGTCTACCGAGACGCGAGTCAAGTGGCACAACAGGCTGATCACTCACCAATTCTGAGTTGGACCAGTTAGCGTGATTAGCAGCGGTTTCGTCACTCGACCAAAACCATCACCAGGAAAAGTTGTTAAATATTAGAGTTGTAAAAAGGAAGAACAAGAAGAAAGAACAACAGAACAAGAAGAGAATAATAAGAGAGCGCAAGAAGAGAAGAACACGAAAGAACAAGAAGAGGGCAGTGCAAATAGCGAGAACACACAAACGCACACACAGGAGGAACAGTGGAAGCTTACGAACCTAACGAGCTGGTTGCGGCAGCAAGTACCTGTCAAGTGTTTATCCTCACAAAATCAGTGCCGGATCCAGGCCAATGGTTAGGGGAGGTAATGGTAATCAAAATCGTGAAAAGTGTGTTTTTAAAGAAAATCGGCGAAAATCGGGGTTGGGGCAAATGCCTTTTTGTCTCCCCTAGGATCCTTCAGTGCGCAAGATGCAACACATCCGAATACGTATTTAAGTCAACATAATAAGCCAGCTCAGATCTCAGTAAAGCGTCCACTGATGCAGAAAGAGTTAGAAATATCTATGTTAAGTACCACTATCAGCACAAAGAAAACAAGAGACAGATCAAGAAGGGTGACACAGAGGTAAACATAAGAAGAATAGAAATGAGCAGAGGAAAAAACAAGCCCAGTCTACACTGCAACCCAACACTTAGAGGCAATGTAGGGCACCATTCAAATGTTGCAGAATCTGCCAAGATTTCTGCCGGCAGACACTACAAAAGCACACGCGGCAGAAGTCTGGCAGTCCTGACATTGCCCGGTGCAAATAAGGTTTGAAGGAGAAATAATAGCCCACGCTTACCCATGCTTTTGGTGATGGCCGCCGGCTTCTTCCTCCACCAGACGCAAATAAAGTAGACAGGAGCTCCTGTCAGAATGATGATTGTACCCATACCTGCCAAGATAACACTTACTGTCAATCAACATTCAACTGTAAGTCCTCTTTGCAATGGCCAGAGAGCTGGTAACGTCCCAGTTTGTGCGATGACAGTGCTGATTTGCGTCACTGTAGCTATTGTGGATGCATGTTTGTCCAGAAGTTTAGGACGACTCAGATGGTGTTAGAGGGAATGTGGCACCTTCACAACGTGATTTTAACTGAGATAGCCAAGTTGTAAAGCAAGTCGGAAAACCCGGTAGAAGTCCGTGAAGGTACTAACAAAGGCTTCACTTTTCTCATATAAGTCAACATTTAAAATTTTTATGTGGTTGTTTAGCCTGAACAATTGTCTATGTATGGTCCATGTTTCATCTCGATGTCTTTGAAAGGAACTCGCCACGAGTCCATCAAAAATAAAAATCACGTGCGTACTCTTGCCGGAGTGGGTCGGTAAGAGTACGCAAGAGTGTGGCTGGAGTACGCATTGCTGCCCGCCATGCTTTAGGTCATAGGCCTTGTCGCGAAGTTTTTGTCGCCAAACTAGCCGATTATGTGATTTTATATCGTTCTGAATATACAATAACTATGTTGCAACGTTTGGTTTTCCAAATATGAATTACGGACTCTGTCCTGAGCGAAAATTAAATTATCCTATCTCTTAAGCATGCACACTCTTGCCCAATGGTCTACTGCGTACTCTTGCCAGGCATGCTCCCTTGGTAAGAGAGTCTTCATAAACATGTTGGCAGGCGTTTTAGCGTGAGCTCCGGTCCTGGAGCACACTCCTAGCTCAACTTTCTTACTGATGGCAGACCGTAATACAATAGTTTTGATGATAGAAGCATGGTCTACAAGTTTACCCAGTTAAGAAATATTACTTCAGGTGTGCCCAGAAACCTATTTTGCTCTGTACTCCCGCAGGAAAAACAGGAGCACGTTGAATTTTGGCGTGCAGCCTAGGCACTGATCTTGCTTTATTATGTCAGGGTATCCATCATCTTAGTGGTTGTTAAGTAACCAAAACACTGCTGCGTACTCTTATCTCCTGCGTACTCTACCCGCCTTACTCTACTCCATATTTCATTTGTCTTGGAACTCGATATTTCCGTAGAAAAAAGCTAAAACCTACCTGACACCAGCCCCTCATCAGCCCGTCGCCGGGCGGCCATTGTTGTGAGTTGCTGGTGTGACGACATATGCTGACGTCACAATGAGCATCAGCCAATCGAAGCCCTTGTAGCGTTTCAAGTAAAGTAGTGGTTGCCAGATCGTGACATCATCCACAGGCTGATATTTATTTCTTTTTCTAGAGGGGTATTTCTAAAAACAAAATATTGAGCCTATTGTACATTTTTCAGAGAAATCATGAGTGGTTTCATTATTCTTGGCTAAAAGTACGCCTAATTTCACTAAATTCCAGGATTCGCCCAAGATGCCACATTCCCTTTAATGCTGGTATCTGGATGCTGAGAGGAAATACAACCAAGTCTAGCACATTCTATCAAAAACAGTCGTCAACCTTTGGCTCATAAATTATTTTTCAGCATACAAGCCCAAGAACTAGGCCGATAGTTCAAAGAATACTGATTCTGGGTCTGCAGCCCATCAACTTCCAGTTGGCAACCGTGCAAAGACCGAGAGCTGTCAAACATCCGACTCCTTCACCCTTTGCTTCCGACACTTGCCCTGCAGGAGGCGAATGAAAGACGCGCTACAGGCTGAAGTCCCCTGGGGACTGCCCTACTTTACTGAGTTGATATGAGGAGTGAAGAAACGCATGATTCCGTTTCCAAAGATGATGAGTTCACGGCGATGCATGGCTGCAAGCGGAACGCGGAACTAGACAGAGCACCTTCAATATTACCAAGAGAGAGAGAGAGAGAGAGAGAGAGAGAGAGAGAGAGAGAGAGAGAGAGAGAGAGAGAGAGAGAGAGAGAGAGAGAGGGAGAGAGAGAGAGAGAGAGAGAGAGAGAGAGAGAGAGAGAGAGAGAGAGAGAGAGAGAGAGAGAGAGAGAGAGAGAGAGACAGAGAGAGAGAGAGAGAGAGAGAGAGAGAGAGAGAGAGAGAGAGAGAGAGAGAGAGAGAGAGAGAGAGAGAGAGAGAGAGAGAGAGAGAGAGAGAGAGAGAGAGAGAGAGAGAGAGAGAGAGAGAGAGAGAGAGAGAGAGAGAGAGAGAGAGAGAGAGAGAGAGAGAGAGAGAGAGAGAGAGAGAGAGAGAGAGAGAGAGAGAGAGAGAGAGAGAGAGAGAGAGAGAGAGAGAGAGAGAGAGAGAGAGAGAGAGGTGACCGGGACCCAGAGAGCGCTGCAATTCCACTGCGTTTTATCCTCGGTGATAAAGAAACTAACGAGAACTGACTGAAACCACACTCAGCACTCTCATTTATATTCCCCATTTTTCTAATTCCACCCCTCCTTCATTCCTTCCACCAATCGTCTGCTCGTGCATTGCTCCCTTGTGCTAAATTGAAATAAACGTGTACGGACGTGGATCAAATAAAAACAAGTTCCAGCCAATAAAGACATGCTTCGAGCGGGCCGCATCCCGTTTGTCCACTCACTAAATTGGGCAAGTTCATCCAATGTCACTACGTGATTCCCTACAGGGCAGTACACACAATGGAGCTTTGGCTTTCACTTTCTGAAACCGACTGAAATAGCTGGGGCGTTATAAACAGCGACAAACAACGAGAGAACACGTTACTAAATTCAACACGCCCAAAGCCAATGAAAGATACAAAATTCAGGCTAATGCTACACATGGGGATCAAGTATATGCAACTGTGAAAGGTAGATTGTTTTGCGTCCTCTGGAGACTTTACTATTCAATGATTTGTATTAATATCACCGTGAGTGATGAATCCGATGACAGCATAAAGAAACTCTAAATAACACCTGATAACTATCTATTTCGCTACGAATATGCCTTTTGGGTATACAAAATATTCCAATAGAAAACACGTTGCAGGGAATTCTCTATCACATGCATGTGAGCTTCTGTCTAAATGTTCAGGGCTCACAGCGATGTTTGACTTTGCGTAACACGCAATCAGACTCCAACACAGGATTCTGTCCTGGACATAGTATTTTCCCAGTACTATCGGCCATTTACCTACTGGATCGAGAGCTAACTTTTAGAAGTAGCTATGAACCAGGAAGACAGCGAGGAATGCATTCAAAACCAGATGTATGCAGCTGTTTCACGACAGTTTAGGGATGTTACGCTCTCCATAAAAGAAATGTATCCGCAGAACACTCCACAAAACTGACACCAAAGGGCATTTATGATTTTGTTTTATTCAAGCAATCAAAGAAAGACAGAAGTTCGTGATAACGAACACGGGCCAAAGCCAACTGCTCTTGACATCAAGCTTGTTAAAAGGCTTGACATACCTAAAAAACGTGACTACGCACTGAACAGACGCAGAAAAACAAGAGCTGGTCAGTGGGTCTAGCCGGTTGGTTTGGGAGGGGCAAACCAAAGTAAAAAAACGTCGCGCAGTGAAAACTTGCGCTACAATATGCCTTTTCGGTAGGATTTTGGGAACTGGAGACGAAAAGCAAAAAACGTCACGAAGTGAAAAATAGGGCTCAAGATACCTTTTTCCTATCAAGCCCCAATATTTACACTGAACTTCTAATTCTTTTGAAGTTGAGAGTTGAAGCACCAAAATTTTCTTACAAGATAAAAGGAGTCGGGGAAAAAGGAGGTCGATCGCTTTGGGGGCAAAAACATAGTTTTACCCCGAGCTTTTCCGTTTGGGGGCATTGCCTTTTGCCCCCCTCCTGGATCCGCCACTGGAGCTGGGCTCTTACCCGTCTCCCAGGGTTTGGCCGCCATGGGCATGACAGTGATGAAGATGGTGGCCAAGATGTAGATGATGGGCCAGAAGAGGTTGACGCGAATCGGTCGCGCCAGGTTGGGCTGAGTCCATCGCAGCACGGGCAGGCAGAGCACACCAGCTCCTATACTCAGCTGCCGGTCAGAGACAGAGGGGAGTTCCTGTCAGAGCGATGTCCTCACTCACACGGGAGAGAGTAGCTACAAGAGAGGCGTTGATAACCATTACGCTAGCAAATACTTAGTAGCTTCTCTTAATGATCCAAGTTTTTGTTTAGAGTACAGACAAATATGCTGATCCATAAAAAGCTACATCAACCTCACACATTTTGTAAGCGGATGACGGGAGGCAGGGCTCTGTCCTTATGGTGGTCCCGTTTTAATTCGTGTGCCTGCTGTTAATTCAGTCTCTTTGACGAAGTCCTACGCACTTCGCCAGAACACATGTAACAACGCACTTGATACAGAACACGTGTAACACCACACTTTACAATAGACAGCTCCACAGTTGACTAGAAAGATAAAACACCGGCGCAGAGTGTGTCGGTGAATCATTCCGGTTACCTGAAGAGCAGGGCAGACAGACCTGCCGACAACGCAACGACAGAAGTGTCGCCATTGGCTAAAAAAAACCGGGGTTTTCTTTAAAAAAAATTCTGTCTGATTGAAATTATTGAATTAAAAGAGCGATGGGAGGATGTACGCCACAGAGCCGCCCTATTCAGACGTTTAGGTCAATTCTAGAAAAGGAGAAGCCCATCAGCGTGAGTTTTCCAGTACCAGCCAGTACTGTCATTACAGAATCCGACGAGCTTCACCACTATATCACTGCTAAAAATGTTATATGTACTTTGCACTAAACCATCTATCTGATCACATATTGGCCAAACAAATCCGCTCTTCTAGCAGGTCTGTCTGTAGCGGCTCCTTCACAGAACATAATTTCCGGGCATTAACACTCGCAGTGGAGAGGAGTCTGGCATTAACGCGCAGAGGAGGGGGAGGAGGTCCCAAAGTGTTCCCTGAGATCTTAAAAAAAAACAAGAGGAGCAAGGGCTGTGCTGGAGACCTGTTGGGAATTATACAGATTGTACGAAAAAGCCGGGAATACACTAAAACAAGACTAAGGTCATAAAGGGAAGGTCCCAAACAATTTTCTCATAAGGTTTGAGGTCAAGGTCATGCAAGGTCACTGACCTATGACGTAACAATATGACATATTCCCAATAATGTGCAACATAACTGACAATATAGCAGCCTTTGGGCGGAAAATGAGGGTATGACCTTGAAAAAACTTTGACCTTTACCTGTGACATTGAGCTTGACATTGAGAAGCCTTAACTATGAAGGCGTACCTTAATATACGGCATACGTAATAATGTCATTTGACCGGTATACTGGGGTCAATGACCTTGAGCTGTGGCCTTTGACCTTGACTTTCTGCGGGGGTAACTTTGACGTATATGCTCGATTTTATGCCGTTATTACGTCACCACTTGGTCTACAGTGCATGGAAACTGGTGCCTTCGCGCCATTGCGATGGTCACAAAATATAGGTCTGACTTTGAGCTATAAGTAAAAAAAACACCGTCTGATTTCCCAAATTCTTTCACCAATTGACGCCCTCATGAATTCTCTCAAATGCAGCGCCCAGTGGCATTTTCCGGCGGCGAACGGTTCTCCGTCCACCTCGGAAAAATAGGTGGGGGATGGGGGCACTTTAGGACCCCACTCCACTTCGCGTGCTAAGGAGCAGTGACTATCCTGAAAAATCCGCAATTACTAAGCTCATATCACGTTATGATATGATGAGATTGAAAACCCAGCATAATCCTATTTATTGCGTGTAGAAGGGGCTAGCTTACGGCAGACATATAATGTCATTGAACATTTCTTGCTCTGCAGCAAGACGGAAGTCTCACTTACCCAGGTGGCGAAACCGACGTAGTTGATGAGGGCGAATATGTTGGATGACGTCAGATAAATCAGAGATAGCAGAGCCTGTGAAAGAGTAAATGTAATTTGTCAGCACTGTCAAATTGCACAACAAAATTCTGGCCGTTTCTACAGGAGAGATGATAGTGTTAGACTGTATGTCCAAAGCCGTAATGTTTCTTCAAGATTTATAGCCTTACGGAAGAGAGAACTTTCAGCGATACATCTACACCAATATTTTAACCCCAACTCTCACGACCGAGCAAAGGCGTGGTCACATTTTTCTAGCGGAGGGGGCAGTGACACGGCCACAACACATTCCGCGTCCGACGACCGAATCAATGCGGCAGCTTTAACCTGGGCGGCCATTCACATCACGGGACAGCTCGGCCATTGAAAGAGAATGCAAATTCAACAGGCTTAACTGGCAGATGGAAATATGAGCTGGCCGGCACGAACCTGCCTGGAGCGATGGAAAAATATACACGGGCTGACAGATTGAAATGTATCTGCCCGCCCCGCCCGTATGTCACGTGGTCACGAGGACACTGAATGATGGGCACTGACCCTTGGTCGGCGCCCCCCCCGCCCCGCCCTTTCCACCCCGTGCCGAGCTGGACAACAGCTGAGTACGACAGCAGGAACAGGGCATGTAGCTATGTTATACTCTGGAGTTCAGTGACAGAAATGTTGATTATGGAACAACACTCTTTCGACAGCGTTTAATAGTAAGGCAAAGGAGCTCGTCAGTAGCACTTGTGAAGTGTCAGCACTGTGATCCTAGATGAACATGACACTAGTCAGATCGGAAGATTTAAATTCATTGAACGCAAAGGTGGTGGAGAGAGTCGGCCTCAGCGTTATCAAGCGTTGTGCATGGGCGTGACAAATGTTACAATAAGATGAGGGGGTAAAAGACACAAAAATATGCGTTCCTAAATTAATAGACGGTCCTCAGCATTTGGTGCAAATTTGTACTTGTATGTTTCCACACCGGCACTTTTTCGAACTTCCCATTTCCATAAAAGGTCTCGAAATTGTTCCAAAACGTAAACCTTCCCGGGCCTTAATGTTATAAAGATATCAATATAATATGGTTGAGGACGAAGCTAAGCGCTCCCAGCCGATAGCATCCCAAAGTGAATATATGCAAATAGGGTAAAAATGACTATCACCCTCGACGACGATATTCTCGAGTTGAGAAAACATGTCAAAATTCCAACTGCTGGCATGGCAACCAGTCGTTCCCAAGTATCGCTCCCAGGAAAAGAGTGTCACTTTGTCTGCAAAGTTCGACAACTCTTCACCCAAACTTTCAAAACGCAAATAAGAACGTACCGCAGAGGGAAGGAAGCGCCAAGTGATATATCGTATAGTAAAACATGCTCCGTTGTTGTGAAGTGCTGCAGCGAGGAGCATGACGATGAGTTGCTAAGATGTTCCCTGGCCTCTCCCCTCGAATCCGGAAATGTAAAAAACACTAAAGATTATATATTCGGGCACAGCCCTTCATCAGAATCATGAAGTAAATATCAATAATTCTCAGTCCTAGTTTAGCGAGACCTCGAATCGAGGTTCTCGAAATTCGAGGTCTGGCTATACTAGGACTGAGAATTATTTATATTTACTCCATGATTCTGATGAAGGGCTGTGCCCGAATATATAATCTTCAGTGTTTTTACATTTCCGGATTCGAGGGGAGAGCCAGGGAACATCTTAGCAACTCAAGTGATGATTTAGTTAGCTTGGGGATCGCCTACAGTGCGAAGCCATTTACCGCTGTTCCATAACTGTCACTGCCCACCATCGTTGTCTTCAGGAGTGTGGGTCTATACCTATCTTTTTGGGGGTGCCCGGGCACCCCAATGAACGTCGAATCAATGTTAGAATATCCTTTAAATTTTTTCATTTGTTCATTTGAAGGAATTTGAATTGGTTTCAGGGGATGTGGTGGTGTGGGGGAGCAGCTTTTGACTTCCACGCCACTGACCGGGGTTCTAATCCCCGGGCGGGTATTTTGCACAAGTGTGTCCAGTACCCATAATATCCTCCAAACAGGGTGAGAGTTGACGACGGTATATAACCCGACGTCGGCGGTAACACAACGCCAAGCAGTCAGCGGAGTCTGGAAACACTTAAACACTCTTTATATAATGAGTCCTTAACAATGTGGTTATTCACGTGTTTCAAGTTTCCGCACCCCACCCGTTAACCCGCCCCCAACGGGGTCCGGCGCCACCTCGCCCCACCGGGGGCCATCGATGCCCCCCAACTCAAAATATGGGCGTAGCCAAATCGCAAAGCAATAAAACTCGCGTGAATCAGTAAGAAATACTCATATTTTAGTGCTCAGGTCAATGGTTACCTCCAGAGGCAAATAGCAAATCGCCATTTTCACTCAAATATGCAAGACAACAACGGGCAAACCCCAATGTCATTAGAGCTATTGAGGCCTGGTAAGGTACATTTGATAGCAAATTGCCAGTACTTTTCTGCATGTGGAAGGTAAGGACCTCCCGCCAGTGGTTTGGCCGCCAGAGGTCACCTCGTACCTAATATGACCTGAGGTCACGAAAGGTCAAAGTGACTTTGCCGTATATCAAATAAAAGCCAGTGACAAGACAAACACGATGGTGTTTGTTTCACCGCTCTAGCACAATTAGATCAAAAGTATTGTCAAAATACTGTTTTGACCTCTGGTGACCTTGGATGACCTTGGAAAAGCAAAGGTAAATATGACCCCTGGGATCCGGAAAGGGTGCCAAAACGTTGTTCTGAGCAGTCTGAGTATTTTCAATCATTTTGTGGCTTTTATATCATGAAATAGCTTTTCCCAATGCTTTGTCAAGGGGAGAGGTCGCCTCGTGACCTGACCTCAGGCACGAAATCGAAAAACCCGGATATACACCTTGTAGACCCTGGAGGGGTCATGAAGTAGGAAGTTTCAAATCGATCGACTTTGAAATGTAGCCTTACAGAGCCTAAAGGTAAGTGAGGGACCTTGGTTGACCTCGTCTGGGACCTGACCTGGGTGACCCGGGTAAAAATTTCAGGGATGAGAAATGATGCAGTGAGAGGTAGGGCCCTCAACCGCGGTGCTGCGCCTCGTCGTTTTCTGCTATCCCGAAAAACCTTAGGGGCCATCGATGGCCCCGTGGCAGGGTTAAAACCCCACACCCCGGTTTCTCTTTCCTGATTCCGGAGTCTGTGCATCAGGGGCATACATTTTGAAAATGGTTGAAGATGCCCAAATTTGAAGCAATCTTAATATCTAGCATAATTAGAGGTGATAACATAATATAAAGTGTGATTTAGCCTCCTCACATATCTGTTGAAGAGCACAAAACTAGTTCAAATCCTTGAAATGGAAAACACAAATAATGAAACGCTATATTAACACTACACCAACGTTTCGTTGGGGAGGGTGGGGTGCCCAGGTATCCCTTAAGAGATTTGAATCCATATCTCGGAGCTCGTGCTGCTTACCACAAACAGAACAGCGGGCGCTGGGGTCAGTCGGTTGATCTGGATCATGGTGAGGATCTCCGGCATCTGGCCTTCGCGGGCTCCCGCGTAGAAGAGTCTGTGGAACACACGCGAGCGAAATCAACCGCAGAATAAACACCGGAGAAAAACACAACAGCCGTCCGTCGGTTGTGGATTAAAACAAACAATAACAATGGATACACACCCAGGTTGTAAAACAGCATCAACAATAGTGCGAGGTGGTACTGCGCAATTTTTCAATGTAGCGCTGTTTTTGTGGTGGTAGCGACAGCTGTGATCAGAGGCGGATCCAGGACTGCTGATCAGGGAGGGGCATGGTCGGGAGAGGAGCGAATTTTGGACGGCAAAACCTACCAAATCCTATCGTGGGGGCGCTGATTCCCGGATCCTGAGGGGGCTGGAAAGTGACATTTTAGGGGGCCCCATCGACCTTACAAGAGGGCGCCGTGACCGTTTCAAGGGGACCGAGGGTCGATGGAGGGGAAGTGCCCCCCTCTTGCCCTTCCTGGATTCGCCTATCGCTGTTATTAACAAGTATGTCGGTTTCTGTCACGGTCTGACAATAAGAAAACTCACTAAAGCACGGCAAAACATGGCTTGTTGACAAATCACCGAGCAGCCAACCATGAAATTGGGTCAAAATACCAGTGCTCGGACAGCTGTTTGCCAATGTCACGGCTGTCCGCGGAATTTCCGCAAAATGTCCGCAGAATGTCCGCACACCAGCAAATTGAAATAGCAGAGAAAACGAGCTTTAAGAAAGTGGAGCGAATGCAGTAATGCATTCACAATTTATCCGTTTGCTAGAACAAAATAGGCCGCAAAATCACAGAACAGTATATTCCTATTATTCTCTACTACAGATCAGCATTCCATTCCGTCCTTGACGAAGGTAACATTGAGAGCAAGGGCGCCGAAATGATTATGTAACAAACTTTCAGGGTCCTATTTCAGTGACGAAGGAAAATATTTTCAACGTCAGTTTCTTGCTAAGGTGGCTTGACACATCCATTGAGACGCCGTTGTGCGTTCGCTTACGCTGGAATTCACGCGCAAGTTCAGTAAACAAGTCGATATTGAGTAACCCTGGCAATCGGTGGACGTTGCCATGGTAACCGACCTGGAGCTGGTGAGCAGGATGCCGTTGAGGCCTCCGAAGGTGGACATGGCGACAAACATGGGGATAATCCATGCCATGTACCCGTAGTGTCTCGCGGCAAAACTCTGCAACGCCAGATGTGTGGCGTCAATACAATGCACAGTTACCGATGACAGATGTTTCACGATGCACAGGCAGTCCAAGAGAAGAGGGAGAGGGGAGACAGACATTCGGGCCCTGGCCCCTAAAGTCTCTCCTGAACAGGTGCGTGGAGTTCTGAAAATGATTGTGGGTATTCAAATTTGAACGATACCAATAGCCACCATACCAAAAGGTGACAGTAAACCTAATGTAAGGTGCGTTTGACCTTTTTCAGGCCTGTTGAACAAAATGAAACCAATTTCAGAACCTTAAATTATAAACTCTTAAATGTAATTTGTGTTTCAACACTACTCCGGCGTTTCATTTAATGTACCCGGGCACCTCCTTCAAACAGATATAAATCCCACACCCTTGCTTCTGAACATCACACTAACTTCACGTTGTCTAAAAAAAAACACTTTGAATTTGCATCATTTTGGCCTTTTTGCCCCCAAGAGCTGGTACCTTTATAATCACTTCTGTTATAGTAGAACGAGGACGGTCAGCGCTGTTTCAGCACGTTGCCTACCGCACTGTGATAAAGCAATCAAATGTTACGTGTATATAAGCCGCATTAGCCCTCAGACTTGTGACAGACGTGTCACAACTGTGGGTCTTACGCAAAACATATATGACACCCACGGTCTGTTTCTCACGCATAAAATGCGCCGAAACAACAGGCATAAATACCTCAAACACAAGACTAAACAGGGCACTGTGTTTTCTCTCCTGAAGCCTGACACCCTCGTTAGTCCTTGGCCTTTCCAGCTTCTTAGGTAAACACAAGGATGTCTCCTCTGTCACTTGTGGTATATTCCGAGCGAAAACAACTGTCCACGACATGAGGTCTGGCTGTTAACAAGTTCCATGACTGAAATGCGCTGGTTTACTCCTTTTGTGATAACTACGTATTAGCAGATCCAGGATTTCCAAAGGAAGGGGGCAGATTGCCCAGGGACGCCAAATTCTAAGGCGAGACTCATCATAGGGAGCGAAATTGCCTTGTCGGCGGTACTTATAGTTGCATCCTGGAGAGGGGGATGAAAAACAATTTCTGTGGATGGTGGGGAGGGTAATTCTAGGGGGCGCTGAGACGAGATGTGGGGGTGCAGGGTGGGTTGATCAGGAGGAGTTGCACGACCCTCCCTTGCCCCCTGAATCCGCCTATGCAAATACGCATAAGCTGCTCCGTAGTCGACCTAATTATCCTCGTCGCGAACATTTCTGCCCTCCTAAATTTGTGGATACGGTCACTTTTAATCAAAAGGGGTTGGAGGCGAACAGTCGGCTCAAATCTGGCTGCGGCTGTCTGAACATGTTTATAAAGGCGACGGCGGCACCCAATCATACAGACCAGTAGTTTATACCGAAAAGCGTCTGGTCGGCGGTTCAGAAATGTGTGTACAGCTCACGACCTCACTTGTGAGACACTGCTTATCTGCGGCGACCGAGCGCCGAAATTATCAAGCGACAATTTTTACAAAGAGCACCACAGTGGAAATGTGCTAGTTTTTACCTGTTTCTTGTCACAATCATTTCCGGAGGAAAAGAATTTCAGACAGCCTTCATACTTCATTCCCATACATGTCAATGATAGTCCTGCTTCAATGCTAGACTTCCGATGAGAGCAAATAGTCACATGTGAAATTCACAACAGCCGCACTGAGATTGATGGGACAATTAGTCTGTTCAGGTACGACGGATTTCCATACTGAATGCTGCCGGCGACACGCAAGTCACGCCCTGGTGGCCGGATTCCAGGCGGGACATCCACAGGCGTTGGCAACACTGAACAAGGGACGCGGACAGGATGTGATCTGTCAGTGGGGAGGGGGGAGGCTTCACTTCCGTGGGGAGGGGCATGTGCTGAGTGCTGACACCAGCACCGTATGTTAGGTCACCGATTCGTGCCTCATTGACAAATCTAACCTTCATCAGCGCCATGTATGCAGGTACTGAGCAATACCTAATTGCTAGGATACTTATCTGATCAGATTGTTATCCATGGCGGTAGATATGCAAACCAGATAATTCAGCTAAAATAACGTGTCCAAGCTGTAATGTTTTATTCTCAGTAACCAAAGGTGGGCGCCAGTTCCATATCTTTCAAGCCTCTCACGCTGCTCCCGCCATTATGACTGGTTGAAATCGCTTCCACTACTGGTGCTCCTTTTTCATTATCACAAAATTGTTTCATGCTACTCTGCTATCACAAATTAAAAAGCCCTACCAAAATTTTTGATTTTCATTTTACATTTAAGCAAATAAGTCATTTAAAACGTATACTTATCTGTATATCATTTGCAAATTAGAGGAGTTATGCCAAGCTAATAAATTCCCACAAAAAGTATTCATTCAAGCTCCTTTTTTGACAGAGACAAACATCTTACTCAATTCCCGACTCCTAATTGTTTTAGGTGGCGGCCACCTGAATTGGCCGTCGGTAGCGATAGCGGCTGTGAATTCTTTAGAGTCCGCTAACCCCTCGGCGCTACCTTTGTGTTAAAGAAACCGCTACCGCTACTCGGCCACCATTTGTAGAGTCGGTAAATAGCGGAATAGCGGACTTACGTAGCAGACCGCCCGGTCTGCCAACTCCCCCACCTGTTGGCCACGTTAGACACCAGTTCTGCGTAAACATGACAGAAAAGTCAGTCTCAGAGGCAGACGCTCGGCTGACTTACAACCATTTGGACGGCGCAAACACACGCACACCATCTCATCAGACTTGAGCCAAGCCTTTGAAGGGGCTATAGGATACTGCTGTTTGCGCACAAACTGGCCCCAAGCAGCAGCGTTTTCGCTGCATCTCACAATAACGTCGAGGCCACGCAAGAACTCCACGACTTTAAATGGCTTCGTTATATGGTGCCGTCTTCCAATCTCGCCTCGGACTTACGAATTGCTTACGAGAAACGGGTAGTTTGGACTTATATTGGGCATATGCTTCTTAATTTGCGGTATCCTCGGCTGTCAACGGAGCCGTTGAGACCAGTGGCGGATCTAGGACTTCATTTCGGGGGTGGGAAGCTAGGGGGCTTGAGCCTCCCCTGCCATTGTCCCGGAACAGCCTCCAGCTATGCATTAACTATAAACACTCTGACATTTCGGGAAGGGCGACTTGAGCTCCTTGGCACTCCTTCTATCTGCCACTGGTTGAGACTATCATCCTTTGAGTTGGTTTGATTCTGCAATGTGAAATTGTGACGGAGCAGAACTGCAATACTTGCCTCAAATGTATGCAGTGACACGATTTTAGTATACTTTCGAATTCAATCGACCGATCTAATCCTGTTTACCAAATATACTTCACTCTAATGAGCTGGAATCTTTTACATCGCATTAACTTCATAAAAATCCCGGTTCCAACGGCTGCACCAGTGGTCAGTTTGGGCGGTGTCCGGCCTAACATCACCCGCTCTGCACAGGTCATTACCCCAAAAAGTCAGGACTGGAGATTGACCGATGGGCCCACACATAGGCAGAGTTATTGTCTGGTCAGCTCACTCACAGGGGCGCGCATGGGATTGTGGCCCACATATGGTCACGCTAAGTGATACCGGCGTACTGGCAAGGTTTAATGGAATCTCCGTTGCCGTTGAAAACGCTCATCTCGCATGTTTTCCACATGGTTGTATTCTGCTGTATTTATAATGTTCCTGGAAGTGACTGCTGCGGTGAGGCTGCGTCCCGCACTGTGGAACGCGGCGAGCCCCGTGCTGTTCTGCGGTTTTAGAACACAGGGTGTGTCGGCCCATTGTCCTGCTGGGCGGAGCTCACCGATGGAGGTTCAATGGGCAGGAATATTACACAACTGATGTTTTAAGCCGAAATACATCGGCTTAGTCGAAAAAATGAAATGTTACAGCACTGCAGCATGCAAGGTTTTATGCAGATGGTGTCTTATCTGCGTCTTTTTCTGGTAGGTTCAAGCACTGAGTGGCAGGGGCGGACCCAGACCCGAGTTTTAGGGGGCCAAACCCAAACCCATCCTCCTGGGGGGCGGGGGGGGCTCGGAGCGAATATTTTTTTGCTCTTCAGACCTAGTGTAAACACCTTTTTCAGTGCTCTACAGACCTAGTATAAGCTTCCTCTCCAAGTGCATGATCGCTCTCCGGAGGGGGGGGGTGGGAGCGAATATTTTTTTGCTCTACAGACCTGGTGAAAGCACCTTTTTCAAAAATTTCTCCGGCGTTTGGGGGGGCAAAGATAGTTTGCCCCCTCCAGCGCTTTGGGGGGCCATGACCGGAATGCCCCCCCCTGCGTCCGCCAATGCTGAGTGGGCAGTGAAGTACCCAGATGTCAGGATCACACCACGCAACCAAAAACTGGGCACTAAGGCACTGCACATGCATAGGAAGTCTCGAATTGCGGTCAAAGGTGGGGAGGGTGTCTCACTCTAATTTAACTTTGCCACTACAGAGGTTTGGCATTGAATGGGGGGTGTAGTTAACGTTTCGGCTAGGGCTAGGGTCCAAAGTACGTCTCACGCAGGGCTTAAATCCCGACTCTCTGCGGCATTTCCGGGCGTATAGCCCAACATCTCTTCATTTCACTGCGTTTTATTTGGAGCGTTTCGAGAAAATGATTTTTTTCTGTACATGTATTTTTGCTGGCCTCCTCACACAATTTTCAAATATAAATAGATAAAACGTTGATTTGCTACAATCTATAATTTTTCAAGCTCGATGCGTTATCAGAGTGATGTGAAGACGCGTCGAACGCGAAGTACGATAAACTTTCATCACATCTAATCCGTGTTCCAGCAATTACGGTTTCTGTATCAAAAAGGACTCCACCTGCAATCGGGTCACGTATGTACATCAGAACCAGTTGGTGATTGATACAAGATACAACGAGATATATAAATTTGGAAAATGCTCAAACGAGAACAAAGACCATATTTTCCGTTAACACATCAACAATGACAATCATTTTTGCACGATTTCTAAGTTTTGGAGTGTAGGAGACGTCTACCCCTTAAAGGGAATGTGGGACCTTGGTCGAATCCTGGAATCTAGTGTAATTAGGGGTACTTTTAGCCAAAAATTATGGAAGCGTCCATGATTTCTCTAAAAATATACAATAAGCTCAATATTTTGATTTTTAAAATGCTCCTCTAGGGAAAGTCTGCCTGTGGATGCTGTCAGGATCTGGCAACCTCTTCCCTTCAAGGGCTTTGATTGGCTGATACTCACCGTGACGTCAGCATATGTCGTCACACCAACAGCCATGACAACTGTGGCCTGCTACTAAGGGTACATGAGGGGTGCATTTCAGGTAGGTTTTAGCCTTTTTCTACGGAAATCTCGAGTTCCAAGACAAATGATATATTGAGTACGGGGTTTTCGGACTTGCTTTACACCTCGGCTATCTCAGTTAAAATCAAGTTATGGAGGTGCGACACTCCCTTTAATTCTGAACTCGGGCCAAAGCATTCCCACTAAGGCATAATAACCCTACTACAGCAATTGATACAGGTGTAAATTCTGCAAACATAACATAGCTGAAAATTTACTTTTGACCGAAAAAACGCACTTTGTCCGGAGCACTGTAAGCGGCTGCCCGACACGGCTGCTGAAGAGACTGTCGCTGGCCTTCAGTATCAGCTAATCATGGCCAGAGCCCAAAGGCATCTAGTATAATGGTTCGGGAGCTATCGGTGTTGTATCAATTTGCCCCTGTAACAAAACTCCCCTCTTCACTACCCAGATGTCAGGATCACACCACGCAACCAAAAACTGGGCACTAAGGCACTGCACATGCATAGGAAGTCTCGAATTGCGGTCAAAGGTGGGAAGGGGGGGGTAACATTGCGAAGGGTAACGATTACGGCGAATCATCGGTTTCGTTACACAATAACAACAGCATAATAGTCAATAGAGCGCATCGTCTGAACAAAGGTAATTTTCAGATTCGGCTCCGGTTTGTTTGGTTGTAAAACAGTGAGTCATCACGCACTTGTGATCACTCAGCTTTTTGGGATCGATGCTTACGCCTGTTTGCCAGGTGGCCTTATTTAACCACCCTGTGATGGCGGCAGAACAAGCAAGAAGATAATGGCGTTGCATGGTCATACATGCTTTTAGCAGGAACTTGAGAGAAGAAGCATCAAGTCAAAGTGCAAACCACAAAGGACATTTGAGTCACTCGAAGACATATTAACCAAAAAAAATAATTTCTCACATCCTCTTCTTCAGATTTTCGTTTGAGTGCCTGCATGGGCTGACTTTGGTCATGGCTATTGGGGGCGCGATTTAAGGGAGGAGGTACCACGGATATTACCCTCGCCACCCACGCTCCCTGAAGTTAGCACTGCTAACCTGCTTCAGCCGGCCGGGCAGAAGTTAACTAATCGCAGGCGCCGAGCAGTGTTAGTCGAGTCAGGTATGTACACAAAAACCATCTAACAGTCAGCAGGTGGTAAATAATTGAAGCTGCGCCAAACCGATCAAGTCTCTATCGGCTGTCACGGGGTCCAGCCAATTTCGGAGGCGCGTGGGGCCACACGCTGTCACTTATGAAATATGACACATACTATCGTCGCACGTGGCTGTCATCCACGGTAGAATTTATCGCGGGAGCAAATAAGGACACCATAGACCGTCTGCAAAGATACCCCAAATGTGTTTTCCAGTTTTGAAAAGTACCTACTTCAGTGTTCTAAAACTTCGGCTAGACTATGAATGACAGGCATTAAAGACGTCTGAGTGTACTCGTAAGATTAGTCCACTCTGCATTCCAGTATCAGTTGTTTACTCATTCCAGTGGTGTGACCGATCCAGAGCCTGGCTGTTGCTACCGGCAAGCAGAGTAATTTCGCTGGTGTGCCCACGGCCACGTGGATACATTACTCACCACAGCCACGGCCTTTGAGGAGAGGACCTCGATGGGGTTGAGCGTGGTGTAGAAGGCGACGTTGGTCAGCACGTAGACCAAAGTGACAAGAATGATGGAGATAGCGATGGCACGGGGCAGGTTCCTGCACGGAAAAAGGTGTCAGATTTGAAGATTGTAGTGTTGTTCGGGGTTTTAGGCGAGTTGTGTTTCAGAATTTTCTGAGTCGACTCAACTCAACCAGTGCAGAGCAGTTGACTCAACCCACCAACTCAGACAAGAGTTCAGTGAGTCGACTCAACTCTGACTCACAGCTAAATTCATCCGACCAACTCGACCAACCACGACTCAACTCAACCAAACTGACTCATTTGCAAAAGAAATAAATACATGATAAATATATAAATATAAAAATAAAAAAAATCAACACACCAGCAAAAATCAACTGTTCAGAAAGTCACATGAACACAGAAGATTAATGAAGCAAAACTAATTAATTGGCATTCAAACATTGGTTAACAATTATGCAGCAAACATGAATAACTTTTAATTCTTCCAGACTGTCACTGCCCAAAAGCTACCACATGCGCAATTACTTCAAAAGGAGCATTGCATATAAAACTAGGTAAATGGAAGAAAGGACCCTAAAAGCGCTAAAGTTACACCAACACAGGCGAAAAAATTGAGCCTCCATACTGCAAAAACAGATTCAAGCTAAAAGAACATGATATAAACTGTATTTTGATTTGTAGGATGGTATAGGTATTGCTTTTCTGTTAAAGAATGAGGCTAGGTAATTTTATAAATTAAAATTAACATCCCAAGAGTTGTATCAAAATTTAAGCAATAATTACCTAGTTGCAATTCAATTATAAGAATTACACAAACCCCAGGAAAAGTATACCATATATGACAAAGGACAATAGCAATGACAATTCTATCAACGTTGATGTGTTGGATTCAAATATATTCATATTTTAAACCCAATCAAATTTTCAGCTTCAGTCAGAACCTCAATTAAATACATACCTACCGCTCTCAACAAAATTGGAACGATTTCATAGAAAATTTCTAATGCATTATAGCTATCCAAATAAACACAGATGTCAAGTAAGGGTCCATCAACAAAAACAGTAGCAGAAATAATTCCTCGATTCTGAAATAAAGACATCTCAACATTTTTGTCGAATCAAAGGTCCAATTTTTAATGCTAATAGCAGTATTTGCTATTGATAAATAAAATGAACAGGGTGGCGGCAGACGGCGCATTTAGACAGAAGAATAAATTTAGCATGTAGGCATATAAATATTGCATTACTCATGAACTATCACGTGATATTTACGCTTTGGCTTAGGCTAGTTAACCTGAACCCATACTCGGCGAATTTGTTTTCAAAGACAGCAATGGCGCACACACTATTCTCAGAAAACCACCACTGACGACAGCAATCAGCAGCGACGACGACGCGTGTTGTTGGAGTGTTTAAAGTAAAGAAGTAATATTACATATTAAGATGAGAAGTTTTGAGAGTTTTGAAATTTTTTGTAGTGTGTTCCACCACTTCAAAGCCAGTGATAGGAACCTGTTTAATTTTGAGTGTATGTATTATTCGTGCCTAGGGATTCCTTCAGACCGGATGGGCCTTTAAAATAAGCATTGAACCATATAATTATGGTTTATTGAAACAAATTGAAACTTTGATTTAAACAATTGAAACACTGGGGAAAATTTTTAAAGAAGGTTAAAGGAGGTTTGCAAAAGGTAGGCAAATTCAGACACTCACTTGACATGTTTACCTGTTGAGCCAACTTTTTGTCAACTCATTTGACTCGCGTCTTCACAACTCAACTCAACTCAACTCATTGATGTGTTGTGAACCGACTCAACTCAACTCAACTCACTTGTCTAATTTTTTCGACTCAACTCAACTCAACTCAGAGTCGAAGAGTCGGAATTGAGTTAAACCCGACTCGACTCGCGAGTCGCACAACTCTGGTTTTAGGGCGCTTCGACTGCTTGGCCACTCTGCGCCCAGTTGGTGATTGCATTGATGACGTCAATGTGGTAAACGGTCACACGGAAGGACATCCATGTCCACCGCCATAATTGTCTGGTGACCATTTCAGGAAACAACGAGCAAGACAGAAGAATCTGGCTGGTGTAGAGCTTATATGGGCTCTATATGACAGAAAATGTGGGTCAAATAATCCATTATCAGACACATAGAAGAAAGAAAGAGAGAGAGAGAGAGAGAGAGAGGAGGGGAGAGAGAGAGAGCCATGCATCAAAAATGCGCTTTAAAGTGAATGTCAGTATTGATGGAACCAGGCAGAAGCAGACCTACATACCTGACGGGGTCCTTCAGCTCTTCAATAATGAAGTTGAGGTAGTTCCTGAAAAAGAAGGAAAATGGATGAGCACTACATATATATATATATATATATATATATATATATATATATATATATATATATATTTGAATCAAATGAGCGTGTCCGAATAGCAATAGGCATACGAAGCTGTAACACAATTTTAATTTTATGAAATTTCGAAACAGAATGACAATTATTGAACATGACAGATATCAAGAAAGAACATGAATACCGCCATAGGTGGATCGAGGGGAAGTCACGGCGTATACTTGCCCTTCCATCTGATCGACCCTCACCTCCCCTGAAATGGTCACGGTACCCCCTGAAAGGTCGGTGGCGCCCCCTGAAATGTTGCTTCCCATCGCCCCCCCCTAGGATGCGAGTATCAGCGCTCCCACAGTAGAATTTGACGCCCGCCTGATAGGTTTTGCCGTCCAAATTTGGAGCCCCTTGGTCAGGATGGAGCCCCCGAACAAGTGCCCCCCGGATTGATAATCCTGAATCCGCCTATACGAACGGCTGCAAACTCTAGCCTTGGTTACAATATCAGACCCAGATGAGGAGAGGGACAGGACAAGGACCCTTGAAAGGGTCCGAATTGGTCACTCTCCCCTAAACTCCTCCACGCATACCGTGCCATGAAACAACAAAGTCGAACAGTTTTTCGGTCTCCTCTCACATGAATTGAATGAAATGCTGCTTATTATCCTCCTTATAAAATGAAATTTTCATTTGTAAGCTGTTATTCTGGGTTCAAGTGTTTTAAAAAATTATTGAGTATACATCGAATACATGCATGCAAATGCAAAGAACCTACACATATTTAAAAGGCTTAACTGTGGCTGATAGAGTGGCGACTCCCTATTTTCACTTAGGAGGGCCTAGGGGGACAAAACCGTACCCGACCCTCTCAGGCCGAAAGATCTCTTACGGTGTGATTACAATGGGCACTCAGAAATTTTGAGAGGGGATATCTGAGCCCCCTAACCCCTCCCCTTGTATCTGCCACTGGCCTGATACAAAGTCACGCCACACAGGGCATATTTTAAGATAAAAAGTGGTGGGCATTTTGCCCACCAGTCTCCCATGCTAAGTCCACCAGTGAACGGCTTAGAACGGCCCAGTGCCCATCAGTCACCAGTCATTTGATACTCTAGGAGTGCCCTTTTGGTGGGAATTCGTGCCCTTTTCAGCCGAATGCTCACCAATCCCAATGCCTTTAAATATGTCCTGACGTCACATGAATACATTTGAACACGTAACGTAAAACCAGCTCAATGGCGTCACTATCTATAAAGAGCGAGCATTTCGAAACGCGATTCACATCTGAAACGACAAACACGCGCCTCAAAGACCAAACCGTGGTGGTAGAGGAGTATGAAAAGGAGAAGATTTAGTTCCTGCTTCATTTAGCTGCTCTCATTCAGCGTCATAAGGTTGAAGCCAGCCTTACCCAAACAGAAGTGCAGTACATAGGCAGATATAATATTGCCGATCAGGGGAGGCATCCAGACCAGAGACGTTTCAGTTTTGGACGGATAAACCTATCAGATGGGCGTCAATCCTATCGTGGGGGCGCCAATACTCGCACCTTGGGGGTGCCGTGGCCATCCAGGGGGCATCGAGGGTCGATCACGGGTAGGACAAGTGCCCCTCGCCTCCGATGCATCCGACTATGGCGCATTACCTCAGTGCCCTTTCCTGTTGCACTGCCCAAGAAACCAGACACATGAATATGACTTTATGACAAAAACTAAGTGAACACTTCTAACACTTTCAATCTGGGGGACTATCACGATTTTCAAGTCCAGGGGAGGAGAGGGAAATTTCAAGGGACCTTTAAGGGGGATCTATTCAGAGGCGGGTCAAAGCTTGAGGGACTTGAAGGCTGTCTCAGGGCCCCCTGGCGTGGTGCCGCGAGGGTATATACTCCTGTTGTAGGGCTTTGGGTAGAAATGGACGGATTGCTCCCCCCCGTCAAAGTTGGACACACCCTCCTCCCATTACCGGAGCCCTGTCTTTAATAAAGGCATTGACACCAGTGTAACCCCAGTACATTAATCAGACAGAGGGGGCGGCTACAAGTCTCAGAACACACACCCATCTGCAACTTGAGAAGCCTCGTCGAGGGTAGATAAACAAGTGATGTGAACAAATTGCAGCGCCGTGTCCAAACTGGGCGTAAAGTCTGATCTCGATAAACTGCCTGATGACAACAGTTGGGAGGTCACCGCGTAGGGGACCCAGAATTCACAGTTCTCTGACAACTGGTTTAAAGTTAGGATCAGGGGCATCAGGTGCTTGCACTTTTATTCGGGCTTGTTTTACCACACTTTCTTCATGAGCCTATATAGGTCATTGCTATGAATTTTATATTTGATTTGTTTGAGGTTTCGCTATGTATTCGGTCTCTAAACTGCTTTGTTATACGTTTTGGTAGCATCCTATTTCCAGTATGTAGGGACTCAAGTTTAGCACAGTTGCATAAGAACATTTGTCCGAGATAAGTAGGGGAAGATCTCATCCCGCACCAGTCAAACAGGCTCTGAACCAGTGACACATCCAGGTTTTTATTTCGGGGGCTATAGGGGGCTCCAGGATTTAGGTAACCGATCCTGGAAAGATAAAGGAGGATTGAAAAGCAAAATATCGGCATTTATATCGTTAAGTGACAATTCCCTCGTTTTATTGCCATTTACTCATTCACTAGTTCCTTCAAACTTCATTTTCTGTTGGATACATTTTCATTGTAGTTAGGGGACCAACCGGTCCAGTGTTCCGCAGCCACCGTGTGCTAAAGAAACTGCGCCCCACCCCTGCCACCCCTCGTGTCTCCTGCCGGACTATCACATCACACAGTTGGCGTAAGCACGCTTCGCAGGCTGCCAAACTGCCGGCAGTACGCACCGCGTTTTCTTCACCGTGTCCCAGAACAGCTCCTCGCGCTGATGCAATCCACATATTCCTGGATCACAACAGCCACCCAAGAGGAAATCAATCGCACTGAGAATGTATTCAGACGCCCATCAAGAACGGTATTCCATTCTGATTGGAAACAATTTCAGCCGTTCCCAGTGACAATAAGAGGCGCGTCACCCGTGAATCCTGATCAAGACTGACATTCAGGTTGAGCTCAGATATGGTGAGCTCTTCTCCAACCTAGGTGATCTGAATCAATTAACAGGGCGAAAATGAGACGCAGTTGGTACAGGCTTACAATCGGAGACGTCCTGATTGGTCCTGATTTCCCGAACCTTCCTGGAATCTCTGGCCGTGCAAAGCTAAAGAAATCTTCTCAGAACGTTCTCGCCTCAGAGAAGTCAACATTGTCAGACATGCTCCGAAGCTTAATCAGGCTTTTACCCATCAAAGGCGCTAAATTCCGCTTCCTTTGAAGGAGCACACTCGAATACTTCACATGCCTTAAAGCACATTGATCAACTGGCGAATATTTGATGGAGTTCGTGACATTGACTTGGAGATAGGGTGCAGACGTCTGACGGTCATGCTGAAACTAGACCAGATGCCTCCAGATATTATTGCCAGCAAAAGCAAAAGGCATAACAGACAGTGTGGAAGAAGGGGTTAATAATAATTATGGTAAATTGGGTCCATGTCGAAGTTATCAAACACCTCTCATGCTGACATTTCCAATAAGACATAAAATACCATGTCTGTAGGATAAACTGCAGAAGACTTCGAACAAATAATATCTGATATATTTCTGATATATATATATATATATATATATATATATATATATATATATATATATACATGTATATATTACATTTCATATCTCTGTATAATTCTGAGAAAGTATAGGGATGCTTTCCCGGAGGGATCGATGACATAGCTGCATGGGGGTAGGGAAGGGGGTGTGAGGGGTGAGAGGTGGAAGAATGAAAGTATACCCATAGAATTGGAAATGTTTATAGGTAGTCATTTTTCCAACACGTATTGAGCACCTACATTGCCTTTACTTACTATAAGCCATATGGTTCAGCGGGATTTGGATTCGACTTAAAAGCGTCAGGGGTGCTTTCCGAAGTTTACGGGTGTTCGCAGACACGCTAAAAGTATACAACTCCATACACTTGTTTAGCGCCGTGGATGAAAACCATAGTGAATGACAGGGGCGTAGCCAGGATTCCGCTCAGAGGGGGGGGCGGTGCCCCAAGAAGGACCCCTGTGACAGCGCCAAAAGGGCCCTTATGGGTAAAAGGGAACCTACTTGCTACAGAATAGAGTGTTGAAGATGGCTTAAGAGAGCCCTGTCTGGTATGAAACTTCAAATTTGACCACAGAGCATAGTGCGGGCGAGCCGCGCTTCGCGCGGCCCGTGTCCTCAGGGGGACCTTCGGGCCCTCAGGGGGGCTGTCCCTGCCGGCCCCCACCCTTGGCTACGCCCCTGGTGAATGACGATTACTCTGCGGTGAGTTGATTTTTTCATCATCAGTAAGAGATGAACCAGAGAATGTAAGCCTCTATTTGACAGATATCACACGAGACGAATATACAAGGCGGAGCTGTATAGGGCCTCTAACTTTGACCCTACGATGGGCAGAGAAGACTGGACGACGCGTGACACATTCTTATTGCTTGTCGGAGGGACATCAACTCCGTCCCAAGGGCATCGTCTGAGGGTGTTTATGCCGCAGATCGCCGCCTGGAGGATTCCAGGAACCATCCATCACACATCCTGGGGCTGGTAGCCTGACCCGAAGTCAAAATGTAACAGTGAGCATGTCAGAAACAAGAAAATATATTGGATAAGAGTCTGCTTAATTTTTTGGGAGTTCAGGGATGGAAAATGATTTAAAATCAATCAATATTTGTAGTGATATATTTGATTCAACGATGTTTAACATAATTCGTATTAATTTAGCAATTTAGCTTTGCTCCATACAAGCCCAGGGAGCCATGCATATCACATAATGTTCCTGTGCTACAACCCTGGTGGCAAGTTGGTGGATGTGTGAAGACAACAATTACTTTGCAACTTGATCACCTTACAAAAGCACTGGTATTAATACGTTTTATAACATGACAAATTATGTTATTTAGCTGCAACATTACGCAACGGACTCAATAGAAAAACGGCTTCCCACACTTATTTCTCGTGGCAGAACATACTATATCCAGCTATAGCTTATTTGACCAGAAGAAGCAAATGCGTCGAAATTACGGGACGTCTCCTAGCCGCCGCATTGTTCATTGAAAAAATAATGACATCTGTCAAATTAGTAAAAAAAACAGATATGGTTTAGCCACCGAGCGTGGAATACAAAAATCAGCCTGCTTATAGGGGAGAAAGTTTCTTGTCAGCAGTAGGTTGGAGATTGATTGGCTGCCTGGCTTTTTGCCGGTCGCGACGCTCATGGGAGGAAGCCAACATTGAAGTCAGACTATGCATGTGACGTCTGTCTAGTTATAGTGCGTGACGGCAGAACTGACACCACAGACGTACACATCGTCAACTTTAGTGCCAGCTGTCTCCGGAAATGCCTCTACACACGATACCACCAATTCAGGACTAGTTTAGCCAACAAGCTCTTTCCGCCCGTCGCACAGCGGCGAAGAGATGTAGATCGGAAATCGCACGCGCCTGACGTTAAAATAATGAAGAAAAAGGAAGTCTCGTGGTGTAATCCATCCTAGCAGAACATCATACAAGACCAGACGATTGGTGTTCTTCACCAATTAACAAGGGGGGCTGATGTTTATTTGTCTGCAGCACGGCGTCGACCAGCCAAGGCTCCGCTAATGTGGCATGCCGGCACGAGACGTCAGCAAAAAACTGGCGAGCGACACGGCCACAAAGAGGAGCAGCCCGCTGCGCAGATGAGGTGGCAGGGCGGGTGACCTGGCAGTTGCCCCACTCTGCCAAAAACAGCCCCAGGCTAAAGTCTGGAGACGCCCCAGTGCGCCACGCAGGTACGAGCCGACACGGTGAGCTACCCGCGCAGGCGGGCACCACATGGTACAAGTAGCCAGCACGTGTCCGTAATGGCGCGTCGGTCGCCTTCCTGGCACTGGAAGTGCCCGCTCGGCACTCATGCGCAGCTTTCTGGACGGATTGCACCCATCATGCGGATCTCGTGATGGCCACAGGGTACGCTGCACCAGACCGTGGATGAGCTTGGACTGGGGCCCAGGAACAGTTGCCAGCCGGCAACACAGTTCCCAGAAATTCGAAATAGACACATGCACAAATAGAGCAATAACAATCACTCACACAAGACATCTGGTAGCAACAGTGGCAACAGGGTGACTGTCTGAAAGCTAAACGGGTCGCGGTTTCCAGGGTAGTGTGAGACACGTTTCCAGACAGAGACAGCATGCAGCAAACAACCTCTCTGACAGGGCCCAGCGTGGTGAGGAGGACGCGATAGCCGCCTTAGTTTACGCTCATTGTCGGTGATTGTATCTTTGCCTGACATACGAGGGAATGGGCGGCCAGAGCGGGTGCCTCGGCAGTATCTTCTGCACGCACGGTCTTGGTATCAGCGCTTTGATCTCATCAGGTGGGTGGTGCAGCCGGGCAGCAGCTGGGTTTCACTGACCCACAGGGGAGCTGCAAAGACGGCTGGCAGCTGGACTGCAGCACCATCAAGCTGGTTGCGAAACACGGGAGCGGGCTGAACAAGAGGATTGTTTTGTTTGCAAACTTGAGACAAGTGATGCATTTCTTTCGTAGAAAAGTGAAGCTGATTTTGACTGCCAATTTTTCACGAATGAAGAGTGGGATTTTTCAGCAATGTACAGATATTTGAGCCTGTATCACAACAAAGCCATAATGTTGAGAATAATACGCCTGTCAAGAATAATGATGTCCGTAGCATCCCAGGCAAGAAGCCAGTGGAGCGGCGCAAACCATCACCCCGGAAGAGAGAGAGAGAGAGAGAGAGAGAGAGAGAGAGAGAGAGAGAGAGAGAGAGAGAGAGAGAGAGAGAGAGAGAGAGAGAGAGAGAGAGAGAGAGAGAGAGAGAGAGAGAGAGAGAGAGAGAGAGAGAGAGAGAGAGAGAGAGAGAGAGAGAGAGAGAGAGAGAGAGAGAGAGAGAGAGAGAGAGAGAGAGAGAGAGAGAGAGAGAGAGAGAGAGAGAGAGAGAGAGAGAGAGAGAGAGAGAGAGAGAGAGAGAGAGAGAGAGAGAGAGAGAGAGAGAGAGAGAGAGAGAGAGAGAGAGAGAGAGAGAGAGAGAGAGAGAGAGAGAGAGAGAGAGAGAGAGAGAGAGAGAGAGAGAGAGAGAGAGAGAGAGAGAGAGAGAGAGAGAGAGAGAGAGAGAGAGAGAGAGAGAGAGAGAGAGAGAGAGAGAGAGAGAGAGAGAGAGAGAGAGAGAGAGAGAGAGAGAGAGAGAGAGAGAGAGAGAGAGAGAGAGAGAGAGAGAGAGAGAGAGAGAGAGAGAGAGAGAGAGAGAGAGAGAGAGAGAGAGAGAGAGAGAGAGAGAGAGAGAGAGAGAGAGAGAGAGAGAGAGAGAGAGAGAGAGAGAGAGAGAGAGACGATGAAGACCCGGGACGAGCTCGTTGGACTAACGACGCGGCCTGACTGCAGCTTGCCTTCCGTGCGTGTCGGGGCAATCACGAAGGGCGCGGGGGCACCAGATGTGTCTCCGATTGGCACGGCTGGGCCCAGGTTGGGGCGCGGATTCATTCTTAGTTTACTGCCCACAAAAGTCACATGCACGAAATTGGAACATTAATGATGAGGCTGGATTTTCAATCGATCTTAATATCTGGAACTTGAGTAGGGTGTATCCCCAAAATTTACCCACGCTGGATTCGCTGGTGCTAATTAGCTCGTGACACTTGTCCCAAGATGACACGAGTGGAGGGAACATTAATGAAATAATGTCACGAACCACAGCCTGGTGCCTACGGAATATTCAAAATAACATACTTTGTGTTAGGAGCAGTAAGGGAGAAAATATGGAGACAAAATATTGTAACTGCCTCCCACAGTTTCTAGGGCTTCCAGATGTCGTGGACGTTAAAAGAGTAGGATGCTGCGGCAGGTGCCAAAGTTCATGGAATACTGCTTATACCTTTCTACTTCCAGGCAAAATCACATTTGGATTTTTGACTACGTAGACCATAGATCTGATAATAATTTGTTTTTACCAACGCAGACTAATTCTCACCCCGATATAAAGAAACCTTCCCCAGAATAAAATTGTTTGTAGAGCTTAATAAGAGAAGAATAACTTCCCTCAATACACTACACATAATTAGTAGGTTGGGCACAAGACGCCTACGCCATGTTAAATTCAATCTATTGGCACCTCGAACCATACATATCGGTTTTAATGGAAATAAAATGGCTATGAAATGTTTCCCGATATTTTCCCAACTCTGTCGGCAAGACTGTGCTTTTTCTGAGCGCCGACACGGAGAAGGAGCTAAAAGTTTGAGTAGTTTTGTGAAATAAATAAACCAAACCGCAACGCATTTAGGAATAGGATTTGCTTAAGCAAGGTGCCCAGTATCCCTGACACCATCAAAAGTCTTCTGACCCAACCCTGATAGACCTTGCAGGGCACGTTAATAGCTAGAGAAGGTGTAAATTGGCGATTAACTCTTTTTACCAGTCACACATTTCCATAATAATCAAACGCAGCACCAATTGACAATCTTGTGAATATGAATGTGCCACCACAACGGGACAATACCGTTACCGATGTCAAGACATGTCAGCAAGCTTGCGCTATGTGCCAAAAAGGGCAATGTATCCCATGACCCATGATTAGTTTTCGATAGTTGGAGCAAAATAAACCATCTTCCCGTCGTTCACTGATAATGAGCCGGCAAGTGAGCAGCCCGCAATACACACGCGAACTGTCAGATCTTACGCCAGAGTTAAATGGCCTATGACGTAAGACTAAACTTCGCCGCGGGGGACGCCCCTGCTGATCGGGGTGGCCCGGAGCCGTCACGTGACAAGCGTGACGTAATACAGTGAGGCGTCACACTGGTCTGACCGCTGTCGATGCCGGGGCAAGCGGCGGCGATGAAAGAGACGGATGTCCTCGCAAATAGACAGCTGGCAGGGTGCCAACTACTGACACAATTCCACTGAGCCCAGACAGAAAATCCGAGCGTGACAGAGGCAGATGATACGGAGCTCATCCGCCCATCATCTCGCCGTTGCCTCATTGTGCAGTTACCCTCGCTAATTCAGCGCAATAATGACGCCTTGTCGGTAGACGGTTGGTGTAACTATGCTCGCTCGACATCTTTAAGTTCAATCTGTTTTCGGGAAGAGATCACATTTCCTGCTCCTATTCTGAAGCGAAGTTTAATGACTTAGTGCACGGAGTTTAAAAATCATTAGTTAAGCTAATGGACGTCGAAAGCAGGGGAGGAAACGGGGAGACGCGTCCTTCCCATCACGTAAGCCAGGGGATGTCTCACCAAAACTATGGGACTTGACCTAGGTTTCTTGCATTTTCTCCCTCTTATGTGCGTGGACTTGCTTGAAGGCTGTAAATGTGCTTCCTAGCCCCCCCTCCCCCCTCTTCTTCATCGCCATTCCTGGTCCGTCCCCCTAGCAAAAATTCCGTCGAGGCGCCCCTGGTTGAGCATACTGAGCTGCGAGCGTGGAGGTGCACACACACATACATACATACATGAATATTGCTTTTGGCCATAAGATCCCAGCTGGTACAGTATCATGAAGTCAAGGAGCAAGTAGCCACCCAAAAGAAGCGCAGGAAGAGTTCATGATCGATCTTACGACAATCCCCGACGTCAATTCAAGCGTACACTGTGCAGGTTGTCTGCTTACTGGTCCGTGAAAGATAGCCGGAGTTGGACAGCTCCGTGGGTCGTTAAACATCGACATAAAAGTTAGGCTCCAGTACGGTGACTGTAAATGTCGCTACGAGGGCGCTGGGACTCACAAAACTCATGCATCTCTTATATAGGAAGCCACGGAGACTACACGACAAAATGTACTGAATTTTACCCAGAATGTTGTGTTAAGTAGATAATGCAGTTCTGTTATCAAATTGAAATCACTATCGGCTTAATTATGGATCACATGCTCTAATTCCTGTTTTTTAAGGAAAGTCAGGAAATAAAATGAGTGTAATAACGCTTAGAACAATATAAATGCATTAGCGCAACAGGTCATAAAACAGTTCCCTATTATCCACAGCTGGATTCAGAATCCGAGTTTAGCGGAGAGGGGTGGGGGCGACAATACGGTCGAGATTCTACTGATCGGCGAGGAGGGGGGGATTGGAGCGCGATATCACTTCCCAGGGTAGGAAACACTATCGGCCGGAGGAGGGGTAGGGTTAGGCGTACAAACTCCATTACTGGGAAACAATGCTTTTTTCGTCCAACTCAGCATGCGTTTGGTTTTACCTAGCTTTTGCAGAAATCGCCCACATTCTTTTAAATTAGTTTCGATGTTTTTAGCTCATATTCTGGCTACTCCGGCGAACCACTTGGGGAATGATAATATTCAGCCTGAAGCAGGTCAGACTTTGGAAACTGTGCCAAGTTATCTACAATGCTGGTGGCAAAAATATATTCGAGCACCTCTACAGTTTTCCCATCAAATTATGATTTGCGCAAAGTGAATTAATTTGAGCAGTACCTATCAAACGCGTAAACAAAGTGCTAGCGCTTTAATCCGCTACTCTTTATCACAGATATGTTTTTATTTAGCAATTACAAGCCACTCTGAAGAGATACCCGATCAATTGCTAGCGATCATATAACCTTTGGAAGTCTTCCAAAGTCAAGTTGCTCACTCAGCCATCAGATGGTATCTCCGCTAACGTCGTGCCAATGCCCACGCTTTTTCCGAGTGTTTGCTCTGTTGGTATACCCATTCCAAGCTCTACGGTTGCGCCCTCACCCATCCACAAAGCCTATGCGCGGAGATGACGTTTGAATATCGCTTACAAGAATGTGCAAGACTGTGCTCGTCTCAGCATGCAGAACTGATACTCAGTCCTTTAATACATGTCTATATTCAGAAGGGCTCAGAGCGCCCGGGGAAAAATAACTTTCTTGGAACTACAGCTAACCATTTTTGGTGGCTAAAATGGTTTTAAATTCCGTTTGCGACACCCGCACACTTTTTCGAGCTTTGAAAGAAGAACGACCTCCTTGGAGGTCTTCTGGATCTGTCACTTCTAACATCTCTTACATCTAATTCAAAGCGATCCAAGAAGACAATTCAGTAGAGGTAAATCTGAACCAGATGGGCACCTTTTTGGCGGCGCTTGGGGGTGCTGAATCGCATGGCGGGGACGCCGGTGTTGGCGTCCGGACAGGAATGACAAATGACGTTTTAGGCGGGACCGGGGTGGAGGCCCAATGAGGGGGTATTCAGAGGTGAACTGAGAGTAGAATTACAGAGGCCAGACTCTTGTTCAATACCCGATCGGGCGTTGGGGGGGTTGGGGGTGCCCCTTTACCCTCAGGTTCTCAAATAAGTAAGAAACTGGTAAATCTCGCATGTCTGTGTTTTTACTGTGGTAGATTCCGACTGATACGCCAATATCAAACAATAAAGCGGAGTATTGTGATGACCACCCGAGAACTAAAGTGACCCTATTTTTCAGTTGTTAGCCGTTATCGGGCGTGAAATTCGCCTGAACATGTTCTGTCTCGTAGCCGTGCGAACGTTCAGAGCGTGATTTGCTTCCGGAGGGTGCGTCGGACGGTTTCTATCGCCGCCCTGGCCACGTGTCCGGGTTAAACGGTGGACACCTGTGGTGTGGCCAACTGGCACGTCGCCTGCGACGACCTGCGCCATTTGACAGGGCGCGGCCATCGGTCACACAGCGGACTAACAATGCAAGCTGTATTGTCATCAACACAAGGTGTTGACTTCGAGCTGGACCATAGACATTGCAGGTATATGTCTTCGGTCACTTTTCGCTAGCTACGTTCAAAGTGCACTTACCACCCGTTGTAGGCGAACAAACCCGAGTAGAACGACAATGCTATCTTGGATACGTTGTCCTGCGTATTGTCCCACGTGAAATGTTCGACTTCGCCTGAAACAAGCGCACAAAACGATGTGATGGATTCGTGGCATTCCAGTAAATTTCCAGATGGAATCTAGTTAATATGTTGGCACAGACATAACATGTAAAACTTCATATCCTCACTGGACGTTAGAAGCCAGAATTTGACAAAAACCTAAAATTCCCAGCACTCTACCCCACATGATTCGGTTTTATTCTACTCTGTTCCGGAAAAATGTAAAATCTCATTCGCCTCATTCTATTTTAACAGACAGATGTATAACGAATTTCGTCCCGCCCCATCCCGTTCCTTCCATGATGTTTTCGTTAATTCCGTTACGTTCCCCGTACTAACTTGTCACCATAGTACGAAACATTCCCTACTGGATAATATAGTAGAACACTACGTCATAGGGAGCCACTGGCGGATCAGGGGCCCAGGGGCCATGGCCCCAAAGCCCGAAATAGTATCTTTGGCCCCCAAAACGACCGACTTTTGGCCGTTTTTTAAATCCTATGCTTTTGCGATTTTTCTCGATTTGGCCCCCAAAACGATGTTTTGGCCCCCTCCAAAACTTTTCCTGGATCCGCCAATGTAGGGAGCAAAACTTCCACTCCAAAATTGATGACGAATGTGTGCAATTCATTCGGGATACGTGTCTAGATTGGAATATCGTCCGTTACGCTGCACGTGACGCGTCACGAGAGCGGCTGGAATGTTTATTTGTTCCTCTCTGTGCAGCGGAAACCGCACGAATGTAACTCGCAAATCCTCTCAATTATGTAACCAGGCGGCAAAGCCTGTTCCAACAGGATTGCTTCTCTAGCACGAACTTTGGACCTTCTCACAAACAATGCAGACAATAGAGATCTCTCCTGTGTTCAGCTGCACCGAACAACTCCCTGCATATTCACTAGCCATTTGCAATTAACGAAGATGACTTGTAACGTTTGCTGGCCATTGTGGTCAGCAGCAACGCCGACATGAATTATATTCATGCAATCGCAATGGCTCCAGTCACCTGAAATGTAGGTTATCGGGCCAAGAGTACAGATGTTTCTCAAAATACACATGTCATGCAAATTGGGCGAGGAATCAAGCTTTTGCATCAATTCTTTTCAGCCGATACACACACACAAACGTTGTAAATAATAGCAATAATACACGAATCCTGAACTACGCTTGCTTGAAAATGCATACATCGGTTGGCTTATTATATGCTTGGTCTTAAGTTCCCTTTCAGAGGTCAAATCTAGAGTAAACTCGTCTTGAACTGGAAAACCATATCAACGCCTACGGTGAATATCCCATTGAAACGAGATTAAGCTAACTGAATTTGGGGCCTTATGGCACACCAACTGCTGGGGTCATTTGGTGTCGCCAGCTTTCACCCTGTTGGGAAGGTATTATGGGGGTCGGAGAGACTTCTGCAGAACAACCGCCCGAAGATTTGAACCCGGGCCAGCGGCGCAGGAGTCGAATGCTCTTCCTTCACGTCGCCGCATCCCATGCAAGGAAACGATTAGATCAATTCGTAATGGTTCAATCACAGGCCATGAGAACCTTTAATATGGAAATAATGTATGTGTGCACATGCATGCCTACTATTGACTTGGGTGCAACCTACATTGTTTTGTTCCACATGCAGAATACAATAATAACCCGAAGTGCTATTAGGTTTTTCAATAAAGTGAACTTGGAAGATTCGGGCAGTAAAGAGATCTTTCGACCCAACATTGGATAGTTTTAATGGAAAGGCTTCCACTCCTACATGCAGTTGTTGATATCGTGCTCAGAATTTCAGCGTCTACGTCGCGTTTGTCCCCTTAAAAAACACACGACGACCCACTAAAAAAGAATGGACCGTCTTTCATTGCTGCGGGGGAGACAGTAGTGTTCTCTGGCCGTTTTTTTCCGGCTGGGAAGATGACCGCCTCACTTGTGCCCGGAACACGCGGCCGTAAACAGCTGTCTGCTGCTAGTGATGGAGAGGCGACCACTGATCAGAGGTGCAGAAACTTGCCAACTCGGCTACTGGAGTTTGTGACACATTTATGATAGTTGAGGTGCATAAGTGTGACAAAATAGCGATCGTGACAGTATGGTTCAAAATCAAACCACACATTTTCGAAATACAGAATGAAGCGTGTAGCGAATATTTTAATTTAGCAACTCTGTCCTTCAATTGCACAGCGTACCATCAGTGATACAATATTGGTACTGTGTTCAGTTTCTACTAAAACGAGAGACCCCCGCCGCAGAAAACCCGGAAACCGCTGTCACAGTTGCCAGATTTTAACATGCAGCCCAATGGTGCCGATTGTTAGTAGTTGCCAGAAAGTTGCCGCCTAGATGCCCGAAATGTGACAGTCAATTTTTTCGAGAAATACATGATTGTGGGCATATTTAAGGCATTAAAGATAACGCAGATACGTTATCAAGTACTTTTCTGTCCTTTTCGTCAGGTTAAATAATACCTGAAGTTTGAGTATCTTCGATTTAGCGGTCCCTATTTCTTTGAATTTAGTATCAAGTACGCCTAAAAGCTACTAGGAAAAGTACTAAATGAGTGAAAGAAATAAACATAGCTGGGCAGCAATTCTACCTAAACTACGCAACAGCGACAACACAAGTTCGCAATGTTTGTGTGATGTAGAGCCTGCCAAAAAAAAAAATTGAACAAGTGGGAAGCTACTTCTGTTGAGGGCATATTTATTAGGTATATCTGAGATAAGTGCAGGCTAAGACTAACTGGAATAAATAGTGCTGCCCATGGCTAATCTAAGATGAATGTAGGCTACTTTGATTCTGATGCACTTTCACACTCAAACTTGGTTTTTCATTCCTTAGCTTGCTTGTGCCTTACCTTATTTGTGCCCTAGATCAAGATTGGTTAGGTAGATTTGGAGCTGGAGGAAGTTGGGAGAGTTGGCGCCAGCAGCAGACTGGCAACAACAGTAATTCAGGTGAGATTTCATGATCAAATTATCATGTCAATATTGTACAGATAGCAAATGTGTGCCAATGCAGTCCTCCACAAAGTGTAAAAACACACACTGGAGAGGGGCCTGGCACTAATGTGCACACTAGAGGGGGGCCTAGTAGACCCCCTTCTCATCTCAGAAAATCACAGAAAATCTCAGAAAGAAAGAGACTTTGAAAAACGCTGGTTGGGGGTGTGTTGCTTACTACCAGTGGTAGTAAGCAACACACAGGACCTGAACTGCCTGGAGTTAAAGCAGGATTTTGACTTATACACTGGATCTTTCTTTGGTATGAGACTTCCAATACCTCTGTACCTATTAGGCCAATAGACATAATTTTACATCTATGCAGGGTAGTTGCCTCAGAGTTTTTAATGCAAGAAGGAACGACCAGGCAGGTGATAATCAGGTGTTGGGGGAAAATTTTAAGCATTTGATCTGGCTATAAAGATGCTACCTAAGGTCCACTTTACCAACACACTTTAGGTAGATCCAAATCCTATGTTGACATTGACATTTTTGTCCCTTTTGTTGATATGTGAGATGGAAGTTCAGTGGGGGGTGGGGGGGGAAGCTGTGATCAGGGTTCCCAATTGTGTGTAGGTGTACGCTCCCATTTATAGATTAGTTCCCAATAATAATTTTCATGATAATTGCCACATTTAATCATGGGGAAATGTACCATAATTGGAAACACTCCTTCCAAAAATGGAAACTTCTTCAAAAAGGGGAAATGCTTGTCATTGGGGGGAAACTGCAGTCAGAGTTGCCAGTAATAGTTATGATCCCAATACTGAAAACAATGATCCATAATTGGAAATTTTCCTTCCAAAACATAAACATGATCTAAAAATGAAAACACAGTTTACTACTTTCATGCGGTAATGGCTTGGTGCTTGAACCTTGTCTGTTGCAAATAGTAAGAGACAGGTAGAGGACATTCAGCATATTGGAAATAGTATTCAAGTATAAAATTATCATTTCCAGCTTTGTGTGACAGAGGAGGCATACGTCGCATTGAGTTTGTGACAGCCAGTATACTTTCTGCACCTCTGCCACTGATGCGCCGACGCGACACGCAGACGTGCGTCAACAGCGCACCAGCCCGCCCATGCAGCCGCACCACCCCGCCACTACAGCCGCACCGCCCCGCCTCTGCAGCCGCACCACCCCGCCTCTGCAGCCGCACCGCCCCGCCTCTGCAGCCGCACCACCCCGCCTCTGCAGCCGCACCACCCCGCCCCTACAGCCGCACCATCCCACTCACACCAGCCCACCCCAGTAGCGTGCGCCACTCTGCCCGTGCACCACATTCTAACCCATGCCACAAAAGCTTCACAAACCACAAACCATTCCACCACACCGTTCACTCCATCTCACCCGCGTCACCCGCATCATCCCGACCCTGCAAGCGCACCACATTTCCCCCACTATCCCTCCTCCGTGCACCACACTCATCATCCCATCAGTGCACCACGCACCATCCCCCCTACTGCAAAACAATGGCATATCCAGGGCTTCATCGGGGGTGGGGTGAGGGGCTGGAGCCTCCTCCAACATTGCATCGGAAGAGCCTCCGGCTATGCATTTACTGTGGGAATTCTGACATTAGGGAAGGGGCTTGAGCTCCCTAGCCCCCTTGTATCCACCACTGCTTTCACACCCCCCATGATCTGCACCATCCCATTCCTGCCATGATCCGCTCCATCCCATTCCTGCCATGATCCGCTCCATCCAATGCCTGCCATGATCCGCACCATCATTCTGATTTTATATTAATACATCCCATTTGGACACATCCGTTCCGCCATGATCCGCACCATCTCATTCCTGCCATGACCCGCACCATCCCATTCCTGACAAGATCCACACCATCCCATTCCTGCCATGACCCGCACCATCCCGTTCCTGCCATGATCCGAACCATCTCATTCCTGCCATGATCCGCACCATCCCATTCCTGCAGTTGCACCACCCTACACGTGCTGCGCGCCGCCAGCAGCTCAAAAGACCAGCTGTATAGCCGCTTGGGGCCAACAGGAATCGACCGATTTATCTTCGTCTGATATAAACGACACATTGAGTGGCAGATCCAGAGCAAGGGAGATTCAGCGCATTGATTTCCCTTAAAAGCTCACTATTTTCCTTCGGAGAGGGCAAATAAATGTATGAGCAAATGTATAAGGTGGGAGCATTTTGCCTTTAATATTTCGGAGCTTTAGATATTTCCTCCGTCCGAAAAGCTCGGCTTAAACTCATCTGAGATTGCATGATTTGAATGCCTACCAACATTGCCAGCTTGATAACTTCAAGTTGATTTTAATTTCAAAAGTAAGAGTTGAACAGTTGCATAAACAACAGATCTGACCCAGGCGCTAAACCCTTGGCACTGACCGTATGATTGGGAAGATTAGGCGGGCCGATCCACTACCTTCTGCTAAATGTGTTATTGCTGTCAATGAATACCCAGTATCACGAAAGCTCCACAGCCTGACAAGCCTTACACGCCCCAATATCATGGCGTTCTGTGCAAGCACTGTCCTCAGATGAGGGGATTCAATTAGTATGCAGGAGGGTAGTATGCAATCAAAATGCAGGAGATTTATCTACTGACTTAGATTTAAATCATTTCGACTGTCTGAAAATACCCAGTACCACAAAAGCCATGGAGTCCGGGCGTACTTAGCATGCTCAGAAATCGCGGTGCTCGGTGCACGCAGTGCTAATCAGGCCGCCGTGGCCGAATGAGCAGCGACAGCTGCATTTGAAGAGGCTGATCAGTTTTTTTTTTTTTTTTTTTTTTATTCTCATTTCTCTTTATATAAACGTTTACCCTTTTTTTATATATTTTTTATACTTTTTTTTATCTTATTCCTTTAAAATTATTTCTTTTTAGTATTAATATATATATAGTAGTTTATATTAATCATTAATTTGGAGAACTACATAACCCTTTTGGCTTCTAACTACATATACTATCAAAACATAAAAGAAATATTGTAATATGAAAACATGTCATATAAAACTAATCATCAAAAAATTAAAAAGGTTTATAGGACGGAGCCCTCATTCCCTGGGATATCGACGATCGTAGGTAAAAGTAACCGTTTGTAATCTTATGAAAATATTAACATTTGAACTTAAGGTAGAGGTCAAAAATGCCGTATAGGATAACATTAAATTAAGTTTTAGTATTACATCTGAACAAGTAAAGATAAAAAAAACTTAAAATACATGAATCGCAGCATGCCGAATCAAATATATATAATTGACCTTTTAGGTCAAATCAAGGTTAATGACCAGAGGTTAAGTCAGGAAATTATACAAAATGCATATCATTAAACCACAAACCAAGGCGAGTCAATGCAGCTAAAATAAACGCCTCACATCCTACATTATACATAAAACCATTTTCAATATATTTCAAGGAGTCTGCCGACCTAGATCATATATAAAAATACGAACATATTTAAACGGGCCATTATGTGATAGAGTTAATTGATAAGTTCATTCACTTGTGTATCTAAACTTTTTAGGTAGGTCCCTGTACGGACCACTAATGACCTAACCTTAAAATTTTCATAGATTGTAAAATGATGAGGAAAAAGGTATGCAGACGGCGGCCAGCGCCCGTTACTGTCTTCGAAAACGAGGCGGGAGGCGGTACCGAATACGCGTGTTAAGCCTCTTCAGCTTTATTCGTAACAAGCAGGGCCCTTTAGCCATCAGGACCCATTCGCTGTCGCAGGGCCTTTCGGGCACCGCCCGAGCGAAACGGCTACGCTGGGTTATTTGGTGGATGCAGTCGGAGCTGGAGGCACTGCGGCAAGCCACTGCTGCCGAATAAGGCCTATCGGAGGCCGGCTCGTCCGTATTCGAGCACAATAATATGACAATCACCGGACAAGTCTAAAACGACTTCCGTGTTACATTTAGAAAATGTTTTTTGAGATTAATTTATACCTTCAGGCTGTTCGCGTGCGGCGTCGTCAGCAGCTGTTGATCTACAAATAGGAAGCTGCTGCAAACCACCATTGGTCGCTGTTAATGGTGCCTTGGTCTATGCAGCTTCAGCTCCGTCAGAACGCAACATCAAACTCCTGGTAGCCACAACGACGGCAGCATGGCGCCAGCTGCGGTCTCAATGGTCCAGACGCATAAGCCACAAGATAAACCTCGTCTTTCTGTCTTCCAGAAATGTTCTGTTTGCCGATGCCTTTGATGGTAAAGCTCTGCTTTATATGTCAAGCAATGTTGTCATGCTTTGTCCATACTTAAAGATCTTCATGTTTTGTAGGCGCCTTTGATCGCTTGCTTCAGGTTACAATGCTTCCTTGTTTCACAGCGAACTTTGTACTTGTTTCTTGCGGCACAGATGCTCTTCGTAAGTCTCGGTAACTTCATCAGCGGTCGGTTCAAATTTTCAAGCTATTGAAACGTGAAATTCGTCCACTTCTCGGCCTCCATCCCTTCAAGCCGCAGCATCATAATGTGACCGAAACGTCAGCCCCAGTCGAGCTGGTTAAGCGGCAGCATCATAGCCTACGGCGGCGCTAGATGTTGTGTAGCTTCATTGTTCCCGAAATGCGGTATTCTCCTTGCTAGTGATAGCAAGACTAATCTAAATGTAATCGACTGGCTCTTCATACATTTATACTGAAATTGATCCCAGTAACTACATGCTTAAATACCTAATCTATATATGACCTGACCTAATTGGACCTGCTTAAAGCAACCATTACCAATAATATTTAAAACTGCAATCGAGAAAATCTAGATCATCTTGTGAAGGTAAATATTCATTCATCAATTCATAATATGCTCAAATCCATATCCAGCTCCTTGGCTAACAGCTTCTTGTCATAAGCGACGTAGCGGGACATTGATTGACGGCTGCGTCATGCGCGCCATCTATTATCATCTTTTAACTCAAATATCCCTGTCTTTCTAAGGTACTTTTAGGGTAATATATATTTCAAGGAGTCAAAAAGGTTTCACATTGTTCAGGTTCAATGGTTTTAAAGTTCTGGAGCTTTCCATACATTAGTTGCATTTTATTGGCCGTGATATGAAAACATCGAAATTTTGGCAAACCGGAAGAATTTCAAATGGCTGCGTGGGCAAATATTTTCGAATTCGACATTTTCGACCAGAAAATCGTTATTATTGGCCATCAATACATTAGAAAACACCCGTAATCAAAGATCCTGTGAAAAAGTGGTGATCACGGCATGGCCTACTGAGCAGCCTCTGTGTCAATGATGTGGCAACTTTCGGAGCGTGAAGCTTGTTGGGTTATACATGCGGCGATTTATTATTTCCTTAAACGGTTGAAAATAAGGCGGGCGATTTATTACTAAAGCGATTATTTTTCCTGCAGCTGCGTACGTGCTCAGTATTTACATTGCACTGCAGTTTTCCTAGATGACAACGGAATGTTGGGTGTTGAAAGCATTTGTCCAAATAAAGCGCCACAAATCATATATACTTGGTATCGCCGAACTAAACAAGATCATGTAACGATAATGAGAAGAGCAGCTACGGGCTTTCTTAGCTCTGCTGCAGAACGCCTAACACAAAATGGTCAAATTTAGCTAACAAAAATATCACTCAAAGGGGCCTCTTGCTACTATGAAATTTTCTGTTTTATAAATTACCCACCCAGCTGCATAATCCTGCACAGGAAGTAAAATACAAAATGATAGTCACAGCCGCGCGGTTTTATTGTCCGAAAAGTATTCAGAAGGCAACGACTGCTCTGAATATTCAGTCTCCCTTCGCCACATATTTCAATGCCAAACAGTAAGGGCATGATGAAGTCTGCACTGTAGTGTGGCACTCTTCGGTCAGAATGAGCCTCATGACGCCACAGACAAGTCCGCCCACGTACAGCTCTGTGCCAAAAACAATTGTCAGCTATTTAGTCCCGCCAGCACGCGAAACATGTAGCGGGGGCCAGAAAGGAGGGGTATAAACAGCAAGAGGTGATCCGACGCGACTTACTGTAGTTCCATGTGTACCATTCTGGACGCTCGGCTGGGTATGTTTAGCTTCCGTGTAAGAGAGCTCCGCACGGTGGTGTATTTGTTGAATCAATAAAAAAGCTACCAAAACGCACGACGGACTAAAGATGCCCTGACATGTCTACATTCGCATTGTAAATTTTCCCCAAAGTACACAGAATTTATTGCAATGATGAACATCAACATCATGAAGACACTACTTTACGGAGGGTGTACACACCAGGCCGTTCTCCGAGACCCGTCAAGTGTCGGTCTTAATGCAGTGAAAAAGTTAAATCCTCGCTGGAGTCGTCAACCCGCCAGGTCTCTAAGATCTAACAGTGTTGCAATTTACCTACCGTCAGCATTCAAAATATAAATATTTTTTAAAAATTGTGTATAATTTAGATGGCACAAACGTCGGCACAATATTCCAACCATTTAATGTTGTAAAAATTGTACGATCCACACGACCAAAATCCTGCAAACGATTCCAATCATTATATGCAAAACGCAGGATATTTGATGAAAATGTCTAAACTAAACACGCCGGCATCTAGTTCGGGAGATTGAATAGCAGGTAGTCAGAGTTCGGATGGATCGATAAGCTAACGAAGAAATTGTCTCCAGCCGTTGCAATGCCTACCTGCTTTACAAATGCCCTACCAAATGCGGGTATTTTCATATCAGAGGCACATGGATCAAATGTAAATACATACCAAAAGGCATTTAATGTGACATCCGGTCCAACGTATTGCGATTGAGTTGCGCACGAGCTTTTGCTCGGGTGTTGCATTTTAAACATGCATAAATACGCAATTTCGTCAACGCCTCCTTTACAGCAGGAGTACCGGTATGCAGGACATATGTTGGAGCACTTGCAGTGTCAGAGTCGTCACATTTGTGAATCACCTCACTGAATGGCATGGTAAATATGTCAGTCATGATTCGGAGTGACAGAAGAGCAAGCCTCTCTTCTTCCGTTCAATTAATCATATTCATAGCATTTCTGAACATACACGAGCAAATCAGCTTTTGTTATGATTATTTTCCTCCGAAATGTCATTACAAGAATCGAGTGCACCTATCCTAATACGGATGTACCTACCTGAGCTTCAGGTCTTACGAGGTAATGGACTCACCTAGTGCCAACATATAGATGCCGGTAATGATGATGATGACTAGGGCTAGGAGCTTGGCGAAGGTGAAGATATCCTGAACTCGTGTGGCCCACTGTACGCTGTAGCAGTTGACGAAGGTCAGCACGCCTGAGAAAAAACGAGAAAAGTAGTGAGGAAAAACTGTATGCAGATTAGGTTTCACCTGGAAGGTACGTTTACATGACATCAAAACAGTTTTCAGCACAGCTGATGATTTGTCCTCCGTTCTGGAGATACCGTTCAACCATGCATAAAGAATAGCGGCCGGCTCCATGCATAAAGAATGGCGGTCAAATCGGGATCCGGCCGAAGTTTATTCGATTAAAAATATTATAAATTACTTCTGTATCGACTAAATAGCTTGAAAAATTATAACACTATCCGAGCTTCCACAAACTTCCTCAATGGGTGGAATAAGTGGTACCAACTCTGCTGGCCATCGAGCTGCCAGCGGTAAAAAGTGATAGCAGGGCCAACGGAGGCCACGCGGTGCACCATTTTACCTTATTTCTATAGCTTTGGTTTTCACTACCTCTCAGTCTTTACGTGACGTCCTCAGAAGCAACTTGTTCTTGGAAGAACGTTCTACAAAGATCCTGCTCCAGCCCATGAGGGAGGGGATGCAGTGGTGCAGTGGAAGTGTGGGCGACTTAATACTAAATGAGCACTTCCTAATCACAAGTAGACAACAGTGTGAGAGTTGGCAACGAATATGACCCCAGTCTCAAAGCTACTAAGGTACGGAAAGTCATTTATAACTGGCACAGGTTTCTACTCACAGGACATGTTTTAGAATATTAGGTTCTCGCTTTTTGGGGTATGAAGGTATAACACAGTGAAAGTTGTTTAAAATTAATTATCTTCTTGAAAGACATGAGTTGCTGGCATAAGCGTCGCCACCGGCAAAAAGTGGGGGGGGGGCAGCCAAACTTCTAACTGACGCTGACAAAATTAGGACCAAATACTGTTCGAATTTGGGCTCCTCGTTGCCTTCTGCAGCGGCTGGTTATACGAATGTCCGGTTTTCTCCCATTTTGACTGAGATCAGGAAATGTTTGGCCGAAAAGTGGGGGGGTGGGCCCCCTGCCCCCCCGGTGGCGACGCCCCCGGTTGCTGGTCATATTCAGTAGTCGAGCATTCATTTCCTGTGAAAGAAGTTCTCTAGCGACTACCTACCATAGTCTTTTGTGATATCTTGCAAGCTTATCTCTGCGATTCAACACTCGTTCTGTGGTTCGTTCTGTTGCCCTACTTTTTGCAGCGTTTCTCTCTCTTATCAATCTGGCCTCAATGAGTCCTTGTTCATAACATATGGAAAAATATGTTTCGGTCACACCTTGCAACCATTTAAGCGATCTAGACAGGGAGCTGTATTAAGCATGCAGGTTCATTAACCGCGTCAGAACCAGTCCATCACACAGCAGTGTGTAACAAATCTGTCCATTCACGAGTTTTTTCACCTTCCCAGCTAACTCTCCTCCGGCCAGTGTACCACGTCGTCTCTATTACAGAGAAAGGGCCAACATTGCCACGCTGATATTTCCCTAAGGTCCCGATAAGACGTAATGCCCACACCAATATGTGCCAACGAATGCTGCTGGGGGCAAAGAGTGGCCAGCTCGGTATTGCAGTACAGATGGTTAGCGGGGGTGTGCGCTCGGCGCGAAACTGACGAAACATCGGTGATATTTCGTCGCTCCAGAACAACGTCGCATCGAAAGGAAGACCTTGCCGCAGTCTGGCTTCAGGATTAAACGTGTGCACGTCAGAAAAGCCGAGAGGTACACGACGTTTCCCTGATGGAAGTCGAAGCGATATGGCAAATTGATACCTTGCAGGCGCGTAAATTTTGGAAAATAATCGGGGGTTCCCGAATTTGAGATAATATCCATAACCACCATACCAAAAAAGAAGAATACATAATTCAGAGGAATATAAAATACACTTGATGCAACGTGTATTCTAGCATTCCACACAGTGTCAAACAGCCCAAAACTACTTCAAAAACCTTAAAATTGAAAACACAAAAACCCAAAATACTTGTACACTCTATTTCCACGTATGATTAGGTGTGCGCAGGCATCTTTTAAGATATATAAATCACGCCCCTGATACCTCAATATAGACATACAAAGCAATCACCCAGCAAAGACGATACACGGTTGATTACTGGGCTATAAAACGTCTGAATGTTCATCAGCCCCTGTATCTATGCAGCGCGCATAACTGCTAGCGCGGACTGCGGTCTGTTCAGCACCATCAACTGCAACAGCATGAACGCTTATGGCGCACTCATGTGGTTAACGATCGCAAAATGCTCATGCTTTCTGCTCATAATTCTTCGACACTTAAACACGGAGCAGTTGTGAAAACATAGTGATTATTTATGGAGTCACATAGCGAAGGCACCAGCGTCATAACACTTACAAAATAGATCAATAACCTACCGCAAACAATACTCTACCGCACGGGAAATGAGGATGCAGTCAGCGGCAAAGATAGGGCCTTGCCGCAGATGACAAAGAGCACGTGGAGTGCACACAGACATTGCAATGGAATGCCATGATTTAACCAGAATGGAAGCGATGTCAAGTATGATTGTGCAGGAGGATATATGAAGTAGATATACACGCAGCGGTGGAGTTCTACAGTTGTGGACGAAGCAGGGTGGCACAATGAATTATATGCAGGCTCGCAGGAATATTCATATCAGCCGCCAGTTGGGTCTCAAAAGGAGCAATCTCCATTCTCTGGGAGGGAGATTTTCTGTTGGAAATCAACTGGAGCACATGGACGTGTCTCAGCTAAGGACGTGTCCCGTAGCCAGGTAATTTTTATAGGGCTCGAACGGCTCGATCAACTGGATACAAATGTAAAATCCCGGCTACTGATGGCGATCTTAAATTTACAGGGAATGGTTATCGCAGAAACAGTTCAATTCTGCTTGCAATTCGCAGCTTCAGCCGTCAGATTTTTCAAGTCAAAACTGAATGCGTGGACTGAGACCACCCAATTACTGCAAAAATAGGCACAAGTGCTACCTACGCCGATGAAAATATTCCATATATCTATAAGTGTTGGGGTTTAACGACGTACCAACTGCTAGGGTCATACGGCGTCGCCAACTCTCACCCTGTTGGAAGAGATATTGGGGACCAGATCAACTTATTCAGAGGCTCCGCCGGGACTTGAACCCAGGACCGGTGGCTTAGAAGACAAGGGTGCTATCCACTAAGCCACCTCATCCCCTATTCCACATATCTTGATGGGTTGAGTTATGCCGAAATATACGACGCCAGCAGCATTATGATGGGACGTGTTTGGCTTGTCGAATTTATTCTCCTCCGTTTGGAACTGATTACCGCTTGAGAGCGCGAACGACGCATCGATTCTAATCAGGATTCAAAGCACAGTAGTGGATCAAAATATCGACAGAGCCAGCGGCTGACGACACTTGCACACTAAAAATCGCTAGCTGGTTTGATGGATGCAGTTGCAGCACTATACTCGGTGCAGAGACGTACCGTTTCAGCGCTTTTTATTGCTCTCAGTGCTCTAGGTACAGACGTTAACCTGTTGGAGCTCAGATGATGCGGATTGACTTTAAGATAATGAACAGCTGCGGTCCTTTGGTGCGGACCGGGCGGTGAAATGCATACGTTGAGCCAGATTACTTTAAGAGTAGTTGGCCACGCTGAAAATAAGCCTTAAGGACATGGGAGCGCTGCAGAAAGAGAAGGGAGCAGTGTTAACGTGCACGCTTGTCGCCCTGTACGACCTCAAACTGCCCAGATTTCAAATATAAAATCTTCAAATATTTGAAGCCCTCAGACAGACAATTGATATATGCATCTCTCCCTGGGACGTAAACACCGGGAGGGGTCGCTAGGGGACAGGGCCCCTCATTCTTGGAAAGTGGGGGACGGCCCCTACCCAACCATTGGCCGGAAAAAACGTAGAAAATGCTGAATTTAAGCGGACGTAGAGGTTTCAAGGGTTTCACCACTGCCCCCCCCGCTTTGATTCCAGCCACCGACCCACTCGAAAATCCGTTGCGGCGCTCTTGATCTCTCCCTTCAATTCAATCACAATGTCGCATTGCCTCCGACACGAGCCATCATTCCGCCCGGTTGGAGGCTATGCATTCACCCCACCAGCATGATTACCGTCGATAATAATTATTGGGGCTTATCTATTTATTATTTTTATTTTTATTTATTTATCAGCTAGACACTTACACATAAGGTGCTTTCAACACGTCGTATGGAATGAAGTATGCAAACTGAAGGAACGGTAAGGATAAGGATAGATAGGGTAAGTAAGGTGGAATATACCGGAGGGTCGTGCTGAAGGCATCGCCCGCTCAGGTATTTAGGATGAGAGGCGAATAAGGATAAGGATTTCCTAACAATAAAACAAAAAATACAATTAACACAAACATACGCACACACAATATGCACTAAAAAAAACTAGGAAGATGAAGGTGAAATCGACGATGCTCGACTCGTATTCGTTTCATTTCGTGTCCACATCCAGTTCAAAATAAGTCACTTTTATTCTTCTATGAATCTTGTCTATGTTATAATTTGATCTGACTCCGTAACTTTATTTTTGAAATAAGATAACTTAAGGCCATCACCACTAAACCTTAAAGTGGATGAATTTTAACCTCGACACTTTTAGGCGTAAATCGTGCTAAGCGAAAAATCAAGCGTAAAATAGGCCAAAAATAATATGGAGACAAACACATTCAATATTTCATATTTTGTCTTCTGTCTTATACAGATGTCGAGGCGAATAAATCAGTTCGCGATTAGCAAGAAAATAAAATACGCCATTGCAATATCAACTGAGCGTAAGTTAGAACAGGATGAATTCCGTCAATTTTACACAAACACGTCCCCGAGCACACGTACTTATCGACGCACCAACTGCCAGGGTCATATGGCGTCGCCAACCCTCTCCCTGTTGGAAGGGTTGTTCGGGAGCCAGCTTGCTCCTTGTTCAGGGAAGCCGCCGGGCCTTGAACCCGGGTCGGCTGCGTGGAAGCCAGCTACGCTGACTACTCCACTACCGCGCCCCCATGATTACCGTCGAATATGCAGGGAATGTTTCAGTTTTAAATATGAATATGACGGACTTTGCTAGAGCCACTGCAAGCTCTTCGCAGTAGTAACTAAGTTCGCTAGCTCGCACTGCTAAGAAAACGTTGCCGAGTTTTTTATGATATGTGTACCCTTTAATCCCATAACTACCAATGAAGACAGGTCAGCGTCTTAACTACATGTGATGACTGAAAAAAATGCCTGATTTGCGCATATGTATGTAGCTGACAAGACTAGAGAAAGAAACCGAAAATCTGCTGTACCAATCTTGAATGACGACTGCATATCCAGAAAACGGAAACAGGGAATTTTACTCGTGTCGATATTTCGAACTTTTTTCCGCTGGAGTATTAAAACGTTCGAAACTTTCGACCTGCATTGCAGGCCTCCATCAGCCAGTACCTATATGTGAAGGTAGGTACTGGCTTCTCTATCTGTGATATCATTATTGGGAGCCGCCTGCTAATGATGTAAAGTAACTTTGCAACTGTAACTAATCTTGTCCCAGCATAGTACCAAAGTATCTTTATCTTATAGTTTTGACCCTGCACCTTAACTATTTATTCCTGACTATATTTCTATCACCGTTTTCTTACTCAGAGCTATATTGCCCATGCTTGCGTGATTTTCAACTTAAGATTGCGTGATTTTCAACTTGAACATGTTTTAGCTAGTTGTCTACGCCATGTTCTCTGAGAAGCATTAATTGTCACCAATCATTTTAGATGTAGGTACCGGCTGATGAAGGGCTGCAATACAAATCAAAAGCTTCGAACGTTTTCACTCCAGCGGAGAAAACTCCAAAATATTGATACGAATAATTCTTCCGAGTCTGCAATGTCATTTCGCCCATTGGGAATGCTTTTTGGGGTACAAAGTTCGCAAGCACAGACTGATGCAACAGCGGATAGAAACGGAGGGAGGCACTGATCCCAGACTCTGCACGGCGGCAGGATCCGCACGTGCGGAACCACAGACATGTGCGTCCTGTCATCGGAGCCGACACGCTGTCGCGCGCACTTGTCGCTATTCAAAAACCCTGCGACCTGTTTTTTGCCGGACTGTTAAAGGAGATAAACGGGTGAATGAGCGCACGTCTGGTGCTAAAAGATGCAAGAATCGCAAACTAACGCTGTATAAATAGCAGAGTAGCTAAGGAAGGCGGACAAATTAGTGATTATCTCCACTTTTATGAGCATTTCTCGTGACGCACAGCCAACAGATTCAGACTTGAGAAGTCATCTTAGAAGACTCATAAGTAAGCATCGTGTTGTTTTCATGAATTTTGTCCAAGTTTATTGCAGAATCGGCCCCTGGCATCGAAGATTCACTAAAGTCGTCAAGGAAATTGTCACGGAAACTTCATCCGAACGAGCAAATCCCGTAATAACAGATTGATTTAGAAGCTTAAGTGTAACGTTCCACATAGCACAGGGACGGCTGCCCCACCCAAGTCACGCCCTCATTTGCCAGCCGACATACGTCGCTTAAATATTGAGCGCCAGAGTGTCTACGGGAACATATCGAACATATCTCAATATTTCACCGGTGCATTGTCACTGCACGTTTTTTATAGCGGCCGGAGCCCAATATTCTGCCAGATGAGCTACCGGGGCTGCCAAACGAAATATACGCAATGCAATTACCACAAATGAGGTAGGAAAATACATTCTTGAGAGTAACTTGAGCAGCATATCATTGTACATCAGTGGCAGTATTGTGGAGCTGTGTATATTTTCATTAAACAGAAAATTAATTTTTGGCACAGCCAGAAAACTCAACTCAAATGCTTGAGAAACACGAAAGGGCTGACGAGTAAGTTATTTACGGTTGTGAGTAAAGCTAATTCTCCTCTAATACTTTGAAGAGTAAAGGTTCATGTATAATGTACCATAGGCGGATTTAGGATTTCTGATCGGTTGTGGGGATCCTCACCAGGGAGCACCACCTTTGGGCAGAAAACCCTATCAGGTGGGCGACAAATCCTATCGCGAGGTCGTCGATACTCGCGTCCTAGAGGCAGGGGAGGAGAGTGGGAAGCGACATTTCAGGGACACTACCGACCTTTTAGGGGAAGCGCTGTGACCATTTCAGGAGGCGCCGAGAGTCGATCCCTGCCGAGGGTCGATCAGGGTGGGGGCCCTGCGCCCTGAATCCGCCCATATATATTGTAAGCGGTCAACCCCGTTAAATTCCGACCCGTCTTAAGTACCACTCTGCAGACTACAGTGTCCCAGCCCCCTACCCTAACATCATGGTTAGTCCACTTAGTCCAGTCACCGCGGATTGAAGTCCATCCAGTTAACACGATCCCCATCACATCCTGCGCAAAACTATCGGAGGGCCGTCGTCGCTCGCTAGCCCTGGCCCACTATGCTGCGTGGTTGTAACCGACTACCAGAGCGCCACAGAATCAGGACAAAGAGACACGACCTCCGCGGGTCACCTCCTCCCTCATCATCTGACGTCACGGGGCAATAACGCCGCGGTCAGCATCAGCCCACCCCCGCCGCTGCCGTCCGTGCCGACGGCGGGTGCGTAGCAGGACGAACACAGGTCGATGGTGGCGCGTGCCGCGCGGCGCGGCGCAGAGCGGCGCACGGTCGCTATTCCTGACGCAGCCACGTGGTCGGCTAAATAGTTCACCGGGGTGGTGGTACGATGAGTGAGTGCCATAAAGAACAGAGGGTTTTCCTAGAATGAAGGGTGCGGCCCCCTTCGAAGGTTACTGAAGGTTGGTGATTACTTCGGTTCCCACAACACAATAAAATGAGTTTGGTGCGTGGATTCGAGGTAAGAGTTGCCGTTCGTGTGATGATGATAGAATATCATGGAATAGTTAGGTAATAATCATTTGACGGGGTTAGACATATCAATATTCATCAGCCACGAATGAATTTCGGTAGAAATTGACTGAAGAAGCAACACAATAAGAAACACTAAAACGCCGAACATCTCGCTTAACGAGTTTTGATGCTAAAAACCATGATACCATCAAATCTATCATAAGAAAAGGAAAACTTGACTATTCAATTCAATTGCGATTCAAACTGGACGGAAATCTACAGTTCTGTGATTTAATAACAGACGATTTTCTTGCAATAATGTGGATGTGGCGTGGTATGTTGAAGGAACATTGTGAAATTTTAAAGCCAGTAGAAAACTTCGTTACAACGATCACCTCAGCATAATGTGTGTGCCACGAGGAGCAAGCTATGACGGGGCAGACGTCTTCTCAAACATGTTATCAGATCTTTTAGAAAGGTGCACGCTTTATCTCGTGCGATTAACTCTACCTTCAGACACAGAACTACTTGTAGTCACTTAGGTGTTGAGGTCGAAGGGATCATAAAGCATCGATGGCTCTCCTCGTCCTTGGGTGCTCAGAGCCATGGGCCATATACATCACGCATCGTCAAAGGCCGGAATCCAGTCTAACGGTTCGTTCCAGACAAAGCAGATGACTGACGCCACGTCGTTATTACGGTTTTTTAAGGCAATACCTACAGGTAAATGAGCATATAGAACAGCAAATTTTTACACCAATGAAAAGGCAGTGGCACAAGTTCACACATTTGCTGTTAAGCAGTCTGGTTCAGTACAAAAGCTACCAATTGCCACCGAAAATGCAAAGGTTTTGAGCGTAAATTAACCGTTTATGAAGCACCTCAGTGGATCAAAAGAAACTACACCATAGCTTCAGAAATTCAAACAAAAACAATGCATAGCTTGAGCCAAATCAACCCTTTCGAGCTGAAAACGTTATTGGCTGAAGCCTTAATTTTTAGTTATTAGCCTAAGTCTAAATTCCTCTAAAAACAACATTTTTAGAGTAGTTACCTTGATAGTCTTCTTAGCTGGACAAAACCACAAGGGACTCTACCTCTGCGTGACAAGATACAATTAAAATGACTGCACCGCATAGTGCACAATTCCAGACAAGTGCATTCGTGGAATAGCCATCAGAGCATCATAAACGCCGACCAGGCGCCACCCTTCTAGAGCTCACGCACTAACATTCCGCGCGTTAATTGGCCTATGAGACAGGGGAGAGCCCCACCCTTCCTGGGGTTCACCCAGAACAGGAGCACTTGCCAGCACCTGCGACGCTACCCCTCCCCTCCCCTGTCCCCCCGGGGGCAGGGGTCATCACCCGCGGCGGTGTGACCTGAATTTGACAGACGTCAAAGTGGACGGCGGCGACCGCGCTTTACTGAGTGCCGACACTTTTGCCAACTAGGTCGCAGGAGAGTCTAAAAATCATGCACTTCCTCGCATAACCAGAAATACAGAAAATATGTCACATAACTGGGATGGTGCAGCAATCATATAACCTCCCGTTTCTCTCAAGCTATTCAGTGAGGCAAAACGACAACGATTCGACGGCTGCGCTCTCTTGGTCAAAATAAGTCTTCATTCACTTAGAGCCCGGCTGATCGACGGGGTGACCCAAAGCCAAGCCTCTGCCGTCGAGAGCTGGTCGTCATTTAGGTGCAGAGGGCAGAACGTTTAAAAACAGCGCTGCCGCGGCTGGACGCCCAGTAGGTTCAGACAGGGACCTGCAGCGTCTCAGCTGGGAAATACTGGGCGTGGCTGTGTCATGTTGAATCGGCGGCAACGGTGCCCGGGTACCGACACCCACGCTGGAGAAACAAACACTGCCCCTGTTCGTTCACTCTGCTCTTTGCGAAAGCTGGCACATAAAGATAGACGTGATAACGGTGCTCGTTTATCGAACCACATCTTTTAATTTATAACCTTTTTTCAGTTGCACAACATTCTGTGCAGGCCACAAGGGCATTCGTGTTTATGCAAGATTGAAGAGCCTTGGTGACGTTGGGGATCAGAAATAGGGTCTGGCACATAAGGCCTAACGGGCCGGTCATAAATTGTGTAACGTAGAGAGGGCGGGAGAGGAAAAGTTAGTCAAAGCGTTATCAAACATTACACATAAGCGTAAACAAGCATTACAAGGGGAGGAAGGGAGGGGGTCAAAAATATCAATATACGCGACACGTAATCTATGGCCGAGCCCTAGTGCATAATCGTTATAGGTGTCACCCAAAGAAAACTGCCTACCGATTGGACCGCTATCTGCTTAACAAGTCCACGTAGGAGTCTTAAGCTGTCCACATCTCACAGCAATCAAGAATCATCCTCACCTCCAAACAGGGCTGGCACTACGATATCCTGAGAAAGGTGATTCTGACTCAGCTATGGACAACGTCTTAATCATTATGCAGTGGCAAGGGCAAATGTGATCCTAATGAAATCCAGGGGGGGAAATGTCAAAACTGTCGCCAACCAGAATTCATATGACCAAAACTGTCGCACCAATGATAAGTTGCATGCTGGTACAACACAACACACAAAGCCTGGAAATTCGGTCGTAGATCTGCCTAAAACTCCAGTTAAGCCACGTTCCTTAGCATGCTGTAGTCACTAAGACTGATATTTTGTTATATTTGTTACATATATTGTTCACTCATATTTGGAAATATGGCTTAAGCACATTTTGAAGAAGCAACTTTGTGAATTTCAAACAAATATTTAAAGGAAAATTCAACCAGTGGTTTTATGATTCAAGTAAAGCTTCTCAAAATTTTACAGAGTACAGTTAAACCAGGACAGGGGTAGCCCATTTTATTTCCTGATGGCCTGTTGAGTTTCTTTCTTTCTAAGGGAAGATCACACCTTGGAACAGTTCAAAATTGTAGTGCTTTAGGGACAATCCATGGTGAAAATAATGTATTTGGCCCATTTCTGAAGAAAAACATAATTAGACTAATATTTCAATAAATAATTGGTGGGGTTTAACTATGCATCAACTATGCATCAAAATATCCAACTTATTGTGATATCAAATTGGCCCATGAGCTGGCAATGCTATTTACCTATTTGATTTGTGCCAATAATGAATATGAATACAAACAAATGTTTTAAGCTAAAAGAGGTTACCATTAGGAACCAGACCAACATATATATTTTTTCTCTTTTTCTTGAAATATTCAAACATATTTTGAGCTTCAATACAGTCAATAAGCAGGTTATACACACCCATGTACAGTCAACAGTACCAATGGTATGTTTAGCATATGGGTTTTTAAGATGACCAAAAAATATAAAAAATTGTTCCCTCAGCACGTGCAGCAGGGTTGAGCATAACATAACTTGCCCAAGATTGTGTCATTAAGTGTAAACATGACCAGGGAGGACAGGGTCGATAGGGGTAGATTTCTTCATTTTTTCTGCAAACAGTAAAACCATGGACAAATGAAATGGTGATCATGTGGTTTCTTGGCATGTCATATCACATAGCTTTCTCAGTTCAAATCACATTAAGAAGATGCCGTGTTCCCTTTAAACGGGTCTTGAGAGTTACCGTATTTAAGAACTAACATGGGTCAAATAACCCATTATTGGGTAAAGTGGTATTTGGGAATGCTTGTCACAATTTCTCGCACGGCAACTCTCCAAGACCAGGGGTGTCAAATGCTGCCCAAACAGGTGCAGATCCAGCAGGTTGCTTAGGGGGAAGCCAAGCCCATGCAATTGCACATGAGAATAGGTCAAGTATACTTGAGTATGCTTTCTATAGAAAGTACTGAATGACAGAGTCAATGGAAAGGATTTATCTGGTGCAGCCAATGAATTTTGCACTATCAATAAGAGATACCTTGCAAATGGACAAAAACAATCAAAATAGTTTTACTGCTGACAGTTCCCCAATTGATCAAATTATGAAACACTAGTTGGCTAGGGAAAAGGCCAGAAGAAGGTTTGGACCCTTTTATTGTTTTGGAGGTCATGGCCAAATCAGTATGTCAGGTTCTGTACAGCATCGCAGGTTTTGAAAAGAGCTCATTGGGGCAGCCTTGGGGAATATCAACCAGTTTGGGGCAGCTTTTACCCTTTTTGGGGCAGTTAAGGAAACTGAATTGCTCTGAAATATACCTATATGTACGAAGGCAGACATGCCGCATTCTATTTTGAGCACTTTTAGCAAGCCCTATCCAACGCTGGGACCCAAAGCGGTATTTTCCAGTCTTCTGCTATTATTGTCATTACGCTAAAACAATTTTCACACGCCGACCTACGCGATAAATCAAATTATAGGCATTTACAAACGACATAAGGCAACGGAAGTTTGGGGATGTTTCAGGCCCTCCTGCAAAAATCCGAGAGCTTTTGTTGCCAGACATTTTTTTTAGGAAATACGTAATGGTCTTGAAAAATACCCAAGATAAATGACGTAAGAAAACGTAAGGAATGAGCTTTATTGCCTTATTCTCGATCATGACAATTATGACTCACGTGTCTCGATCCCTTGCACCATTTTCCTTGGGTAATTTTTGACAAAGCACCTGGCACCAAAAGCTGTCAAGAGGAACATCTCCATACCCAATGTTTTCGGCAGTGAAAAGTGACTTCAGTGTTCAGATTTGCCGTCGGGACTGGCCGGGCCCTGTATATCCGGCAAGTCCGGCAAGTCTGGCTGTCGCCGATTGTCACTGTCTCATCCACTGTCAAGGGACATTGCTGGCCGCAGCGCTGTCGTAGAAAAACAGTATAGGGACGTGACTACTAATTAGACAATTGTGATTAACTTATTTTATTTGCCATAAAGTCTTATCTATTGAATCGTTTGTCGTGACATAGGCGGATACAGGATTTCCGATCGCGTTGAAAAGGGGGCGTATAAGCTGGGGCGCCATCGGGACCATGAGGATGCCTTTTTGTACGGAAAGAAACTTATTGTGGGGGCGCCGTACCTGCATACAGAACGGGTGGGAGCGGGAGGGGCATTTTAGTTGGTGCCATCGACATTTCAGGGGCCCCGTGACCATTTCAGATGGAGGCGAGGGATTGTGGGAGTGTGTGGGGGAGGGGTGTCAAGTGCCCCCTTGCCTCTTGGATCTGCCTGTGTATCGAGGTTTTTAGCAGCGTAAATACATGCATTGGCATTGGCATGACTGCATTGGTGGACGCAGGGTGGGGGGCATTCCGGCCATGCCCCTCCCCCAAAGCGCTGGAGGGGGCCAAACTATCTTTCCCTCCCCCAAATCCGGATAAATTTGTGAAAAAGGTGTTTACACTAGGTCTGTCAAACAAAAAATTCGCTCCCACCCCCCCCCCAGGAGGAGAGGCAGATATGGGTTTGGCCCCCAAACTCGGGTCTGCGTCCACCCCTGGCTCCCTGGGAGCTTTTTTGTTTTCTCCACGGCTGCTGGAGCTCCGATTTGGTAGACCTTATCTGTCGCACTGAATATTTTGACTAGCCAAGTTCTGTCGCAATCCCTGGTTGGCGAGTTGACGGGTGTTTCCACCCCCGATGAAATCCTTTGAATAACGGAAAACTTATATAGCCCTCTATCAGCTCTTGCTACAGCAGTAATAGAGCTGGTTTCCAGCATGGGAGCTTGTGGTGATCTGTGAAATTGAATTAGAGGCCCTGGTCCACACTAAGGGCCATCAAAATGATGGTCTCGCCAATTTAAACCTGAAATTGAGCTGACTGGAGAGCTCGGGAATGGATTCAGCAGGGTGTTGATATATGGAATGGCATGTGGTCCCAAATTTCCTCAAATATAGTGCGTGAGAGCACATTTATCTTGTTCCGTCTCTAAGAGAGCAATGCAATTTATCGAACGGTACTGTATGCCACCTTCAATATATTGGGAACTAGCCGTGTACCATTTAAATTGAATCAAACTATAGAGACAGTCTAAAAAAGGTACTGGAAAATATGAATATTTGTAAAAAAAATCAAGCCACGTGTTTTAATTGGGGAAACCAAAATGCTGGTCTCAAACCCGTGAAGTCACAACGGTGCCCCGGAAATATATGGATATTATTTTTATTTTTTAGAAAATATGTTTGAAACCTCAATACATATCTAAAATTCAGAAAAGAGACCCAAAGACTGAGCAAGAAGTATTTTTGTTCATTAAACATCACTCCCGCAAACCGAATGTCAAAAAGTGATTTATAAAAAAGTATGAAAATATCGATGAAATCGATGAAAACCATTTCATCCACGCTTCTAGCTGTAATCGGACATCGATACACAATCCCAGAGCCAGTACACAGGACGCGGCCCGGGCCGCTTTTTCCTGTGCGATCTTTAGATGGCCATGCCGGCCGCAGGAGCGTGCACGCCGCTGGAGTCAGAGGCGGTCGCAGGGGCGTCATTTGGGGGAGCAACTCGGGGGAAAATAGTAAAAACATAGTGTTTTTTAAAGAAAATCAGGCAAAATGTCGTCATTTTTGGGGGCGGGGGTCATGGCCCCTCAGCCCCCACCGTCTGCACTCACCATTGACAGGAGTTACTAAAGCTTGGCATCCTGATCACGTGCGACGTGACCACCATAGCATCCGCGTGGCGGGGGGCGTGATGGATAGCCTGGCCACACTCACAAGCGAGTGCGCCGTCCTTAATGATTGCAAACTGAATGCTTGGCTGACGGATTTCCAAATACTGTTGCAAATGGGAGGAGGGAGGTTCCATTTCTCAGCACTGGCTGTGCTAGGAGAAATGAGAAGAAATGGAGGCAAATCACTGCTGCGGGATTTAATTGGCAAGGAGTAGGGAAAAGTGGGGGTCATGGACACCATGGGTAAGACGGACACCCCCTGTTTGGGACGAACTGACAGTGCCACGACCGGGAAAAGCGTCTAATACGCTTCCTTTTAGCGCGCGCCGGTCGCAAAGCAGCCTTAGGTCCGGTAGCTATCTAGGTTTTATACAATGTTCATGATATTATTTTACCATTTACTTTTTAGTAAAAACTGCAACTCATGTGTTTTTTCACAATCGAATTCGTAAGGTCAATGCATGGATGTTTCTATAGATATTGTATTGGTATTACGTAATATGGCTCTTCAAGATGTTAAATTTTGTTTACCGCAGTTGCTCACTGTGTAATTGCAATGGCGTCCGATTCATATCCAAGTTTGTTTAGGAAGAGCAAAGTGGGGTAAGACGGACAACACGTGTGGGGCAAAATGGACATGGTGTCCATGTTACCCTGCACAAGAGTATATCTAATGTTATATAATATAAGATTAAATAAATACAGGCTGATGGTTTGGGGGGGTGCAGACACAGGGCCCGAAATGCTGGAGAATATATAATTAAATTTGGGGGTCATCCAGGGGCAGGTGTACCCCTCGAACCTCAGCGCCCCCTGAAATGTTCACGGTGCCCCTGAGCGATTGATGGGCCCCCTAAAGTGTCGCTTCCAACTCCTCCCCTCAGGAGCGGGGGAGGGGCGCTCTTAGCCCTACGAGAGGATTTGGCGCCCACCTGATAGCTTTTGCGTTGCAAAAGTGGCATCCCCTAGCAGGCGCGCACCCAGGATTTTTATTTGGGGGAGGGGGCAGCTGACGAGAGGGGGCAGCAGGCCGGTGGAGGGACGGCATTTTGCCTCAGGGGCGCACTTGTTCACCCAAAGGGCGACCAATTTTCGCATCCTGGGGGGGGGGGTGAGAGCAGTGCATTGTTTGCTTCCACAGACCTAGTGTAAATTCTTTAGGGGCGGCGTGTTGGGTGCATGGGTAGCAGTCAGTGTTGGGGGGCTGCATGTTGGGTGCAGGGCAGCAGTCAGTGTAGCACTGCATCTTCAAGTCAGGTGGAAGCTCATCCTTCCCCGCGATGGGCGCCTTCGGCGCTCCACATGAATGGGGGCGGCACTTTGAAGCCAAAGCTATTGGGGAGCCCGGGCCCGCCGCCCCCCTGGGTGCGCGCCCGCCCCCTGATTCGGATGGTGCCCCCGGCAAGGTGCCCCGCCCCCCCCACCCCTGATCGGCGGTCCTGGATCAACCTATGCACAGTTCCATGACGGTCTTTGATAGTTTAATTCTCCGTCATTAAAAAATTCAGAAAAGGCATGACTCCCTTTGACCCTTTGACGGAAAAAGTAAGAAAATGGCCCCTTCCCCGCAGCGGACGACAGTCACCTAGAGGGTGGATGCAGATGGAAATCTTCAAGGCCTGGTTCGATCACTTTGTTCACCTTGTCCATCTTTCCTCATGAGGTGACTATTAGGAACGAAACAAGCTCATTAAATGATCGAAAACTCACACCATCGTTACGGTGTTCGTGACCCCCCACTTTCCCCTAGTATATCAACTTAATGTTACCAGCTAAAATGTGTCAAACAATAATAAGATAAAACAAACGATAATAAAAGATCAACATATTATCAATGATAGATAAATAAAAATAGAGTATTAAATAACACAAGCATAAAGCTAGGGCAGTCACATCTCGCTACTCGAGCCTCCACGCTCTCACTACTCACAGATGCTGACAGCTGCCAGAAGCCGTGTGCTCTCGTCAGGCGGCTCGCAGGTCGGGTAGAAAGGCTTCAGGGCGTAGATGGCGAACGTCAGCGCCACCACTGTCTGTGAACAGGGGCCGGACGATCATGCACTCCACCCAGAGCCGCATGAACGCCATGAACGGCCCGAACGTGTCCATGATGTAGGCGTAGTCGGCGCCGCTCTTGCTGATCATGCAGCCCAGCTCGGCGTAGCAGTAGGCGCCGACCATGGAGAACACTCCTGAGGCGACCCAGACCACCAGCGAGAGGTTGACGGAGCCCGTGTTGGCCAGCACGCCCGTCGGCGAGATGAAGATGCCGGAGCCGATGATGGAACCGACGATTACCTGGGGATCGTGGAACAGTCTTAGAGAGGTGGTGAAATGTGCCATTGGTTTGAAGAATATTATTGCCCTACGTGTAACACGAATATCAGCCACCTTCAGAGGTAAGAAAATATTGCGATGCTGTTGAGGCCGGAAATGTGTCAAGATTGACGGCACTCAATTTGAACAGTTTAGGCCTCTAACGTGTCACGATCTGACGGGGATTATTAGTTTATTCTAAGCCGGAAAGGCTAATAAGGATGAAAAACGGCAAAACCTAAAATATACCGAGTCTCACATTTCCAGGCAGGATTTAAAGAAAATCACTGATCATCAGTCTAGCTCAATCCGCTTTCCTGCCTGACCAGTACTTTGGCTCTTTTTGCATACTGACCGTATACATTAGCCTCCTTGACTTTTCATTTTGAGGACGGAAACGGGGAGCTTTGCGTCACGAATGCTTATCTAATCCCCTCAAAAACTTCCTGGTGAAGTTTTATTTGAGGCCACGAAGATTAACAGAGAGTCAACGACCATCAGCTTTGTAATCCCTTGGGACAATCTTCTTGTGATAAACTTAAACCTGCGCCCCGGTGAGGGGTGTTTGAACACCTCCCTCGGGTTTTTTCAGTAGTGCGAAAAAACGGCGGCGCGAAGCGCCTACTTGACACTCCTTCTCCTTGATCACTTCCGCAACTTTGTCCAAAATATTTTAAGGTTGGGTCATCTCAGGTTCGGTCACCAGTGCAGGTCAAGTGACCTAACCTCCATTTTTTAAGGTGGCATAAGTAAGAAAAGAGTGAATCTATGGAATTGAAAATTATACCACATCATGGACCCAGCGAGTACTACAACATTTATTCCGGGATTTTTTTATATCGATGACCTAAGGTCAGGTACGGATCATGACCTCTCCATTGGAAATGTATGGGGAAAACAGGAATTTAGCTGCATTTGTGCAGATAAAGCTGATAATATCTTCATATTCTCCAGATCGTGGTATCCTGAGCTCCTTTCTAGGTTCATGCTGCAATTTTTGACCTGTGACATCTGAGAGGTCATCTGGGCCACTTAAGCAGACTTTCAGACCTGGGTCAATAACTTTGCAAGACATGACGATAAAGCTTTTACTTTGATACCAATGCGTTTATATTGTTATTGCGAATCGGTTGATGAGCATATTGACTAAGCTAGGTCCTATAGTGACCTTGACCTCACCCCAGGTCAGGTTATATTTGTGTTTTGACCTAGTATAGTCGTGTTACACATCAGCCGATTCGCTTTAACGAGAGGAAGCGAATGGTGCCTAAAAAATATTCTAACCCAACTCTGTCAGACCCTCATCATCATCATAATTTGGTTTTAAGGGCGCGCCGACAACGAAGGTCATGTGGCGCCCATAACACTCAATAAAATACATACAGAATGGCTTCAACAATCAACGTGGCTAAAAGTCTGTCCACAGTAAAAGGACGGATAAAACGAAAAAATAAAACTGACCCTAGAGCCCCGAAAATGTTCTCTAGCGTGCCACCTTCTTTGACCTGTCATGACCTCAATATTAGCCTGAGCCCAAAAATATCGATGCAAATTAGTCATGAATTTGTATGAGCTATCCACCAACGTTCGGGTTTTTTGGCTATCTCGTATAGAAGCCGAGTTCAACGGGGGATGAGTAAATACCCCTCACCATGACTAAGGTGGCTCTGAGGCCCACCAGCGCGGGGGTTAAGCAGCAGCTTAAAGTTATGCACTTCCTTCCAGTTGCCTCGTAAATTCATTAAATTCCTTATGTGCATGTATGGCCATTAGATGATGACATGATAGCAGAAATAATGTGATGATAATAATGAGTAAACGCGCATAATTGCGAGGACCTGAAATATAGGAGTACCTCACTCCAGATTTAGTCAGAGCAGATCTGCAGCAGCCATATGCGTAGCCAAAAACTCAGAAATGTAAGTGAGCACGGCAATTGTAAACATGACAGCTAGGGCGTGGCTGGCGCCTAAGCTCCCGAGTCGCCGTCCGCAGCAAATCGCCGGCAAGTAGGAAGTAGAGCAGATCGTGGACCGGCTATCTGGATGGATATTCGATCCGAACCGATCCATATCCGAGCCGATCCGTGGATCAGATCGGACTGAATCTATCAGGGAATCCGGTAGTCTTGGATTTGGGAAGTGGCGGATCCAACACTTCATTTCCGAAGGGGGGGGCGTAGGGAACACCAGTCTGTACCGTCATTGCATCGGAGCAGCGTATGACTATGCACACTGACATTTCGGAGGGAGAGGCTTCAACACCCCCCCCATACGCTCGGAAAGGGGGCCAGGGGGCCTGGCCCCCCACTTTTGGCCAAAAATTTCCTGATCTCAGTCAAAATGAGAGAAAACCGAACATTCTTATATCCAGCCGCTGCGGAGGCAACAAAGAGCCCAAATTCGAACAGTTTTTGGTCCTGACGTTGAAAGTTTTCTGTCAGCATCAGGTTGAAGTTTGGCTGGCCCCCACTTTTTGCCGGTGGCGACACTTATGCCCCCCGCCTCCTTTGTATCCACCACTTGATCTAGATATAAATCTGAATGCATTTTATTTAGATTGGATTTGGATTCAAATTTTGCTGTGGATTGGCTTGGATTTGTCAAGCAAACTTCAGATATGTAAAGGATTGGACTGGATTTTCTTGGTGATGACGTACTCTAGTGGGGAGGGGAGGCGTCTGCACATGGTCCTATGGCTACATTAGGTGCAGTGTCGCCATCTTTGGGACTTTAGAACATCAACCCAAGCTGACTTCTATAGACAATGTCTAAAGACAATGCCAATGTCTAAAGATTGAGCCTAATCACTAACAAGGAATTATTAAGCGACGATTAAAGGAAGAGAATATCAAGCCCTCGACATCCACGACGACATTGGCTGCCTAGCTGCGCAAAGAGTCAATTACGTCCCAAATCATGTGGATGTACCTATACACCAAATTACCTTGCCAAATTTCCTACTTTGATTAACTATTTACTGAATTGCTTGAGCATGCATCAAGTACCACAGCTCCTCACATGGCCTATCTACAATGAGTTGGTACATTTACTGATATTCTTTATTTATATAAAATGTATGAAGCCGCTGCATGCCATTCACCGTTCCAGTTGCTCATTACAACCAAGATACACTCATTAGTAGGAATATAAAAGATAGGGTTAATATTGAGACCTTACCCGAATTTTTGCACTTGAAGCCTTCTTAACTAAATTTTACCGGCGGCCCCCTCTCTCGTCCTATGTACGTTGCATTGTTCCCCTTTACGTTAATGGAAAACTGTTCCAAAAATTTCTTGAATTCACGGAAGCTATCACTGGCACTCCAATGGCGAAGAAATTACACATAGATTCCATAATATTAAATTGGAAAGAAAGTAAAAAGCTAGGATTGGTGATAAAACCTGTACGATTCACGCCAGCAAACTTTACCAGCTGGGATAGGAAGGCACTCAGGTAATTAAGCTTAGAACAGCAGCCATGGGCGGATCCAGGTGGGAAAAGTGAGGAAATTCCCTTTGATCGATGCTCGGCACCCCCTGGAAATGTCACGGTACCCCCTGAAAAATCAATGGTGCCCCTGAAATCTTGTCTCTAACCCTCCCTAGGATGCGAGTATCGGCGTCCATCGATAGGATTTGGCACACACCTGAAAGGCTTTCCCGCCCAAGTGGCGCACTCCCCTGCTCTAGATGGTACCCCCCCATCCGACCATGCACCTCCCCCGAATCGACAATCCTGGATCCGCCTGTGTCGCACGCGATCTAGGTCGCTGATTTAGGGGGGCCAAGATAATCCAAAATTGTAAAAACATTCTTTTTTAAATAGTTCAGAAAAATCGTAAGGCTGCTGAGTGGAAACAATTGCTTTCCCCTGGAAACTCCCCAGGCGCAGAGCAAGCAGTATTTCCGCTCCGTTTGGGGGATGTTCCGGCTGTAAAAGACCCGTCGATCGCCCACTCAGTGATGCATGTCCATCCGCTAGGGAAGGAATATCTGACGGTGGGCCCGCATAGTACATTTTCAAATTATGGTTGATATCCACACATTCCTTTTAAGCACAACCACCGGTGTCTACTCACCGTGATCCCGTTCAGCAGATTCATCTTAGCCTCGAGCTTGACGCCTCCGCCATCTCCATCATCCTTCTTGCTGTTCTTCCCCGCTTCTTCCATCGGAATCTCGTCATACTTCGTGGCGTCCGCCATGGCTTCAACTAGCCTCCGTTCTAGCGCAAACACCCGGTCTTACTACTGCTAGGGACCGTAACCCCACTCCTCCCCCAAAGCTAATGCCAGCAGCTCCAGCCGGCAACTGAGGGCGAACATCGGTCCCGCCGTCGCAGCTCCCCGCCACGATCGATGGGGCCGGTGACGTCGCACAGGGCAGGTGTGACGTCACCGGAGCAGTGTGAGCCACACGATTGGAGGAGCGTTGCTGGCAGACGGGGGTGGGTGGGCGTGGCTTGGCAGCAGCGTCGGAAACGTCACTGCCCCGCCCACCGACCGACGACTACGTACCCCCTCCCTCCGCCCCTTTGCCTGACCCAGTTGTGTCCGGTTTTATCTGGATTCCCTTCGACTGCATCGTAGCCGATGACTGATTGACTGAAACCCGACACCTTTGAAAGACATGCAATGAATCGTGCATCCTTGTCCAAACTAGCCATAGGAACTGATCTTCGCGGAAACTTCACCTCGCCAATTCCGTGTAACGGCGGTCCCCTGAACCACGTGGCGCCCTGTTTCAACCCAGGTGAAGTTGCTAGCGTTGGCACGATATCAACCAATAGACAGGGGGCCGGGCTGCGACGCTACTGGGGACGGTCGATGAAGCGACGAAGTTGCGCAGGCGTGGGAGGAGGCCACAGCTGGCGAGCGTTTCGTCATCTTTTACGTCAGGCTCTCGCTGGCCTCCGGAAGCCGCGCTCACCTAGCGTCTGCTGGGGATTACGGGCTCACGGAACTGGTTGCACCGCCGCTGCAGCGACGAGTAACGGAGACCTTCTCGTAATGTTCACAGTTCGTAGTGCTATACTGAGGCGCCCATTTCGTGATGGCTTTTCAGCGTTCAATCACATTCAACAGTACAACAAAAGACTCCAAATACGCCATGGTCACTATGGTATCGATCGTTGTATTGACTGCCCATCGGTACAGTTTAGTGATGCCGACAACAGCGGTGGCTCGAGCGCAGTGGCGGATACAAGGGGGAGGGGTGCTAGGGGGTTCAACCCCTCGGTTTCCAGTACCCATTGTAATCACATAGTAAGGGGTTATTCAAAGGAAATGTAGGGTAGGGTTTAGTCCCCTAGCCCCGCCCCCTCTGAGATGGAAATCTGGATCTGATCTGGATCTGTTACCACTGATGAAGTAATTCCGTCGGAAGTGAGCAAGCGAAATGAAGTGCTTACAACGCGAAATGTCAGTGGAGAAAGCCTAGAATCAGAAAATTATGAAAGGAAAGCTCAACCATTTCAGCCCCAACAGCAAGGATTTAGCCCCTACTTTAAGAAAGAATGAAGTGTAGAATCATACAAATGAAAATCTAGCCCTCTCCCCAAAAATGTCCAGAAATGTTAAAGAAAAATCCACTATCAAATGCGCAGCCAACATGAATAATCGTAGTTCGATGTGTGACAGACAATTTCTAGGACAGAAGACACAAAATATGGATTTCAAATAAAAATGTAGACAACACAACAGATTTCCCCTCCAAAGTGACCACATTTGAGCATACAACAGTGAGCTCAGCCATCTGCAAACACTGTACATTTATTTCACATGACTTTATATGCGAAATCTCGGATTTAGTTCGTCAAGAAGTGATCTCAGAGCAACGCAGTGGCAGATCTAGCCGGTAGGCTGGGGGGGGGCAAGCCAAAGTCGATCAGCAAAAAAACCATCACGCGGTGAGAGTATGCCACAATTTAACTAGACGGTAGGTTTTGAGGGTAAACCCAAGACTTGATAGGTAAAATAACGCCACCGGGTAAAGCGTGTCGCAATCTTTACCGTGACTGGAAGTCTTTTCTCGGTCCAGGGGGTCCTGGGTGGGTTAACGCTGGTACGGCCATACAAGCCCAACACAAAGCCTATAGGAGCTCCAAAACCCAGGGGAGTCCTGACCCCCCAACCCGCCCGGGGTTTCCACCCATGATCTTTACACTGAAGTTGACTAATTCTGTTTGAAGCTGAGAGTCGAAGCACCAAAACCTTGCTTATAAACTAAAAAGTAGCTGGGGCAAAAGGAGGTCGACAGCTCTGGGTGGAAACATAGTTTTTCCCCGAGCTTTTCCGTTTAGGGGTGGGGGGCAGATGCCTTTTTTGCCCTCCCCTGGATCCACCACTGGAGTAACGAAAAATTTTCAAGCTTACGGGTCGGTTCGTTCTGCTGCTGCTGGACGCCCACTGCTCCGTCAGCAGCAGCTGGACCGCTGCTCGAAGAGCGGCAGATGCAGCCGGTTGCCTAAAAAAAAACGTTGGGCGGGGAGGCGGCGCGCCGCCAGGACGGCGACGACTAAAACTGGTGCAGTGAAACAGTTTTAAGATTCAAAGAAGTACTTTGCGAATGGACAAAAACACTTAAATGATGTTTATTGATGGGAAAAGCCTCCCCAATTCATGGATCATAAAATGCTAGTTTCCTTTTTAGCGGCGGAGAAGAGGGATTTAGCCCCTCTATTTGTCTTTGGGGATATGACCTGATTGACCCCCAGCATCCGCCCACTGGCGGCGGAACTGGGGGGGGTGCTGGGGGCATTAACACTAGCCCTAAGGCGTTGACTAGAAAGAAATGGGATGAAAGGTCTATGGTGCCCCTCCCCTTAAATTCGGGCGTTCCGCCGTCCCTGCACATCCACACCTGGTGAAATGTATGGAGATGAGCCATTGTCATGCTCATGTGTTTTTGAGAGGTGAGAAGAGAGGTCGTGGATGACGACCCCAGGAGCGGTGGGCCTTCAACGTCCAGGTCCGAAACAAGCGTCAAACGCGTCAGCCAGATGGCGCGTAGCGATACTCGGTTGACTTTTCGACTGATCGTAAATTATCTGGGACTGGACCGAGGCAGCATCTGGAGGATTACCACTGACTGTTTGAACATGTAGGTAAGACTGCGAAAGATGGTGCCGAAACTGCTGAGTGATGACCAGAAAGTTCTGCGCATGCAAATGTGTCAGGATATCCCAAGGGTGTAGCCATGAGGGGGCGGTAAGGGTGGCCGTCCCCCCCTGAGATCCCGGAGGGCCCCAATGAGGACACGGGCCGCGCGAGGCACGGCCCACCAGCGCTATGCTCTTTAGCCAACCGTGGAACTTCATACCAGACGGAGACCTCTTAAGCCCTCTCTAGCACTACATTCTGTAACCAGCAGGGTCCTTTTTTACCCATCAGAACCGTCTGTAAAATGGCGCCTTTTGAACCACTGTGGGGCCCCGGGTACGCTGTTCACAGTGGGACCCAAAGAGTGGAAATCGCGGAGAGTAGCAAAAACAGAAACGAATTAAACGCACTGAAATTTCCGACGCAATGAGAAATGTACATAATGCACTCATCTGACCACCAAGCTGCATGCGTTCACTGCAAGAGGTCTGTAATTAAACACCGATACCATGGGTGGAGATCGCGGAGGAGGGGGGGGCAGGACACAACCCCTTGGTTTTGGGTCTCCCATAAGTTTTGCATAGGGTTTGTATTGCCGTGCCAGCCTTAACCCACCCAGAACCCCGCCTGGGTCGAGAAGAGATGTCCAGACCTGACCGATACGATGAATTTGCATGCTCGCGCAGTCTCAGTATATTTAATAAGTCATAGACCATGACTATCGATTTTATGTTTTGTTTTCATCTTGCTAGTACCAATCCCAACAGTCATCCTTTCCCAATTACAGAGAGTATTGGTGTGGGTGATTTTTAATGCTCTCCACCAGGCCAAATGGGGCAAGGAGGCAGTCTTCCACCGTGGAGATCTAACCTACGTTACCACGCAGTGGTGAGGGGTCTGGCGTCAACGCGCAGTGTAAGGGGGCTGGTCATAAAGTGCTCCCATTGATATCTCAAAGACCAAGAGAGTTAGGATAAGATACGTTTTTGGCTGTGTGAGGGCTATGTCTATCTACATTATAGCCGACTTTCATCGGCCTAGGTCAAACGAGGTCATAAAATCAAGTCTGGGGCATGCTGGGGTCCTCTCGGGAAATGCCCTGGTTATGCGGTTAAACGTCACGAATACAATGAAAACGTGCAAAGGTCAACACGGGAAGGTCGTACGATAATACTCTTGGAAATTTTCGGGCCTAGGTCATTCTAGGCCGTTGACCTATGATGTCACAATCCGATATATTCCCCGAAATGTACACTAGAAATAGCTTTATAGCCAACGTTGAGCAAGAAACAAGTGTTTGAACTTGAACTGCGAACTTTGATCTTGACCTGGGACGCTTAACTTGAAGGTAGTAACCCTTGCACGTACGGGGGGGGGGGGCGTTGCAACCCCCGCTTAAGGTTTATTAAGAATTGAAAACAAGCTTTTTAAGTTAGACCCTTTCAAGTTTGTATAGCCTCCGGGGCATTCATTGCGTATGTTTTGAAAACAAAAATTTGTTCCTACCTTTCAAGATCACCGAGCTTTGACCTCAAGAGTGGAAGCATCTTGAGGTCATTTGGGCGCCTGAACCCGTTTTTACGTGAATACTTCAGACTCTCATCGTTCTTTTGCAGCATTTGTTCATGAACTGGCCCAGAATATTTTATTCCAACCTTCGAGGATCACTTTTATCAGTTTAGACCTTCCATGACCTTTCTTGACCTTCAATGAACCTGGTTTGACCTTGTGTGACCTCAGTGATAAGTCTGCGTCGAATAACGACTACAGAGTCGTGTTTGATTTGGTATATCTAAATGAGATGAACAACACTGAATTAGTTTACTTGCGTCTGATACGGGCTTGGATCTTTTCTACCTGTGACCTTATTTAACCTTGAAAAAGGGTGTAAACAATATCAGAGGAAGAAGCAAGCACTTACTGGGCGTAAATAATGCAGAATGGCTTATGAATAGTCAATTTCAATGATATGGACAATAAACAAGTTGGTTTGCATATTTTATGGACTTGACCTTATTTGACCTTGAAGGGGGTGTAAGCCTTTGTTTTATTATTTTTAAAGAGTATTTTTTAGTTAAAAAATATTCAATTTATTTATAAAACATTAGCTTAAATATTTTGACGGCTTCATATTTCTTATACATGATTTCTTATCGTAGTTAGTTAAATTAAAAATCCGCACCTAACTCGGGCATTTGTACTTTATACACCTTTCTATACGTTTTATAAAAAAATCATATTCTTCCTAGTTTGCAATATTTAGGTAACTTTACTTAACGTGTAAACTGGGTTTAAGGTCCTTGAAAAAACATAATATTTAAACAGGTTACTTAAAAAGCTAAAGAAGTTAACCTTTTAAATTATAAGTAGGAGTCTTGTTATTTTACTTATTAGCTTTATTTTAGCGTTATGTCTTTTTAACACATTTATTTTCGGTTTGCCATTACGGATGATGAAGCATGCACTTGGCGTAAATGATGCAAAATCTCTCATGAATAGTCAAATTACAGCATGAGACGGACGCTGAACAAGACGCTCCAATACGGACTTGACCTTTCCGACCTTTGACCTAATTTGATCTTGAAGGATGTGTAAGCAGTGGCATATGATTGGACAAGCACTAAATTTGCATTAATGATGCAGAATGGCTTATGAATAGTCCATTTAAATGATGTGGACACTGAACTAGTGACTTGCTCGCAATATTGACTTGACCTTTTCCCTACTCAGTCAGTCAACCAGGTCATTGACCTGACTAAGAAGTTGACCTGATGACCTGACATTTTAATGAAAGAAGCCTTTGACGTTGTTTAAAGTGATAAATTTGAATTCAGCGTCCAAAATTACCTCTCTGGAACTGAAAATTAGACATATTGGTCAATTTCGAGTTTTACCGGTCATTGACCTTTGACATTTGACCTCACCTCCTGCATTACCTAGATGGGTCACATAGGTGTATTGCTTATGAATCGACGCTTGGATGTCAGTTTCTCAATTTGATGGCCATACAAATGTGATTTGTTACCAAAATTCCGTTCAATAGAAGCCAAAACGGCAAAATTGGCCACAACACGGCGAAAATCAGGTCATTGACCTGACCTGGAAGGTGACCTTATGACCCAAGGTAATGAAAATTGGTATCAATCGCGAGTACTCCTGACAACCAACACACTTTTTACCGCGGAGCTCTACATCAATTAGGCGCCAATCGCGAGAGGGGGGGTCGCAACAACCCCCCGCCCTCCCCCTGTACGGGCGAAGGTGGCGAAAACCCGAGTACGTGTAAGGGTTAACCATATATATGTTGTCATAATATAATGTAGGTCATACTGGGTGTTGTTATCTGACCGGAATCATTGGGTTCAATGACCTTAGAAATGGTGGTATGACCTTGACCTGTTACATTTGGACCTTGCAATTGACCTTCATATCAGGTGCCCTCAGCATATAATCACGATTTTATGGCGTTATAACGTCACTACTTAGTCCATAACGCGGATGAACTTGTGCGACCACGGAATCGTGGTAATCTCAACTTAATGGTCTGACTTTAAAATCGCAAGTAGATAGGAAAAATGACATTTAAAACTCCCACCAACCGACTTGCTTATCATCTCTCTCAAATGCGGCTAAGTAGCGTTTTACTGTCGTGAACGGTTCTCGGGTCATCTCGGGGAAATATCAAGGACTGGACAGTGGGGTACCCAAGGACGCCCTTCAATTGGCAGGTTAATACACGCTATTCTAATTCGGAGACGTGCAACGAAGCCGCTACGACACATGACCCGAGCTAGATCGATTGTTCTTGCAATTGCATGAATTGATAACGCTGTGCGGATATTTCCACTAGACCAGCATCGAGAACACCAAAGACATCGTGATTGGTTACCTGGAAAGAGAAATTAGATGTCACAACATCCCAACATCACTATTCATATCATAAAACCCCAATTCGCCCAATGTGTGGTAATGGCTTAGCGTGTTTGAACAACGATGTGTAGCTTAGGTGTGAAACAGTTTTGTTTATTCATCATACAACTTTATTCATCATGCTCAGTTGCGTCTGGTAGCAACGAAGTAAAACACCAAAGAAAGAGGTCGATCAGTCACGAAAAACTAATTCCGGAACCATAAAACATAAATGGTAACAGGGATTTCCTTAAAGGGAATGTGGCACCTTGGTCGAATCCTGGAATTTAGTGCAATTAGGCGTACTTTTAGCCGAAAATAATGAAACCACTCATGATTTCTCTGAAAAATGTACAATAAGCTCAATATTTTGAATTTTTAAAATGATCCTCTAGAAAAAGAAATAAATACCAGCCTGTGGATGATGTCAAGATCTGGCAACCACTACCATACTTGAAACGCATCAAGGGCTTCGATTGGCTGATGCTCATCGTGACGTCAGCCTATTTCGTCACACCAGCAGCTCACAACAATGGCCGCCCGGCGAGGGGCTGATGAGGGGGTTGGTGGCAGGTAGGTTTTAACTTTTTTCTACGGAAATATCGAGTTCCCAGACAAATGAAATATGGAGTACCGGGTTTTGCTTTACAACTTGCTTTACAACTTGACTATCTCAGTTAAAATCACGTTACGAAGGTGCCACATTCCCTTTAAATAGAATCAGTGAGACTGGTCCGGCCGGCTAAAAATCGGCCCCATCAGACGCCTGCCCAGCTGACGTGCTGGGACATTGCCAACTGGTGGCCCTATATACTTCAGCCTCTCATACACTTGACTGGCGCCCTATCTAAGCCAAACAGCGTGGAGGACCCGGGCATCCGCTCCAGACACGCAATATCCTGCCAGCCGGCGTCAAGCCCATGACTGGTACCATTTGTCATACAACCACGCCCATAAATTTTCGACCAGGGCGACATTCCTTCCCGCGGGGCGCGTGGAGTGGCCAATTGTATCTGTCGGTCCAGCTGGTGACGGAATAAGGTTCCCAAAAATCTTAAAAATCAGCCATTATATCTACCACGACGAGAATAAAATTCAAAGGAATCTACCAACTTAGGCAAATTTCTCTGCCCATTGTTCCTCTATATATCACGCGAACAGAAACGCTACAGCCGCAGCTGGAATTCAAAGATTTCAACCTAACTAGTCATGGGAATCAGTCAGTTCTCGCTCTTCAGTATCCGAGCCAGGGACGTAGCCAAGGGGGGGGCAGGGACAGCCGCCCCTCCTGAGGACACGATTCTGTTACAACCATGGCACTTTTTACCCATCAGGGCCCTTTTGGCGCTGTCGCAGGGGCCCTTTTCGGGGCGCTGCCCCCCCCCTGAGCAAAATCCTGGCTACGCCCCTGATCCGAGCCAAGGTTGATCTAAAACTCTCGGTTTATAAAGGGAAAAACATGCACCCAAAGAGCAGTCAAGCAGCAGATCACTTGGCATCTCACCACCAGCATTTCCCACTGTGAAGCAGTGATAAAGAAAGAGAGAGCTAACGTCAAACAGACACATGCGATGCATGTGTCCTTAAATACCCTGCAAATGCAGACTCTGTGATAAAGGCGCGTTAAAATGAACGTCAGAAGGTGAACCTGACAGAGGATGCCTGTTTTCTGGCGTCTTTCATTGCTTGTCGCCCTTCCACTGTCAGCTGCAGACCTCTCTTTGACTATTTGACAGTTTCTGACTGACTTCCTTTGGTTAAATACACGTTCCGCGTTTCGCGATATTCCTAGTTCCAGTTTTTGCGATATACCCTCAGTAGGGTGGCGCGCCCTAGAACTCTGGAAAAGTGTATCTCCACTGAGGTTTTGAGCCTTTTTTCATTCAACACCTACTTTCCAATGCACAGTGGCGCGCTTCCGTTTCGGAGATATCTTCTAGAAGCTCCTTGGAAGTGCTGTCTAGGATAATTATTTGATGGTTTGAGTATAAAACGGTCAGGGTTGTAGCCGCGATTTCTTTTACTGAAGGGACTGATGCCCTACTGTTTAGCCGGTTGAGGTAAGCATTCCCCACTAAGGGTGTGGGTGGATTTATATCTTTTTGAGGGTGCCTGGGCACCGTTAATTAAATTTAGGAATAATGCTAAAATTTCCTTTAAATTTTCGTATTTTTCACTTTACAGGGCTTGAAATTGTAGTGATGTTTATAGAGGACTGTGGAAAGGCTAAAGCATACGTCCAATTTTTATATAGTGGCGATTGATATTGCTTCAGATTTGGGCACCTTCAATCATTTTTAAAAATCCAAGCCCTGTTCCCTATTGTCCACGGCCCTTTTCAACAGCTGTACAAACATTGCTCTATCGACCACCGTCCGGCCTGACGGGCTCCATTCCTCTCCTCTCAGCAGATACCCCCGTTGACGCTCCAAACTTCAGCGAACTCGGCAACAATCTCACCCGGGCCGGAAAGCAGCCGTGAATGGTGGAGAGATCATCATACCAAGAGTGAAAACTAAGGTAAAAATACATTAAAATGTAATTTTAAATAAATGGCCACCCTTATACCTTACGACACACCATTATCATCGAAAAACTTCCGCTGAATTTACCACAAGACACGTGAACACGCCTCCGCCAATCAGTGGCCGCCATCCGCCAGCAGCTTCTATGCATGCCCGCGGGGCACAGAGGTGAACGGGGTCACAATCGCACGGCGCCGCGGCGCTCAGAGCTCGGGCGTTGGTAGGGGAAGGGTACCCTGACGGATTAATGGGTAAAAATGGGGAAGTCGGTATTCGATTATAACTGTATGCCGTAGGACTGGGGGAGAGGACTCGGTGTGGGACGGGGCATGTTTTAAGATACAAACTAGTGTACATTTTGTCCACCAGCCTCCATGCTGTGCCCATCAGAGAACTGGCCACTGCCCAGTGCCCACCAGTGGTTTTGGTACATACTTGTATACATCGGCTACTGTACGCCATGTAGAGTGAATTGCATTTCGCTTCTCTGTTTCCAAACATTAAATACCACTATTATTTTACATTGCATTTTGCCACAATATTTATTGCCCACCCCAACCTGCGTAGTTTCCTGTCTTTCTCTCTGACTGCCCAACAACACCCAGCCTTGCCTTCTGATCTTCTCTGTCCGACTGTATCTGACTGCCCACCAGAACCTGACCTCCCTTCCCAGCCCCCTCCAACAGCAAACGCGGATCACCGGATGTGACGTCGCACCTCATGGCATATAACATTGGAAAATTAAATGATTGAATATCCAAATGTTTGCAAAAAGAGGCCCAGAATCAAATATGAAACGTTCATTTATTGCATTTGGGATAAACTTGATTACCGTGTATTTTCACAAATTCGTAAGCGGGCAGTGGCATTAGGAGCACTTTGACACACGACCCAAAGGTGAAGGAATTCCTCCACGCCCGCATGACGTCACTCGGGCGTGGAGGAATCCCTCTTGAATGTACCTTTAAGTAAAGGTATCTTGCTCCCTTCCGCTCTGCAGTTCAGTTCAAAGCAATAGAGACACTAGGTAAAACTTTGGCCGGATTTAAGCAATGGACCAATAGGTGCACAGTTTGACAGATGTTGGAGGCGGGGCCTCGAGACCACCTCGAGACTAGTTTTCTTTTATATAATCATTGAATACGAAAAATCGTTACATTTTGGATTTTTTTAGTTTAATTGATAAACAAATATTTTATCCAAAAAATCCAAGACAAAGCAGTTTCTTTGCTGACTTGGTAGTCTTGGTAAGGGGGTAAACGGTGCAAAGAAAATGTCTTGCTCGTGCTTGAACCCAACACTGTACCACGAAAAAAATTCATTATTCTCCTTATTTGGAGATAGTTTATAATTAAATGTCTTAAAATAATTTTTTCCATTAGTTCTAAAATAACCAAGCTAGATTTTATGTATATATTTTTGTAAAATATAGAGATTAAGTGAAGCCAAATCAAGTTCAATAATTTGCATCTTTCAAGACCAAGGAAGCGCGCGCAAGTCAGTCGCGCCATTTATTTGCCGCCACATGTGCCCACCAATGTTGATTTTTGTTGTTTTTATTGCCGCAGTTCACAATCTATGTTCAACAACTGCCCTGGCAAAGGCGATGTATGTTGCAGCGTGTGTGTGTTTTCTTTTCTATGGCAAGTTTGGGGAGTGATTGTCTATATTTTCGAAGTTACTTGATTGTCCAGGTTTGTGTTCATTGCAATTAGTCGCACAGGTGAAGGTGTGGTTCTCGTCCCTAGAAAGAAGCGATGGGGCTGCCGAAGAAAAATATTCTGGAATGAAGGGGAGGCCAAGGGAACAGTACTTGCTTCTGCAGTACTGAAAATACACCTGCAATATGCAGAGTTCAAATGTCGCACTAAACATCCAGCAACGATGCATCTGTTTCCTTCCAGCCATGAATGGTAAGTGGTCAAGTTTCATTTTCCATGCTCAATGACATGCTCTCTTGAGTACATAGGTATAAAATCCATGTCTAGGTGCTCCACACTGAAATTGGATTTTTGAAGTTTATCTCTGATTGGGTCAAGTGGTAAATTAGTGTCAGTGGCTAGTTAGCAGTGTGCAGTAGTTTTGTTTGTCTGTCAGTAATCGGGGGGCGGGTACTGGCCATGCTCTGCTCTATGACAAGGCTGATATGTTTATGAAGCTGTCATAACACAGTGTGTTCATAATTATTTGGATGTAATGTCTTCCTTGGTTCCATGGTGATGCTCATTTATTTAGTTCCATTAGTTAAACAAAGTCAGTTTTCTTTGGAGCCTATTTGCTATGCTGTGGATTTTTAAAGCCAAATATAATGAAAAATGCATTGATATAATGATAAGACAAGGAGTAAAATTATGAAAATATGTATCACATAGAAGTGTTGTCTTTACTTGTGTCATGTTGGGGAACAATGTATGTGGCAGCACCTCTTTGCTGTGATAATTCATGCTGCTGTATTCTCTTGGGCTCATTGATAAGAATAGTATCTGCCTTAAAATCTGGTCAACATTTTTTTAATTTAAATTCATGTAAAAATTAACTTAAATCATTTTTCTTAACTCATTAAAGAAACTTTGTTAATTATTTATGCTTATTACTGAGCTGAAACCATGGGCAATGTACTTTCCATGCAGGTAGTGACGCTCTACTCTTGCCTAATTCACAGAAGAAGAAATCACACTGCTTGATGGTAGAATCTTGTATTAATTGATGAAGTTGCACTTGCCTAGCAAGGTAAAATGTTTTAAACAACATAATTACTGCATTGGAACATTGTACCAGCTGATAATCCAGAGAACAAAATTATTTGTCCAGGCATTACCTTTGAACATTTTGGAATATTACATGTTTGTGTATTTTGACTTTTGCAGAAAGATCTGCAGTTCCATTGACATCCCTCACCTGCTGAAGCTGCTGAGGAACCACATCTTGGGCCAGGATCATTGGCTTCAAGGTCCAGAAGTACCGGTACTGGACAAGGACTTCTTCCAGCAAATTTTGGCCAAGGGCAACACCGAGTGACAGCCTTGCCATGCTCTTCCAGTGGGAGCACATACAGGTGCGCATTAGAAAGTGTGTATCAAATTCCCGTTCACTCTCGTTTTTGTCTCTGTTAAACGTGAAGTTTAACTGATTTTCCTGTAGGAGCAGATGCTGGAGCACCTTTGGGGGAGGACGCGGGAGAAATTGTAAAGTTCTTATTTCAGAAAATAAGCTCAAATTTTCGCCATTTTGGAAAGCATCGCCGCTTACCCTCCCCCTTGTGTCTGCTAGTGTTTCCGCAGCATGTGGACTGATTCTGAACGCGGGAGCACACTTTTCCATCTGGTTTAAAACATTTGTATGATTTTTATGTCCCATTCAACTTGTAGTGACACAATTGATCGTATGACTATGGAGTGAAAGTTCAGACTTAACTCAAAGATTGGCATAGGCTGATCCAGGATTGCTGATTGGGGGGCATCTTCCCGTGGGGGGGCGCCACTTCTGACCGGCAAACTTATGAGATGGGCGCAAAATGCTATAGGTGGGCGCTGATTTTCGCATCCTGGGGGTGGGGGGGGTTGGGAAGCGACATTTCAGGGAATGCCATCGACCCTTCAGGGGGCGCTGACTTGCCCCCCCTGGATCCGCCTATGAAGTTTAGTAATTGACTGAAGCATGGTTAAGTGCATGCGTAAGCTCAGGTCACTCATTCGAATAAACATATATTTTATTATTCTCGGGCATCGGGAACGCAGTAGTTTTGTTTTTTATTTAACAGAAGTGTCTGCTACTTGCTCGATATGGCGATATCTGCGATAAAATTGTTTGCGTATGACATTTGCTCATCAGTCGATAGTTTTGATGGTGAAGTTAATAACAAATTTCTCCCGTCAGGTGACTGGCCTGGAGCGACAGCGAGTACGCCCCGCAGCCCAAATGTTCGACGAGCGTGTCGGAAAGCGTCTGCTCCACCTATTTAGTCAGCGTTTCGCCAAGCAGGCTTAGTTCATCATCACCTGCGATAAGGTGTTTGACATCTGTAGCTCTCGGTGTATGCTTGACGGCAGGGCTTATCGGTCGGCGGTCGGCTTCGAGTACACTATCGTTGCTCAGCCACCTCTCTGATCTAGTTGGCGCGACTAAATCGGGACTCCTGGCGCGATGAAAGCCAGAGCAGGCTGCCCTTCCAGAGCGGGTTCATCATATCCTTAACTGCTCTGTTAGGTTCCCACATTATTATTAAGAACATATACGGCGTCAAGTACTTTCTGACGTCACGGGTGAACCAGGACGTGGTGGAGAACTTCTTCTCACAGGTCGGGGTGTTGGGGGCAGCCAACATCCACCCAACGACGGTCGAAGCCAAGACTCGTATGAGACTCTTGTTGATGGGGCCTCACCGTCCGTGGCCGCTGGTTCTCATGCCAGACCATGGCCCGCTGGAATCCCAGTCCTGCTTGATGAAGAAGAACCAACTAACCTGAGTGCGGCTACCCTGCAGCTGGACCCTCTGACAGTCAGTACTGAATAGTTTGACGTCGCCGCTGTGTTATGAAGTGGAGAGGTTGCAGCCTTGCCCCGCTTCACATGTACAAAGAACAGGACTGACGGGATGAAGATGACCAGGACGCCGCCGCGGAACCAGCTGCTCCGACAGAAAGGGGCATAGACCAAACAAATTTTAGACAGGTGCTGGCTTACATGGCGGGCTTTATTGCTATGTAAAGTGTAAATCTGTACAGCTCTATCGAACATATCTCATCGACCGTGCTTGTAGTAAATAATAGTGGGATCTGGAGTGGTTGCCACGTCTTAGTGGGAGTGTTCTCACAGTACCGAATGAAAAGTGGCTTAGACAATTAAGGGAGCTAAATGTTTTGTTTTGTGTTATCCGTGAACCTAGCAACATGGGTAGAAAAACAGGAGTTACCCTCTGTTTTGCCTTTGGTATGCTTGTTAAATTCCCGGACCTTAACGAAAAGATAGCGCGAAAGTACGCGGTGACGATGGCTCACATTTGCGTTAGGTGTGCAAACCATGTAAGAATACGTATGGAAATTAACGCAGCACTACATAATTCGTGTTTACGGCGTTGTGATTTCTTTCAGTCTGTGTAAACCCTCCATTCTCTACTCACACCCATCATGAATAGATATATGGGCATGGACTGCGTATTTCAAAATGTTTTTTGAGGTGGTGCTGGTTTAAATTGTTTTTCCTGAGAAATTAACGCACTATATGATATCGAAGCCCGTCGTTACCCCCATCAACATAAAGGCACTGCACTGGTGCATAGATCTTGTTCTACGATATTTACATAAGCGTTAAAAAGAGTTAAGTCGCATTCTGGAAAATTCCTTGCGAGCGTTTTTGAACGGAAGTGCCTCCCAGCTCTGTTGTGCTGTGACCTTCAGTGTAATAAATATATCGGAAAATAAGACCATTAGAAAAGTTCCTTCTCAGTATATGGCTGATGATTAATACTAAATTTCGAGACAATAACTTTGGATTGAAACATGTCTCTAAGAAAGAATTTCTTAAATGCCCGTTCTTTCCTATTTAACTTTTTGCGATTGTAGAGAAAAAATCTGAAAAATAAAAACAGAAGGCCAGATTCCCGCTCCCAAGAAAAAAATAGCTGCCACCTCGGATCCCTTTGATCAAACATGTTTCCCTTACCAACTGACCCCAGGAAATGTCCCGGGGTCCAATGCAGTTCTAATTTGTTTGCTCGCCTAGCGCATTCTTGTAATTCCCCAAGATGAGGGGCATACATTATCTTCAGGAGCAAGTGTGGATTGGGCTTATGACAAATTGCTTCCCAAGAATTTCCCAGGGAATCCAGGGGGCAAGGCGTTCCAACGATAGAAGGCTTAAATCCCTGAAGCCACCACGGCAACAGAGATGCGTCCTCACCCCCCCCTGGCATGCGAGAATTGGTGTCTTGTAAGACACCCATCCCCCACCCCTACCCCAAATGTTCTTGAAACAATGCTGGTGACTATCCGTGCGTGACATCTGGCCCATTGTCAGAACCAGGGTATCTCCGGGCCGAACGCTACAAGCAGCGGATGCAGGATGTCTATGGGGCTGAAACTCTGCAATATTTCTGGATGCCGATAGAAAGGGGTTATTCGGAGGTGTGCAGAGGGCTGAGTACCCTAGCCCCGTCCCCGAAACGAAAGTATACAAAGCTGTCACTGAACGTTACTTCCCCTCCCCGATCAAGACCAGGTGAACCCTGACAACGTCTATTGCTAACCCCATTCCAAAGGTGCGAGCATTGACATCTTGGTGGCTGTGCTTCCCGGATTTTAAAAACTACATTCCCTTCAAAACTAAATTCGCATTTTGTTTCTTCCCAATTCCCATACTCTGCAACTCTAGCAAAACCCTGGACACTTACGGCACCCTCATAGATCCTGGTCTAAATGCCACCTTCTTCCCCTACAAAGAGAAAACCTGGATCTGACATTACAAGTTCGTGTTAATAACACCATGGTCTCCACACTTGAAATACTAAAACCGAACCCTCACTGCCCCTTATTCTCGAAACCGAGCTCTTACGTCCTTCGGGGTACTGCCGGATAAATTTTCATCTCTAGTTGGGTTTTGAAGTGAGCCAACAGCAATTTGCATCAATCGGTATCAGCTGACTGCGCCTGCCCAGCTTCGCAGCCGACGGTCCCGGCCTGGTTCAGTTCTTTCAGCGACAGGGAGTGGACGTGTTTTCAGTGCTCTATGAAATTCTAAAAATACTCCTGTTCTAATTTAAATTCAGCAATGATACCATACAGGTGAAGGATACATTCTTTTGTCTACATTATGTACTAATTTTTATTCGCCTCGACCGTCTCTGGAGCAAGCTAGAAGAAGATAAAAATAAGAAGTAAGACATCATTTTTGGCCTACTATCCTCGTTTCGTCGCTAATCTTTCTCCTTGATTTTTTCTTGCGTTTCACGTGTTTTTAAGACCTCCTTCAAGAAAAAAGCTTCTGCGGCGGGAATATTGAAATATTTCAGGATGGCTAATTTTAGAGAACAAAAAAAAAACAAGTTTTGTGAAAGAGAACATCAGCACCGGAGATTAAAGAAAATAAAAAAATATGCAACAATTGAACATCAGTGAAGCAAGATCAACGATGTCACAGACAAGATGGAGCACAAACAACGAAATTTATCAGATCGAAGACGTAATGAGAGCGAAGCCGAAGAATCGAACATTTTCATCCTCATATTATTTTTGTTTAAATGTTCGAAGTGTGTGTGCGATTGTGTTTTTTTTACCGGTACCTAATCCTTATCCTTACCTTACTCTACCTGGAGGCTGTGAGCGCATGCGCCTGGGCTGCAGCGACCCCTCCAGGTAGAATCCCATCCTCTTGATCCTCACCTTTCCTCATCCTTACCATCTCCTTCCATAGTTTATAATCACTTTATACTCATTGCGACGACACTTTAAAAGCCAGCTCATTTGTGTGGAAGTGTGAGAAATACATGATGATGATCATGATGATGCCCTGTCCGGTCGTTTTTGACCTCGCACCAGCGCCTTGCTCCTCTCTTCCATGTCCGGCCGTACGGAGGGGAAGGACCTGACAACCTAGCAGTGTCCTGCCCTCCCTTCTTCTCTTCCCTGTCCGGCCGTATCTGAATGCCCACCAGCGTCCTGCCCTCTCTTGCACTCTCCCCTGTCCCACTGTGCCCGACAAACCCACGGGTGTCCTGCCCTCCCTTTTTATCTGCCCTGTCCTGCCGTATCGTCCTGCCCTCTCCTCCCCTTTCATGTCCGACCATAACTGACTGCCTACCAGCGCCCTACCTACCCCCTGCTCTACCCGACCCGGCCGTATCTGCCTGCCAACCAGTGTTCTTCCTTCTCTTCTTATTCGTCTTCTGCCTGACTCATTTTGAGTGAACATCAGTTTCAAGATCTCCTTTTCAGTCCACATTTCCAAGCCCCGACTGTTTGCCAACCAGGGTAGCTATGGTAGAGCTCGAAAGTTTGAGGTGACCTTGTTTTACTTCGCCAGGTAACCTGACCTAGTGTGGCCTGGGATATATTCAGTGATGGTGGGAAAATGGTGGGGTGAGAGGAAACCCCCTCAACTGCGGTGCTGCGCCTTGTCGTTTTTCTACTATTCGGAAAAAACCTTAGGGGGGCCATAGATGCCCCCCGTGGGGCAAAGGTTAAGATCCATCCAGTTTTGTTGGTGTGTGTGGGACAATTAAGCCAAACGCTAAAATAGCATCGTATGTGCATCAAGTTGTTATTGTTTCGCAACACGGACTCCCTCAGATTCATTATTGGTTTAGGGCGCCAACCTGCGAGGTCATATAGCGCCCATAACACTTATCTGCAGTCAAAGCTTATAATTTTGTCTGTCTTTAGGGAAAGTAAAGTCTCGTCTAAAGTGAACTAATATTTACATTAAAGAGTGATTCTTTCACATCGTAGTTATGATTCTCACTGCACGGATGCATGGTCACAGATTCAAACAGGTTCACCGCGCCGGCAGGCGCCGGCACGGGCGCCGGGGCATTACTTCGGCGCCCACCCCGCGCCAACAGACCCAGGGGCCCGGGGCGCGGGGGCAGCCTAGACGCCGGACCCAAGCCCGACGTCTAACGGAGGCCCTCTCCGTCGCTCCGAGACTTGAAAGGCCCCGGAGCGAAAGAGGGACCCGCCAAATCGGCGCCAGGCGCCTATCAGCGCGGTTGACTACCACAACACACGCTTTTAACCAGGATCAAATATTATCGTAAAGTCAATGTCTCTAAGATAGGACAGCACCCGTTCAACCATACTGGAGTCACGGCCGATCAATTCTAAAAGTGTGGACCCTTCCGGTGCACGCCAAAATGCAAAGACCTGTGTCTAGCATATTTCGGCACGAGACTAGCACGTGTCGGACCGACAGGGGCGCCGCACATCGCTGACATTGTGGTCGAGGTTCGCCGCATAACAGATATCGGTGAGTGGCCAGCGTGTGGCCAGTCCGCAATCGACACAACGCCACCTCCTCACGGCGATTAGGCCGCAGCGAGGATGGCCACTCACCGATCTCAGGTTTGATAACTTTCAACTTGTTATTTATTATATCATTCCATTGTTCTTGCCATACACGGCGAAGGTGAGTACATATATATGGGTACAAATCTCTAGCGGGGATTCGTTGCGCACGCCTGCAGGGCCTAAGGGAAGCACGTCGGGCCGCTGCGTCTGCCACTTCATTCAATTGTATTCCAACATGACTTGGGATCCAGCAGAGTGTTACATACTTTCCCAGTCTGGCGAGACGGGTTAAGCGCAGGACAATGTTTAAAACAAGTCCATCACTTGGGTTGAAACCACTCACAGCTTGAATGCTGCTAAGGCTATCGGTGAAAATAACGTATTTCGTGGCATCACTAAATTCGATAAAGCATAGAGCTTTATCCAAGGCGGTGAGTTCAGAGGTGAAAACCAATGCAAAAGATGAAAGTGAAAATTTCTTGTTACTGTATCCGTAACAAAAGCGCATCCCACTCCAACATCAGTTTTTGATCCGTCAGTGTAGAACGACACATGATCTGCATACTGTGCAATGTGTTCGAGCGCCAATTGTTTAAATTCAGTAGGATAGTATCGGATTTGGTTTTCCCTGCGAGAGTCATGTCGGTTTTTGGGCAGATAAGTTCCCAAGGAGGGATGTCTGAAAGCTCGCTATGAGTCACAACACTCGGCTGGATACCACTTTCGGCCGAGAAACGTTGGACGCGTACGCCCAGTGGGATTCCTCTTTGCACGTTCACAAACAGCCGTAGCATGTTCCGCGAGAAAACTGCGTTATATGTTGGGTGTACGGAGACTGAGCCAGCTTACAGGCGTAACGCTGCCCGAGCAGGCGCCGTCGCAATGCGAGAGGTGGTTCATTTGCTTCCACCAACAAGCTGGAGCACGGTGTTGTCCTAAACGCACCTGTGGCCACTCGAGTGCACTATGGTGAATCGTATCTAAACAGCGTTTAGCTGATTCCGACGCAGAATCGTATACAAAACAGGCGTAATCCATCTTGGAACGAACAAGAGACCGATAGAGAATGAGAAATGTCTTCCTGTCCGCTCCGTACGATAGACGAGAGGCACATTTCAAGGCATTCAATGATTCAGATTTTACATTGTTCAGGATATTCGTGAAATTTTCAAAAAATGAATCATGGCTTTATAACATATTTATTATTAAACCAAGTTTCCCTAAGTGTGGCAAACTTGAGCGTTTTTTGGGGGGGGAAGGATAGGGACACCTCATCTGCTTCATATATGCAGCTCTGTGGTAGATAGCTCAATAAGATCTGCCGCGTCGTGCCTCGGAGGTAGCGTGTGGGAGGTGGTGGCAGCGGCGGGATATGCCTTTATGGACTGAGAAACGTCGTAAAAAGCTCCAGAGACGGAATCGATGCAACCAAAATAGACTGCAGATAAACCTTATCCACATATTGAGTGCTGCAAGGTTAGAATATGACACCATGTGTTCCAAAAGATTTTGACGCACCCGTTTAAAATGTGAAAAGTGCGGATGGAGAATGCGTGGGAGGATGTAAGATTACAAGTGTCCCAAAATGATGTACCATATTTTCCCCTTTAATTGCACTGACCCCATTAACAACCCCATGACATTTTTTGTTCCATCTAGATACAATCCTATTAGGAGTCAATGGGACTGATATCTATGCCGGAAATATGATACTTCACGCTTTAAACGGAAATCGCCCCAAAACATATTGACTTTTCTGTATACACAGCTTTGTTTAAAGCTTATGTATACCTAAGGTTATGGTTCAAGGGCATCAGTCTGCATAAAAATCAGATATTTTTGGTCTCGAAAGCTTACAAACTAGCGCAAAATGGCTGAGGCAAGGAAGTCGCGCATCAGAGCCAAGTTGGCGTACCGGAATTTCGAGAAGGAAAAATACCAACACATTCCCGATTCTTGTACCGGATTATCGGCGTGTGGCTTATTATCACGACATTGGCTTCATGGCTCTTCAGAAAAGGATTGCATAACAGAGTTTGATAGAATCAAGAAACTCCTAGGTATTTATTTATTCTCGAAACCAATGATAAAACAGTGATATTACAAAATTGTACAAAGTTTCTTCGGTATGCTCTAAAAAATGTTTTTTAGTGGTTGTTCAGGCTCCTCTATATAATCCAGTATCACTGCAAGGAAGACCCAGTGAAGACAAACTCAACCTAATCACGATTTTTCTAGTCAGTGAGGTAACTTTTTCAGGCTACTTTTAAGCCCTTTGCAACATTTCTGGGAGGTATAAGGCTACGCTCCCCATCCACCACCACTCCTCAGCGGCGATGGGCTTCTTAGCTCTGATTGCTGAGAGCAGACGATTTAAAGGATGATAATGCACTATGCTGTAAAAGCGGCATTGAGGAAAAAACAAAGCAACATAAATGCGGCAAAAAATAATTACAAAAACTAAAATATCCCAAATTATTTACCCCAAATAGCACAGTATTTCCCACGCATCGACGTTTTTGGTGTTTTTTTATAAATGTTGTTCAAGTTGTTCCTAGTACGACTGGTGGAGTCGGAGTCTCACTAAAGTCATCAAGGGACTTGTCACGGAGACCCCGACCCCACCACCCGAACGAGCAACTCCCTCAATGGAGGGTTAATTTAGAAGCCAAAGTTTAACGTCCCACAAAGCACAGGGACGGCCGCCCCGCTCAGGTCACCCTCCACCAGTCAGTTGCCAGCCGACCTGTACGTCGGGTAAACTATTGAGCGCCGGAGCGTCTCAGGGGAACCGATCCCAAGCCTGGGCATGCCCTGCCACTGCATGCTTCGAGCAGCGGGCCGGAGCCCAACGCTCTACCAACTGAGCTACCGGGGCGGCATGCACTTGGAATGGCCCAGTGCTACACAATTTTAGATTAGTGCGGCAAATCAGCCACTCTATCTGCATATGAAAAGAGGGCTTGAAGGCATGAGATTGGAAAAATTATCGAAAAAATGGAAAAAAGAAAAAGAGCCATCAGGATGGCATTTCTGTCAAAAAGCATAGAATATGATATATGCCTGAAAATAAAACCGCGCTAGAAGTTACGGTACACATAAGACATCTGAAAGGAAAAGTAATAAATTTAAGATAAGTCAATATTTATTGAAATAAGACAAGGTTAAGATAACATAAGATAAGGGTGCTGCATATCCTTAATTTGATACCTCATTCGTCCCAAAATTTGTAATTTGTGGAGCAGTGGCCATTTTCACGGTGAAATTAGTCAGAATTTGTCTTCACTACCGCCCAGCCTAAACACCACTCTTTTTGTTACGTTAACAATGCCAGTCAACCTCACCCTCCGCTGCCAACCTCGCAGGGGCGACGGGCCAACCCCATGAACGCCTTACAGGTTTGGAGGGATGACCGACCAATCGTGCGAGGGCGAGTGTGCTCGGGAGTAAGTAGAGATGATTATTTGGGCCGAAAGGCAACCGTCGTTGGGGGACCAGGTGATTTGGAGTGGTCAGGTGACGGAAACGACACGAGGAAGTAGGCGTAGTCACCTCGAATAATAGCCTCATCGACGCCGCCGCACGGGTGGTCAGCCGAGTCGGCAGGGTCCCCGTCCGCTCCGGAGGCGAAGTCGAGTTTACCGCTGCGGTGAAAATCGACGCCCTACAGCACCGGGGCACGGTGGAAGGGCCGGGAGGGGTAGCATGGGTGGGGGGGGGGCAGTCCGACGAGACGCACCTGTCCCCCACTTTACGGAGACAAGAAATCCCTGGAAAGAGACTGTTTCCCGCTCACGACACGCTTACTACCTGCAATTGCATGGTTTTGGATAAACTAGATATGAAAGTAGGGGCTGCTGGGTGGGTTATACCTTCTATGGGATGTATATCTATTTCAAAATTTCATGAAGGTACTTTATTCCCTGCAGTTTTAGCAATACGTCTGCATCTTCACAGAGAACAGTTTACACACAAAGGCATTATCATAGAAAGGTATTTTGAATGAAAAGTATTTTTAGAAAATTATCATACCAGTGCTATGTAACAACTACAAATATCTACTGAAAATGAAATAATGTCTTGAGAAAAAAATCAGTTTTCCGTTCAAAACTGATTTTGCCCTACTCGTTTGCTGTAGCCTTAAATTTAAAAGTTTGAAGTTAATGCATCTGCTATATTTACACTGGACAGCGATCTTTAGACTGCATGTATCGTCAACGACGGCCAAATTTGAAGGCCTATCATTTTCAGTGAAAACGCCCCGGTCCAACTTAGATCACAGGAGAGTTTTTGCGATGAAATTGAGGATTATATGGTGGATCTGCTGTCAGGCTCTGTGGGCCCATGAAAAATGTTTTAATTATTTCCGGAATCCCTTACCATGCGCCAATTCACTGCTATCGTCGTCGAGTTAAGGGGAGGGGCACCTCAATGGTGGTGCCCCCTGGTCCGTCCAAGGGGAGGGCAGGGTGACCCAGTGCCTCCCCCTCCCCTCGTTCCACCACTTATGCAGTCAGTAATGTTTTTATTGTAAAAAAAACTGAACCAAGATTGCTATAAAATTTAATAGTAGAAGTCCTAATGGTGAATTTCTGTGGTTTGAACAGCACAACCGAAATTCGTGTAAATACGGGAAAAATCATGAACGACAGCATCTAAAAAAACAGATAAGGAAGACATAGTTCTGGGTCAACAAAAAAGGAGACATGCCGGCAGCCTCGGAATAGACAATAAGGATGAAGACCTGCCCAAAAAAGAAAAAGCGAGAGTGATGTCCACTTATATCATGACAATGAATAGAGCAGACAAGGAAAGCCATGACATATAAAGCATCACAAGCTATACTAGCTTGGTGGGAAAGTGGTTACGAGAAATAGTACTGCAGGCATCGACGAAGACCACAAGCATTTAAAATTTTCCACCGGGTCAAGACTGCAAAAATAATGTTTTTGATGAAAGACAAACTGGGTCAGAAACGTTTGATGATGAATAATTGCTATGGGAAGAGGATTGGTGAACCTTGCCGCCAACGCAAACCATGTGGTGGTCTCCCCTTTGGCCTCCAAGGTCAGGGGTGTAGATTTCTATCTCTTCGGGGCAGCTCCGGCACCCCCAATAATTAACTGGGCACCTCCAATGGTAATTTGGGCACCCCCAACCAAAAGGTGCAGTGAAGTCCTAATGAAGTGCTTAAAGAGGACATTTTCAACAAATACGTGTTGCAGTATTATAATGGCATTCTGCATCGGAACCAAAACCTAATAATTTACCAAGCAACAGAAATTCTCAGGCATAATGGGCAGTGACGGATCTAGCCCGTAGGCTTGGGCGCAAGCCAAAGGCGATAAAAGACGTCACGTAGTGAGAGTATGCCACAATTGATAAGCTCAAGAGTCGATAAGCCAAAAAAGGTCACGGGGTCAAACATATGACCACAAATTGCTTATTTTTCTATCCAAGGCCCAACGTCTACACTGAAGTTGACTGGTTCTGTTTGAAGTTGAGAGTTGAAGCACCAAAACTTTGCTTATAAACTAAAAAGAAGCCAGGACAAAAAGGAGGTCGACAGCTTTGGGGGTTAAAGACATAGTTTTTCCCCGAGCGTTTCTACTTGGGGAGGAGGCAAATGCCTTTTTGCCTGTCCTGGATCCGTCAGTGATAATGGACAATTAGCAATGTATGAACATACCTGCGATAGAAGTTATTGCATACTCCATAATTAGCAGTGATGCAGTCCATCAGGTACAGCAAAGTAGACGTCGTTCACAATATCCGATTTTGACCACGTTTCGGCAGTTTGACTAGGCTATGATAAAAGTTACACAATGGTACCTATATCTAATATTAAATGCATTTAAATCAGTTTAAGCATACGGACGCGTTTCGTTTTCTTCCTCAGCGTATGTTTGTGTAGTTCGAAAGCGTAGACACTACACATGTATATAGACATATGTAGGTTTCTTTACACTCACGTGAGGCTTAAAGTGAAGAAGCTTTACTTACTTTTTTAGATTGTGAAATCCCCTCTTTTGGAGTTTAATTTCTCATTTGTTTCAATCAGGCCTGACTCCTAGAACTTTCTTTTCTAGAATAGAAAGCCATTTTAGCCCTTACACGTCACTAATAAGCAATGCGTCTGCATGCTTAGGTTGTTTTAAATACATGTAATTGCCAATTTATCATTGTGTACCTTGTACCATTAATTTGTCAAATGGCTATTCCACAGTTTGACTAGCATTAGTAAAAATTACTATCAATTTTGTATAATATCTGTACCAATATTCATTTTATGAGGTACCTCCTGTAAAAATATTCCTTAAAAAACATATAAAGCCACTGTTTGTCAATTGGCTCTAGCCCAGACCATTTTTTAACATGTTAACTGGGGGGCCATTTGCCCCCTCAGTCGGCCGAAATGCCCCCCCAGTGCCCGGAAATTGGCCCCCCAGTGAAATAGACAGATGACTTAAAATTGACCAAATGCAGACTCGCCTAACAAAAATAAAACAGAACACCACCCGATAATTATAACTTTGTTCTATGTCTGGTCTCAAGTTGGCAATCCACAAAAAAATTGTGTTAAAAACTTTCCACCCGTGGCTGTCTACTCCATCGTGCGAAGACGAAACAAAGCGCGTAGTTACGGGAAATCCCGGTAAAGCAGCCTCAGCATTATTTAATCACAACGCTGGAGAAGAACGCTGGCCACCATACAACCAATCAAACGTCCTGTTCTATCCGACAGGAAGCCCACATCCCAGCCAGTACCGTAACATTGCATGATGCTCTCATTTCACACGCTGTCAGTTGTCAGCGCTAAGAGCTCGTTCGTGGATTGGACGGGACACGGTGTAGTCAAAGTTAAGACTGTTTGCTGGTGTGGCGGTACGAATTGTTTAGCCTTTTTATTTATTATTGTGGTGGTAGCATACATAAGCGTCGCCACCGGAAAAAGTGAGGGGGCCAGCCAAACCTCAACCTGATGCTGACAGCAAACTTTCCACGTTAGTACCAAAAACTTTCCGAATTTGGGCGCCTCGTTGCCTGCGGCAGCGGCTGGTTATACAAATTGCCGGTTTACTCCCATTTTGACTGAGATCAGGAACTTGTTGGTCAAAAAGTAGGGGGGGTGTTTGATGATCCCAAAAATGTTCTGGTTGTGTAGATAAAATCATTCGATGGCCACGCGGGGTTGCAAGGACACCCCTGGCTTCCTATTAGATGGGTAGTGTGCTAGAAATATTGCGTCAAGTCAATATCAAACTGTCAACAATTTGTTTTAAACATTGATACAAGTCGCTTTTTCTGTGGTTTTATGACTACTGCTAGGGGTCGTTTTAGCCTCAAATCTGGCTTTTGTGGTGATTATTTGGCTATTTTATTGGAAATAAAATTTGGCCCCTCTTTGGCCCTTCTTTAACTCGGTTTGACATTTTTCCCTGAAAACCTGGCAGCCATGGGCAGCATCTATCATCTCTAGACTTGGAATAACTAAACAATTTAGAAACACTTTTCTTAACACTAGCGGGTCTAAGTTTTATTAAACGCACTCAAAATGGGGTCTTGACCCCTTGAAGACACTATAATGGCCACAACAAGAAATGCCCCCACTGACTTTTCCTTAAAAAATGCCCTGCTCTAGCCCCAGGTCATTAAATGTAGAATCTAGCCTCAAGTATTTTAAAAGGATAGGATAAACCTGTGACGACTTCTATATACTTACTTGGTTTATGACATCACTAACGATTTTAAAGATAAAATGCCTTTTTGGGCCTATTTTGGATGTGGCTATCGATTGAAATTTGGATGGAGAAAACAGCCTGGGTAGTTCCCGAGTTATGAGAGAGAAATTAAGGCCTCCGTGCCTGGTACGTTACTAGGCACATATTTGTGCCAGGGACGGAACAAGCCTGAGACAAAAATAATCATCCAAATAACGGGCAGAGAACCGTTATTAGCCAGAGCACAAGACACACTTGTTGCCTACCCTGTCCATTTCAAATGGATGGACTGCTCCAAGGCCCTTACCGTAACGCATTCGCCAAAAGTTCGGGATCTATCTGGACATTTAATCCACGACAGTCTCCATCGGCAATATTTTGCAGTGGGCACCTTTGCACAATACTCCGGTGCTGATGTTTGCTGAACTTGTTGGCAAATGGTTGACGTTCACGCGAGTAAATCCGCGACTGCCGAATCAACGATCCGTTTAGGTATGTGCGACTCTAGAGCATCAAACAGAATAATGTTCAATTACTTTTCACGGAAAAATGAAAATTATTTGTCAGTGAGGGGAACAAATATTTGGGCAGAAAGCAGCACAGATCACTCCCAAATTCTGGTGTGATGTTGGGCTCCATTTCAACGTTGACCGTCCTCTAAAGGCGCTGGCAGCTGTTTGCGAGACCTTAATCGCTCCGAGAAACGCCAACACAGACTCCGGAGCTCCAGCTCGCAGACAAATGAGCTTTCTAGCTTCTCATGTTTCCCAGAATTGTGCCGTATCGGATTTACCAGTGCCACTCCACCGCCATCTCGAAATCAGCTTACTTTGCATAATCACACATGAGCGATTGCATCTCTCCCGGGAGCACGGACCGGGCCCGGTGGAACGAGACAGAGTCGCTGAAAACTGTGCAGGGCAGGGGTGGCATGTAAAGAGCTTCGCTTGACTCGCACAGGGGGGGGGGGGGGGGGGGTGAGCACGGAATCCAGCCATACGCACAGATTGTCGAACAGCTGATTATGGAAATGAAATTTAGCAGCGTCAGCAGGGAAATTGTACAGATGCTCCCAACTGAATCCCATGCAGGGCTGGAAATTATTATTTGTTAGAGGTAGGGCTTTCTAACTGCGGAAAAATGTTCGCTCGCCTATTTCCACGTTCGCTCACAGTAAACAGGCATGCATTGTGCCTTCAATAATTCATCTGTTCTGGGCTCTACCGGTTGGTAATTCAGATTCAACAAAACAATCAACTAAGAATATGATAGTCACATCATCATGTTACCAAAAACTCAGACGCAGGATTTAGAGGTCAGAAATAACCCGGTCTTACCAACTTAGCTGGGGACAATCTCGGGAAAACAGAAAATCGAAAGTTCTTAAAGCTCAGACTGGTTCTCACTGCAGTGCGAGTAAGCCTTACAATATATCATTGTGTCGTAATATAAGAAACCCTATCATGATGTGCATTGGCAATGGTCATTTTCCTCTTGTGATGTTCCCCAGGTAATTTTATTTCGGGGAAACAATTGGCCACTGTTGAAGACAAACGTTTCTTCTTACCTCTGGCAGAACTTTCAGGACAGCCCATTCCAGTCAACCGCACATTGATCCCATGTCATAGCAAAGGAAACATGCTTCCTTCATGAGACCGTTACGCCCAGCTTATGGGAAAATTTGGTCGACGACTTTTCCAAATCAATCACCTGGCGTTCCCAGCAGGTCAATTTCAATGCATCTATTGAAAAACTTATCATTTCCCGCCAACAGTGAAATGGCCGCATCGCATTCTCTACATGTATTCGACAAGTGTATACATTTTTGGAGGTTTATACCAGAATTCTTCGAATAAATCTCCAATAACAAACCCTCACGGCCCGACGTCACCTGCTTGCGGCTTATGTGTGATTGCAGTGTGTAGGTTAATCTGGTTAAACCGGGGTGTAGGTAGCCCAATCCCGTAGTGAGTGCACTGGATCTTAGCATGTCTTAGCATCTTAGCATGACTCCGCAAGGGCACAGGCTTGGGCACACCCGAGGAGCAGATTTTATCCGTGCTGCAAGTAGCCCTATCAAGTTTCATCTTCCTTCTCCTGGCGGTATAAGCCTCTCCAACAGCTTTATCTTGGAGCAGTGACGGATCCAGGGGAAGGGGGGGGCAAAAAGTCATTTACCCCCAAAACAGAAAAGCTCGGGCCCCCACAGCGGTCGGCCTCCTTTTTCCTCCGATCCCTTTTTAGTTTACAAGCAAGGTTTTAGTGCTTCAACTCTCAACTTCAAGCAGAACCAGTCAACTTCAGTGTAAACATTGGGCCTTGGATAGCAAAACAAGGATCGTGAGCCCACATATTTAACCCCGTGAAGTTTTTTTGTTGTTCTCGACCTGGGCGCCCCCATAACCTCAAAACATACCGTCAGGTTATATCGAGGTAAAGTCTTTCCCCGCGCGACGTTTCTTTTTTGCGTTTTTACTTTGGCTTGCCCCTCCCCTCCCACTCCCAAACCGAGCGGCTAGATCCACCGCTGTCTTGGAGTTGTATATAGAGGCCAGCTACAGCGAGCCTTCGTACTCACTGAGGTACTGAGAAGTGAGATCTACGGAAAGGTGGGTTGTTTCTCCGTGACTAAGGTCGAGGATATTCTTGGCAGCCGGCTCAAAACCAGGTGTGTTCTGACCGCTACTGCAGGGCTTACCAGCCTTCCATCGAATGCTCTGTGTGTTTTGGAACTGAGGATGACCTAGAAAATGATACCAATCGTAGCAGTGTTTTGATGTGGCAGAGCCGCAGACGAAAACCAAAACAGTTCGCCTGATATTGCGAAGGTACTGATTCTTACCATTTTAGCGTGTCTGCACAGTATGAATACGTGGAAGCTGTTCCTGCTTGAGTTTGTCTGAGCAGATTGGTAAACGCGCAAGTGAAGGCCCAAATTACGCTAGAATTGCTAGATTACTTAAACTATTTAATTACTAATTAGCCCAATGTTTCGCTTTTGAAGCTTTTACATCAGGGGCCAAATTTGCAAGTTTTCATGTTTCATTAGAGGTCGTTATTATGAAGTTCACAAATGTTAACCAAGATCTTGTTTGTATTCTAAGTGTGATGTCATTTGACGTGCTAGTTGCAAACGTCTGTTGTGTTTTTAAACTGCATTTGAATTGTTTATTACATTTTGTAAATTACAGTCCCTTATGAGGCTGTAAAATGAAACTTTGGTTTAATTAATTATTAAATGGTTAATTGGTTTAATTAAGTAATCTAACTTAACGTAATTTGGCCTTCACTGCCGCGACTATTTGCTGCGGTTCCCGCTCCCAAAAGATCTAGACTTTCTTCTGATCTGCAACGTTGTAAGAAGCACCTTCGGCAGACGAGATGCCCGCTAAAGCCGACGGCGGCCGGCACTTGCTCGAAGCCCCTGCACAGCTATCTGCGTGTTTTTAACGTGGAATCAATTCTCCCCTAACCCAATGCCTTGCCGTCTGCGCTAATTGGTTCTTTGACTAGGACATGTTTTTGAGACGTACTGGCTCGTTTGATATTGTATTCCATGCTTCCTCTATTTCAACAATCGTAAATGGCAATTTTAATAATCACCTTTGAACATACTGAAGAGTAGCTATACATTACCCTAGTTTCTGGAGCCAGCCTACAATATTCCCACAGCTCTGGAGGGAACAGCGCAGCGATGACGTCCTACATCAATAAATAAGTCTTTGAGTTAAGTCTTTTCTCGCAATTTCGGAGCCGTTTATGCTCTAAGGTAGCCCGTTACTTAGTTGTTTGATTAAACATGGTTTAAATGATCAAACCCAGCAAAAAAGTAAATCACCGAAACCCTTTCTGTTGTATTTCATAAATCTTAAAAAAAAAACATTTTAAACTCCATATCCCCCATACCAACCGAAATTCGAGCAAAATAATAAGCCCGCACGTCCCGAAGGATGCTGAACCCTCATCACATATGGAATCCTATTGCGTATGTTTATGCCATGTATGAAATCCTATTGCGTATCTTTATGCGTCTCGACACATAATCGTGCATCATTTCCGTCAGTGTTCTCGACGAAAATTAGTTCATTTATATCCTCTACAAGTAAATCACCACAGCAAGCTCAGAGGATCGCGAAGGAAAGTTCGACATAAATGCCAATCGATAAATCTGGCATGAGTTCCAACCAAAACAGTCGTCGGCGTGAGGTCATCCTGACCAGACTCAGAAGCGGACACACCAAATTAAATGCCTATGGGCGTGTAGGTACCTGTGGTGCCTGCTCTGCCATGGAAAATCCCTACCATATCCTCATCAACTGTCCCCAGCACGACGCCCATAGGCAGCCCATGCTAGATTATTGCCGCATCAGAAACATCCCAGTAAACCTTTCCACTCTTCTCGGCAATGATCACCCTGAGTTGCTGGACAAGCTCTTTACATTCCTGAAGGCTTCTAGGCTCGAGAGCTTTATCTGAACGTCTATGGTGGCAGGTATGAAAAATACCTGCATCCGAATAGCACCCCTCATATTAGAAATAACAATTACACTATAAACGTCCCTCTGACAAATTTAAACAATAGGTGCTTCAAACTAGGCTTTAACAGTCTGGTCCTAAGGTATGGTAGACTCAGAATAGCTCCCACCATAGTATAAAAAAATCAACTAACCAACTAACCCTATCTAACCATCCATTCATGTTTGCTAACCAACTAACCCTAACTTAAGGACTGCTAACTATACTAACCACATTTAAGACTAACAACTAACCAACTCACACCCCTCCCTGACACTCTATCTGTTCTATTACCCTTCTCTCTTCCTCTATGCGGCGGCTACCCAGCCAGAGAGGGTGCTGTAACCTCACCTCCTGGTTGCAGGATAAAGACCCGCGGCACCATGTCACGGTGCTTGCGGGTGTTTCTAATAACCCAAAATTATTATTTTTCAATGGAGGAACTTGAGTAACGTAAGCAAAACGGTCATTCGGTAACAAGGGACAAAATTTAAAAAAACTAATATTTACGCTGGCAAGCCTCTTCACGTACCCTTTTAAATCCTACCTGTGCCCCAGGCTCGGCATCTCTGCCGTAGCAATCCCCTTCCCTCGCTAGTGTTGCTACACTTCGCGACCCATTCCTTGAAATAAGATTCGTCCCTTTGTTCTGCGACATTAAAGTAAACACCCCTCCCGGAAAAATTCTCCCCCCACACTTTAGAGGCGGGCAAAGGTGCCTTGCACAGAACGCCTTATAAAAAGCCCTTAACTAACTAACTCTGACATGAGTGAACCACAAGAAGTATTTCCAAACCAGGAAAGCAGCATAACAAGGCGCATCAGCACACGTTAACTATATTGCACCTGCGCAAGTTGCAGACCTTCCTCAACCAGAAACAACGAACAAAACTAACCGCCAATGTATCATTTAGCACGCACGCAACAAACAAGCAGCGAGCCAACAGCGTTCTGGCAGATGGCCGTCGACCCGCAGCCCTCCCTCCACTGGAGCTTTGCCCGTTCAAGGTCGAACCAACATTTCAGAACAAGCCCCTCTGTCTGGGGGCACGGGAGCTCTTAGCCGACGCGAGCACAAACAAACACATACACGCAAACACCTGGGCAGTAGCGAGAAAAAGTGATGGTGATTACCTAATCAACAGCTGCGCTCGGCGCCAACATCAGCAGGTGTTTTTTAGAGAACATCAGAGGTTAACGGGACCGGCCACTGCCAAGGAGTCGACTGCGTATACAGCTGGACCACAAATTCTAGACAGGTCTTTTGTTTACGCCCATCAAACGTGAAAGTCATACGAGTGAACGCAACGCGTAGTTTCGGTCACAAGACTATGCGCGCATTTGGCTTAAAACGACCAGTTCAACACCGATTTCAGATACGGGCCTCGGTGGCAAGGTTTATCGGTGTTTGTAAAACTACTGTTCCACTGGATGGTATTTCTCGTAGCTAGGAGATCTATAAAATGATTAAATATATTTCGTTACTTAACCCATTAACGCCCGGCGGGTCATTTTTGTCCTCTGACTTTGACAGGCTGCAGAATCGGTACCAGTGAAGTGATCTTCATGTTTATGATATGGATGTGTGTTTCAGAGCGTGGACAAGCTGGAAAAATGCATTTGAAAATTCTAGGTTTTTATGGGACGATTTTGGTGGAACTTATTTTGGCGAGGTTTTGGTCAGCGTGAGATAGCTCTGCAAATTTTGTTTTTCGCAATAACATATGGAAAGCTGAAAAGGGTTTGCATGATTGAAATTAAGCCAAGACCACTAGGAGTCAGATGGTGAAGAGGCAGTAAGATTTTCTTGAACGGCTTTGCCATAAGACATCGTCAAATATGAAGCGGACAAAAATGACCCACTGGGCGTTGCGGACATCTGCGGGCCGCTGAAAATGTGGAAAAGGATGTGCTCTGTCCTTCCGTCTGGTGCGTTAGGTGCATAATTTTACCTGTAGGGAAGGGAGACATTGTGGGTCCTGCGAATGCAGGGTTGCCATTTTATATATTTTTCATCAAATCTGAAGATTTTTAGTGCAATGTCGATACGTTTGGAAACTTTGAAGTTCATGAAATGCTCCTAACGTTTTCGGGGTTTGTCTTATTTTGGGAATGATTATCACATATTTTTAACGGAAACATGCAAGATGGTTCCAGTATTTTGTAAAGGGGTTATTAAATACAATTTCATGGGTTTTGAAAACTTTTCGAAATTTTAGCACTGGCTTCGCTGTTAAGATGGCAGAGCCTTGTCTTTTCCCCTTGATGGATTGTATGTAGTGGATAGAGAGGATAGGGAACCGTAGCGGATTGAGGACTTCATTGGGTGGTGGGGGGGGGGTTAGGGGTCCTAAGCCTCCCCGCCATGGCCTCGGAACAGCCCTGAGTAATGCATTTACTATAGGCACACTGACATTTCGGTGGGGGAGGGGGGCTTGAGCCTTCCTAGCCCCCTTGCGTCCACTACTGAGGGATTATTATTATTCCGAGGGATATGGCATAAAAAGTAAGATCCGAATTACTCTGCACAACTATACGGCAGTAAAGCATAAGGCAAAAGTGACTTTACAAGACTCCACGGTTTACGCAGCAGCGAGTGTCAATCTAGTTGAGCAAGAGTCACGCTGAAAGCTTAAACCGGAATAGAAAAATCACAGCCTACACAGTCCCGGAAATTCAGCCAGACAAGTTCCCATGGGGGGGAGGGGTTTCCAATGACGATAATGTGATACCTCCCTGAGAACTGAACTAAAACAGCAGTCCTGTGGATAAAATCCCTCGTTGCATATTATGTTTGCTCCAAAACTTGCCGCCGGCAAGAAACAAGTGTTTCTTGAGCGGACTGCCTTGTCACACTTCCCCTCCCACTCCCTTCCGCTGCCTGTCTCCTCCGACTGCTGCCCCCTGATCAGGGCCGGGTGCCACGGATCTCTGCTCTAAACAACACCAGTAATCTCTTGCATACGTTGAATTTAAACCAGAGTGTTTTCAGCTTCCTCCACAACAATGCTGTCTTAGTACAAATCTCACGCAGTGCCAAGTTCCCCCAAGCGAGTTTGAAACATCACAACACAACACAGGTGCACGCAACAAGTAGCGGGCGCATGTGCTGCTACCTGCAACTTCAAAACCCACCCTTTGTCGATGCCGCTGCCCTCTGTGACTCGCGACATGCTTCACATTCTGTTTGGAGGCTGGTACCCCAGCAGGTGGAAACAATGTCGGAATACACTCTCCACGGCCAGCAGAAGGTGAATCCGCACGTGCACTGTCGCCACCAGGTGTTCCCGAGGGGGCTGCGAGGGAGGAGGCGAACGCGAGAGGTCAGAATCCACAAGCCAGGAGGTACTATTATGCCAACATTGTGACAAACACTTTAATCCAGCAGTCATTTCATTTCAATATAGCAGTGTCATTGTCTAGCGGTATCATTATTTCCCTGTGGTTGCATCTTCTACCCAGCCCGTTGAACGAAATCCTGTAACCGCGCATGGGTTCGTTCCCCGATGTTAGGTTTGCTGTCGTGCCAATGTATTTCACCTTTCCATACTACCCGACAAAGCAACTTCGGGCTCTACCACACACCTGCTGCCGGGGGCAAATGGCGTCGGCAACTCTCTCTCTGTTTCGAGGGTATTATTGGGATAAAAAGACTTCTGCAGAATAACCGTCCGGGGATTTGAACCCGGGTCAGCAGCATGGAAGTCGAGTGTTCTTCACCCGCGCTATTGCGTGCCATTTAAGAGACAGAAGGAAGCTCAATAGTAAATACAGAGGCCAGCTTCACTGCATTCGGCTCACCAATGGTTCAAGTAGCATTCGCGCCACTTCCTCAAAAGCTTATTAAATTTCTCAAATAAGACAGGACTTAAGCACGAAACACAGAAAACTGGGCGACACACCTCAAACAAACCAAAATATCGACCTCCCTTAGTTACCTACGTTCCCATTTACGAACCCCCCCTCCGTTTACCAAGCCTCCTGTTTCGAATTTTCACGGAAATTTAAAGCCCGCGATAGCTGTACAGAAAGTGGTGAGACTCACACGGCACGAGTCCTGGATAAGGATCCTCGGTTAGTTTGGAGCTACTACGGTAAAATATCACCCGTGCCGTATGTATGTCTATTTATAAGCAGGCCGTCTTACACGTGATGGGATGCTGACGTTGCCGTTACATTGTCCCCTATCGCTGACCACAGCGATACGGGGGTGACGTCCCACTTAACACCAAGGGGCGTCACCACGGGGGAATACTGGTGGAACCCCCAGCATGGAAGAGTCGGGGCCAGCCCCTCACTTTCGACTTGGATATACCAAATCATGTTTAAAATGCCCCGTTTTAGCACAAACATGTTTACTTTTATATGTTCCGGAGTCAGCGCTACTTAATACGACAGAAGCGTTATAATATCCTGTCTGGCCGACAGGGAAATTTTGATAGAGAGGTGAAAATGTGATGCGTTTTCCACGGTTTGGTCCATCCCTTCCCTCCCCGACGTTTGAAAACCCACGGTAAGCCCTTCAATCAACTCATGACGATGCATATCAAGAAGAGGAATCCTTTGATTAAAACAATGAAATATTCCCAACTCAGCCTCCAATATGAGAACATGCCAACAAACAAGCTCGCCCTGGGACCCAATTGTTGTGTGCATAGTCCCTCACTAAGTATGTAAGCAGTGCATGCAGCTCCTTCCCTGCATATCAGAGTGGAGCACCCTATGCACATCCGTTTACCAGCATCCCTTACCGTCAATGTATTCATGTCTTCCCCGTATTGCCATTATTTACGCATTTTCCGCTTCTTGTCAGTATCTGCATGTTGTTCCGCCCTCCTTATCTGCGTGTTTGCCCCCTTGCCGTCAGCATCTCCGTGTTTCCCCTTACCATCAGTATCTGCGTGTTCCCCACCTCACCGTCAGTATTTGCTTGTTTCCTCGTCCTCACCATCAGTATCTGGGTGTTTCCTCGTCCTCGCCGTCACTATCTGCGTGTTTCCCCGTTCTCACCGTCAGTATCAGCGTGTTTCCCCGTTCTCACCGTCAGTACCCCTGTGTTTCCTCGTCCTCACCATCAGCACCTCTGTGTTTCCCCGTCCTCACCGTCAGTCGCTGCATGTTTCCCTGTCCTCACCGTCCGTACCTCTGTGTTTCCCCCTCCTTACAGTCAGTATCTGCGTGTTTCCTCGTCCTCGCCATCACTATCTGCGTGTTTCCCCTCCTTACAGTCAGTATCTGCGTGTTCCCTAGTCCTCACCGTCAGTCGCTGCATGTTTCCCTGTCTTCACCGTCCGTACCTCTGTGTTTCCCCCTCCTTACAGTCAGTATCTGCGTGTTTCCCGTCCTCACTGTGAGTATCCGCGTGTTTGCCGTCCTCACCATCAGCACCTCTGTGTTTCCCCGTCCTCACCGTCAGTCGCTGCGTGTTTCCCCGTCCTCACCGTCCGTACCTCTGTGTTTCCCCCTCCTTACAGTCAGTATCTGGGTGTTTCTCCGTCCTCACCGTCACTATCAGCGTGTTTCCCGTCCTCACCGTCACTATCAGCGTGTTTTCCGTCCTCACTGTCAGTATCTGCGTGTTTCCCGTCCTCACCGTCGGTATCTGGGTGTTTCTCCGCCCTCACCGTCGGTATCTGCGTGTTTCCCGTCCTCACCGTCAGTATCTACGTGTTTCCCCGTCCTCACCGTCAGTATCTGGGTGCGGCTGTAGTAGCGGCTGAAGGCGCCGCTCAGAGACGAGAGGAACTCGCAGAGACGGTGGAGGTCGGGCCTTCCCCGCCGCACACCGGCCGCGCACTGCTCCAGAAGGCTCGGGAAGGGGAGCAGATGGGACCACACCAGCGTCCACTCCTCCTGAGTACGGGACAAAGGGCAACGCACGTCTCAGGTCAGGACAGTCGTGGGCCATTAGACACAGAGATCGCATGGTAGCAGACATGAACAATTCAACTTTGGTTGCAACCAGTTGATAATTTCTGCGGGGAAAATGATAGAGCTGGTAATTTCAATCTACCCAAACAAAACGCATGATCTCGACAAAACGATACGTATTGCCCAGCACACGAAGCAGATATCAAGAGGACCAACGAGAAAAGCACGACCCATTTAGAGAAAATCGCATTATTCAGAGTTTGTCGGGTTGAGCCCGAGTGTATTAGCACCAATGTAATTCAGAATAGGAATGGTTCATATTACAGCAAGGGGGAGTGCTTTAAACATAACGGGTTACTGAACTGTTAACAAAGAAAATGAGTGGACGTAGTAGGAGTTTGTGACAGAAACACAAAATGATCCATTCCTTTTCCCACATCAAAATTAATATACAATCCTGTAAAGACAACTTCGAGCATGTTCTCATCCTTCTCGGAAGACGAAAGCATATCGAGACATTCACCGTTCACACAGTACATGAACACTCAGCCCGGTTGTACATTCTAACAGCAGGTAAGTGCGGGTCTCCGTCACAAGTCTCACCGGAGAAGAGAGTCGCTGGAACTCGTGTCCCAGCTGGGCAGCCTCGGGTAAAGCTGGGTAAGCTCCAGCCGCCACCTCCTCCTTAAACCGGTCCAGAATCGTCCGCAGGCGCGCGTAGTTGTAGTGCGCGAACACAGCCCGCTCTGGAAACACGCAGAGACTGTCTCAACCACATGATGGAAACATCGTTTCTAGAGTGCGCCTAAGCTTTCATGACGCGCAGGTGAATAGCGAGTACGGCTTGTATGCTTGATTTCACAATAGAATTACCGGTTAATCCAGAGACCAATCATTGCATGGTATATGTTAGTACAACACGTCCTTCTCAGTTCCAGCACGCACATGTGGAACCAGGGAGGGACAAGTGGGACAACCTACCCCGCCCCACCCCCGCAATCAAACCTCGATGCCTCCTCAGAGGTAGATACCCCCTAGATTGCGGGTAACGGCGCCTCCGCGACATGCTTTGGTGACCACCTGATAGGTTTTGCCGCCCAAAAGATATTGGCGCCCCCTGGTCGGATGGCGCGTCTTGACCATGTGCTCTTCTCACCCTAACCGACACACCTGAATCCGCCTTTGCCAGAACGTGCAGCCTTTAACTGATCAAATACCGATAAATATCCGTCCGTCTGGTTCCCTACATCCCTACACCAACCTGCCGAGCTGGCGACTGGAGCGCCCTCTGCGGTCGCCACCCTGCAGGGTGAGCTGGTGGACACAGAGAGCAGCTCATGGGTCACTGCCGCGCGCGCCATCTCTGTCAACTGCTGCGGCGAGCCGCGCTGTCGGCTCCGCCACGCCCCCTCCAGACGCGCGCGCCGCCGTCTGTAGCACACAGGAAACTGAGGTTCACAAAGCAACCGATAGGTTCGCGCTTGACAACGCGGATGAGAAACTGGACATTCTGCCTATAGACTTGTATGTGTTCCTGTCAGATTGAAAAAATACTGAGCTCCGAAGAGACAGGGCAAACCAGGATTTTACCAGAGAAAAGTTCTCGATATACATTTTTTAACCCTCGTTCGTGAACTGGCGGCAGGTCACCCACATGCTGAAATAGAAAAGCGCACAACATGCCACAACGCTTATGGTCTTCTTGTCCTTTCCAGCCATTCAAAAATGAAACTAATTCAAGATTCAGACGCAAAGCATGGCCATTAATTCTCACATAAGCGACAAAGATGAAACCTAACACCACTGAGCGGCGTTAAGTACAAACCCACCTGTAATATTCTGCCGGCGATACATCAGTTTCTTTCTTTCCGGTGGTGGCGTTTACAACAGGAGCGACCACAACGTTCACAGCAGGCAACTGAGGCCGCACCTCAGCTTCTGCAGAGCGCGAGTCCGATTCACAGCACGCTTCTCCTGCTGTCAAATCCGGACTCGCTGCAGAGACCGAGCCAACCGAGAAGCGCGGGTTGGTCGTGAATGCGACGATACATCGTCCATTGGCATTGTCCAGGTCACTCGCACTTGTCGTTTCTCTAACATCGCTCTGTGTCCTGACGTCACCGTGAGTGACACGAGCACCACCAGAGAGGATATGTGTGACGTCATGTCCCGTGAAGACTAGAAGTCGGGACGTGATGTCATGCACCAGACTGAGGCGTGCTGATGTCAGGGACGCTTCAGCAGAGTCGGAGACGGCGGGGTCTAGCAGCAGAGTGACAGGCTGTGGGCAAGACAGGGGAAAACTGCGATAAACTTGCGCTTGGGTTAGATTAACCGAGTTGAGGTATTTCATGTATCGAGCTTTGGGTGCCTGGTGTCAGTGATTCACTGAAACCATTTTTTCTATGTAATTTATTACAGTTATGTTTAACAAACTAAACAATTATGTTTTATGATTTCTGACTTTAGCTTTTATTGAGGCATGACCCTGTTGGTCATATAGCACTAATATACAAACTATTGATGCATTGAATATATTTTACAAGACACAAAATCAAGTCTGGAGAACTGAGCATTTTAAAATGCATAATGTCGAAGGCTGACAAAAATATGTTTGATACTCCGGACATCTCTCGACAAAGGAGGAAAAATAATGATGAAATATACAGCATTCAAGGTGTCCAACAAGCATGGCATCAGGGATAAAAATGATCTAGAGCTAATGTAACAATAATTGTCCAAAACATATTCCATAATTAAGAGGACATGTCTTAATTTTACACGAAACTGTCTCCAAAATATGATTTCTCTAGTTCAATAAGTCTGTTTTTCACTTCACCAAGGTTAACACTTTGAAAATATGATAGAAGCACATTAAATAATTCAAAAGGGAATGTGGCAGCTTCATAATCGAAGTAAGGTAATGTGATCAAACATGTCGAGAAATCACTTGATCGAGGTTTCAATTGTCCCACGACATACCTTGGCGGAGAAAATGTGAAAAATTCAACGCCTATCGGTCCCCTCCGCCCCCGGTGGTCACGTGTCATGGGGTGGCCTTGGGGACGTGACGTAATGCTCAAGACCTGCTGCGCGCACAAAAATTCTTGCTTTTGGGCCTGTGTAAAATCTGCGTACTGCGCCTGCCGCCGGTACTGGGGACTGGAGATACGGATCACTTTTTCCTATGACAAGTTTGAAAGGTGAAATATGTTTTGGAGAATAGTAGAAATTGATAAATGTCACTTTGCTGCCTCATACTAGCCTATTTTAACTAAAAATAGCTTGTATTCATAATCTTTTCTGGCACAAAGCATTGACAGATCGTACGCCGATTTAACGTTGCACTGATTGAGACTTTTGACCAATGACAGAGGAAAAACATTAATAAGCCACTTTTCTGGATAAATAAGGCCAAGTCCATTATTTTAAATTAACATGGCCAATAAACCACTACAGCCCGGACTTGCCCCAAGGTGCCACATTCTCTTTAAACAGTCAACAAAGGCTCACCAGCCTGTCTCCCCAGATGCTCACTCACCTGCCTCACTGGTAAGCCTCCCCAGATGCCCACTCACCTGCCTCACTGGCAAGTCTCCCCAGATGCTCACTCACCTGCCTCACTCACAAGTCTCCCCAGATGCTCACTCACCTGCCTCACTGGTAAGTCTCCTGGGATGTTTGATATGGTTTGAATAGCTCCAATTGTAACACCTAGTCTATGTAAATTGAGCAGAATCTTTCCAGACTCATGCCATGCAGATGAAATTTGGTACCTCCACTCTCTTGACACGTTTAGAAGAAGTTGACACAGCTGCAAAGGAAAACCTTGAATTAGTGAAACGGCAGGTAAATGATCAACCCCCTATTTCCAGTTCCAGAACTTATACCAAATATCTCCTAAAATTCATAAAGATAACCCCATACAACATTTCATTCTTTCAAATTTGCCAGGCATATAAAAATACATTTAACTGTTTAAATGAGACAAGAGAACTCATTTTGCTTGAAAAACTATACCACCAGCAGGTAGGAAAGGACGAGGGATCATCTCAACATCTATGAATACAAGCTTTCTAATGGTAACTTTAAACAAAACATCTAAATATTCTAGCTGAATATTATAAACAACTGAGAGTTTATGAGGCTAGGAGGGGCTGGTCTCCCACCTCTATCAAAATATGAGACTAGCACTCCAGATCCTGGCTGCTCATAACAGCACTTAGATACCTTTTGACTTTTACAAGTAAAAATAGACACACACTTCATAGGACATTGCATGCCTTTTAAGGGATGTGAAGTGATCGTCCAAAACAATTTCTTTTCATCAATCCTGACCTGTTTAGCTGACTGGTTTGATCTGGGCTATTTAGTCTGTTCATAACAGACTGCAACATTCATTTACAAACCTTGTAGAGCGCTATTCATACCATAAAATAAATTGGCTACAAGCTACTCACTAATAAAAAAGACTTTATCTTCACAAATAATTCCAGCTGCACTAGTTGAACCATTCCAAAGGAATCCACTATGCTCCAGAACCCAGGAATTTTGGGCCAGGATCACATCTGGACAAGCCTGCAAAATATAGCAGGCTTTGCTCAAATCTTCCTGGGGCAGCCTTTTCAAAAATTGTAGTGTTCAGGGCAGCTCCTTCAGCATTTGGAGGAACAGAAGGGAGATTGGAGCTAACACAGAAACTTTGGGCAAAATACTAAGGCTATCAAACAGGGCTAATTCTGCTGGAGCTATTTCTACTGTGGCCCTTTTATGAGAACATAAAATATTATTAAAGGGACACAATATGTCCCCTTCAACAAATTTGTGTCACAGCAAAAATAATTATACTCATTTTGGTCCAAGGTTTAAGTTACAACCATAAAATTGAGTTTCATATCATTTTAAGGCTGGTGCCCGCCCAGGCATGGCCAATTTACTGCAGCTTTTGATGGTGCAATGCACTCACGACTGTTGATGCTCACCATAAATTAGGTGTTTTCTATTTGAAACAAGGACTGTTGATGATCATCATAAATTAGGTGTTTTCTATTTGAAACAATCTTTCAAAATTTATAATTTGTAAATCTTTTCAATTCTTTGTTTATCTGATGTACACATAGAATGAACCCAATAAATGGAAAAGTACATAAATAAGAGGAGGAGATAAAAAATGGAACAGTAGTAGGAAACATTCAAAATTGTACACACAGAACAACAATGCAGGAACTATAGTAAAATCACCACAGAAGCTGCTCCATAGGCGCCCATATCACTTTATGCACCAGCACCAGCACTCATACACCTCAACCCATAGGCAGTGAGATGGGGAAACATTGGGCCACAAAGCAAGAGCCTCCTTGAATGATAAAGCTGATCACCAGCCCTATGGAATTGACATAAAATATTTTTGAAAGTATTTCCTTTTCCCCTCACTCCCTTAAAACCTCTGCTACTCACATTTTGTCTCAGGGCCTATTTTTGTGAGAAGAAAATTACCAAACTACTTACCTCACTCAAAACCTTCTCTGGGGGAGGGGAACGAGGTTCACCTCCAACAAACTCCACTAACATGTCCCATGATCTTGCTTTCCCATTGCTTATGAGAAGAACAGGTCGAAAATTTGAATAACTGGATGCTAAATGATTAGCCATAAATTCTTCTAGATCCCCTTGCCAATACAGCCATGAAAGCATCGCTAAACACAGTAACAAAATAGCACCAAAACGTGCAAATGTGAATCAAACACCACACTAACACTTATATAACCTTGACGATGCCTTATTCTGTGTTTTCGGGCACGGCAATTGTCCCCAGTCCAATGGTCTTTTCAATCAACAGTTCAGCTTCTTCTTCTCTCCTTCGGCATCATCGACAACAATAAAAACAGTCAATTACACACAGCAACCCGGTTTGAAATATCTGCGCCAGAAACGTAACAGAATATGGTAGTCATTCAGGCTAGAACATGAAGTTTTTTCTTTGCTCTGTCTCTCCCTACTTCACCATCTACTCTCACCAGAGCCCTGTTCCACCTGTCAGCACAGTTTTGTCAGCACCAATCAGCGGGCCGCGTTGCGCCTACGTCACAGGACTGTAGCCTCTCCCCGGGAACTAGTTCTAGAGGTTTTACGGGCTGGCGGCCTGCTGTTTGTGCTGATGAAAAACCGTAAGTGCACGAAGTGCAGCCTAATATCTTTTAATGGTTTAAAGATTTGAGTTCCCTTTGCTTAGCACAAACAAGAGGTGATTATGGCGCTGATGTTACTTTTCTGGAGGAGAGGTTGGAGGTCCTGCTGACAAAGCTGTGCTGACAGCTGGAACAGGGCTCAGATTTTCCTCGCCTGGTGACCTGAGCCTGTTCCACCTGTCAGCACAGTTTTGTCAGCACCAATCAGCGGGCCGCGTTGCGCCTACGTCACAGGACTGTAGCCTCTCCCCGGGAACTAGTTCTAGAGGTTTTACGGGCTGACGGCCTGCTGTTTGTGCTGATGAAAAACCGTAGTGCACGAAGTGCAGCCTAATATTTTTAATGGTTTAAAGATTTGAGTTCCCTTTGCTTAGCACAAACAAGAGGCGATTATGGCGCTGATGTTACTTTTCTGGAGGAGAGGTTGGAGGTCCTGCTGACAAAACTGTGCTGACAGCTGGAACAGGGCTCTGATCTTGTGTGACCTGGGAAAAAATTTCACGATGGTGAAAAAATGATGGGGTGAGAGATAGAGCGCTCAAGGGCAGTGCTGCGCGACATCGTTTTTCTGCTATCCCGAAAAAACCTTAGGGGGCTATCGATATACCCCGGTGGGGCGAGGGTTAAGGGGAGAGACCCTCGCAAGTATTGCTACACTTCGTGACCCATTCCTTAAAATAAGCTCGCGCGTTTTCTCTGCGTCATGAAAGTAAGCACCCCTCCCGCAAAATTTTCCCACACACTTTAGAGGCGGGCAAAGGTGCCTTGCACAGAACGCCTTATAAAAAGCCCTTCATTAATTCATTCAAGGGGCGAGAAGCTAGTTGTACGGGTGTGCAAGGGTAGTCCGGGGGAGGGGGGTGAGGAGGCACCGGGTGGTCAGTCAAGAGGGGGCACCCCTCTTGACTTACACATGCATGGCCGGAGATCTCTTCTCGATCCAGGGGGTCCTCCGTGGGTTTAACGCTGGCACGGCCATACAAGCCCTATACAAAGCCTATGGGAGACCCAAAATCCAGGGGGGTCCTGACCCCCATGGGATTTCCACCCATGTACCTATGACATGCTGCTAGACTGGGGAGTTGGAACCGTATGCATGTATTGACAAAAGGACAACAAGACATTGAGGAAACAACTGTCATGAGCCCAGCGACGGGACGGGAGCCCCGGAAACCGCCACCGGCTGAGCAAGATTTACCGTCTCAACAAGGGGTGCGTCCAGTTGGAGCACGAGGGAGCCCTGTAGGGAGGGGGGGCTGAGCTGACCAGCGGCACCCTGGTTTCGGTTCCACCTGTAACATGTCACCAGTAGTTTTGCCTAATTCTGAGGATCTGATGCATTTCCCGTTTTGCGACAAATCCCTTAGCCTGATAATTTTGTTCATACTTTTTCTTATTCAGCTTTGTTTCAATAAAATTCCTGGATTGCTTCCAGCTCTATTCTTATTTTCAGATGGGTATTGTGGATCAGTGACGGATCTAGGATTTCGTTAAGGAGGGGGGCCCAGGCTCGGAGGGCGCCGAACCTGGGGGGCGCCGAACCTGAGGGGCGCCAATTTCAGTGGCGGATCTAGCCGGTCGGTTTGGAGGGGACAAATCAAAGTCGAAAAGCAAAAAAAAAACGTCACGCAGTCAAAAGCTGCGCTACCAATATCACTTGCCGGTAGAATTTTGGGGTATTTCAGACGAAAAGCCAAAAAAGGGCTCGAGATACTTCTTCCCATCCAAGGCTGGCTATACTATGGAAGTCTGGCTGTACTATAACTGAGAATTATTCATATTTACTCCATGATTCTGATGAAGGGCTGTGCCCGAATATATAATCTTCAGTGTTTTTTAAATTTCCGGATTCGAGGGGACAGGCCAGGGAACATCTTACCAACTTATGTTCTGTTTGAAGTTGAGAGTTGAAACACCAAAATCTTGCTTATAAACTAAAAAGGAGTAGGGGAAAAAGGAGGTCGATCGCTTTGGGGGCGAAAACATAGTTTTGTCCCGAGCTTTTCCGTTTGGGAACTGCCATTTTTGCCCCCCCTGGATCCGCCTCTGGCCAATTTACCACCCGAAAGGCGGCCAGTGTCAATGAAAAAACGCGTTTAAAAAGAATTTGTAAATGCTTATTTTCATGAAGGCTTCCTCTTAGTGAAGACATGTTCACGTTTACCATCAAGCATATTTCGGGCCAGCGAACGACTGGCACCTTGGTAGAAAATGCTGAAAGCACCCACTGACGCTAACTGAAGCACGATGAGCAAATAATACAGTTATCTTCGGTCATGGCGAAAACTGGGGCGTCGTATCCACCACCTCCACTTATCACAGTTGTCCTGGCTAACGGCTCCATACTGAAATACCCGATTGACGCTAACCTGAGCCTCATAGGCCGCAGAACCTCTGCGGGCCTGGGCCCGTGAGTTTTTTGGTGACTTCCCTGAGTTTATATCGAGTCCCCTCAGCTGATCTGGGACTGCTTTAGTTACCTAGGCTCTCACACTGAACTTTAAACCTATATGTCACCGCTGAAGCCTATTAAGCTTTTCGGGGCCCTTTTATTGATATAGGGCCCCATCAACAGGTCCTGGGCCCTCTGAGCTAAAAACTGGAGCTCTGAGCTCTGAGCCCCAAGCTGGATTAGTGTCCCTTAACCCTCGCCCCACCGGGGGGCCATCGATGGCCCCCCTAAGGTTTTTCCGGGATAGCAGAAAAACGACGAGGCGCAGCACCGCGGTTGAGGGCTCTACCTCTCACTGCATCATTTTCCCATCATCCCTGAAATTTTTTACCCCGGGTCACCCAAGGTCAGGTCATCAGATGAGGTCAACCAAGGTCACCTCACTTCACTTTAGAGCTCTGTAAGAGCTACATTTCAAAGTCGATCGATTTGAAACTTCGTACACTTCATGACCCCTCCAGGGTCTACAAGGTGTATATCCGGGATTTTTCGATTTCGTGCCCTGAGGTCAGGTCACGAGGCGACCTCTCCCATTGGAAAAGCATGGGGAAAAGCTATTTCATGATATAAAAGCCACAAAAATGATTGCAAATACTCAGACTGCTCAGAACAACGTTTTTGGACACCCTTTCACGGATCCCAGGGGTCATATTTGCCTTTTGACTTTTCCAAGGTCATCCAAGGTCACCAGAGGTCAAAAACAGTATTTTGACAATAACTTTTGACCTAATTGAGCTAGAGCGGTGAAACAAACACCATCGTGTTTGTCTTGTCACTGGCTTTCATTTGATATACGGCAAGGTCACTTTTTGACCTTTCGTGACCTCAGGTCATATTAGGTCACGAGGTGACCTCTGGCGGTCAAACCACTGGCGGAAGGTCTTTACGTTCCACATAGCGGAAAAAGTACTGGCAATTTGCTATCAAATGTACTTTACCAGGCCTCAATAGCTCTAATGACTTAAGAGTTATGCCCAGTTTGCTTAATCATTGCATATTTGAGTGAAAATAGCCGATCTTGACCTAATTTGACCTCTGGAGGGCAAACCATTGACCTGAGCACTAAAACATGCGAAGTAATTTCTTACTGAATTCACGCGAGCTTTCTATTGCACTTTGCAGATTTGCGCTAACGCCCATATTTTCGGAGTTAGAGGGGGGCCGTCGATGGCCCCCCGGTGGGGCAAAGGTGGCGCCGGACCCCCCGGTGGGGCGCGGGTTAAGCTGGTCATTGTCCCCTGGGTTGGTATCGTTTTCGTTTAACTGATATAGATCCCTTCAGCTTGTTTGGGGCCCGCTGTGCGTATCTGGACACTAGTTCGGCGAGCCACCCAGCTAGTCTGGCCCTATTAGTTTTATGGGCCTTCTGAGCTTCTGCAGGTTCCCCTCAGAGTGTATGGGCCCCATGAGTTGAAAATTGGACCCCTGGGTTAGTTTTGGGTCCCTGAGCCTATTTAGAAACCGTTTAAATAGGTAGGCACCCCACGCTGGTCTTGAGAATCCTGTGTTGGCACTGAGATCAAATGAGCTCGTCGGGTGCCCTAATCTAGGCCCCCTTAACTGGCACGGGCCCCTCAGCTGATTTTGGAGACCCAAAATCCCTCCTACCGGATTCCACCCACGCCAGATTTCCCGACTCCCTGGGGGCACCTGGGGGCCATTGCGGTTTTTTCCGGGATCAGCGCTGGGGTCCCTCCCCCGAGACAAAGCTTACAACATGTCTGTCTATATACTCTAGCATCTGCCAGAGTTGAGCTAAAATCATTTTTAGGCACACTTCGCTTCCTCTCGTTACGGCGAATCATTAAGTAATGCATAATATGACTATACTAGGTCAAAACATAAAAATGACCTGACCTGTGGGTAGGTCAAGGTCACCATCTAGCCTAGCATAGTCAGTATGCATATGAATCAAGTCACAATAGCAATAAAAATGGTATCAAAATACGGGTTTTATCAATATTTCCTGCAAAACAATTGACCCAAGTCTTAAAACCTGCTTAGGAAACCCCAGATGAACCCTCAGAGGTAATATGTCTAAACTTGCAACATGAACCGATAAAGAGGCCTAGGATACTATGATTTGGGGAATCCGAAGGTATTTCAAGCGGCGTCTGCAGACATAGAGCAATTTTTCAGCAAATTTCCGTTTTACCCCATGCATTTTCAATGGAGAGGTCATGATTCGTACCTGTCCCTAGGTCATCGATGGGAAAAATCCCGGACTAAATCTATTAGTACTTTTTGGGCCCATTATATGGTACAAGTTTCAATTCGATAGATTCACCCTTTTCCTACTTACGCCAACTTAAACATTTTTTGGGGTGAGGCCACTTGACCTGCACTGGTGACCTGACCTGAGATGACGCAACCTTACATTTTGAGGGAAAGTTGCGGAATTGATCAATGATAAGGTGTGACAAGTACTGTGTCGCTTCGCGCCGCCGTTTTTTCGTGCCACTGGGAGACCTCGAGGGGGTGTTCAAGCACCCCCCAACGGGCCGGAATGGGGCGCGAATACTCTAGAACAGGCTGAGGCCAAAAGGGAAGGCTCTAAACAATGTCTGAAATTTTTGGGGTCAAGGTCCTTCAAGGTCATTGACCTATTACGGCACAACCCAACATATTAGGCCTAATTTACGCTATAACTAGCGCTGTGCCCAAGCTTACCAATGACCTTTGATCAAGCATTGATCATCAAGGCCAGTGACCTTTAAAATTGACCTGTAACCTTGATCTAAACACTGAATAACCTTTACTTTGATGTATTAGCATACGTCATAATAGGTTCGTAACATTATGCAACGTCATTTAGGGGCTGTCCAGGAGTACCTGTGCTCATCAGGGACACTTATGCTCCCTGGAGAGGCCTTTGCTTCGATGAGGCACCTGTGCCACCCAGGGGGCGCCTTCGCTCCCCAATGGACGCAACCTAGCTATCCAGGGGCATCTTTGCTGTTCCGGGGGTGCCTTTGATACCCAGTGGCCAAGGGGAGCTTTTTTCTTATCCAGGTTCACCTTGGTATTTAGGGGCGTATTTTTATTCAAGGTAACCTATACTACCCAGTGGCGCCTACCCTATGCAAGGGGCGCTTAGGCTATCCAGGGGGCGGCAATTTGCTATACCTACAGAGGGCGGCTCTCCATGGGCACCTCATTCAGAGGGTGCCTCTGATATTCAGGGGCGCTTTTCCTTTCAGCAGGGTACCTGTGCCATCTTGGGGCTATTCTTATCAAGGGACGCTGCTGTTATTCAGGAATACCTACACCACTGTCGAGGGTCGCCTTTGCTACCCAGAGGCGCCTTTACTTCTTAGGAAGTTTGGCGCCCGTGCTTTAAGGAGTGCTTTGGCATCGATTGATTGCTCTATTATTGGGCTTAGGTGCGCGTGAACCTTGAGCTCATGTAGCGCCCATATTGTTACTGAGGAACGCTTATGCTATCAAAGGGCGCCTTTACTATCCAGGGGCGCTGTTTTATTCAAGGCAGTCTGTTCTATCCACGGGCATCTGATATTTCGAGGGTGGTGCCTAGGTTATTCAGGAGGTGGCTTTTTTCTCCACAGGGGCGCACTATTGCTTTCCAGGGGCGCCGTTACTGCCCAGGGGTGTCTTTCTACCCAGGGGCGCATATGCTGTCTAGATGTATTTTTCAATCACAGACATGATTGAAATACATGCCCCTACGTTATCCTGGGGTGCTTTTTGTCTCCGGTGAGGCGCTATTTTTCTCTTTGGGCACCAGTTTATTAAAGGGCACCTATGATGTCCAGAGAACCTTTGTTATCTGGGGCTGCCTTCGCTGTTAAGGGGCGCCTTTGCTACCCAAAGGGAACATTTTACTTTAATGGAGTGCCTATTTCCATCTAAGCGGCGCATATGCTGTCTTGGAGCGCCTTTGCAAACATGGGGCGCACTTTTCTATCCAGGTGCGCCTTTGCACTTGAGGGGGCGCCTATGCAATCCAGGAGGAGCCCAAAATAGATGGAGAATAAAAATTCTGAAATAAGGCGCTCGAACACTGAAATAAAGTGCCTAGTTATCAGAAAGAGGCGCTCATCTGCTTAGCTGGGAGGACTGCTGGTTGGTGAGGGCATTGTTCTCGGAAGTAGGGCGCACATACTGAAAAAGGCACCCGGTTGCAGCGATGGAGCACTAAGCCTTCAGTTATAGGTTAACGAAATGTGGTTAAAGGCAGTCCATGCTCAAATTGAGCGCTCGAGCCCTGTAACAGAGCGCGCGACTGTCGGACAGGTGTGCCAAACCATAGACAATAGGGAAGCTGAAGATGGAAAGGGACACCTATGATATCCTGGGGGCCGCCTGTACTCTTAGGTGAGGCGCTTGTTTTCTTTCTCAGGCGCCTAGTTTATCCATGGCCGCCTATGCTGTCAAGATCATCTATTTCAAGAAGGGTTAACTTTGCTGTCCAGGGGCGCCTTTGCTATCCAAGGGCGCATATGATGTCTGTAGGGCGCTTTATGCAGAGGGCGCCTAGGCTGTCCAAGGGCGCCGTCCTAACCAAATGCCACCTTTCACTTCCCTGAAGTGCCTAGTTCTATTTAAGGGATGCATATATTATCTAGGAGTGCCCTTGATATACGGAGATGCCTTTTTGTCCAGCGGCGCCTTTGCTCTTGAGGGACGCTGCTCCAATCCAGGGTAGCTGAAGATGGATAAGGGACATCTATGTCATACAGGGGGAGCCTGTACTTTCCAATGGGGCGCTCATTTTCCTTCTCAGGCACCTAGTTTATCTAGAGAGCGCCTAGGCTATCGAAAGGCGCCTTTACTATCGAAGGGGTGCCTTCCTAGGGGCACCTTTGCTGTCCAAAGCACTTGTGTCCAGGGTTGTCTTTGCTGTCCAGTGGCGCCTTTGCTATCCAAGGGTGCATATGATATCCGTAGGGCGCTTTTTCCAGTGCGCGCCTAGGCTATCAAAGGGCGCCTTTTTCTCCTCAAGGTGAGCATTTTATTTTCCTAAAGCGCCTACTTCTATCTAAGGGGCGCTTATGCTGTACGGGGTACATATGTTACCAAGATTTGCCTCCGCTGCCCAGGGGCGCCTTTCCTAGCCAAGGGCGCATATGATATCCATAGGGCGCTTTTTCCAGTGGGCGCCTAGGCTATCAAAGGGCGCCTTTTTCTGCTCAAGGTGAGCATTTTATTTTCCTAAAGCGCTTACTTCTATCTAAGGGGCGCTTATTCTGTACAGGGTACATATGTTACCAATATTTGCCTTTGCTGCCCAGGGGCGCCTTTCCTAGCCAAGGGCGCATATAATATCCGTTGGGCGCTTTTTCCAGTCGGCGCCTAGGCTATCAAGGGCGCCTTTTTATGCCCAAGGTGAGCATTTTATTTTCTTAAGGCGCCTGCTTCTATCTAAGGGGCGCTTATGCTGTCCGGGTATATATGTTACCAAGATTTGCCTTTGCTGCCCAGGGGCGCCTTTTCTAACCAAGGGCGCATATGATATCCGTAGGGCGCTTCATCCGGGGGCGCCTAGGCTATCCAAAGGCGGGTTTCTATCGAAGGGGTGCCTTCCTAGGGGCGCCTTTGCTACCCAGGGGCGCCTTTGCCGTCCACAGCACTTGTGTTATCCAAGGTTGTCTTTGCTGTCCAGGGGCGCCTTTGCTATCCAATGGTGCATATGACATCCGTAGGGCGCTTTTTCCAGTGGGCGCCTAGGCTATCAAAGGGCGCCTTTTTCTGCCCAAGGTGAGCATTTCATTTTCCTAAAGCGCCTACTTCTATCTCAGGGGCGCTTATGCTGTCCGGGGTACATATGTTACCAAGATTTGCCTTTGCTGCCCAGGGGCACCTTTCCTAGCCAAGGGCGCATATGATATCCGTAGGGCGCTTCATCCAGGAGGCGTCTAGGCTACCCAGGGGCGCTTCATCCAGGGGGTGCCTAGGCTACTCAGGGGTGTCTTAGTTCCCCATGGCGCAATCTTGCTATCTAGTGGCGCCTTTTCTTTGCCGGGGCGCTTTTGTTAGCTTTCTAAATTTCATCTGCAACATTTTACTGGGGCGCAAAAGACCAGTAAAGGCGTCTAATGCTTGGACAGGGGCGCTTTGCCATGGTTTTAAGGAGTATGTGTTAATTCAAGTGGAATAAGAGGTATCTACCACCTTGGCGCACGAAATGGGTACAGGCGCGCAACTCATATCGGGCGCCGAAGGCGCCCGATATGAGCTAAGCTATACTGGGGCGCTTCGGAGCTAAGGGGGGCCCGGGCCCCTGGGCCCCCTTGGATCCGTCACTGCTCGGCACAGCATCTGCAGCAACTTAATTGGAAAATTGTTGACTTGCAATGTGTCTTAAACACTTCAGTGTAATTAACGGAATAAATAAAATATATGCCTATTACATGCGATAATTATTGAAAAGTTTTGAAACAGAAAGACAAACTAAATGTCAACACAATGTATTTCCCACAAAAGGACGTTTTTAGGAATCCTGCCGATTGTCGTATGACGTTTGTTTCACATGTTTGACGACAAAGAAATCAGCAAGCATGCACTCCCGTGTAAAGTTTTTTCTTCTTCTTTCCGTGCGGGCTTTCGCCTCGTGTTTCAGCGCCTAGCACCATGGTATGCTGCCATGCACTCCGGATGAACCGGGACGTTGCACTTCGCGCATATGTAAGATGAACGCCGTTTGCACTCGCGGCATACGCAATGCTTGGAGCTGGCCTTTTTCTTGCCAGTGGCCAATGTTGTCGAAACGGATACTTTGTCCCGCCTGACCCTTTATGCTCAGTCTCGCAGGACCGGGATGTGCTCGCTGCACGGCGTGACGGCGCCCATGCTCAAGAACACATTCCCTTATGAACTGCAGAAGCGGCATGTTGTGTCCAAGGGTGCGGTAGAACAGTCAGGCGTTCACGGTCGTCGCGTTTATGATCCAGCTGAAGAGCGGCCACCACCACTTTTTTGAACGGATCCGGTGACGATAGCTAGCCACGAACTGATCATGCAGATCCACACCTCCCATGCTCATGTTGTACTGCTTTACGGCGTCGGGAGTTGGTACACTCACGTGTTTTGATTCCTTCTTGCTCCACCTTGATGACTGCGAAACAGGCTCCACGCCATGCACATTGCTTGCAACGTTCACAACCTTGTTGTCCTTCCATCTGACGACAATTTGATCGCCTGAGCACGCGTGTGATGTGGTGCCACGAACCATTCGGCTCATTTCAGAGGGCTCAGTCAGAATCGCATTGGCACCCTTGTCGATCCTGTTGCCCCTCATCGTTCCGGTACCACCGATACCAACACCAGACAGCTCATCCAGGAGGGCATGCGTCGTGAACAGGTTGTCAAATGAAACATGTTGTCCCGGCTGCACGTCACACTTCTTCACCAGACCCAGCACCACATCAGCACCCTGACCAAGGCCAGTAGTTGGCAGACGTGTAGCTGCTCCGCAGTACGGTTCAGAGTGGACCAAGTAACCGTCAGATGTACAGAGGCACCACAGTTTGAAGCCGAATCGAACTGGCTTGCCTCGCATGTACTGCTTACTGTCATGCCGCCCATAATAGGGTACCATGCTCTCGTCCACAGAGAGAGACTTTGGAAGCACTAGGATCTTATTTGCCTGATTTGCGATGTCGAAGATCGGTCTTACCTTGTAAAACGGATCTGGCTCGTCTGAGCTCATCTTGGAGTTGTCTGCTAGATGTAAGCAGCGCATCAGCTGCTCGAACGTATCTCGCCGCATAGTGTTAGAAACAAAGCTGCTGAACACATCAGGCTCTTGGCGCCAATAAAGCCTGCGATAGGGCACCTTGCTATACCCCGACAGCATGAGCACCGACAGCATCGCTCTAACGCTATCATAGTTTACCTGACTGCTTTCTATTCCTATTCGCCCGGCGTAGATCTTACTTTGCGTGACTATCTGGTCAATCATTTCATCACTCTGGAAGAGCTGGAGGCACTGTGCCGGGGAATGGATGGTTTCACCCAGGAGATCCATCTGGGTTGGACCCACTGTTTCTTGGAACGGTGGGACGCATGTGCCAACCTGAACCTTGTCAGTGACCCACTTTCTTTCCTTTTTCTTTTCTTTCCTTTGTCGTTTCTTCGCGTTGCCGGTTTCAGTTGAGTCTAGACCTGGCGTTTCATCTGTTGAAACCGTCGGCTCTGACAGACCGCGCATGTTCATGCTTGGTTCTTGACCCCCTGGACCGCGACTGATTTCAGCGTCTGCGGCAAGAACTCGCCGAGGTAGGTGTACAGGGTCTTGTTGGGCTTCGTCATCGCTTTGGTCAGAGTCTTCATCCGACATAGCATCCGGGAACTCCTTCGGAGGCTGTATTGCGACCCATGCTTCACAGCATTCATCCTCCGAGTCTTCCAGTATATCCAGTATTTGGTTCAGCGAGAGTCTGAAGGAAAAACAAACGAGGATCAATTTTCAATTCTGCAAGGGTTTGAATAAATGCGTGATACTTTCCTATATGAGCATGAATTTCTATACAAATCAGCTATACGTGAATCAGAAGGCCTCCATATATCAGCATGTATATGTATATAAGCATATATGCAGATCCCATGGATGCTACACATCATTTGTCAAGGCAGATTACTTTGGCATGGGCACCAGGAGTAAAATATAGCTTTCGTTGTCTGAATTATAATTTACAACAATACCTATTTAAGACTATTTCCTCAGTTCATTTGCAAAAATCGAGATTCACTACCAGGGGCGCAGCCAGAGCTTTGGTATGGGGGGCACACAAACTTTGAGGGGCACCCCGGGGAAAAAAGGGCACTTTTTAACGTAACCTAAAAAACTTGCTATATCTTTGTTTATATCCTTTTTTGGGCATCTTTGGTTCAATGAAAATGCAAATAAATCATTGACGGAGAAGGAAAACGCCATGAAAACCGAAAAAAGAAAAAATATCATCAAAATGTCATGGAAGTAGCCAAAACACGACTGTTTTGGATAGATTTAAGGACAAATCAGCCAACTCATGCAAGTACTTAACATCAGAGAAATCAGCGGAGCATGTTATATATGTTACAATGTGCAGGCTAAGGCATATTAGAGTCGAAAATTCTTTTGTTATGCCCACTGGTTTTGTCGTGACGAGTGAGCCCTGGCTGAACGCAGATTAAGTTCCTTGCCTCCCGCAATCGCCGTGGGACGAGGAGTGGCATAGTGTCTTTGGAATAACACATTTTTACTGCCGGAAAAATTTGGGAGATACCTTTTGAACGCGTTTATTAAGTTCCATATTCTCAAGGATCGGTCCCAGTTAAGAGTAAGTAAAAGGTGAACAGGCCGGAGGTTTGGATGGGGAAGGTGTGACAGGACTGAAAATTGTGAAAACTAGTTCTTCATTTAAATTAATAAGTAGAATCCTGGTTTAGGGGACTGTGCTCTGAGCTCAGGGGCACATGCCCTTTTATCATTTCTTCCCAGAATCCACCAGTATAATAAGCAATTTATATAACCAGGGGTGCCTAGGTATCATAAGCCGTTTTAGAGATTCCTCATTCCTGGTTAGCTCCGTTTTACAAGGGGAATTTCCATTGTATTCTTATTCCCCATCTATTCAAGACCAGCTCTGGCGCCCCCAAGTGTGGATCAGAGGCCTCCAGAGCAGCTTCCCCCATCCCCCCAGTTGTGCCTCCAGGGACTAGACTAGCTCAGTGACCCCGCACCGAGATGACGGGAGTTGGCCTTGTGTTCTTATTATCTGTCTATTCAAGACCACCTCAGGGGCCCCTGATTTAGATCAGGGCCACAGAGCTGATCATGCTTCACCCAGGGACCAGACTAGCTCATTGATCCCAGAGATGAGGTCATCAGACTAGCTCAATGGGCCACAGATGGGCTCATAGGGCCTTAAACCAGTTCAAGAAGCCCCAGAACAGTTTAAGGCGCCAGATCACCTCAGGGGGCCTCAAGCCAACTTAAGGGGCTCTCACAAGCTCAGCGCCCAGACCAGCTCAGGGTACCCTCAGAACCTAGATCCACTCTTGGGCCCCAGATCGGCTCTTGGGGCCCCAGATCAGTTCAGGGGGCTCAAGTCAGGTCAGGGGGCAAGATCAGAGTCAGGGCCACTAAATCAGCTCAGGAATCCTTCACCAGCTCGGGGCCCAATCAGTTCAAAAGTCCCAGAGCTGCTCAGGGGACACCAGATCGGCCCATAGGGCACCAGATCAGCCTCGGGGACAAACAATCAGATCAGCGGTCCCCGACCAGCTCGGGGTCCAGATCAGCTCGGGAATACCAGATCAAGTCAGGAGGCACTTAATCAGCTCAGGAGCCCCATACCATCTCAGGGGCCCTCACCAGCCCATGTGGGCCCAGCTCAGCTCAGGGCCTGTGAGCTGCTCAGGAAATCACGTAATCAACCCAGGAGGCCCGAGTCAGCTTAAAGGGCACCATATTAGCCATGGGGCACCAGACTAGCTCAGAGGGGAATAAGATGGGCTCAGGAGACACACTGATGACTCAGCAGGCACCAGATCCACACAGTGGGCATTAGTTAAGTTCAGGAAGCAGCATATCTGCTCAGGGTGCACCAGATCGATCACCGCAGTGGGCAAGTTCAAGTCAGGGGCACTAAATCAGCTCAGGGATCCCTCACCAGCTCGGGACCCAATCAGTTCAAAAGCCCCAGAGCTGCTCAGGGGACACCAGATGCCCATAGGGCACCAGATCAGCTTCGGGGGCAAACAATCAGATCAGTGGTCCCCGACCAGCTCGGGAATACCAGATCAAGTCAGGAGGCACTTAATCAGCTCAGGAGCCCCATACCATCCCAGGGGCCCTCATCAGCCTCCGTGGGCCCAGCTCAGCTCAGGGCTTTAGAGCTGCTCATGAAAACACGTAAGGAGGCCCAGTTCAGCTTAAAGGGCACCAGATTAGCTCAGGGGCACCAGACTAGCTCAGAGGGCATCAGATGAGCTCAGGAGGCACCAGATCGACTCAGGGGCATTAGTGCAGCTCAGGTGGCACCAGATCGATCCGCTCGGGGGCCAGATCAGCTCCCAGCCTCCCCCAGACTATGGCAGGAGCCTAAATCAGCTCAGGGAGCAACATAACAGCTCAGGGGACATAAGGTTGGTCCAGGGCCCACCAAACCAGCTCAGGGGGCACCAGACCATCTAAGGAGACATCAATAATCAGCTGAGGGGGCACCTAATCAGCTGAAGAGGCACCATATTGACTTAGGAGACAGAATCAACTTGGGGAGGCATGAGATCAGCTCGGGGGCCCGAATCAGCTCAAGGGGCACTAAATCAGCTATTAGGGCACCAAGCAAGTTTGGAGGCATTAAACTAACTCATAGGGCATTATATAGGTTCAGGAGGCACAATTATTTGCCCAGTGGGGCACTCGATTGACTCAGGGGCACCAGATCAGCTTAGAGGGCAAGTAATCAGTTCAAGGTGCAAATACCAGCTAAGAGGCCACGAGATGAGCTCAAGGAGCACCAGATTAGCTTCACCCGTACGATTATTGGCGATGATGAGGCATTAGGTGGACACATACTAGGTGCCCATACTCTTCCCGGGTGCTTGGAAAGGCGACAGAATGCCCTAACTGACCGAAAAAGGTATTAAGTTGTCCAACAATAGTTTCAATCGGTACATACGGTCCAGTTACATCTAGGTTCAACGGCGTAGGGCACTAAATTTCGAGCAGCATGGCCCAAATTGGGTACTCCACCTGGCTATTACCCCAGCAGTGATGGGAGGCACGTCCCCATGTGCCCCCCTGGACAGTAGATCAACTCCGGGAGGCATTAAATAAGCCCAGGGGGCCCGGATCAGCTCAAGGGGCACTAAAACAGCTAAAAGGACACCAGGCAAGCTCAGAGGCATCAAACTAACTCAGAGAGTATTATATAGGTTCAGAAGGCACACTTATTTTTTCAGGGGGCACCAGATTGACTACGAGGGCACCAGATCAGCTCAGAGGGCACATGATCAGCTTCAGGAGGCACCAGATGAGCTCCGCCCGTACGATTATTGGCGATGATGAGGCATTATCTGGAAACGGATTATGTGCCTTTACTCTTCCCGGGTGCTTGGAAAGGCGACAGAATGCCCTAGCTGACCAAACAGGCACTTAATTGTCAAACAGCAGTTGAAACCGCTAAATGCAGTCTAGTTCCATCTAGGTTCAACGACGTAGGGCACTAAATTTCGAGCGGCACGGCCCAAAGGGGGTACACTACCTGGCAATCAAAAGGGCACCCGGCACCGATGGGGGGCACGTGCTCCCTGTGCCCCCCTGGACAGTTAATAAACTCCGGGAGGCATTAAATAAGTTCAGGGGGCCCGGATCAGCTCAAGGGGCACTAAAACAGCTAATAGGGCACCAGGCAAGCTCGGGGACATCAAACTAACTCAGAGAGCATTATATAGGTTCAGAAGGCACAATTATTTTCTCAGGGGGGCACCAGATTGACTACGAGGGCATCAGATCAGCTCAGAGGGCACATGATCAGCTCAAGGGGCCAAGACCAGCGCTCAGGGGGCACCAGATTAGCTCCGCCCGTACGATTATTGGTGATGATGAGGCATTATTTGGAAACGGATTACGTGCCTATACTCTTCCCGGGTGCTAGGAAAGGCGACAGAATGCCCTAGCTGATCAAAAAGGCACTTAATTGTCAAACAATAGCTTAAATCGCTAAATGCAGTCTAGTTCCATCTAGGTTCAACGGGCGTAGGGCACTAAATTTCGAACGGCACGGCCCAAAGAGGGTACACCACCTGGCAATCAAAAGGGCACCCCGGCACCGATGGGGGGGGCACGTGCCCCCTGTGCCCCCCTGGCTGCGCCCCCTGTTCACTACTGCTATTTCAAAACTATGGAACAACTAAACTACCACCAATATTTGACTGCATACCGAAGATAGCAACATTTTGTACACTCAAGTGACGGCGCAACTTTAGTTGCTGCCTAAAAATCAAATTGCATGTTAGTAGAACAGACAATTTTGTATTGGCTTGCTGTTAACTCTGTGTATACTTGCATCGATTAATGACGTAATCATATGCAAAATAACACGATCAATTAAAATATTTGCTAACACTTACCCTTTTCGTCTGACGTCCCCGGCCATCCTTCACTCGTGATGCGACACGCTCTGACAAATCGATCCTTATACTCAGCCCCGTTCGAGTTGCCTGGCATTTTGCGGCGGTGACGTCATCGCCGCGATGCCGCAGGCGTTTTGCGGCTTGAAGTATCGGCAAACTGGGCATATTTGACATGGTCAGTAAAGCTTGCAAATGACTGAAAAACGTCAAAAATGGCTTAGTTGACAAGTTTGATCATATTTCTAGCCAGTATAGAGTTTCTGCAGCCCTAAGACCAGCCTGCAGGGACTTTAGGGGCTTTTCTCGCAGTGATGTTCCGTTGCTCTTAAGAGTCATTATCAGTGTAATAGCATTGTAATTTCATCCTTCACGTCATCGTTGCTTAGATGAAAATATGAAGTACGGGTCTTTCCAATGGAGGTTTCTGAGCGAGACGAACAAATTGTTTGAGGTACCGCGCGGTCGCGGGTCCAGAACTTATTTTGAGGAGGCTAGAAAACTCAAATCTCCCCCCACTGCCAGTGGCGGATACAAGGGGACTAGGGCTCGAGCCCCCCCCAATGTTAGTATCTAGTAAATGCGTATGCCGATGCTGATGTGAGGCAATGGAGAGGAGGCTCGAACCCTCTTGCCCATGCCCCAAAAAAGTCCTGTACCCGCCACTGTCCCCCACCGTAGCCTCCGAACAGCCTTTGCTTATACAGATGTTAGTAACCTAGTGAAAAAATCCCATGGGACTGTCCCATGAAAAATGCATGGGACAATCCCATACGAAAGTGAAACAGGGATTTGCATGGGAATCCCATGCGCATTCCCATGGGAATCCCATGCACATTCCCATGGGAATCCCATGCGCATTCCCATGAGAATCCCATGCGCATTCCCATGAGAATCCCATGCGCATTCCCATGAGAATCCCATGCGCATTCCCATGATAATTCCATGCGCATTCCCATGGGAATCCCATGCGCTGATCCATAGGATTCACATAGAAACTCTGCGCTGGTCCCATGGAAATACCATGCAGGACCCAAGGAAAACCAGCCAGTCCAAGAGGGGTTTCAATGCCAATTCCAGAAGACTGTTCGCCATAAATTCGACAGCATCTCCATTGAAACCACTGCATGACCAAAGCTGCTCCATGCTAGGTATTGAGGATACAGTACTCCCCAGAGCGCTGTTAAAGCGGCTGTGTCTCGACCTTGAAAACAAGCAAAGAAATGAAGGAAGTATAAATGTCTGAATGAACATACCTGTTTGGTAGCAGGTAATTGAATATGTACCTACCTAAGTATATTTGTGCTAAAAAGGCTAATAAGCTGGAAAAGAAGAACAAAAAATTGACATCAAATGGAAAAGACGTACCACGTACCTTGAGCTCTTAGAACTGCAGGAAACCACCGTTTCCCATGTTTCGCTTCCACCCGAGCACCAAGCGATAGACCACCAAGACCTTCTTTGATAAACTTCACGGGTAGTACCGAAAATGAAGGCGGGTTTTCCAGCCATTCCACGACAGCACTCTGGTTTGAAGCTTGACTCATCAGTTCCGATCCCTCAAAATACCAATAATTTCTAACAGTGACCTTTTAGAAATAACGAGCACTAACCACACGAAAATCCAACTGGGATTTCAAATATCAAATCAAACCGATTTTCGCAACGGTTGAAGGAAGAGGGGTGCTGCCAATTTTGCAAAATACTTTCACCAATCGAAGGAATCTCTGTCTTGAAAGACTACTTTACCTACTAAAATATAAAATATACATAAAAATACCCTAAATAACTGTTAAAATTAAATTAATATACATTCTCGATAAATAAAATTCATCTGAAGAGGCCCAAAGAAAGGTAAAGTAAAGGAAATTATTGGCCTTTGTTTTAAATCGGCCATGTTTGGTTTGGATGCGGCGGCAATTGCGGCAATGGTGGAGGGAGTCATAGTAGTACACACAATACTCAGGCCGGGACCGTCGGCTGCGAAGCTGGGCAGGCGCAGTCAGCTGATACTGATTGATGCAAATTGCTGTTGTCTCACTTCAAAACCCAACTAGAGATGAAAATCTATCTGGCAGTACCCCGAAGGCCGTAATGAGCTCGGTTTGGTGAATTAGGTTCGGTTTTAGTATTTCAAGTGTGGAGACCATGGTGTTATTAACAGGAACTTGTAATGTCGGATCCAGGTTTTCTCTTTGTAGGGGAGCATTCGGCCCGGACATACCCTGGTTCTGACAATGGGCCAGATGTCAGGCATGGATGGTCACCAAAATTGTTCCAATAATATTTTGGGTAGGGGTGGGGGATGGGTTTCTTACCACAAGACACCAATTCTCGCATGCCAGGAGGGAGGGTGAGGAGACATTTCTGTTGCCATGGAAATAGTAGGGGAAAGTCCCATGGGACAAACAAGTCCCGTCGATATCCCGTGGAGACAGTCCCATGGGACAGAAAATCCCATCGACGTCCCATGGGACAGTGAAATCCCCTGGAAATCCCAGGGGAAAGTCCCATGGGACGATGAAATCCCATGGAATTGTCCCATGGGACAGGTCAGTCCCATGGGAATTTTCCATGATCCCATGGGATTTTTTCACTAGGGTAAACATCTCGGAGGGGTCCCCTCGAAATTTAGGAGGCTCGTGAGCCCCATAACCTCCTTATATCCGCCACTGGTACCATAGGCGGATCCAGGGGACAAAGGCCGGGCGGGTGTCCCCCGATGGGCCCTCGAGGTCACACCTGAAATGGTCACAGCGCCTCCTGAAAGGTCGATGGTGCCACCTGAAATGTCGCTTCCCACCCCCCTCCACAGGATGCGGAAAGCAGCGCCTGCCGATATGATTTGGCGCCCACCTGATGGATTTTGCCAGCCAAAAATGGTGCCCCCTGGTCTGGTTGACACCCCCTCCCGGGAAGAATTGCCCCCCACCCCCCGACTGGCAATCCTGGATCCACGTATGACTAGTGCCCTGTATATATAAACAGCCCAATTACAATAACTTTGGGTAAAATTAAATCACATTTACAGGTTTCAATGGGGCGAGTCAGAGGCGTAGCCAGGGAATTTTACGGGGGACAGGAGTGGTCCGGCAATGATGACAAGGGAGGGGAAAAGTTGGCACTTGGTGGATTTAGGAGACAAGGGGGCACTTGGTCCTTCAAATAAGCAATGGGGAGCACATCCCACGTCCATTCTGCTTTCGACGCCCATGACTGCAACTGTTAGAGCGATCGGCACGTGTTGCATTTAGGCCTTGGGCAGCGGCTATAAACGGGCTCTGAGATGCGATCTTTCCTACTATCGTTACTATTTCCATATTTGCCCAACCCCACTCCCTTCACCCCGTATGTCGTTTCATTGGTTTTTATTCTCTCTCGGGCCTGTCATGTTTCTCTTTTACAGTGTTGCGGCTCAGTAAAAACCGTAGTAGGATTGCCAGACTAGTATACTTTTTAGTATAACATACCAAAGCTACTAGATTTGTCAATATATTTCACTTCACAGACATTAAAGTGCAAACAAGTGTACTCCATGGCTCTTTTCTTAAATATCTAAACTTAATTTATCCAAAAACCTTAAATTTTAACCCTCAAAATAAGGTTGTGTTTCCTTTCTTAGTGGATACCAAGAGAACAACCAAAATTTTATTAGTAGAAAACAGGGGTCAAAAAAGTTGCCATTTTGCCATTATAAATGGTGACAGCTGGGGAGCCCGCCCGGTGACAAAAGCTACAAGTCGATACAAATTTGCACCTCTAGTTTTACTTCCCCTAAGCGGTCGAGAATTTGATTGGTCCATTTGCTCCATTTGAATCCTATTGTTCTGTTCGATGGACCCGTATTTGGGAAATTCGTAAATAATTTGCACCATATTGGACCCTGGGCTCGAAAAAATTCAGGAGCTCGCCTATCTCTTAACATTGGCTGGTGACACGAATGGTGTCAAAGTGCCATTGTCACCATTGCCCCCAGGCTATGTCACCAAGGGTTATTCACTTCTACGTCCATGGTCGAACACCTCTCGGCAATTTTGAGCAGGCTCGCATCCCTTCGCTCGTTGGTTGCGGGCTGCCCCAAGTGCTTTGTGATTGCCAATTGCTTTGGTGATTGCGGTGTTGTGAGTCGTGCGAGTGAGTGCGGCAAGGCATTTGAGTCCGAGGATGGGAGTGGGCCTTTTTTAACGATTTGGAAGAGGTGAAGAAGAGTTGTGTTTGTTTCGACGTGCGTGTTGTGGCAAGACTGGAAACGCGGACAGGTAGGTATCTTGATGTTAATTGATATGTAGATATCCAAGTTGATCTGTGTGTTGAAGTGAAGGAAGAATTTGCTGCTGTGTCTAGTTGCACGGCTAAATTAAAGTGGCGCACTTGCAACTTCCTTTGCAAGTGTCTATATACCGTGGCAAATTCGTACCTAGGTTCCTTCCTTGGCACTACTTGCTTAAAACAACTAATATGTGAGCTTATATTGTAACAGGTGGAGATTGATACTAATATCTTGCAATGGTATTTTTATGATGAATGTTTGCATACATAGCTCAATAACATTTCGGGTATTCCACCTTGATGACCACATTAAGAAATAAAGTGGCATATTAGATTGAATACACAATTGACAAACATGCTCTAGATGCTGCAGTACCCATGGAGGAATATTCATAATGGATTATTTTTAATCAATAAATAATGATTGATTAAATAATCCCATTGCAAGACATTAAAGGACTGTATTAGTTGTTCTGTCTTGGAAAATCATTACGCATTATGGAGTACATTCTCAGGATTGAAACATATTTTTCTAATAGTCTGCAGAAAGTGTTGGGTTGCCACTACCCCAGTCTGCAAAGTATGGCAGCAGGCCAGACGAGTCGCACCAGCCATCTAAAATTCTGGCACCACCATCCTCCAAAAATTCGCACCAATATGCCACATACCAGGGAAAAATTGCACCCATTCCTACCCCTGCAATGCAATGCTATCTCAATCATTAGACAGTTAATTAAGGACTTTTTATAAGGCCCCTCCTGTGTCTTAATAGCCATTCAGCCATTATTTGTTTATTTTAAGTGTCACTAACCTTGCAAATTCGCACCAGGTTGATAAAATTCGCACCACTCGGTCCTGTCTCCAAGGGCACTCGCGCCGACGAGATCTCGTCGAAAATGCCATACTTTGTACACTGGCCACTACCACAAGATATTGGTGGGTCAGTCTTGGGACAGACCTGGCTTAGGGCTAGGTCAACCAATTTTTTGGGGCAGAACCAGTATGCAGGTTGTGGCAAGTTTCTACAATGTATCATTAGGGTAGCCCAGGGGCAGCCCTTGGGGTGCTGTGGGCTAAAAGGCAGACAAAGGGGGTAGGGGTTCAGTTCCCCTTAAATGTATGCCAGATTGCCTTTACTAATTGCCTGGTCACAGACTGTCTTGAGGCAATGGGAGGGGTCGGACCCCTAGTACCTAAATGGAATTTCTTGATCCAGTATCCCAAAGCTTAGGAAGCTGGGTGGGGAGCGAGTCATGAGGAGCTGAATTTTCTTTATGCTTCTGTGTTGTTTTTACTCAAATTTCCACTCTCTTCAAGTATGATTTTTTTAGCTTAATTCAATAGTCCCAGTCTTAATTGACTCATCCAAAGGTAGTAAGAGGAATATTGATGAAAAATTGTTTCACCCGTAGGTAGAGGTTGAATGATCTTTTTTAATTGGCTGTCATAATATGCTAACTTGAATTTTCCAGTTCCCAAATATATTTTGCAATATTAATTCTCCACTCAGCACTGAGTGGAGCATTTAAGTACAAAGAGTTTTTGGACACTTAAAACCATCAACATGTATTTCACTCCACAACTAGCAGGTTTGCAATGATAGGAAACCAGGGGAAAGTATCTACCCTAAGAAACTTCTGGTATAACTTTACTGTTTAAGCTGTTTTAGCACCTGAAACAATGATTGTTTGAGGTCTTGCCATGGTATGGGTATTCCATTTTATTTGGAGGTAACCCTCTTGCTGATTTTGCATTAATAAATAAATAAAAAAGCATGCATCTGCATGAAAAATTCTGCCCCACAATCAAAATGTATCCTCCAAAGAAATATATTGTCAAGAAGCCAGTCACACTGTTCAGAATGGGGGCTGGGAGGAAAATTAGTATAGAAACATACCTACTGGGGGCAGACCTTGCTGTGCTCAGGTGAGGGTTCGTGAATCACCAGTTGTGCCGGTGGCATATAAAGTGGAAGTATGTGGGTGGATGTGGATATTTGAGAACAGAGTTGTGTCATCATCATGCAATAGAAAATAAAAACCCACATGTATTGTTTCATATAGGAAAATGAGAAAAATGTGTTCATTGCTTCAGTTTTTTAAAAGTACTTGCCTCTTTGATACCCATGGGCTAAATGAAGAAGGCAAATAAAACCAATAACAAGGTTCAGACTGTTATGAATAAGTCTTTGCACCAGTCCCAAAAGTTTCTACAGTAATGATATAAACTAATGTTTGGAAAATTTTATTTATAGATCAATTAAAATATTCAACTACCAGCAGAGAAATAACTTGCAAATTGTGCTGTGGGTGATAAGAACATTTCACCAAGATGTGCAATTGGTTCTGCCTGAGTTGTGCACAGATGATTGGAGATGGGACTGCATTACATGCCAAAAACCATGGGTTAAATTAACACAGGCTCATTTTAACTGGCTGATAAGTGCCCAATAATGTTTTTGTTCAGTGTCAGCTGTTTCCAACAAATTGTCTGTTGTTTTACAGCTGGTTCCTGCCTTGTCAGCCAAGTATAGTAGACATTATTTATCATTGGAGCAATAGGCTTGCAATCTTGGATTGAATTTTTAGTATCTAGCTCAGGATGTTTATTTTAAGGGTGTCTAGGAATAATTCAAGGGAGTTTTGACACCCAAATTTGAAGAAAATTCACCTGTATTCACCTTTATTTGTCGAAAATTCACCTTCACCTTCACCCATCACTCTATCCGGGCATAATGCAGGATTCGATACTTTCTATATATTTTTGCACTCAGATCGTATGTTTCAAGCCATTCACACTTTTGTTTCATCATTATCACACTAACAGATGGTCAAGCAAAATACATAAAAATACACACATGTAACCACATGCATCAGGAGAGTCAGCAACAGAGAGGCCATCCGGGCATAGAGACAACATTTGCATACAATGTGTCCATGATGGAGCAACTGAAAGGGGTGTTGGGGTGTTGGGTGCAAGGAGCTCAGCCCTTTACAGAGGCGGCGGGCGCATGCCACCTGGTGGGACCACGACGAGTGAGCAAGCAGAATTAGGGGCAGGGGAGCAGCACCAGAGCCCACCCCTTCCCCTCGGTAACTGGGCGCTATGTGCCCCCCCTCTCCCTTGAGGCGAGGTCAGATCCTGAGCTGCAGCGTGGGGGAGAGGATATGAGCAATCTCACGCCTTGTTCGCGATTCCGTGTCATTGTCTTTTCACAGTAGGGGCGAAAAAGAGAAACACATGTAAAAATGAATGCATTTGAAGCAGCACAGCCAGTCAACTGCCTAAGTATTACCCACGAAGACCGTGCTAGGCCTACTGTGGAAAAAATACGAAGTATACTATTTGGGGTCCTGCTCCACAACTGTCGAAAGTGCTGAGAGGTGACTGAGCTTTGAAAGTGCTGAGAGAGTGCTGAGATTGGACAGTACTGGGGCACAGTTATGGAGGCATAGAGATGTTCAATGTGTAATACTAATCAGGGAGCGTACTTTTGGTCTTGAAATGAGTCCCTTAATCACTTGGAATTCACCCACTAGTGACATTTGTTCGAAGTTTTGCTATGCATGGGATGATGGGTTCTGCCACAACCTACCTGCAATGTTAAGCACACGATACCCTGACAGGCACTAGTGTAATTATCCTGGTTTGAATAAATGCGAGTGAGATTTCATTTCAGGTACCCAATTTTCATTATGTTCTTTAAGGATGTTCAAAGTCCAGGAGAATAGCTATGCAGTGCTGAATTGGCCGTGTGCCCATGATTTGTGTCCCACATCCTTTGATTCTTGGGTTCATATTTGATTTGGATTAAATCGCATCGCTACTGCAGGTCCACGATGCATAGAATGCAAATATCTTACCAGTGTTGGCTTTAGTGATTATGATATATTGTCAGGAGTTATATGGAAATGCTATAATGAAGTGTCAGAAGTCCTGTTCACAAAGTTTCAATGCCACAGTTTCTTATTTAAATAATTCATGTGGCTTTAAGGAATACATGAATTGATTTCTAACTCAATTAATGATTTCCTATCGGCGGACGTTTGAATTTTGGAGAAGTGGGTGACTTCTTTCCTTTTTAAGACATAATTGGTGCTGTTTCCTTTAATTATTGTTGAAGGCCTGCTAATGCGGAGTCATATATATTTGTATGTTTCCAGGTGCATGATGAAGACTCTCCCGTCACGAGAGAAGGTCGAATGTGGCTACCCAAACTGCCGTTTTTATGGGGAAAGGCGGACTTTGAAACGGCACTCCAAACGAAAACACCCAAATCTCCCAGTGCGGATCAAAAATAGTGGCTTTGGAGCAGGTGGACGGTGGAGCAACTGGGTGGATAAACCAGGTATGCAGTGCTTTATTTTTAAGCAATCTGGGCCTTATCTATCTGGGCTAAGTAGTTTTGTATAGTCCGCCAGAGTATTTTATCCCAGTTTGGGGAGTATCAAAATTTGTTACAAATGTGACAAATGTGACAGCGGTGACGCTACTGCTTAGCCCCTCTGTCGCCGCGGCTGAGTACCGTAGCGCCAATGCTGCTGTTTCGCTAGTGTGTCGCCGCGGCTGAGTACCGTAGCGCCAATGCTGCTGTTTCGCTAGTGTGTTGCCGTGGCTGAGTACCGTAGCGCCAATGCTGCTGTTTCGCTAGTGTGTCGCCGCGGCTGAGTACCGTAGCGCCAATGCTGCTGTTTCGCTAGTGTGTTGCCGTGGCAGAGTACCGCAGCGCCAATGCTGCTGTTTCGCTAGTGTGTCGCCGCGGCTGAGTACCGTAGCGCCAATGCTGCTGTTTCGCCAGTATGTCACCGTAGATGAGACCCGCAACGTCTGTACTGCTGTTTCGACCGTCTGTCGCCACAGAGGAGTACTGCGAATCCTGAGCCAAGGTAGGTATTTTGTCTACATTTATTCTGGTGTTCTGGGTGTTTTAGTTTGTTTCCTAAATCCTTTAGGTGATATACATTTTCCCCTCACCGGTTTGTGTTTTTCTTTACTTTCTTTGGCATCACATTCAAATAGTCAGGATCTAAAAGAATTTCCAAGAAAAAAAGCAATGTCAGTGTACCTTAGTGAGTGATGCCGATAATAAAAATTCTTATAAAAAGCCGTTGTATGGTTCTGTTAAGTGTTTATCCTTTAACACGCGCCCCGCTGGGGAGAGGGGCGAAATTCGCCCCCTTCTTCCTAGTTTTCTCAAGATAACACGAAAACGAAGACATGCAGAATAACGAAACTTGCAGTACTTTATACTTATTCAATTTTGTGCATATTACCCTTTTTTGGGTCAGACCATGTCAGTCAGTGGAGCCTAAGGAACATCTGCCAAACGATCAGTTGAAACTTGCATTATATACGATACCGCCCTTGCGGTGTGGTTATTGATAAAGATTAGATAAATATATTTCATTAATGAAGATGAATAAGAACTGGCGATACCGCCCCCTTCAGAGGCTTGAAGAAATGGATTTAGCTGTTAAAGTTTGGGAAAGGAATGATACTTTGTAAGTGCACCTGGCCAAGTGTTGTCCAGTGTTGTTTTGCTTACACATGTTTTTTTTTTACAAAAAATGTACTGAAGAGATGGGGAAAAATGGTCGCCCTTTCTCCCAGGGATGGGACGAAGCCGCTTCGAGGAAGCTGATGATCCGGAGGTCGTCCAAGCTCCAGGTGCGGATCTGGTCGAGCAAGTTCACCGAGAAGGGATTGGAGGTAAGTTCGCAGCTTCCTTTATGCTGTCGGTGAAAACATGCTAACATTTATGGATATAATGACCTTTCTTCTTCGAAGTGCACACAACTCTGACCATACCTGGTAAACTAAGGTGATTAAAAGAGGCGTAGAAATAGCTGCAACGGTAGTAAAACCGCCTGGTGAAAGAAACTCTTTTGCAGGGGATGTGTGTGGAAAAGTCTCAATATACAATTTTTGGTACAACTACGGAAGATGAGCCACTCACATCATGTCGTGCACGGGCCATGACTTACCCATCGTAGTTCTATGGGAAAAAGGCTGAAATGCCTATTTTCAGGCCGTACGTTTGAGTTTAATTTCGAAATGGTAGTCATGCTTTAGTAGCCAATTACATGGGGCTGAAACTGACTATATTAACCGGTTGCCCCGTGATGGGGATCTGAGATAAAGTGTTTAATTTTCTAGCGGTGCCAATATCTGTCTAGCAAAGGTTGATGAAGCCTTTATTTTGTCGTCATTGTGTTTGCATTACCACTGCAAATCGATTGATATGCGTGATGGCCATGCTGGATGATACCTGGTCAGGCCGTTTTTTTAGTTATATGTTTTTGTAAAGCCGCTTCTAATTTCGGTTGCTTTGTCACAAGGAATGCTGCATCTTCTTTGGTTCTTAAATTCTTAGCGAAAAAGTAAAGACCCGTTCATACTGATGACCTTACTTCGTCGACCTCGATTTTGATCGACTTCTTTGTAGACTAAACTTTAATAAAGTAAGCACGAATGATTTCGCTTTCCAATAGCTTGGAAATATTCGCTTAAGCTTCGTTATAAGTATTGGTTTTCTGACACATGTGTCGGTCGAGTGCTACTGAAGAGATGGGGAAAAATGGTCGCCTTTCTTCCAGGGATGGGACGAAGCCGCTTCGAGGAAGCTGATGATCCGGAGGTCGTCCAAGCTCCAGGTGCGGATCTGGTCGAGCAAGTTCACCGAGAAGGGATAGGAGGTAAGTTCGCAGCTTCCTTTATGCTGTCGGTGAAAACATGCTAACCTTTATGGATATAATGACCTTTCTTCTTCGAAGTGCACACCACTCTGACCATACCTGGTAAACTAAGGTGATTAAAAGAGGCGTAGAAATAACGGCAACGGTAGTAAAACCGCCTGGTGAAAGAAACTCTTTTGCAGGGGATGTGTGTGGAAAAGTCTCTATATGCGATTTTTTGGTACAACTACTGAAGATGAGCCACTCACATCATGTCGTGCACGGGCCATAACTTACCCATTGTAGTTCTATGGGAAAAAGGCTGAAATGCCTATTTTCAGCCCGTACGTTTGAGTTTAATTTCGAAATGGTAGTCATGTTTTAGTAGCCAATTACATGGGGCTGAAACTGACTATATTTACCGGTTGCCCCGTGATGGGGATCTGAGATAAAGTGTTTAATTTTCTAGCGGTGCCAATATCTGTCTAGCAAAGGTTGATGAAGCCTTTATTTTGTCGTCATTGTGTTTGCATTACCACTGCAAATCGATTGATATGCGTGATGGCCATGCTGGATGATACCTGGTCAGGCCGTTTTTTTAGTTATATGTTTTTGTAAAGCCGCTTCTAATTTCGGTTGCTTTGTCACAAGGAATGCTGCATCTTCTTTGGTTCTTAAATTCTTAGCGACAAAGTAAAGACCCGTTCATACTGATGACCTTCCTTCGCGACCTCGATTTTGATCGACTTCGTTGTAGACTAAACTTTAATAAAGTAAGCACGAATGATTTCGCTTTCCAATAGCTTGGAAATATTCGCATAAGCTTCGTTATAAGTATTGGTTTTCTGACACATGTGTCGGTCGAGTGCTACTGAAGAGATGGGGAAAAATGGTCGCCCTTTCTCCCAGGGATGGGACGAAGCCGCTTCGAGGAAGCTGATGATCCGGAGGTCGTCCAAGCTCCAGGTGCGGATCTGGTCGAGCAAGTTCACCGAGAAGGGATAGGAGGTAAGTTCGCAGCTTCCTTTATGCTGTCGGTGAAAACATGCTAACCTTTATGGATATAATGACCTTTCTTCTTCGAAGTGCACACCACTCTGACCATACCTGGTAAACTAAGGTGGTTAAAGGGAGATACGCGAAAAATTATTATTGTGGTTTCTTGCTATTTGAAAAATCCTGATTACGAAACTGTCACTTATTTTTGTATCTTCGGCAAAATTTTGTGAGGCCACTCACGTATTATCGCAATAATTTAACATTGCCGATAAAATGCTGAAACCTTCACCCACCACGTACTTTTTTGAAACCTATTTAAAATTAAAAAGCATTGTTTTTTGTGATACAAATGTCTGTTCTCCTGTATTCGTATATGAATTAATTTTACAAAGCCTTTAAAAACTACAAAATGAATTAGTTCGCCTGGAAACGAAAAAACACATATTTACTCAAGTCTTCAGCCGTTTCATACCTCGGGTCTTGAGTAGTTTTCTGCTTCAGCCCCAGGATGACAAAACTTTTGCGTCAGAAAGGTCACGTGACCCCCCTATGAAGTGACTGTACCTTCTTATTGGTCATGTGTGATTTCTTAAAAGCTCTATATTTCTGTTTAATATTATTTTTGGCTGTAGCTTTTTCAAAATAATTTTTTATTCAACAGTTCAGAACTTTCAAGTCACTGCTTAGGAAAAATAGGACTGTTTTTTTTTAGATAAATTTATAGCCTTAGCCGGGGTGCGTCATTTAAACCGATAAGAGGTGCACCGGTAAAGTCGTCTAGAAATGTTGACTTTGAGAGTGATTTTAATTCATTTGCAGGCCGAATTCGCAAAAATGAGAATAGGACTTCTGGAACAACTTTTAATGACCTTTTGATGTAGCCAATAAAATGTTTTCGCGTATCTTCCTTTAAAAGAGGCGTAGCAATAACTGTAACGGCAGTAAAACCGTCTGGTGAAAGAAAATCTTTTGCAGGGGATGTGTGCGGAAAAGTCTCGACGTTATTTTTATAAAGTATACGACGTTATATTTCGAAATGGCAGTCTTGTTTTAGTCACCAATTACTTGGGGCTGAAACTGAATGTATTTACCGGTTGCCCTCTCCTCCCCTCTCCTCTCCTCCCACCTCCACTCCACTCCACTCCACTCCACTCCACTCCACTCCACTCCACTCCACTCCACTCCACTCCACTCTACCCCTCTACCCTCCCATAACGCTACATGCTACATCTGACAGAATTACACCATCTTGCGCAGAAACCGGACAGCTCTCTGCACCATTCCGCCGAAGTATGCGCGCGAACGGGCACACAGTCGGTTGAGATGGCGTCTTATGACCATGCCAGTGGGGAAACCAGACACACTGTGGTGTCGGGTGTGGTTGATCCGCGTCTTAGCCACGATAGCTTTGATAAGCGGATCGGCTACGCAAATATCTGGCCCATTCCAGCGGATCACAAGCTCCTGCGCTGCATTCTCATGGTTCAAGTTTCGGTGCATGCCGAACACCTCCTTCACCACACTCGCCATGCTCTCAACTACACTTTCCGCCGGGCTGATGAGCCACAGGCGGACAGTGATGTCAATGTATGCCTGTATGGAAGGGTTCTCACGGCGAGCCAGATACAGCTGCTGTAGCAGCTGCTGGTTATTTTGCCGTCGCAGGACGGTGTCCGCAGCACATCGTACGCAGCACGTACACTCTCCAAAGGGACAGACCTGGGAATGATCCTGCGGGTTTCTAGCCTCGCTGATGCTCTCTCGATGTCGACGACGACGCTCGAGAACTTGGCTGATTGCAGGCGCTCCAGATCAGCCACCATCTGTATATCTGCCATACACTGTGCCAGCTCCGCGTTGTCTGACCCGTAGGAGCAGCCTTTGGCGTCGTTGCCCTTCGCGCGGTCAGTGCAGTGGCTGACCAGCGCTTCACAAAAAGCGTACACTTCACCCACCTGAGAAACACAAGGTATGACCGTGCATCAACCAGCGCCGCTGTGCATGCATGCATAGTTAATGCAAAAGCCATATTTGTGGTTCAACAGCAAGAGACGCATTTGTTGAGAAAATGCATCGAATAAAATATTCAAACATGCGCAGAAGTCATCATAACATTACTGTTGCTAAAACAGGGTAGGGCATCGATTATCTGCTTTCTTAATTACATTTTCGTAAAGAATTGCAATCAACAGCAGGTGGACAGGCAGCATTTACAGCACCATTCGACAAGACAGAAGAGAAGTACCTGAAAGGAATAAATTTAGCATGAAATCAGCACCAAATCAAAGAAACCTAAGCATTTAGGAAAAAGTTCGTATATCAGCGTACAGATTCAATACTGAGATTCATGCGAGTTATTTCTGAAAGCACATTCACAAACATATCCAAAGAGCAAGTACGCCTAAAATATGGTCACCTCTTCCTGCATCCCACTGAGGGAGCCGCCTTTTTCTGCAAATTGGGCCAGCTGTCAGCGAACTCTTCAGGGGTGCTCTCCTCCAGTGCCCGCCGGATTTCTGCTGGGTCGCGCAGCTGCTTCGAGGCAGGCAGAGAGGACCTCGGCAAGCACTGCTTCATGTGGTCCAGCTGGTCCAGAGATAACTTCAGCTGCTCCTGGCGCTCCCATGGAAGCTTCTGGATATTTTGCAGTCTCTTGCTCAGGTCAGAGAGAACGGTGTAGACGTCGAGAAGGGCTGCGACGCGAAATCGCAGCGTCTGGCCTGAAATAGGTTATACTCTAAGTATCTGTAAATGTCAAACTCATCATTGTCAACAGTTTGGATGCGCCTTGGTCATGTGGGTTAAAATAAAAGCTTCCTTGATTAATCAGATCTTACCACTTCCAAAGGTGTTGCTTTATAATCAACCTTCAAGTGGTCATATGCAAGGACGTGTGTACTTGTAAGCTCGTCCCAACAGCTGTTGTGTGAGGAAATTAAAATTTGATCGTAAAAATGTACGCGAAAGAAGGAAGAATAGCCTTAGAACTGCACCTAAAGTCATCATAATTTTCAAGTCATGGAAAAGTCGGAGGCTACAAATGCAAACAATTGAGACATACAAAAATACAGAGAACTCACAGTTCAAACACACTGAAGTCACACACCGCGTCCTTCGCAGCCAACAAACCTACCTCTGAGGAGCCTCAGGTCTCTCTCCAGTTCGTCGGCGACAGACCGCAACCTGCACCAGGCGACTTGGCGATCCATGATGGATGCCATGACAGGCATGTTGACCAGGAATGCCTCCAGGACGGCTGCAGCGTGAGGCGCAAACCGAGTCTCAGACCATAGCTGCGGAGTGCGTACGGGCACTCCTCTTGCTTTGCCCTCTTCTATCAGCTCCTCACGACCAGCACCGGTCCTAAACTTTCTGTTGATGCGGCTTATTGTGTCCACAGTGTCGTTGACCCAGTCCGACTGCGATTGTTTTCGAGCACTGCCGTCCGCCAGCTCCAGTAGGTGTGCGCCGTCCCATAAGCACGGCACTGCTGGTGTCTGGGAGCGTGCGCTGAGATCTGTTTGCGCTGCAGTCAGCGCCTTGACGAATTTAGCTGGAGTCCCATTGTGTAGGTACTGCCCGTCGGTGCAAATCGCAGCTAGCTTGTCAGGCGTCACGATGCCGATCTTACTGACTGTGCCCACCCATTCCTTGGCCATGGAGGCTCCGTCATGCTTCGGTACCACGGGAGCGCCGATCACATATGTCTGCAACATGTGACCGGGAGGTGCGTTGGGTACAACAGAGATAACTTCAGTTATGTCAATCGTACGGTGGTTGACAGTAACCTTGTCGGAGATAAGTGATACACAGGGCTGTGTCTCGACGTGAGATTTCAGTTCGTCAAGCAAAACCTCATGTGTTGCAGCACGGAAACGAGGAATCTGGTCTGCCGAATGCCCCATGCTGCCCATGTCGAGGCCGTTCAGGTGCTGCAGTACAACCAGGTCCTCAAACATTTCTTGGGGCATTGAACCCTTGAGTACAGAATACGCCGTTCTGGCGACCCGCGCCCCTATGGTGCCAGCAGCTGTGGCTCGCTGCTCCTCCTCTCTCTGGAATCTTGTAAATGCCTCTTTGCTTGAGCAGTGATGACGCCCCTGACGTGTTCTTTGATTGACGTTTTCAGCTGGGAAAACTCCGCTGGAACACGCTGACCGGCTGGAAACGTCTGGCCCAGGGACATATCAAACCCGAACACTCCAGTTACCCTTCCCTTGGCGAGGTCTTGTTCTGGGTCAAACGAAGGGACGCACACTGAACAAACTAGCACGTTCAGCTCCGGGAATACGGTCACATCATGGTCAGTTGCCAGCTCCAGTGCGTGCAGGCCTCTAGCGCATGTGATAAGTTGATCTTGGGTCACCAGAGGTCTTGCTCGGTCGTCTTTGTCTTGGGGCTTCTCAGCCAGGTATAGAAGACGCTGAGTCGACTTTTGATGACGTCCATGTCTGCTGCGAGCTTATCCATGTTGACTAAGGAGACTGGCCCTACGGGAAGACAAGGTAAACACAATGAGCTAAAATTGCAGGACAGCTTGTCTTCACAATGGCATTTTTGAAAATATTCAGGGCATATATGATTGTTACGTAATATTTCTACACCGACGCGGCGATGGAGAACGGAGAATTTAACTAAGAACATATATTACGTTACGGTCCATTATGTGCCATGAGTTTCAATTGGATACGTTCACCCTGTTCTGACTTGTTATCTTAAAAAATTGAAGTGAGGTCACTTGACCTGCACAGGTGGCCTGGTGTGAGATGACCAAACCTAAAATATTTCCTCAACTTTTTAAAATGATAAAGGAAATGCATACCAAGTGCAGCGTCGCGTAGCGCCGCCGCTTTTATTCTGTCTTCAAAAAACCAAGGCGGGCGGGTACCCGGCCCTCATCAATGCGCGGGTTAAGAAATGGCACTGGTTAAGAGTTGTGAACCGTTATCCTAAACGCCAATGAACCGTAATACATGTTCTCAGGTAAATTATTGGTCGTTCGCTAGGGATTTTACATCGTTGCGTGGGTGCAAAAATGTTACGGAACAATTATATATGCCCTGAATATTTTCAAAAATGTCATTGTGAAGACAATCTGTCCTGCAATTTTAGCTCATTGTGTTTACCTTGTCTTCCCGTAGGGCCAGTCTCCTTAGCCAACATGGATAAGCTCGCAGCAGACATGGACGTCATCAAAAAGTCGACTCAGCGTCTTCTATACCTGGCTGAGAAGCCCCAAGACAAAGACGACCGAGCAAGACCTCTGGTGACCCAAGATCAACTTATCACATGCGCTAGAGGCCTGCACGCACTGGAGCTGGCAACTGACCATGATGTGACCGTATTCCCGGAGCTGAACGTGCTAGTTTGTTCAGTGTGCGTCCCTTCGTTTGACCCAGAACAAGACCTCGCCAAGGGAAGGGTAACTGGAGTGTTCGGGTTTGATATGTCCCTGGGCCAGACGTTTCCAGCCGGTCAGCGTGTTCCAGCGGAGTTTTCCCAGCTGAAAACGTCAATCAAAGAACACGTCAGGGGCGTCATCACTGCTCAAGCAAAGAGGCATTTACAAGATTCCAGAGAGAGGAGGAGCAGCGAGCCACAGCTGCTGGCACCATAGGGGCGCGGGTCGCCAGAACGGCGTATTCTGTACTCAAGGGTTCAATGCCCCAAGAAATGTTTGAGGACCTGGTTGTACTGCAGCACCTTAACGGCCTCGACATGGGCAGCATGGGGCATTCGGCAGCCCAGATTCCTCGTTTCCGTGCTGCAACACATGAGGTTTTGCTTGACGAACTGAAATCTCACGTCGAGACACAGCCCTGTGTATCACTTATCTCCGACAAGGTTACTGTCAACCACCGTACGATTGATATAACTGGAGTTATCTCTGTTGTACCCAACGCACCTCCCGGTCACATGTTGCAGACATATGTGATCGGCGCTCCCGTGGTACTCCGAAGCATGACGGAGCCTCCATGGCCAAGGAATGGGTGGGCACAGTCAGTAAGATCGGCATCGTGACGCCTGACAAGCTAGCTGCGATTTGCACCGACGGGCAGTACCTACACAATGGGACTCCAGCTAAATTCGTCAAGGCGCTGACTGCAGCGCAAACAGATCTCAGCGCACGCTCCCAGACACCAGCAGTGCCGTGCTTATGGGACGGCGCACACCTACTGGAGCTGGCGGACGGCAGTGCTCGAAAACAATCGCAGTCGGACTGGGTCAACGACACTGTGGACACAATAAGCCGCATCAACAGAAGGTTTAGGACCGGTGCTGGTCGTGAGGAGCTGATAGAAGAGGGCAAAGCAAGAGGAGTGCCCGTACGCACTCCGCAGCTATGGTCTGAGACTCGGTTTGCGCCTCACGCTGCAGCCGTCCTGGAGGCATTCCTGGTCAACATGCCTGTCATGGCATCCATCATGGATCGCCAAGTCGCCTGGTGCAGGTTGCGGTCTGTCGCCGACGAACTGGAGAGAGACCTGAGGCTCCTCAGAGGTAGGTTTGTTGGCTGCGAAGGACGCGGTGTGTGACTTCAGTGTGTTTGAACTGTGAAGTTCTCTGTATTTTTGTATGTCTCAATTGTTTGCATTTGTAGCCTCCGACTTTTCCATGACTTGAAAATTATGATGACTTTAGGTGCAGTTCTAAGGCTATTCTTCCTTCTTTCGCGTACATTTTTACGATCAAATTTTAATTTCCTCACACAACAGCTGTTGGGACGAGCTTACAAGTACACACGTCCTTGCATATGACCACTTGAAGGTTGATTATAAAGCAACACCTTTGGAAGTGGTAAGATCTGATTAATCAAGGAAGCTTTTATTTTAACCCACATGACCAAGGCGCATCCAAACTGTTGACAATGATGAGTTTGACATTTACAGATACTTAGAGTATAACCTATTTCAGGCCAGACGCTGCGATTTCGCGTCGCAGCCCTTCTCGACGTCTACACCGTTCTCTCTGACCTGGAGCAAGGGACTGCAAAATATCCAGAAGCTTCCATGGGAGCGCCAGGAGCAGCTGAAGTTATCTCTGGACCAGCTGGACCACATGAAGCAGTGCTTGCCGAGGTCCTCTCTGCCTGCCTCGAAGCAGCTGCGCGACCCAGCAGAAATCCGGCGGGCACTGGAGGAGAGCACCCCTGAAGAGTTCGCTGACAGCTGGCCAAATTTGCAGAAAAAGGCGGCTGCCTCAGTGGGATGCAGGAAGAGGTGACCATATTTTAGGCGTACTTGCTCTTTGGATATGTTTGTGAATGTGCTTTCAGAAATAACTCGCATGAATCTCAGTATTGAATCTGTACGCTGATATACGAACTTTTTTCCTAAATGCTTAGGTTTCTTTGATTTGGTGCTGATTTCATGCTAAATTTATTCCTTTCAGGTACTTCTCTTCTGTCTTGTCGAATGGTGCTGTAAAATGCTGCCTGTCCACCTGCTGTTGATTGCAATTCTTTACGAAAATGTAATTAAGAAAGCAGATAATCGATGCCCTACCCTGTTTTAGCAACAGTAATGTTATGATGACTTCTGCGCATGTTTGAATATTTTATTCGATGCATTTTCTCAACAAATGCGTCTCTTGCTGTTGAACCACAAATATGGCTTTTGCATTAACTATGCATGCATGCACAGCGGCGCTGGTTGATGCACGGTCATACCTTGTGTTTCTCAGGTGGGTGAAGTGTACGCTTTTTGTGAAGCGCTGGTCAGCCACTGCACTGACCGCGCGAAGGGCAACGACGCCAAAGGCTGCTCCTACGGGTCAGACAACGCGGAGCTGGCACAGTGTATGGCAGATATACAGATGGTGGCTGATCTGGAGCGCCTGCAATCAGCCAAGTTCTCGAGCGTCGTCGTCGACATCGAGAGAGCATCAGCGAGGCTAGAAACCCGCAGGATCATTCCCAGGTCTGTCCCTTTGGAGAGTGTACGTGCTGCGTACGATGTGCTGCGGACACCGTCCTGCGACGGCAAAAATAACCAGCAGCTGCTACAGCAGCTGTATCTGGCTCGCCGTGAGAACCCTTCCATACAGGCATACATTGACATCACTGTCCGCCTGTGGCTCATCAGCCCGGCGGAAAGTGTAGTTGAGAGCATGGCGAGTGTGGTGAAGGAGGTGTTCGGCATGCACCGAAACTTGAACCATGAGAATGCAGCGCAGGAGCTTGTGATCCGCTGGAATGGGCCAGATATTTGCGTAGCCGATCCGCTTATCAAAGCTATCGTGGCTAAGACGCGGATCAACCACACCCGACACCACAGTGTGTCTGGTTTCCCCACTGGCATGGTCATAAGACGCCATCTCAACCGACTGTGTGCCCGTTCGCGCGCATACTTCGGCGGAATGGTGCAGAGAGCTGTCCGGTTTCTGCGCAAGAGGGTGTAATTCTGATGTAGCATGTAGCGTTGGGAGAGGGTAGAGGGGAGGAGAGGAGATGAGAGGATTTTAAATGCCAGACCCCCTCTTTCGGTGACTTAGGTCATATGTGAACAGCCTGTTACATAGGACTAAAAATCTGCAAAAATGTCCAAACATTGACACGTTTGCAGAACCCCTAGATCAGCTCGATATTTTATTTTTGACCGGATTGAGCTTGCAGTACTTCAGTGAACGAAATTAAAACTGAGCACTCATGCTATTTAGGCAAAGTTTCAACCCGAGCAAACCTTATTCTTGCTTCGTTATGATAAACATAAGTACATAATTTCAGCAGCAAACTTATCGAAATCACAGCAAAAATATAACAACATTTGTAGCGACTCATACAACCATTTAACAACACCTTTGGCATCGTAACAGTGCCAATGTGCACAGCCGATGCGGCAACAGTTTGGCCTGCAACATTGAGCTTCGCTTCGTGTGCCGTTAAGTTCGACTCTGGAGCATCGCTCGCCCTGTCGGCGAGTTACAGCGAGACTTTCAGGTCGAGTTCCAGGTTCCAGGTTCAATGTCGTGCAACTCTATCCAAGCTGCACTTCTCATCTGTAATATTATCTCGGGTGGGCAGGGCACCCTGCTTGGGCAGGATTCAGTGTCTTTTAGTGCCCTTTGCTCTGTTCGTGTTGAAGTTGGAGGCAATCGCCTACAACTATCAATGCTTGTTCGTCTAGGAATAGGCACAACGCCTACTCTTAAAGCACCCGGTGCGTTTTGTGCTAAAATATATGTGCAGCAACGTGCTGCGCAATGAATCTATTTTTGTCAAACCCCACTACATTTGGCATATCACCGCACCGTCCTCCTCACCGATTCATAATTAGCACAGCTCTTCCCCAACGCAATATGCCAGACTGCTACTTCCAACTCAGAACCCTGGGCCGTACATTTGTACCGTTGTGCCAAAATGCTACCTCGTGTACACCTTTTTGCAGGTTTTCACTAAACACTCTGTATCTCCTGAGTTTTGGCCCATTCGATTGATGGTCGTTCTCCTCCATCTCGCTGATGTACTGCGAAGTCTTAGTGGATGATGTGTATTTTTTGTTGAACCCACGACGGATTGTATTATGTACATATCACTGTTTCATCCGTCCAAGCGATTACCCATTAGAAAGGCTCTATCTCGACGCATTTGGTAGGCTGCTACGCATCAGTACCTTGGGCTGCCTCATTTGCACGGATGCTCTGAAATTCCACCTGTATTTTTTTCTTTGCTACCTCGTAGGGAGTGGTCTGAGGGACCTTTCCTCCAGTCAGGAGAAATGACAATAACCTTGAGGACGTTCTGCTGTATGAGAATGGACTCGATCTCCTTTGTCGGGGTTCGCTTGAACATGTTGCATAGAATCGGTCTCATTACACCCAGGGCACGTGTTGCTACGGGTCTAGCTAAACCTGAATTGGTTCCTGCAAATACTGCTATTTTATATAAGCAGGGCTGTTGTGACTCTGGCTCGCGAGGGCATTGCCCCGAGCCAGAGTGCTCAGTGTGTTCCGGTGTTTTTGACTGTTCATGTTGAAGTTGCAGACCGTGTGCGATACCGCTATCTGTGCTGGTTGGTTTGGCTAGGAATAAGCAAAATGTCACCTCCTCAGCACCTCCGTGCGTTTTGTGCGAATATGTATGTCACAGAAGGAGCTACGAAATGCCTTTTTGTGGTCCTTCGGGCATTGTCCCGAGCCGGAGCGCTCAGTGTGTTCCGGTGTTTTTGACTGTTCATGTTGAAGTTGCAGACCGTGTGCGATACCGCTATCTGTGCTGGTTGGTAGGCTAGGAATAAGCAAAATGCCACCTCCTCAGCACCTCCGTGCGTTTTGTGCGAATATGTATGTCACAGGAGGAGCTAAGAAATGCCTTTTTGTGGTCCTACGGTTATTGGGCCGAGCCGGAGCGCTCAGTGTGTTACGCTGTTTTAGACTGTTCATGTTGAAGTTGCAGACCGTGTGCGATACCGCTATCTGTGCTGGTTGGTAGGCTAGGAATAAGCAAGATGCCACCTCCTCAGCACCTCCGTGCGTTTTGTGCGAATATGTATGTCACAGAAGGAGCTAAGAAATGCCTTTTTGTGGTCCTACGGTTATTGGGCCGAGCCGGAGCGCTCAATGTGTTACGCTGTTTTAGACTGTTCATGTTGAAGTTGCAGACCGTGTGCGATACCGCTATCTGTGCTGGTTGGTAGGCTAGGAATAAGCAAAATGCCACCTCCTCAGCACCTCCGTGCGTTTTGTGCGAATATGTATGTCACAGAAGGAGCTAAGAAATGCCTTTTGTGGTCCTACGCTTATTGGGCCGAGCCGGAGCGCTCAATGTGTTACGCTGTTTTAGACTGTTCATGTTGAAGTTGCAGACCGTGTGCGATACCGCTATCTGTGCTGGTTGGTAGGCTAGGAATAAGCAAAATGCCACCTCCTCAGCACCTCCGTGCGTTTTGTGCGAATATGTATGTCACAGAAGGAGCTAAGAAATGCCTTTTTGTGGTCCTTCGGGCATTGTCCCGAGCCAGAGTGCTCAGTGTGTTCCGGTGTTTTTTACTGTTCATGTTGAAGTTGCAGACCGTGTGCGATACCACTATCTGTGCTGGTTGGTAGGCTAGGAATAAGCAAAATGCCACCTCCTCAGCACCTCCGTGCGTTTTGTGCGAATATGTATGTCACAGAAGGAGCTAAGAAATGCCTTTTGTGGTCCTTCGGGCATTGTCCCGAGCCAGAGTGCTCAGTGTGTTACGCTGTTTTAGACTGTTCATGTTGAAGTTGCAGACCGTGTGCGATACCGCTATCTGTGCTGGTTGGTAGGCTAGGAATAAGCAAAATGCCACCTCCTCAGCACCTTCGTGCGTTTTGTGCGAATATGTATCTCACAGAAGGAGCTAAGAAATGCCTTTTTGTGGGCCTTCGGGCATTGTCCCGAGCCAGAGTGCTCAGTGTGTTCCGGTGTTTTTTACTGTTCATGTTGAAGTTGCAGACCGTGTGCGATACCACTATCTGTGCTGGTTGGTAGGCTAGGAATAAGCAAAATGCCACCTCCTCAGCACCTCCGTGCGTTTTTGCGAATATGTATGTCACAGAAGGAGCTAAGAAATGCCTTTTGTGGTCCTACAGGCTTTGCGCCTGAGCCCGTAGCTGTGACCAGACAATCTTCTCTAAATGACAAAATGTAATTTATCATAGATAGGATCCTGATTGCACGTAATTGTCGGTGTCAAATGTTGAAAATATATATTTTGCCTTTTTAACTCTAGTTTGTTTTGAGATCATGGAGAGCGATGAAAAATGCTGGAGAACGATGGAATGGCTAGAGAAACCAGCGTTTTGAGAACATTTTAAAATTTGGTGACACATATGTGTCATTAAATTTCAAATGGTGACACGCGAGCAACTTTTTGACCCCTGGTAGAAAACTTGAACCAACCTGGGATTCTAGGGCCTTGCTTATACTGTTTACTTTCCGATGCATCGGAAAAAAACGTCCGCATCTGCACGTGCAAACATTCGACTATGTACCTTCAATCTCCCGTCCAAAAACCTGGTCCGGCTGTCCAGCTATGAGTGAAAATATCCGTCCGCAACTATAGTTGCCTTTCGGCTTTAATGGGTTAAAACTGCGCTCAACAGCAAACTCAGATGAGCAGAATAGAAAGACTCACACGAGTCTTAAAACTGGACTCATCTCAAAGTTCAAGCCAGTGGTCTCCGCTGAGGCCAAAAAAGGACTACTTGATCGGCAAAAGCGCATGCGCGATCAGGCGAAGAAATTGAGTGTAACTCAAACATCGACGCCATTTTTGTGCTGTGGAGTTGTGTTGATACGTCCGGAACATCAAACGGTAAGTCTTTGGTGAAAATGTGCTTACGTGTGGTGCATGAGAAATATTTGTCATAGTCTTTGCAGCAAATAATTGCATGACCATTTTCAAATTCACTGTGAAGCCATGTTTTTCAAAGTTATTCAATGTTAAATCATGAACATGAGTATAGAAAACCCTTCAAAGGTGGGTGCAGTACGCAGAAGCGTTCTTAGGTACTCCAGAATTGTGTTTTAGATGGGATGTAATCCACATAGGCGCGTTCAGGACATCGAGAATATGGGGGTTTAATTTGGAAATGGCCGAAGGTGTCTTCAGCCACCTGAGACAAGGGATCCAAATGAGGATGCAGTGCACAGAGGCGCCGATGCAGTGCCCAGCAGTGTACAGATGCAGTGCACAGATGCAGTGCCCAGCTGATCGATTCAGTTCGATCACCGCCAGGTGCTTCTATCTGTTGATCGCGTATATATCAGAAGTTTGCTTTTTGGCCACTGGCCACTTCGGCGCTAGCGTTTTAGGCTGTAAGTAATAAGATACAAAATTTGATTTTATCAATGTTTAACCAATATTACTGGGACGGAGGGTAATATTATAATTTTAATCGTTCAAAACCACAAATCAGTTTAATTTCCGGCACTGACCCAGTTCTGTGCGTACCTATAATCTTTCAAGGTTGTTGAACTCCGTAACCAGAGGAACCGTCCGGTAATGTTATTGTTGCTGTCGGCACGTGACAGTTCGGAATTTTAATTTGAGTGGGAAGTTGAAAGACCAGTGGCCAGCGATGCAGACATGTAAGGAGCCATGGCAGTTGAATAACGGGTACTTCAAAGTTTTGTACCCAAAGTGATCAGAATCATAGTTCAGTACCAGTTTTAGTATAATATACTAAGAATATGCCAAAAATAATACTAGTTTAGTACATTGATATAAGGTAGACACAAACGGCTGCAGCTGGTGACTGTGGTATTTGTTTGTACCCAAAACAGGATGGAGAAGCAGTGCATCACATATGCTATTCGAATTATTTTTCGTGTAGTTTTGTCATGTCGGTATTGAGCAGAGGTGCGATGTCGGCCAGTAGCGTACGCGACCAGTGAATTAATACGACTACGTAGCGGGCATAAGCGGATCCCGGGTCGCAGATCGGAGGGGCATCTTACGGGGGGGGCGCCATCCATATCAAAGGGGCGGCTTTTTTGGCCGACAAAACCTATCATGTGGATGTCAAATTCTATAGCGGCGCGCCGATTTTTGCATCGGGGGGAGGGGGTGAAGTGACATTTCAGGGGGCACCATCGACCCTACAGAGCACCGCCATGAACATTTGAGAGGACGCTGAGGGTTGATTCATTGTCCCTTTTATTAGGACAGGGGCGGATCTAGGCCATACGTTTGGGGAAGGCAATCTCAGGAAACATTGCGAACATGGTGTCGTTTCGATGACAATCGGCTGAAAGTGGGTACAATTCAGCCACTTTGGGGACCATGGCAGGGGCGGATGCAGAATTTTCTCAAAAAGAGGCTCGGTTTTCAATCGTAGGAGCCCCCGCTCGTGGTTTCCATTTTTCATAAATTGAGCGTTAAAAGTGAATAAATCATCTGGGTGGTGTGTATTTAAACGTACTTATTAAATAAAGTTTGATACTTTTGGGGGACTCCAGGCCAGCTATTGGGACCCCGGTACCAGTATCCGTGGCGTTTGGGCTCCTTGAATTTACCTAAAAACACCCACTGAACATAAAGGGAGCCCCTGCTTCATAGGCGGATTCAGAATTGCCCATCGGGGGCGCCATCCGTTCCGGGGAGGGCGCCATTTTTGAACGGTAAAATCTATCAGGTGGGTGCAAAATTCTATCGGTAGGCGCTGATTTTCGCATCCTGGGGGGGGATAGGAAGCGACATTTTAGGGGAGCGCCATCGACCTCTCAGGGGGCGCCGTGACCATTTCAGGGGGCGCCGAGGGCCGATCGGGGGGCACGTTTCCCCCTTGTCCCCCCTGTATCCGCCTATGCCCTGCGGAGGGCCTTTTGCCGTGCTCAAGGCCAGGCTAATGGTACGCGGTCGCCTTCATTACCTACCATCCCCTTAGATCCGCCCCTGGAACATGACGTATTTACTCCTGGATCCGCCTCTGCACTAGGCAAAAGCATCCCTTAGAGCTAAAAGCATGAAGGGCGCAAAGTTGCATGAATTTCAAGCGAATACATTGTGTTTTGCACATTCGGACTCTATGAAAAGTTTGGCCGCTTCTAGGATTCGAACCCACGCCTGAAAATGAAACCAAAACATGGGACCGGTTTTCGCCTTCTAGCTCGCTGGTTAATGTCACGGCTGGCGGTTTTGACCCCGGAAATGAAAATAAAAATGTCCTGACGTTCATTTGAACTGCTTTTCGTGAACCTGCGCGTGGTTTAAGATACTCTCCCGAGGCTCTAGATTGCAAGCTTTTAACATGTGTTCCCTATGGACTAGTCGAAAATGCCAGCCGTTTAGTAGGAAAAACTTTGAGCCCTCCCGGTAAGGAGCCCAGTGCAAGGTGAATTTTGTCTTTTAACCATGTAATTATCCGGATTTGGCTTTACTCCTCTCTCTTTGGCAGGGGCGCAGCCAGGGGGGGCACAGGGGGCACGTGCCCCCCCATCGGTGCCGGGGTGCCCTTTTGATTGCCAGGTGGTGTACCCTCTTTGGGCCGTGCCGTTCGAAATTTAGTGCCCTACGCCGTTGAACCTAGATGGAACTAGACTGCATTTAGCGATTTAAGCTATTGTTTGACAATTAAGTGCCTTTTTGATCAGCTAGGGCATTCTGTCGCCTTTCCTAGCACCCGGGAAGAGTATAGGCACGTAATCCGTTTCCAAATAATGCCTCATCATCACCAATAATCGTACGGGCGGAGCTAATCTGGTGCCCCCTGAGCGCTGGTCTTGGCCCCTTGAGCTGATCATGTGCCCTCTGAGCTGATCTGATGCCCTCGTAGTCAATCTGGTGCCCCCCTGAGAAAATAATTGTGCCTTCTGAACCTATATAATGCTCTCTGAGTTAGTTTGATGTCCCCGAGCTTGCCTGGTGCCCTATTAGCTGTTTTAGTGCCCCTTGAGCTGATCCGGGGCCCCTGAACTTATTTAATGCCTCCCGGAGTTTATTAACTGTCCAGGGGGCACAGGGAGCACGTGCCCCCATCGGTGCCGGGTGCCCTTTTGATTGCCAGGTAGTGTACCCCCTTTGGGCCGTGCCGCTCGAAATTTAGTGCCCTACGTCGTTGAACCTAGATGGAACTAGACTGCATTTAGCGGTTTCAACTGCTGTTTGACAATTAAGTGCCTGTTTGGTCAGCTAGGGCATTCTGTCGCCTTTCCAAGCACCCGGGAAGAGTAAAGGCACATAATCCGTTTCCAGATAATGCCTCATCATCGCCAATAATCGTACGGGCGGAGCTCATCTGGTGCCTCCTGAAGCTGATCATGTGCCCTCTGAGCTGATCTGGTGCCCTCGTAGTCAATCTGGTGCCCCCTGAAAAAATAAGTGTGCCTTCTGAACCTATATAATACTCTCTGAGTTAGTTTGATGCCTCTGAGCTTGCCTGGTGTCCTTTTAGCTGTTTTAGTGCCCCTTGAGCTGATCCGGGCCCCTGGGCTTATTTAATGCCTCCCGGAGTTGATCTACTGTCCAGGGGGGGCACATGGGGACGTGCCTCCCATCACTGCTGGGGTAATAGCCAGGTGGAGTACCCAATTTGGGCCATGCTGCTCGAAATTTAGTGCCCTACGCCGTTGAACCTAGATGTAACTGGACCGTATGTACCGATTGAAACTATTGTTGGACAACTTAATACCTTTTTCGGTCAGTTAGGGCATTCTGTCGCCTTTCCAAGCACCCGGGAAGAGTATGGGCACCTAGTATGTGTCCACCTAATGCCTCATCATCGCCAATAATCGTACGGGTGAAGCTAATCTGGTGCTCCTTGAGCTCATCTCGTGGCCTCTTAGCTGGTATTTGCACCTTGAACTGATTACTTGCCCTCTAAGCTGATCTGGTGCCCCTGAGTCAATCGAGTGCCCCACTGGGCAAATAATTGTGCCTCCTGAACCTATATAATGCCCTATGAGTTAGTTTAATGCCTCCAAACTTGCTTGGTGCCCTAATAGCTGATTTAGTGCCCCTTGAGCTGATTCGGGCCCCTGAGCTGATCTCATGCCTCCCCAAGTTGATTCTGTCTCCTAAGTCAATATGGTGCCTCTTCAGCTGATTAGGTGCCCCCTCAGCTGATTATTGATGTCTCCTTAGATGGTCTGGTGCCCCTGAGCTGGTTTGGTGGGCCCTGGACCAACCTTATGTCCCCTGAGCTGTTATGTTGCTCCCTGAGCTGATTTAGGCTCCTGCCATAGTCTGGGGGAGGCTGGGAGCTGATCTGGCCCCCGAGCGGATCGATCTGGTGCCACCTGAGCTGCACTAATGCCCCTGAGTCGATCTGGTGCCTCCTGAGCTCATCTGATGCCCTCTGAGCTAGTCTGGTGCCCCCTGAGCTAATCTGGTGCCCTTTAAGCTGAACTGGGCCTCCTTACGTGTTTTCATGAGCAGCTCTAAAGCCCTGAGCTGAGCTGGGCCCACGGAGGCTGATGAGGGCCCCTGGGATGGTATGGGGCTCCTGAGCTGATTAAGTGCCTCCTGACTTGATCTGGTATTCCCGAGCTGGTCGGGGACCACTGATCTGATTGTTTGCCCCCGAAGCTGATCTGGTGCCCTATGGGCATCTGGTGTCCCCTGAGCAGCTCTGGGGCTTTTGAACTGATTGGGTCCCGAGCTGGTGAGGGATCCCTGAGCTGATTTAGTGCCCCTGACTTGAACTTGCCCACTGCGGTGATCGATCTGGTGCACCCTGAGCAGATATGCTGCTTCCTGAACTTAACTAATGCCCACTGTGTGGATCTGGTGCCTGCTGAGTCATCAGTGTGTCTCCTGAGCCCATCTTATTCCCTCTGAGCTAGTCTGGTGCCCCATGGCTAATATGGTGCCCTTTAAGCTGACTCGGGCCTCCTGGGTTGATTACGTGATTTCCTGAGCAGCTCACAGGCCCTGAGCTGAGCTGGGCCCACATGGGCTGGTGAGGGCCCCTGAGATGGTATGGGGCTCCTGAGCTGATTAAGTGCCTCCTGACTTGATCTGGTATTCCCGAGCTGATCTGGACCCCGAGCTGGTCGGGGACCGCTGATCTGATTGTTTGTCCCCGAGGCTGATCTGGTGCCCTATGGGCCGATCTGGTGTCCCCTGAGCAGCTCTGGGACTTTTGAACTGATTGGGCCCCGAGCTGGTGAAGGATTCCTGAGCTGATTTAGTGGCCCTGACTTGATCTTGCCCCCTGACCTGACTTGAGCCCCCTGAACTGATCTGGGGCCCCAAGAGCCGATCTGGGGCCCAAGAGTGGATCTAGGTTCTGAGGGTACCCTGAGCTGGTCTGGGCGCTGAGCTTGTGAGAGCCCCTTAAGTTGGCTTGAGGCCCCCTGAGGTGATCTGGCGCCTTAAACTGTTCTGGGGCTTCTTGAACTGGTTTAAGGCCCTATGAGCCCATCTGTGGCCCATTGAGCTAGTCTGATGACCTCATCTCTGGGATCAATGAGCTAGTCTGGTCCCTGGGTGAAGCATGATCAGCTCTGTGGCCCTGATCTAAATCAGGGGCCCCTGAGGTGGTCTTGAATAGACAGATAATAAGAACACAAGGCCAACTCCCGTCATCTCGGTGCGGGGTCACTGAGCTAGTCTAGTCCCTGGAGGCACAACTGGGGGGATGGGGGAAGCTGCTCTGGAGGCCTCTGATCCACACTTGGGGGCGCCAGAGCTGGTCTTGAATAGATGGGGAATAAGAATACAATGGAAATTCCCTTGTAAAACGGAGCTAACCAGGAATGAGGAATCTCTAAAACGGCTTATGATACCTAGGCACCCCTGGTTATATAAATTGCTTATTATACTGGTGGATTCTGGGAAGAAATGATAAAAGGGCATGTGCCCCTGAGCTCAGAGCACAGTCCCCTAAACCAGGATTCTACTTATTAATTTAAATGAAGAACTAGTTTTCACAATTTTCAGTCCTGTCACACCTTCCCCATCCAAACCTCCTGCCTGTTCACCTTTTATTTACTCTTAACTGGGACCGATCCTTGAGAATATGGAACTTAATAAACGCGTTCAAAAGGTATCTCCCAAATTTTTCCGGCAGTAAAAATGTGTTATTCCAAAGATACTATGCCACTCCTCGTCCCACGGCGATTGCGGGAGGCAAGGAACTTAATCTGCGTTCAGCCAGGGCTCACTCGTCACGACAAAACCAGTGGGCATAACAAAAGAATTTTCGACTCTAATATGCCTTAGCCTGCACATTGTAACATATATAACATGCTCCGCTGATTTCTCTGATGTTAAGTACTTGCATGAGTTGGCTGATTTGTCCTTAAATCTATCCAAAACAGTCGTGTTTTGGCTACTTCCATGACATTTTGATGATATTTTTTCTTTTTTCGGTTTTCATGGCGTTTTCCTTCTCCGTCAATGATTTATTTGCATTTTCATTGAACCAAAGATGCCCAAAAAAGGATATAAACAAAGATATAGCAAGTTTTTTAGGTTACGTTAAAAAGTGCCCTTTTTTCCCGGGGTGCCCCTCAAAGTTTGTGTGCCCCCCATACCAAAGCTCTGGCTGCGCCCCTGCTCTTTGGATCCAGCTCAGCAGAGCCGTAATTTCTGCGAAGTTCAAGAATGTGACTTATTTCTGGGAGTGATTCAGTTAAAGGGGAGGGGAAAACCGGCGAGGCGTGATGAGAGTGAATATCTTTTATGAGGGATGTCAAACGTGCGGCCCCTGGAAGCCAGCGGTGGCCAAATATTGAAGTCAAGATGACATTTGGAGCTAAACCCAGCCTCTGGGAGGCAGCTTGGATCCCAGCCAGGAATCGTCAAGTTCAGGTACAGTGCCCGCTTCCTTCGGGAATGCGACTTTCAGTGATGAGATGCCATGACGTAGCAGTTGTGCTTTAAGGATAGGGAATTCTGGAGGGTTTGAGAGAGTGGGGAGCGGGTTAACCTGAGCAGCAACAGTTTTTCATTGTTGTGTCCGAAATTACCGACAGAGCCACATTGCCGTCCGATATTCCGGCCGTGAGTGGACGCCGCGGGCGTGACACTCACAAGTGTTTTTTTAACAAATTAATAAGGGGTGTTGAAGGTGGCGAATTGTTCGAAATACTCGATCCATTATTTCTTAACACATGTTTACCATGTTCCAGTTCCATCCAACCCTGCACTGTAGACCACGCAATGTTTTTCACCGCCAAGTGCTTAAGTGTCCGTAATTCGGTGTGTTCCCCTACTCAGGCTACTGAAGATGGGATTTTAGTGCGCAGAGGCGTACGAAGGCTAGTGAGCTTTGGGGGTTTCAGTGCGCAGAGCCGTATGCAGACTTCAAGAATGCTGGTCATATTCGCAGAAGCGTGTATAGACATGGGTATCGGAAACCTTAGAATGGCTACACATCCAAATGATATATAAATGATAAATGATATATGACATGACCATTCAGGTAAAAAAACGGCGTTTCTGTTTTTGATCAATATGAGAAAATCGGATAGGTCTACCGAGGCGGGTAGCCGTCCCCTGACCATGTGAGTGATTAGCGGGATTGTGCAAAATTTTAAGCATTTGTCTGTACTGTTTCCAGACGAGGACACCCTTCGGGCCCTTCTGGACGCCATGGAGGCGCCCTCAATCGTCACCGTGGTGCGTATCACCATGGTTGGCGGTGTCCTCCACTGCGAGGGAGAGGCGATGGCGGAGTATGACGGCACTCTCCGCGGGTTCCTGCTCTGGGCAGCAGCCCACACCGTCTTTGCCCAGACGGTAGCGGGAAGCGCAAACGTGGTCCTGCAATTCATCCAGCGTACCTGCCTGAATGTCAAAGAGGTGCAAAGTGCCAGCTGTAAAGTACGGAGCCTTAAATGACCGCTTTTCTGGACCTACAGTGACGTGTTGTACTGGGTCGACGTGCTGTGGCATTAAAGAGTGGATACAGCTGTGAGCAATACTACAGCAATGAACAATTCATATATTGTTAAACACGAAGGAAATGTATGAGTGTTCGCTCCCATTCTCGCTGCTTTCCGCTGTTCTTCTGCTAGTCTAAATATTAGGCTAGCAAACATATTCATTTCGTGCATTATTAAGTTTGGTGCACTCATCATCTTCAGGTTAGTACAAAAACAATGTTAAACAAACTAAATAAGTAGGTATAACATTATAACGCCTTTCGATGATGGTTGTTGGGCAATAAACAATAGAATTAGTTGTTTTGAGTTTGTGAATGTTGTGGCAGAGCTGACCCGGAGCTGAGCTGACTGTTGCCTGTGGAGTTTTAGTTTGTTGGTGCAATAAGCTCTTGGTGGCAGCCATGGTGATGCGATGACTGCATGTTTCTATTTTGGCAATACTTGGCCAAAATAACTGCAGGAAGTTCAAAGAGATGCCATGAGTCATGAAAGCATTAAAATTATTATACTACCAGAAAATGATTTCAGAAACGGGAGAAAATCTGCTCCATACGAATTAAGGATCACGTGAGTCTTAAAAAGGTTTCAACATGCGGGGTCAATGAGACCAAGGGACAGATTTATAGTCGAAAAAGGGACTCTCCAAATAAAACAGGCTTCATATGAGTCTTGCACGAGACCAAGGGACATATTTATAGTCGCAAAAAGGGACTCGCCAAATAGAAAAGGGTTTCATCTGAGTCTACTTTGCAAGCTACATAAGGTGGTTATTGGTCTCATTCGATACCAAAAAAGGGACTCGAAAATATGGTTTCACCTGAGGCTTAGAATAAGACTCAAAACGTGTTGTCTGATTTGAATAGGGAAAATGAAACCTTTTTTGGTCTCATAAACCTAAAAGAGGACTCAGTTTTTCTCAGTGTGAAGTCATCCAAAATGGAAAGAATGTATTTGTTTCCATTATAGGTTTCGGTAAATGGGCCAATGATATCCATGCTAATCATCGAATATGGTGCTTGGATTTTGGTGAAACGTTGTAAAGGTGGGTTTTCGGAGTAGCGGTGACTTTTTCGCTCGAAGCATGATTTGCAGGACAGAACGTAGCGACGAGTATCGCCGTACATTCCAAACCAAAAGAAGCCTTGGCGCACCTTGGCATATGTTTGAGAAATGCCTAAATGGGCACTGAATTTGGTGTTGTGGGCATGGTGCATGACATGATGTCGCATCGAAAGGGGAACTACCGCACCACTAACTCACACAATTACATCGTTCCCGGAGATGGAAAAATAGTATCAATACAAGGTGAGCCACTGTAGCACAGCATACGTTTCAGAGGATTCATACAATGTAAAAAACGTCTGACAGGCTTTCATTCCCAGGAAATAATTTCAATATGCTCATATATGAGAAAAATGTCCTGAAATCATAACACATTCGCCTTGGTCACTTTAACAGGTTGCCTCTTATGATATTTTTAAAAGGTGATCATTTCATAGCTGACACAGATCCCAGTTCAAACGTCACTTCGAAAGGCTTTTGATTAGTGTTTCTTTAATGATTAGGGTTGGGAAAATTTGAAGCAATATCGAGAGCCACTGCTGAAAATAAATAACAAAATGTGTCATGTGTTTAGCGCTTTCACATGCCGGCTTAACTAAATTGCACCAATAAGTAGTATTTGAAATGAAGAAAGAAGACATTCAAAGGATGTTTTACCACTTTTACCACTGTTTCCACGGTTCTTTTGAGGTGGTCGGGCACCAACAAATAGATAAAATTTCACACTCCTAGTGCCTTGTATGATCATTGAAGAATAAGGGAATACATTGAGATGACTTAAACACTGACACTGACTTTGTCCTGCACAGACGCATTCATTCACCTGCAATGACGGCCGTCAGATCACTCATTACTTAAGCCAAATGATATATACCAGTATGTTTAATATTCCCTTTGCATTGGACATTTACCATGACTAAATTTGCGACCATTCACGCAGCACCCATAAAAGAAAGTCTATTTGCACTGCACGACACTGTTTCGTTCAAACATAGGTATACGAAACCCGAACCTCTCTTCCTTTGTTGGTAGAGATTTCATGAGCAGTCTTATTTACCGCTGGTATTCTTTGAAACTTATATTCATTTTTCCATAATCGCATCGGCGAACAGACTTTGGAGCTGTCTGGCAACAATGGCTATGCTTGATTGTGGAATGTAAAGGAACTTAATCATGCTGAAAATGAAAAATGTATGCGTAAGAAAGGCACGCGTACCTTTGGCATCATGTATTTGATATTTCACTGGAGTTTTTAAACCATCGTGATAGGTTGCCGGTTTCGCAGTGCTCTCGATATAGTCGCAGGCGCCCTTGCTGTGAGACGTAGTGAAAACACTTCATTTACATAATTGAATTTTGTTTCGATATAACTTTTGCACTGGAATTAAACCTTTGCATGGCTTTGAAATCGTGTGCATGGCAGCACCATTTGATGAAGTTAAATATATTTTTGCATTGAGCAGTACAGCTCTCCGTCAGGAGATTTAAATTCTTCGGTGATTTCTCTCGCTTTCATGCTCCAGGCATAAGTTCTGAAAAAAACACGAGCCATCGCATGTTGTGTTTGGAGGCATGTTGTATCACACAGCCTCCGGGCCTCTCTCCGATTATCTCTGCTGTTCAGTAAACCATGTAGAATGAACATTGCCCTGGAAGTGACGCCGCTAAATAGCCCGTTTTAATCACTACCGATAATGTTACATACAAGCGTTTGGACGGGTCATCTTTGAGGCTGCTCGAGGTCAAAGTATTCCTTACAGGAACTAAGTGGAAGCCTAAATTTTGTGATATAATAGCTGACAGAGGAAAGGCGTAGAAAAACATGTTCAGCACTATTGGAATGCTCTTGTCGAGCCCAATCGGCTTATATATCTTATAATCTTGTCTAGTCAGATTTCAAAATAAACCTGCTTTGATCTGGAGCTGGGCTTAGGTCTGTATGGTAAAAAGAATATAAATCAAAATGTCGTGGCAAGTCAGACACGGCAACGTAAAAATAAAACCTCCATCGCAATTCTCGACAATTCTCAATTCTCGCAAGCTATCAAAATTTACCAATTGCCCTATGCATTTCTAATGGAAAGATCGTGACCCTGATCTTGTCCCAGGCTATCGATATAGAAATCCTGCTACGCAAAATTATCTTGCTCGGTGACCTTACTATGTGATGTGAATCTAAGCACGATATGTTAAATTTGATATTACTGATGCACCTCAAAATATTTTCGAGGTTAGGTCTCTTGACCTGGGTTGGCGGTCTGACCTGGTATGACCCAGGCATAAAATTTTGCCAGAAGCTGTAAAAATTTCGAGTAAGAGGTAGTTGAAGTACGGTGGCGCCGCGCGAAGTTATTTTTTTACTATCTGTGGAAACCTGCGGAGGCCGATTGCCCGCCCCCTCGTGTGGGCGCGTGTTGATTTTAATAAATTCTAACACTTGCACGATGAAAATTTCGTAAAGACAATGCAATATGATTGCAAGCAACTGGTTACAAAAGCAATCGCTTTGTTTGCGGTGTTAAACATAAGGCTGCACTACCGCAGTGGTCAAAACCGTCTGCATACCTACCTTAGGTACTAAAAATTTGAAATTTATAACACGAACGAATTTTTTAAATTTTTTTTCGAAAGATATTTTATGAACCAAAATTTGTGAGGTGTCTAAAAAGGCAAATTCAACTTCGAAAAGGTCAAGCTAGGTCGAAAAAGTAAAGGTCAAACGAATTAAAAGTCAAAATTAAAAAATCAAAATACTGTATAGTTCAAGACGAGTTCAATGATATAAAAACTTAATAATCAGACAATGCGTTTTGGAGTTATGAAGCATCAAAGATGAGTCTACAAGGTGACCTCCCGAAAATGTCTCTGGCTATATCTCGGTCACCGTTGGTCGGAGGGGGCTAACATTCTCACAGGCGTTTTCCTGGCCCAAAAATACCCCGGAGACAAAGTTTCAGATTTTTTCTAGACATGGTGGTGTCAAGCCTTGGTCGATCTGTCCTGGAATCCCCTATGACAAACAATGTAATTGGTTGAAATACCTCGGCCTCATCCGTGCATAATTGCTGGGGCGTGCTGACCATGATGTTTGTGTTTCGTCAGAAACGAGCTTTGACCGTAATAAAGGTACCGGTATTCCACATCTTTCTGGGATCACCGCGTGGTGATCAACAGGGTGTGTTGCATTTTTACACTGCGCGACACAACAGGCCACGCTTTATAAAATCCGTGTCAGCCTCGGTGGCGGCTCTACTCCGGTTTTGGGGGAGAGGGGCACGAAGCCCTAAACGTGAAAAAAATTATGTGAAAACGGGCAGAATCGAGGGGTTTGGAAAGTACATTCCTTACCTGTCCTCCCACTGCAACCGCCAGTGGTTGGTTTAATGGACCAATAGAATGTGGATGCCAGGGACTTGCTCGTCTCTGGTTGTAAACCTGGAAACATTGCAGCACATACATGCAACGGGAAACATCCAAACAGGAAGGCAGAGTCTTTTTGGGCACAGAACATTCTGCGCACAAAACTTCCACCGTATTTATATATTTTACCAAGCTACCGGTTTTTAAATATCTTGAATGATTTGAGGATATAGTACGGAAGTGATCGGGAAAGCCGTAAAACGCTATACACGAACAAGTTATGACGATATTTTTTCCGTGTTTTGTCGTGTATTTCATGGTGAAAAGTTGTGACATCGCCCAGAATGACGCACCTCTGTTCAAGGAAAGACTAAACGTTTCCAAAATAAACCATCAAGACGAGTCCCCTCTCCAGTCGTCACGCCATTCAGCCAGTTTGGAGAGACCATATCAGCACTTCCACCGCACCGTTGGCTTTGCCAAATGTAAATTACATATTTTCACGAATTAGAATATCATGTTCAGACACTTTTATGACCACATACTTCCCCGATGTATTCCAAAACTGTCAGACATTCTGTACGCAACATGGGCATGTCTTTACAGCTTGGGACCAATGAAGGGATTAGTCATTCAACCACACAAAGCGGATTAAGGCACGCGAATCTCACATTTCATTTCAGTGATGGTAGAAGCTCTACAGGCGTCACTTTTCCAGTTTATAGTTTTTTGATGACATACACTATTCCCTGATCTTCCTCATAGAAGTTATTCATAATATTTCTTGCTTCGCACTTGCACAGGCCATCCTCCTCCATTGACCTGATCAGAGGCTCCATTTTCCTGTACTCCCCACAGGTTACCAGGTACAGCAGGCGCATAGAAAAGACCAGGAGCCCACCTGAGGCACGGACAAAACGCGGTGTTAATAATATACAAAGATAGAACCAATATTGGTTGCTTAATCCAGTTGAAAATTAGTACTGTATCCTGATGGACTCACTGGTACTAGCCTCAGAGAAGAATTCTAATAGCATACAAACTCTCCGAATGCTGCCAGTGTCACTTTTTCAGAGAGGGCTCAGGAAATCAACTAAAACCCTGCTAGCAAAGCCTAAAAAATAACTCAGCGCGGACCAGATTCTTTTCCTTCTGACTTGACTTTGGCACGACAATATGACGAGACCTATGGATCGGCAACATCCTTTCTTGACAACCTTTCAACCTTTTGACGTATTTCAACAACCTTTCTCTTTTCGTTGCCCGTAGCGCCCAGTTAACAGCAGGTCCTACCTCGTTCGCTGGTCTGACCGGGTAATGGAAGGAGAATATCATTTTCATCTTAAGTCACTCTCCCCTCACCACGCAAAGAGACCCAAACAATGGCACTGTGTGACAGATGTTTGACAGATATTAAACATGTGTGTGGTCGAGCACCCGGATTGACAAATATTAAACATGTCTGCGGTGGTGGTGCACCCAGTGTCATAACGCGCTGTTGAAGTTTCAACGTGAGACAAACATTGTAAAAAAAAACATTTAGATTTAGAAAGCGCAATAACATAATTTCACTGTTGACTGGCGTTTTGACATGCTTGGCGTTTTGTAAACTGTCAGATGTGTGCTTTACCCGGCCGAAGGCTAATGAGCAAAATGTCAGTCAGCGGCTTGAATTTTCCTCTGTTGTCCTGTGTTTTTTGGCGATTAACGCTTGCATTAAGGGCCTGTCACACCTTGACGATTTGGCCAGCGTATGCCAACGTATGAACAAATTGGTAAATACGTGATTATACGTCCAATACGTTGTGTATACGTTAACCCTCGCCCCACCGGGGGGGCCATCGATGGCCCCCCTAAGGTTTTTCCGGGATAGCAGAAAAACGACGAGGCGCAGCACCGCGGTTGAGGGCTCTACCTCTCACTGCATCATTTTCCCATCATCCCTGAAATTTTTTACCCCGGGTCACCCAAGGTCAGGTCACCAGATGAGGTCAACCAAGGTCACCTCACTTCACTTTAGAGCTCTGTAAGAGCTACATTTCAAAGTCGATCGATTTGAAACTTCCTACACTTCATGACCCCTCCAGGGTCTACAAGGCGTATATCCGGGATTTTTCGATTTCGTGCCCTGAGGTCAGGTCACGAGGCGACCTCTCCCATTGGAAAAGCATGGGGAAAAGCTATTTCATGATATAAAAGCCACAAAAATGATTGCAAATACTCAGACTGCTCAGAACAACGTTTTTGGACACCCTTTCACGGATCTCAGGGGTCATATTTGCCCTTTGACTTTTCCAAGGTCATCCAAGGTCACCGGAGGTCAAAAACAGTATTTTGACAATAACTTTTGACCTAATTGAGCTAGAGCGGTGAAACAAACACCATCGTGTTTGTTTTGTCACTGGCTTTCATTTGATATACGGCAAGGTCACTTTTTGACCTTTCGTGACCTCAGGTCATATTAGGTCACGAGGTGACCTCTGGCGGTCAAACCACTGGCGGGAGGTCTTTACGTTCCACATAGCGGAAAAAGTACAGGCAATTTGCTATCAAATGTACTTTACCAGGCCTCAATAGCTCTAATGACATAAGAGTTATGCCCAGTTTGCTTAATCATTGCATATTTGAGTGAAAATAGCCGATCTTGACCTGATTTGACCTCTGGAGGTCAAACCATTGACCTGAGCACTAAAACATGCGAAGTAATTTCTTACTGAATTCACGCGAGCTTTCTATTGCACTTTGCAGATTTGCGCTAACGCCCATATTTTCGGAGTTAGAGGGGGGGCCATCGATGGCCCCCCCTCGGTGGGGCGAAGGTGGCGCCGGACCCCCGGTGGGGCGCGGGTTAAGAGCACGCTGGAGCACGCTGTCATAAGCTGTAGCATGTCAAGGACGTCGAACAAATTTTGGGTATGCACAAAAATGTTCCGACTTATGCCAGCGTATGGTTCATACGTTGTGCATACGCAGGCTGTACGCTGCAGGTAAGTTATGTGACCGTTGACGTAAATTCACACAAATTACGTGTACTGTACTCGTAAGTCGAAATACGTCGACATAATGTCCTGCCTATCCAAAACGGCTTTGAAACCTATAAATAGCGTGCTTTGAAAGTGCTTGTAACTTATTAGACTTGTCTCTCACGCGTAGTTGGCGTATGCAGACGTATTTGACGTGCTTCTAACGACTACAAAACGTATAAAGCCTGCTTCTAGTTTACAGCTGCCGTATAGTGACGCATTGGCAACGTATGTATAAAAGTAGGTGTCAGAAGAGGAGACTGTCAGCAGTCCCTGCGACTCCGTCGTGAGCAGTTATGCTTGGCATCCATGATATGTAGAATCCGGAAAGGCTGAGAACAGCAAAGGTCAGACAAAATTATCTATTTTCCCCAACAGAGGTCAATTTGTACCCAACGATAAGGAAGTTTTCCCGAAGAAAAATGGCTTGAAGAGTAGCACGAGAGAAAAAATAACTGGCAAAATCGGACTTTTCTGACCACTGGAGTTAAGAATACTCACAAGCTGTCCTCCAGCATTAGTGTGACGTCATCACTTTGCTCCTGTACCAGTTGTGTGTCAACAGAGCCAGGAAACGATCAGATGAGCTGTGGCGAAGAAGCCAGGTGAAGCCATGGCTCGAGAGGTGACGACAGCTTAGCATGTATTACCAGCTTATGGTGGAGCTTTGCAAGGAGGACCCGGCACCCTTCACGAACTGTTTGCGCTTAAACCCCGCCCCCCAGCGATGTTTGACGAGCTGTTAGCCAGACTGGGCCCAAAGATAGCAAAGCAGTACGCCTTCTACAGGGATCCACTTGAGCTGGACATGAAACTGGCTCTGACGTTGCGCCAGCTTGCCTCTGGGAACAAGTATGCGTCCATGGAGTTTGGATGGAGGGTTCCTTACAACATCCAGTCCCTATTGACTAGAGAAGTGTGTGAGACCATTATTGGCGAATACGCAGGCGAGGTGATGGTCGGTCCAAATCTGACGGCTTACGCGCCATAGCTGAAAAGTTTTGAAAAGGTGGGGTTTTCCCCTTACATGTTGGGCATTCGATGGAAAGTATATTGCCTACCACTGTCCTCCAAAGAGTGGATCCCAAATCCCAACTACGAGGGGTTCTACCACATTGTTCGGACGGAATTGGTGGATACCGGCTACAAATTCCTTTCGATGGACGTCCGTGACACTGGATCTGCATCAGACGCGCATATGTACAATAACTGCGAGCTGAATACATATTCTGAAGACGGCAGCCTAGGTTTCCTTGCCCCTGAACGCCTTCCCAGCAATAACCAGGATATCCCCTATTTCTTCATCTGTGATAATGCCTAGATGATATCCGAGAGGCGTTAGAACCGGAATCATCTTCAGAAGGAATATGCTGGAGAGCGCTTGGTTTTTCACGCTGTATTGCGTTCCACGGGCCAGATCAAGAGCTTTCTTATAATTCTGCCTTGGCGTTTTGATCGTGGAGTGAAAGTATTTTTGTAGGGGTTGTCGCGTGATCGTCAAAAATACGCAGTCGCGCGCCAGGCATACGTTGGACTATCGCTGGGCGTAAGTTGGGAACGCTAGTAACCATTGGTGGATCCAGGAATATCTTTTTGAGGGGGCCAAACCAAAGTTTTGGGGGCTGAGTCGATAAAAAATCGTAAAAACAGTGTTTTTAAAAGAAAAAGGTCAACATTTGGCCCTTTGGGGAGAATACACTATTCTAGGTTTGGTGGGGGCCGCGCCCTCCTGCCCCCCCCACTGCTTGCATCCGCCAGTACCTGCAACACACTAGGCATTCGTTAGTGTAAGTTATACATTCGTTGCTGGAACGTTCTGTGTGAATTACTTATACGCCGTGCATACGTCAGGCATCCGTCCAGCTCTCTGTATGTGCACCATGCATGTGCCAATGTTAGCCGAAATGATCGATAGTTCAGCGTTTCAGACAGATTTCTACACGTCTGCATACGCTGTCTAGAACGTCAAAGTGTGACCGAGCCTTTACAGGGAGATTGTTTCAACACCCAGTGGTTTTTCGAATAGTACCCAGAAACGGCTGCGACGCGTCTTGCGCCAGTTTGCACACCTTAGGGTATTTATATTTACGTCTACACGTAAGTATTTTTAGTACGTATATCTTTACGTCAGTATTCAGCACACCTTATCAGTATTTATACCTTCGCGGTATTTATTGCACATATTTTGAAGAAAAATAAGACTTTCTGTTTATAACCGCCTTTATTTATGTTTATCCCCACAATGTATGAATCCACGTATATCTGATCATGACTTTTGGGTGTGATTAGGTCCAGTTTAGGATTGACTCCGCCCCAGAGTGGGCTCCAACCCAGCTTGGTTCCAATCAAGCGGGACAGGGCGGCTCCCTTGACCTTGGCTACACGAGAAAAAAGACGTGAACGGTGTAAGATAGCTCTGAGAAATGATTCTGAAAATCTATCGGTCATTTTGTAGCTCAGGTCAACCTTTAGGTCATGGGATTTAAAAAATGTACCTATCCTCTGGATGTTTATATGCATGTAAGCGTAGGCAAGAATACGGGCAATGTGTAACTTAGTGTAAATGCATATCAATCGACTCACAAAGGCAAGACTGGAAAACGACACAATGAAATAAAGCTTCATCAACTCTATCACCATTTTCTTGATAAAATACCAAAAAGTCTCTGTTCCGCCGGGCCCCAACGCTTGGGATAGCCTCGCTGTTTGGCACGGTGGGGCGTATAACAGGGAGGGCAGGCACGACAGTCCCGCACGGGTGCCAGCATGGGGAACATTTATGGTGCCTAAATTTTCAAAAAATCAGGAATTGGAAGCTTCGGCTGCTAGTTAGCGGCACCAGACCTTCCCCAATTTTCAAAATATGTAATTCTGGCAAAATGAGTCCAAAGTAACAAAACTTGACTACAAGCGTAGCCGATGTAATAACTCGAGACAACTGGTGCACCCAGTGGCGGATCTAGCCAGTCGGTTTGAGAGGGGCAAACCAAAGACAAAAGTCGAAAAGCAAAAAAAACGTCACGCCGTGAAAGCTGTGCTACAATATCACTTTGTGGTATAATTGTTTTGGGTATTTGAGGCAAAAAGCAAAAAGAAAATGCGTCACGGGATAAGAAATATGGCCTCGAGATACTTTTTCCAGTCCGAGGCCCAATATTTACACTAATCTTAACTGGTTCTCTTTGAAGTTGAGAGTTAAAACACCAAACTCTTGCTTATAAACTATAAAAAGAATCGGGGGGAAAAGGAGGTCTATCACTTGGGGGAAACATAGTTTTGCCCCGAGCTTTTCCGTTTGGGGAGGGCAAATGTTTTTTTGCCCCCCCCTGGATCCGCCACTGGGTGCACCCTACTGGATAGCCCAGATCTAAATGTTTGGAAAAAGCAGCAGAAAAAAACTATAATAAACTTTGCCATATACTGAGTGGAAGGGCATTTAGTATCCCCCCTACTTGGGGACAGGGATGTCCAAAGAGGCGCTGCTGGGTCAGAAAGGGGTTTGCGCACCTGGTTTGCACACGCGCACCATTTCAGTGAGCGCTGCAGCGGGACAGTGTCCTGGCGCGAAACCGCCCGCCAGGGTCACGATGTCGTAGGTGTCGTCCTCCACATCTATGCGGTGCTCGCCAATCGTGTCCTGCCAACATATACGTCGCCACCGGCAAAATAGTGAGGGGGCCAGACAAACTAAAAATGTCCAGTTTTCTCCCATTTTGACTGAGATCAGGAATTTTTGGCCAAAAAGTGGTGGAAGGGCAGGCCTCTCTGCCCCCCCTCTTTCCAACGCTTATGCCTGCCAGCACACCCAGAGTTATCCGGTGCCCTCCAATCGTGTCCTGCCAATGTGTCCACAGCATCCTTTCAATAACGCTTAATTTGGTCACAGAAACCGGTGTCATATAATGCCAGAGTAGCATTGGCCCTTGATACACTGAGAAAAATTTTGACTCCGGAAAGAAGAGTTTACTCCCCGGAGCGGCGTAATGTGACCCTGTAAAAATGTCCTATCTTTTTCGGTGTTCATCGACACCGCAGAGGAGAGTCACCAGGACTAAGGGGGTCACATGACTCTTTAAAGACGGGTCACTTGACTCGCCAAATAACCATGGAACCCGCCGATTCGGGGTCAGTTGACCCTTCATTTACGTACGATGTGACCCTCCAAAACAGGGTCAGGTGACCCTTTATAGGAGGGTCATACAAAATGCCCTAAAAAGGATAATTTAAATAAATCGCTTCGAGGACTAGCAGCAAAAGAACACACACGATTGTAGCGTTTTATTACCGTCAGGCAAACAATTTCGACTAATTTACGAAACATACAATAATCCAAGCAAACTTAACACGCGCACCGCTGGGGTCCCTGGCATGACGCACCCCGCTGGGGGGCGTTTTCGCCCCCGTATCTAATTTCCCACGAAAGCTAAAGGAAACTTACGGGTGGCGTTCGAAAGCTCTTGACAAGACGAAGAGATTGTATACAAAGAATTTTTATGTCAGGTCAATATTGAGGTCAGCATAGGTCAAAGAAGGTTCCATAAGCTTACAAAAGAGCAGTGTACGTTTCTCTCTCTAGATCGCTGGGGGTGTTTTTCGCCCCCTCCTTATCTCATTTCCCACAAAAGTTAAAGGAAAATTACGGGAGGCGTTCGAAAGCTCTTGACAAGACGAAGAGATTGTATACGAAAAATTTTTATGTCAGGTCAATATTGAGGTGAGCAAAGGTCAAAGAAGGTTCCATAAGCTTACAACAGAGTAGTGTACGTTTCTCTCTCTAGATCTGCCCTCAGGGGAGATAGAGCAAATCTTTATGCATCGCTGGATTCCTCTCCTGGCGGCAAATCGAATGATGTATATGACCTTCCTAGGTCAAGTAGTAAAAATGACCTGGACTCGAGCTAGGTCAAGGTCACAAAGTGACGTGGTATGGTCATGTTGCATATCAATCGACTCCCCGTGACAATATAAGAACAATGAAAGCAAAATGGGAGCTTTATCTCAATTAAGTGAGAAATTATTGGCAAAACAATCAATCTATGCTCCCGTGACCTGACATGACCTTTGAGAGGTCAGATGCTCAACTTTATGGTCATGATCGTGGTAAGAATAGATGGTTTGAGTATTTTCGGTTTTATCTATCCAGTATTTACTGCAAACAAGCCAATTGTATTTTTCCCTATAGACTTATAATGTAGTGACCAAAAATTGACCCCACCTTAGGTCAACAATATTAAAATTCTGGGATAGCAGATTTGTAGACCCTGATAACCTCATCATATTGTAGAAATTTCAAACTGATCGGTTCGCTGATGTTCCCTTGGCGCTGCTTCAAACTCGTGAATTTAGGTTTCGAGGTCGGGTCACTTGACCTTAAATAGCTCCTTGACCTGACATGACCTTAACTCAAAAATTTTGTCAGATGTGTAAAATTAATCAGGGATAAGGCACTGTAAGTTTCGTTGTTCTGCATCTCTTCGTTTTTGCGTTATCTGGGGAAAACCAGGAGGGGGCGATTTCGCCCCCTGCGGTGCGCGTGTTAACTATAGTTATCCTGGCCGGGCAACTGAACTACACACTAAGCAATCACTGGGCAGACCTTGACGGAATCGTAAGTCCCCTGAACAGAATTGTTCTTACCGGGTAACCGGGTAAGTGCGCACTTCGAGTGGGGCTGGCCAATGCCGACCGAAAATCACATTATGATCACGTTATAACAGCCTATCACAATGTCAACTTGCCGGAAATACACGCCGTACCCATTGCAGCGAGACAACGTCCAAATACACATCTTCCAGCGGGTCATTGGCGTCTCTCGGCGGGAATGCGCGGCCGCCGCCGGAGGGTGGCTGGTCTACTATCAGCTCAGATACCGGTAACGGCCGCGTACGGCACACTAGTTTGGCAAGGGACGGTCACGCAGGGACATAAAAAGTAGCACAAAACAAGTTTTTCGTCAAAGTATTCACTCAATTTGAACCATATCACAGCTTCTTAAAAGCTTCTGTTCGGGATCCGTGGTATGAACCCCTCGAACACGGCCTGCCTTTCCACGTACATCCGGCCGTTCCAAATGCAGATACAGTACTGTCGGTTTAAATTTCCACTCCTGGATGAAGTCACCCACACCAGTTTAGCCTTATGAGGTCAGCAATACAGTTTTATGGAAAGCACCAAAGCATAAAACCCCCACCCTAACCCTACCCCCTAACCCCTTTAAACACTGTTCTTCCACAGAACTGGCAGTTTCCATTCCCTCACGCAGGATGGCATGGATCGCCTTCCTGTTCTTCAGAACAAAGCCCTCGGCGTCACCCTTGTCCTTGAATGCAACCGGCACTAAGAAATCGCTGATGCGTTTGAGACTTCCCGCGCACCACTGATTGAAAACCAGAAGAACTGCGCCCCATATGAACGCCTTCTCAGGATCCGTTGTCAAGACAGCAATCACAGCCTGCCATCGACGTACATCTGGCCGTTCCAGGTGCTGGGTCCATTTTGGTGTTCAGGTTCGGCTTTCCCTTGGATGACGTCATTCAGATCAGCGCGGAGGAGGCGCACCATGTCCGTGACTGCAGTCTCTGCGGAAATGTAATTGCATCACTCAATTTGTAAAGCAAAGGTGTTGTCGAGAAGACTCGCGCGGTAACATTTTCCTGTTTATAGAAACACATTGAATTATTTTTTTGCACCGTAAAATCGAATATCGCGGGATATTCTTCACAAGAAGCACTGGCAGTTAAGACAATTCATCCAATGTTAGGGTACCAGGGTGGATGAAACCACTGCAGGGTGACAATGAAACATACAAAATGTTTGTTATGTCTTATAACTCAATACAACGAGGTACATTGAGCTGCAAAACGCAAAAGTCTGACGATACCTGGTCCAATGTATCGAAAATCTTGTTCAATATTTAATAGCTCTAAACAAGCGATTCCTCTAATCGTGGCGAACCAAATGATGTAAAATGTGGTACCTTATTTCAAATTGTAAAAAAATATCACGACATTGACCTACGTCAGGGTCAAAGGGTGGCCTGGTATGGTCATGTTGCATATTCTACCGGAACCACAGCGGCATGACCTACTTCATGACCTCATTAACCCCATTCAAAGTTCACATCACCATACACATCATTTCAGATGTTTGGCGTGTACCCAGCAAGGTTTCACACTGAAGTTAAGAAATAAAACAGAAGTTCTTGAAACAAAATACAGTTGGAAAAAATATCAAGCTGGGTCAAACTCCACCATAGGTCAAAAATATGATTTTTCGGAAAAGTTCCATACGGATTTTTTCTCATATGAAACTTTCCATGCATTGCCCGATTCGTCCGGGCGATAATTTTAATCACGAGCGAGGCGGACACACCAGTGCAAAGAAATATAACACACTTAGAAACATAATATATCACCGCGCAAGGAATAGTAGATCATGAAAGGCTGCACATTACTCAAGTTCCCTGCTCTAGTCTATATGAGATATCGGTTTTTTTCCCGACACTGGTACTCCCAAAAAGCTCAAAGTTCGCGTATCTAAGGCACTCACTCAAATCACACGCTCCATTAACACGCGCCCCGCTGCGGTCCCTGGCATGACGCCCCCCTCCGTATCTCGTTCCCCACGAAAGCTAAAGGAAAATTACGGGCGGCGTTCGAAAGCTCCTGACAAGACGACGAGACTTTACAGGAATAATTTTTATGTCAGGTCAATATTGAGGTCAGCATAGGTCAAAGAAGGCTCCATAGGCTTACAACAGAGCAATGTACGTTTCCCTCTCTATATCTTTCCTCGGGGAAGCTAGAGCAAATCTTTATGCATCATTGGATTCCTCTCACCTCGGCAAATCAAATGATGTATAATATGACTTTGTTAGGTCAAATAGTCAAAATGACCTGACCTCGACCTAGGTCAGGGTCACAGAGTGACCTGGTATGGCCATGCTGCATATCAATCGACTCCCCGTGACAATATAAATACAATGCAAGCAAAATGGGAGTTTTATCTCAATTCAGTGAGAAGTTATTGGCAAAACAATCCCTCTCTGCTCCCGTGACCTGATATGACCTTTGAGAGGTCAGATGCTCAAAAAATAAACTTTGTGGTCAATATCCTAGTAAGAATAGACGGTTTGAGGATTTTCAGCTTTATCTATCCAGTTTTTACTGAGAACGAATCCATTCTATTTTTCACCATAGACTTATAGTGGGGTGACCAAAAGAGTGACCCCACCTTAGGTCAACAATATCAAAATTCCAAGATAGCAGATTTGTACACCCCAATGACCTTATCATATTGTGGAAGTTCAAACTGATCGGTTTGCTAATGTTCGCTGGGCGCTGCTTCAAACTCGTAATTTTAGGTTTTGAGGTCGGGTCACTTGACCCTGAATAGCTCCTTGACTTGACATGACCTTAGCTAAAAAAATTTGGTCAGATGTGTAAAATCAATCAGGGATAAGGTACGGTAATTTTCGTTGTTCTGCGTCTCTTCGTTTTTGAGCTATCTGGGGAAAACCAGGAGGGGGCGAATTTCGAACCCCCAGCGGGGCGCGTGTTAACTTGGTAACCCTGCACCCCATACCCCAACCCAATACACAAATTGCCATCAACGATATGCTCACCTCGATCACAGCTAGTGGCAGAGACAGTGTTCGCCAGCAACTTCTGGAACGTGGCCTGAACTTCGCCCGAGAGGACACTTGGCGGACAATCCACCATTCTGTCGATTTTGCTCCAAATCTGTAAAAAAGAGACAAGACCTGCATGAAGGATGGATATGGAACAGGTATAAATAAACGGTACTTAAACACTACAAGACTATCGCTGAAGGCAAATAGATCAATGAAACAATAATGTGATTAGGACAAGTGCGAGAAGCACAATTTGTTCAATTAGCATTTGTTACATGGAATTTTTATTTTAATTTAATTTTGTTTTGCTCATTTCTCTTTGTTTTCTTTCCCCTGTGCTTTGAAGGTGATGATGGTACCATATGTCATAGTCGGGGAGGTCTCTCTCTTGCTCTCTCTCTCTCTCTCTCTCTCTTGCTCTCTCTCTCTCTCTTGCTCTCTCTCTTGCTCTCTCTCTCTCTCTTGCTCTCTCTCTCTCTTGCTCTCTCTCTCTCTTCCTCTCTCTCTCTCTCTCTCTTGCTCTCTCTCTCTTTGCTCTCTCTCTCTTGCTCTCTCTCTCTTGCTCTCTCTCTCTTGCTCTCTCTCTCTTGCTCTCTCTCTCTCTCTCTCTCTCTCTCTCTCTCTCTTGCTCTCTCTCACTCTCACAAGATGTGTGAGTAAAAGCCTAGTAACTAAACATTCTAGCCTCCAGTGCAGAAAACTGACAGCTTAGTTCCCACCTAGCCTATCACACTGACATGCTCCTTTGTCTGCCTCAGCCTAGCTGGCTTCACCAAGGTCACCTCAAAACCCATATCTGAGAGCTCATGCTGCCTGAATTTGCAAACATGATGGGACATATGTGGTATTCTTTTCTAAAGCTTTTAAGGTATTATTTTACAAGTAGGTGAGCAATTGTTTATCACCTTCTTATGACCATCATCTGACATAATATTATGTGCTGAGAATGAATTTAACACCACATTCACCCACAAACAATTTTCTCCCATTAAATTTACCACCTATCATACCATATCATACCATGACACTAGCACTTAATGGTAGCACACAACCACAGCACAGGATCCCGCAAACATTTGAGTGACACACTTCTTAGTTGTCAGTGAGTGCTCACCTAATTGTTAAAATTAACAACTCTTATACCTCTGGTAGTCTGTATTAATTAGACATTGAAGCAAAAGCTGGCTAATTGGGAATTGCCAGTGTTTTGTTTATGGTGCAGGAGAGACACAGGATTAAGATGTAAATGAGTATTTGTCTTTTACTATCACCAGGACTTAATGTACAACATCTAGGGGAAAGCGTGTATTGCGCCCCTAACTAACTGCACCCCCTTATAACAAAGGTACTAGTGGCAGTTTGTTTTGTGCAACTAAATCCAGTTCTCATCTTTAATCCATACATTTACCCAATGTTTCAATGAATTCATACATAAGAATGTATTTTAATAAGCTAGCAAAATAAATTCAGTACTTCCTTAAATCTGCACGGGTTTATGAACCTGAACAATAAGAATATGGCTGTAACATTCCAAAATCGATAGCTTTAATCTCAAAGCCAGATATTCATTGCATATTCTGAGAGCAAAAATTATAAATTCCCCCTGGCGGTAAATTTTTAAGGCAGACGTCTCTGATTTAAATGCTACAAATAATTGCGCCCTGGTCAAGTGCGCCCTATCCAAATGTATGTTGAAAAAATCAAATCCAAGGCCTATACATATGAGTGTAATTTCATTATTTCAAGTCATTCTGAATGCAAGAATACCACATTAAAATGCCTTCCAGGCCCTCCAGATCAAAAGCTTGGGAGGTAGCCGAGCCCCATTTCCTCCTATACTAATGCTTATTTATGGTGTGCCATTGACTTAACATGACATGAGGGAAGGGCGCAATTAAATCTAAATGCGCCCTCCCCAGGCGCAATTACCCTCACACTTTGGAAAATGTGCCCTTTGCATAGTTTCACACAAATTGGAATTCACTGTTAGAACATGCTATTTTCAGGCCAGGAATTGCTTTCTCAATAACAAAAAATGATCAAATTTTGTAATTTAATCCACAGTAGCAGCATTGACTAGGAGAAATTCATCTAGCAAGTGAGTTCCCTTAGGGGTGCGCAATACATTTACTTTCCCCTATGTAGATAACTATTTCAATATACGAAAAATTAAGAACACAAAATGGTTGGAGATGAGCCTACTAAATGTGACTGCTCCAAGTATGACTTACCTGGTAAATATTGATGCTAGCATCCGTCTTTGTATGTCTCTATTCCAGAGAAGTTGAAGTAAAAATACCACATCAACATCATTTTTCTCTCATAAAAATATCAGGGTCAAGACTAATAGAAAAACCTACAAATCCCATCATACGTCACTCTATCTCAGCAAAATCACCTATTGATAAGCATCTGGACTCCGACCGCAGTTTAAAATGCAAAATAATTGAATGAAAACACTAAATACCACTATCACTTAAACAATATACACGCCGCCAACGCTGCACCACTACCACACAGCAGTAAATAATGAGCGCGGCGAAATTTGACGCAGCACGTGCAGCGTCCTTTTTCACTCAGCTCTCGCCAGGGTCACTTTGATCGCGGTTCTAGAGTCAGCTGACTCCACGATCGAGCGAGGCGCAGGCTGTCCTTGGCCGACTCATCATCTGACCCCGCGCTCAAATTCGTTCATGCTGGGAGGTTCATTGGACTCTTGCTGAACGACTCAACCTAATTTTGAGAGTCAGCGAATACGAGAGTTCGGAGTCACCACAATGCAGGAAATTTAGGAGAGTCAAAATTTTTCTCAGTGTATCTTTTACAAGTCACCCACACATATATTTCGTCATATTTTATCTCTCTCGGCTCCATCGACAGACCTCACAGGGCCGAAACCCGACCGGACCAACCCCGATCAGGGGGTGCATACTAGGCCATCCCAGCGAAATGCCAGAACTGGCTTATAACACGGCTCTACACAACTATGCTATCACCATTCTGCACCCATGATAGAGAGCCTCATATAGATGGCGCTCTGAAACGGCCACAGCACAGCGTCACCCTGCTACAAGATTTGGCCCTATTTCATAGGTAATATATTACGTACGTAGGTAGGGTTATATCTATTACGTAGGTATATGCCAGCAAATTCCAAGATCTTCTATTATTTGGATTTGCCTGTAATATTTTTCTGCTTTTTATTCTAAGGGGCTGGTATTGCCAGGGGAATCTAGACGAAATGTTTGGGAGGGGTCAACCTGAGAAAAGCCGTGAAACGCTAAAGCTGTTCTAGAAGAGAATCACCTAAGATTGGCCAAGGTTGCGTGAAACTTGAAGCCTTTGATAGGAATAATGGTCTGCTCCCTCCCCTTCCCCTCGTATCCACCTTACACAAGAGAATACCTTTCGACATTACGATATTGGTTTGGAAAAAAATTACCAGAGCTATAGAGGACATTTCTAGACAAAAGTATTATTCATCGGTATTGCCACAAAATCTTATTTTAAACTGTATATTAACAAAAACAGATGTATTCAACAAAAACATTTTAGAAACAAATCTCCCGAAGAGCATACGGTCGAGCTCACGCCAACGGGAGCAATTATGGAGCGCACCGATTACCCACCAAAAGCAGGCGGTTGTAAAGATGTCGCTTCTCGGCAATCTTCAGCATTTCCTCGGAGGGGTCCAGTCCATCGATATCCTTGAATCCTGCATCCAACAGCTGCGACATACCACTGTTTCAGACCAAGGCTGGAAACAGCCTTCAGCGTGTCATACAATGTCGGTCTGGAGGCACCGTCGGAAAATGACGCAGGACCCAGCAGGGGCACCTTCCCAACAACCATTGTGACAAAGTTCAAATGCATGCTTCCACAGTCGTACACGATTTAAGCAGCCCGAAGCAGTCGATCAAAACACATCAATTCTAGTTTCCGACGATAAGGGGCGCTAGTCAAAGGTGGGCGATCTGTGACAGAGTTAGATGAAGGTAATAGGTTCACGTACCGCTGTCATTTCTTATAAAGGATTAATGGTATTTTCCCAATCTTGATTGACCAATTTTCAATCCTTTGCATCACTGCACCCTTCTATCTTTTTCGTGTAGGCCTGCTGCTATATATGAGCCTATACAGCGTAAATAAGTTTAGAATAGTTTCGGAGCGGTTCCAATCTTAACGCAATCTTTGAGGAAATAAATATGTACATACATTCCATGATAAATCACCTTGTAAGGCTAGTTTATATACCTTCATTATGTTTGGCTTCAAGAACTACAACTTTACAAATCTTGCGTCGTTTTTCAAACACCAAATGTATATTATTGTCGGGTGTGGCAGACAGGCACGTACTCTCATTGCCAGGAGGCCAGTGCCGCAGGCCACGTCGAACACCTTGAGCTGGCGGCGGGGATTCTTCTCCGACTCGGGAAACAACTCCAGGACAGCATCAGCGGAGATCTTCGGCGACCGGTACCGCTCCAAAGTAAAGTACTGGCGACAGAGACAACAACACTGACGACTGCTTCAGCAGAGAACTTCGGCGACCGGTACCGCTCCAAAGTAAAGTACTGGGGCACAAAGGCAAGAACGCTGGCGGCTACTTCAGCAGGGATCTTCGGCCTCTCTATGACCTCTCCATTGGAAATACATGGGAAAATGGTTTTAACTGGATAACTTAGTAATGAATAAAGATAGAGCGTTTACTTTAGCTGCATTAGATTTGCCTTGTCATTGCGGTTCTAATGACAAGCATCTTCCCAACTTGACCTTGACCTGACCTCAGGTCAGGTCAAATCTTTGATTTGACATAACAGGGTCATATTATATATCATTCGATCCGGCTTGCTGCGAGGATTCATATAGTTCAAATCGTTTTGCGCTATCATTACTTGTTCAGATGTAATGACCAAAAAACTTAATTTACATGTTATCCCTATTACGGCATGTTTTGACCTCTAGTGACCTTAAATGTGACCTAACAAAGAAATGGTTCAAATATTTTCGATGGAGAAGTGGATGGACTATCCAACGCCGTTTACCGTTTTCGCTACCTAGCGCGGTTTTCGAGATCTTAGGAGGGGGGGCGGTTATCCGCTCCCCCGTCAAGGCGAAGGTGGCTCAGACCCCCGTCAATGCGCGTGTTAAGCGCTGATATTTTCCTACTTATGCCACCTTAATTTCAGGAGGTGAGGTCATCTGACATTTACTGGTGGCCTGACCTGAAATGACCAAAACTTAAAATGTTTCAGGACATTTACAGAGCTGATGAAGGATAAGGTGTGCCAATTACGGCGGCGCTTCACGCCGCCACTTTGTCCTGCCTCTGGAAAATCCGAAGGGGTGTTCAAACACCTCCTCCCCGTGCTAGGGTTAATGTACCGAGGCTCTAACAAAAAATGCAATGCCTAAGTTCTTAAATTAGATGCGACACATTTATAATGGTATTTAGGTTGAGATAGCCAGAAAGTAAAGCATACCGTAAAGCCCGTGTTCCGAATTCAATATGGCATAGAACTCGTCCTTTGTGGTGGATCAGGGTTTGAACGGTGGTTACCAGCCCCTAGCCCCGAGCCGGGGCCTGAGTCACCACCAATGACGACGCGCCGTGTGGCTCAGCGGGTCATATGGGGAAGGGGAGGGGAGGCGTGAGATCGATAAGTTTAAATACGCTGTTTCTCCTCAAAAGGTGGGATGTTAGAGAGACAAAATGCAAACCTAGAGAGTTCACGGCATACTTCATGCGACTGGTCGCTTAGTTCAAAACCCACGAAGGTGCCATATTGTATTTGAAGGGAATTGGCCACTTTTTTGAAATTCGAAAAAGGAACAATCAATTGACAAAAAAGTCTAAAATTCAGGAAACCACATTGTTTCCACATTCAATCACTGAAAACAAAGATGTCGCCTCTCGTCTTATTACGCTGGGTTGACCTAGACATCGAGTATAATCACGAACCTGGCACACTGTGAGGCCTTGAGACACGTAGGGTTTGCGTGGCCATGTCATTTGTTTGCACTTATCAAATGGTACGCACTGTCAGGTGGAAAGGGATTCTTGCATTATTATTTGAAACTGTTTGAACTGAAGCCCCTCTACTTTGAACTTTAAGGCTTGCGGAGATTGTATAAGAGAGCTTTGAGTGAAATTACATATGTCACTAGTGGTGTCCCGACTACAAAATTGGTATCTAAGTTCAAAATCAAGTACAATAGTGGGACAATTCCTTGAATGTGTTCTTTGAGGAATGTATGGCCGAAGACTTTTTCGTCACTGCCAGAGAGAGCAATGAATGAGATAATACTGTCATAGTAATATAAACACTTTGGGAACCCTAAGATGCACTGTTTCCTAACCGTAGGCTACCTGACCACATTCATCGCTGGAGCATTCCAAAGACAAAGAGTATCAGTGGGCTCTTCATGCAACTTAACTTATGCTCCGAGCTGGTCTGGCTTGTATTAAATTTCTAGGAACGAAAAAGATGGTTTACCACAGAAAATGTATTTTAACAAAAACTCAGAGGTAGCCTAATATTGCAAGCTTAAGTGCGGAAGCGGAGGGAAGGTGCCGTTATGGAGACGGGCATTGACGGACGCAGGGGGGGAATTCCGGCCATGGCCCCCGAAAAGCGCTGGAGAGGGGCCAAACCATCTTTTGCCCCCCCTCCAAGCGCTGGAAATGTTTTGAAAAGAGGTGTTTACACTAGGTCTGAAGAGCAAAAAAATCTTCGCTTCCATCCCCCCTTTCCCGCGGAGAGCGATCATGCACTTGGAGAAGTAACTTATACTGGGTCTGTCGAGCACTGAAAAAGGTGTTTACACTAGGTCTGCAGAGCAAAAAAATTCCTCTCCCCCCAGGAAGAGAGGCAGACATGGAAGTGGCCCCCCAAAAAAAACTCGGGTCTGCGTCCGCCCCTGGACACAGGTATCTACACCCATGCATATTTTAATCGACAAAGATCACTTTCATGCTTTGGGGCCAGTTCTAACAAAATGAAATTTTTTTATTCCATTCTCCTAGCAGAAAACATCCCATTTTGCTCCAAAAATAATGCCTTAGAATAATTTTAAATAATTTCGGAAAATCATGTCTATACTCATCCGTATATCTATTAAGGGCGTAGCTCTTTTATCAGGGGGCCATTTTCGTGTCCGGGACTCAAAGCTGGAGGGGGCCAAAAATGTGGTTGACCCTAATCTCGAGTCCACAGTGAGACCCTTGGACAAGTGTCCTTACCTCGTCGTATTGGTAGGCTTTTTGGTTGTACTCTTGGATAGTGTCTTCATTACTTTTCTTGGTGACAAGAGTTGTGAGCAAATTGACTTGACCAGGCTGCACTGCCGCCATTGTGCTAGTCGGCGTTCACAACAGCTACTGTCGCCGTTTTTGTTACGTCTGCTATCGCCGCTGCCAACCGAACATGCCCCAAGTGGTGGCGCCACCAGCATTCTGTATCGATTACAACTATATTGTTAACACACGTAGCCAGATCCGGGAAAAAAGAGGTTAGGTTCCCCACGTCAAGGTTTAGCTCCCCTGAAATGTTATCGGTGTCAGCTGCAAATGTTCTCGGTGTCAGCTATATATACATACGAGATAAAATACACATGAAATTATGCATGTGTGTTCTTTGGAAACTGCTTCATTTGCCTGTAAGAAATGCATGCATTTTATGCATTGTAAAGGCGGCGATGACTGAGAGTAAACAATACCTGACTATAATGTGCCTGCGGTAGTAATTTCAAAAATAAAACTAAGCAAATTAAAAAAAGACTATGCCATTTCTTTACATAGAAACCTAACACCCGAAACCTCAATTCGTCAAAGAAAATACTAATAATTTTAGTGATATTCTTATGAAATCACATGACCTGACCCAAGGTCACAGGTAAAGTTATGTCTTTTTTTCTTAAATTTCGAACTTTGACTCCAACACATTACTATTTTTGTCTTAAGAACTTCGGGGACGTATGTTTTATACAGATATCATAACTGCCTTCGGAAATATAGCCATTGGAAAAATGGGGGTTTGCGCTATATCGAAAAATTGCCGGAGGCAATAACTCAGAAACCGCTGGAAGGATGAGACTAACAAGGTCACAGCATGAACCAGCGCTCCAGACAACCTCTTAGACAAAATTTCATAAGAATCTGAGATGTAGAGTGCTATTATGATATTTGTTTGTCGCATTGCCGTGGAATGCCCCAGAACCTCTAGCTAAGATACCAGAACTAAAGCTGCTACGATACCAGAGCTAGTAAAACTCCATCGCGACACCCGTACTCTAGTGTTTGTGAATTTGGTACCTCAGAGGCCAGTGGTTGACGCATTGAAACGTTGCAGATTCTTCAATGTTAACGTAACGCCTGCTTGGTGGCCGAGAGAAAGGGATTCATGTGTTGTTTTTAGACGGGATGCCAAATCGAGTCCTAGGATCAGAGTGGAATACATCCGTGCCGTTTGGAGGCGAGTGGCGGTTGTGTGCGAGAAACGGACCAGATACAGAATCAGGGTAGTTTTCCCGATACTCGCCTCAGTTATTGTCCGGACGTGCCGGATATCGGAATCTGGACCAGTGGCTATCATCATGCTTTAGAACATAGACAAGAAACATCCCACACCAAATGATGGATATTTATCAGGATGTTTTACATTGCTACAGTCGCTGCTTGGACCACAAAGACAGGGAGACCAGATCTCTCTCTCTCTCTCTCTCTCTCTCTCTCTCCCTCTCCTCTTTCAAAAAGGCATTCTAAAAGATAGCTCGCTTCCCCAAAAGCCGCACTATGGTACACTCGCGCAATTCCTCCAAGCACTAAAAATAAAACCTCCTGAGGTACGGGGAACGCTAGTTTTACAGGCAGCGTCCTCAAGGCTGAGTAGTACTAATAACACGAATTGTACCGGATCTTTTCCAGGTAACAAACCGCTTAACTGTATTTCATAATCAGTGGCGCGCTGGTGGCTGCCATCTTTATGGTGGCTGCCAACTTCTACAGAACCGGGTGTGCGTGACAGAAGCTTCAACAGTTTGTGCGATTTGCTACGAAGTGACATCAAACAAACCGGGCTGCAAGCGGATTGGACCGATGTGGAACACTGGTTGAGTAATACGGTGAAAGTTAATGATCCATCGCCACAAAAAGGGTGCAGGTTCGGGTCTAATCCATTCAAAACGGGTTCTCTTCCGCGCCTATATATTGGCTATAAAAAATGCGCCGACAGTGCAGTAATCAGAACAATGGATTTTAATGACACATTCGAAGAACGCCAGTACTGTAACCATTAATCAGGCGATGGCGGCGCCGCACGCATCCAACACAGCCGGGGCGAGAGCAGGGGTCGAAAAACCTACCATTTTGACATGCTAAATGGTGACAACTCAAGGTGGGCAAGGTGACAAAACTTAGCCGACATGTTTCCTCTAGACCAATAACGGAACAAATCGCCAACATTGGCACCTTTAATTTGAGTTCCCAATGTTTTTCAACAACTGCGATGGTCCAGGAGCATCCATTGGTATCCTACTAATGCAAAACGTGCCACATTTTGCAGCCTGGGCTGGTGACACATTTATGGTTTGACATTTTCAGTGGTGACACACTGAACACTTTTTTGGCCCCTGGGCGAGAATAAGCCCGCTGGCCGGAAACAAACGTCTGTGGTTACATAAGCATGCACTGCGCTTGCACGGAATGCAGACCAAGCAGACGCCCTTGAGCTGCCGGGATCTAGAGTGGCGTAATTTTAACCTCACGTGTCTTCAGAATATACACAGCCACACCCCAGGCTCATCAAATTTGATTATTTAAATATCATTAACTTTTTTTTTTTTTTTTTTTTTTTTTTTTTTTTTTTTTTTTTTTTTTTTTTTTTTTTTTTTTTTTTTTTTTTTTTTTTTTTTTTTTTTTTTTTTTTTTTTTTTTTTTTTTTTTCTTTTTTTTTCTTTTCCTTTTTTTTTTTTTTCTTCTTTATTATTTTTTTTTTTTTTTTTTTTTTTTTTTTTTTTTTTTTTTTTTTTTTTTTATTATTTTTTTTTTTTTTTTTTTTTTTTTTTTTTTTTTTTTTTTTTTTTTTTTTTTTTTTTTTTTTTTTTTTTTTTTTTTTTTTTTTTTTTTTTTTTTTTTTTTTTTTTTTTTTTTCTTAAAAATTTTATTTTTTTTTTTTTTTTTTTTTATTTTTTTTTTTTTTTTTTTTTTTTTTTTTTTTTTTTTTTTTTTTTTTTTTTTTTTTTTTTTTTTTTTTTTTTTTTTTTTTTTTCCTTTTTTTTTTTCCTCCCCCCCCCCCCCCACCTTAACCAAAAAAAAAACCCTAATTTCCTTTTTTTTCTCTTTTTTTTTTTTTTTTTTTTTTTTTTTTTTTTTTTTTTTTTTTTTTTTTTTTATTTTTATTTTTTTTTTTTTTTTATTTTTTTTTTTTTTTTTTTTTTTTTTTTTTTTCTTTTTTTTCCTTTTTTTTATTTTTTTTTTTTTTTTTTTGATTATTGTTATTGATTGGGGGGGGGGACCCCCCCCCCCTGGGGTTTCCCCCCTCTTTTTTTTTTTTCTCCCAAAAAAACTTTGTGGGGGCCTTTAGCCCCCCCCGGTGGAGGGAAGGTTAACACCCGACCCGGTGGGCCTCCGAGCCTCCTTCGTCCTGGTGGGGAGTTCCAAACACCTCCTTCTAGAATTCGGCTCCTATGCGGAATAGCGAAAAAAACACACAAAAGCTGTTGAATAGCTAATACAAAATCATGAATAAACTGCATCAGTCACTTTTTTACTCAGGTCAATGTAGAGGTCATGACAGGTCAAAGAAAGTTGCATGTTAGGGTAATATTTTTTGGCTCTAGCGTCTGACAGAGTTGACTTAAAACCATTGTTTAGGCATCATTTGCTTCCTCTCATCACGGCAAATCTTATGATATGTTAGGTCAAAACACAATAATAACCTGACCTCAGGTCAAGTCCAGGTCAATTTTCAACATAGTATAGTCAATATGCATGTTAATCGATTCGCAATAGCAATCCAAACTTAATGGTATAAAAATATAAGCTGTATCATCGTTTCCTGCAAAGTTATTGACTCAAGTCTGAAAACTGCTTAAATAGCCCCAGATGACCTCTCAGAGGCCACAGGTTCAAAATTGCAACATGAACCTGGAGAGGGCTCCCGTGATGCTACGATTTTGAGAATACGAAGGTATTCTGAGCTGTATCTACACAAATACATTCGATCCAATGGAGAGGTCATGATCCGTTCCTGACTCTAAGTCATCGAGGTGAAAAATCCCGGAATATATGTCGTAGCACTGGGCGGACCAATTATGTGGTTATGTTTCAATTCAATAGATTCACACGTTTCTTACTTCTGCCACCTTACACAATTTTGGAGGTGAGGTCACTTGACCTGCACTAGTGACCTGACCTGAGATGACCGAACTTTAACATTTTGGAGTAAGTTGTTGAATTGATCAAGGATACGGCGTGGCAAGTACGGCGGCGCTCCGCACCGCTGTTTTTTTTGTTCCGCCAGAAAAACCCGACAGGTGTGTTCAAACACCCCCCCACCGGGGCGACGGTTAACCCTCGCCCCACCGGGAGCCATCGATGCCCCCCCGAAAGTATTTTCGGGATAGCAGAAAAACGACGAGGCGCAGCACCGCGGTTGAGAGCTCTTCCTCTCACTGCATCATTTTCCCATCATTCATGAAATTTTTTACTCCGGGCCACCCAAGGTCAGGTCACCAGGCGAGGTCAACCAAGGTCACCTCACTCCAACTTTAGAGCTCTGTAAGAGCTACATTTCGAAGTCGATCGATTTGAAACTTCCTACACTTCATGACCTCTCCAGGGTCTACAAGTTGTATATCCGGGATTTTTCGATTTCGTGCCCTGAGGTCAGGTCACGAGGTGACCTCTTCCATTCAAAAAGCATGGGGAAAAGCTGTCTTATGATCTACAATTCACAAAAACTATTGAAAATGCTCAGCTTGATCAGAAAAGTGTTCTTGAACATCCTTTCACGGATTCCAGGGGCCATATTTGCCCTTTGACTTCTCCAAGGTCATCCAAGGTCACCAGGGTTCAAAAACGGTATTTTGACAAAAACTTTTGACCTAGTTAAGCTAAAGCACTGAAACAAACACCATCGTGTTTGTCTCATCACTGGCTTTCATTTGATATACGGCAAGGTCACTTTTTGACCTTTCGTGACCTCAGGTCATATAAGGTCACGAGGTGACCACTGGAGGTCAAACCACTGGTGAGAGGTCTTTACGTTCCACATAGCGGAAAAAGGACTGGTAATTTCCTATCAAATGTACTTTACCAAACCTCAATAGCTCTAATGATAGTTATACCCAGTTTGCTTAATCATTGCATATTTGAGTGGAAATAGCCGATCTTGACCTAATTTGACCTCTGGAGGTCTAACCATTGACCTGAGCACTAAAACATGTGAAGTAATTTCTTACTGAATTCACGCGAGCTTCCAAGTGCACTTTGCAGATTTGCGCCAACGCTCATATTTTCGGAGTTAGAGGGGGCCATCGATGGCCCCCGGTGGGGCGAAGGTGGCGCCGGACCCCCGGTGGGGCGCGGGTTAACAAATTAAATCGGAGGATTCAGACGCATTTAAGAGGGCCGGTAAGTTTACCTTCTTGGTGCAATCATTATAGAGCCTTTGTAATCGCAGGAGCGCCCAAACCACGTTTGGACGATAACATGTTAGGATCACGCCAGCTGTTTTCTATCTTTGCCAGTAGTGGTGCGTGCCAATGTTGATCAGCGGGTAACAAACGCCGGCAGGGGCAGCCAAGGTCTGGGGAGGGGAAGGGGGGCCGGAGCAGAGTGCAGCTGTACCACCCTTAAACGACATACGTGGCAATCGTGTCAAAACTATATGCAGGGTCTGCAAAAGGATGTATGCTTATTTTTTTCTGAATGATGTGTATGTATGAAAAGATGCATGCTGATGCAGATAATATTGCTTTCTGCAAAAATATGTAGTAAAAACCATGCACTAAAGTCCAAATTACAGTAACAAATACGGATGGGGGTTCAGCTCGTAACCCCCCCCACCCCTCCCTAAATTCTCGAGAACCTCAGGTGATACGAAGGAAATTGAAACGGCACTGGAAGGGCCTTACCGTGTTCTGTTCTCAAGCCGACTTTAAGCCACAGCTGTTGACCCGTGACGTTACAGAGGGCCAAAATGGGTCAAATTTTGACCCATTTAGGAAATACTTTATAACTCGGGCACCATGGGACCTTAAAAATGTCAACACATCAAGACATAATCATGGCTTCGATAACTCGTTTGTTCTTAAAAAATATTGTTGGGCAACGACTAATACCAATCATATTTGAAGAAATGTTTCCATTGCGATCTTTGAAATATATCTGAAATTTGAACATGAGTCCGATATGACAGCATAGGAAAATAATCATAACCGTTCCAGGCAAGTATTTTGTCCTCGACTGATAGCCAGTAATTATGTATGGGTTACCGCAAAGGGAGTGACCGAAGACCATCAACGGGCACACTCATGCATTTTGTGGTTAAACGGCGTACCAGCTGCTGGAGTTATATGTAGCCAAATGGGAAAGGAGTGAGCTAGGCTTGAGCTGGGACATAATGTAAATTGTTGTCTATGGGTGGTGTCGATCCCGCGACACTGCAAAACATCTGGGTCGAGTCGAACACGCATGCGAACCAACCCCACTACCCAGACCCCATTACACGGCTTAGATCAAGCCAGAACGGAAGCATGCGATTGCTGACACACTATTTATACAGCCCAATGACGAGTCCGAACCGGAATGGGTCAGAAGGCTCACTCAGGTGTCTACACGTTCATTGCGTTTGACTGATTTCGCGTTGTTCCGCTTATTCGGAAGCATCAGTACCAAGGTCAAGGCACATGCGTCACCAGTTTCAGAGTTATCATTTCTGGCTACCAACTCAGTTCTGATATCTCACAGCGACTTCAAATTGGTAGTTATTAAGTCGGGCGATTCTCTGCTGGTACTCAAAAGTATTGAAAATGCCCACGATCTGGGACCTTTCAACTGGTCCAGCGCAGGTGAAACTGTGGTGTGTTGTGCGCTGTGCCAAGAAAAGTCAAACGGTGAAAAAGAACCCAGGTCGCTTGGGATATTTCGAACACAAAACTAGGAATATCGAAAACACGAGTTCTTGCTTGCATGGGCTTATTCCAAGTTCAACTGCCCTGGTCAGAACGCTGACTAATATCCTGCCTTGCCATTTAAGATTACACTATCGAGACTCATCCCAGAGATATTTCGTTTGTAACCCAGTATACCGTAGCTCGACCTCTTTAATTCGGGGCAAGAGACCACGTTACATGGGCTTTAAAGACTCTCAAAGGCCAAAGATAATAATAATAGTAAATAATAATAAATCTAATATAAAAAACCCGTGTTCTGGCGATTTTTTGCTGGTTTAGACTCGATTCCTGCAGGATCCGAGTGATGATTTTTGTTAAGTTGTTCCCATAAACACGAAAAACTACGTGAACACCTTATTTCAACCATGTTCACTTGTTTTTGGCCATTAATTTTCCCCAGAAATTACATAACTGGGCCTTGACACATTTGGTTACCTCGCAGTTCCCACTTCTAAACACAGTTTGGCTTACTTTGGTTAGAATACGATCAATATGGCACTACACCATACCTCCGCAAGAACACTGTCACAAACCATCAAATCACGAGCTAATTTGAACATTTCTTAAGCTTGGAAACACCACGGGTATCACTCATAATAGATCTACCTCGTACGCCAGGTGGTGCAGTGCTAGCGTACAAGCGGCCAATAACCTAGCCATGCTTGTCTCGGAAACGTCCGATACGGGGCAGGATATCATGTTTTAGCCTATTTTGTCGACATTTTGGAGTGAATTGGATACCAGAAACTTTACTCGTGGGTGTTGTTGGAGTTTTTCACGTCAGAGACGTATTTTCGACTCCGACTAGATGCCGAGTTTGATTTTCGAACATGGACTCAATTGTAAAAAAATCGCATGCAAGCAAAACATAGTGATTGTACCCCTTTCTCTCTAAGACCAGCCATGTTTCCGAGGGACAGCTGATTCGATATATTCATTGCTATATTCGGCATACAAATCCAATCAACGACATAATACAGCACCACGACCATTGCAGTAAAGATCAATAATACGTCGAATCAAATATTCTGATTAGATCCAAACCTACCTGAATCTATCAGGACTTTTACTCACTTTTTCTCAATCATACATGCGCCAATACCTAGAATAGCGTGACAAGCTTCAAACCCTATTTTTATGTCGCTCGTTTTTACTCGAGCACAATCCACTATCGTCTCCTCGCAAACTTCCCCGGGTCTATTGCAGCCGCCTCCGTCTCTGAACCCAGCCCAGCATCAGTAGTTGAAGAATCCTCGTCACACAAGTAAGAGGCTGCAAACTCGCTGAAATTTCGGTTGCCGCGCAGATCGGAAGCCCGCAGCAGGCCGCAGACGCAGCTGCCATCTGTGTCCACGTCCTGAAGCTCAGCTTCCCAAGCGTGCTGATAGATGGTGTCAGTGTACAGAACGGGCCGACCGGAGATGGTGATCGCGTTCTGTCGAAGGACGCTGCAGACGGCATCAGCTACCTCCCTCGTGGCCCGGTCCGCACCCCCTCGCCTGCGGAGGAGCGGTATCTGTTAGGTTTCGGCCGCCGGCTGAGTGATTCAAACAGGATCAAAGCATAGACGAGGTAGAAGGTGACGTTTTATCGCGTGTTTTCAGTAGGAAGTCAATGCACCATCGACGTAATGGACCATCCAATGAGGCATTCAGGCATGGTTCATCTGAGGCACTTGTTCGTGACGCAATAAATCAGCACATCTCTGAGATGTATGACATCATGCCGCCGTAGCGTTTTGATTGGCTGTCAGCGAGCGAAATCATCCCAGTCCACGAGCCGCGCTCCCAGTACGCAGCAGTCTAGCACGTATAGCGAGCTAGTCATTATGAGCGGCAGCAGCGGTGGTTTTATCCAGTTTCATTGATATCTGAGAACTATCCACATGCAGGTTATGCTGGTGGTGGTTCTAAGCACTAGAACATCTGGTACAGGTTTCAAGGACGTCGGTCAAAATTCACGAGACTAATTTTGAAATTTTGCAAGGGAACCATCATATTATAATCATAATGTCTGGCTGGTCATCTTCGGACCGGAATCTCATCTGTCCTTATGTTGAGCAGTGACGGATCTAGGATTTCGTTAAGGGGGGCCCAGGCTCGGAGGGCGCCGAACCTGGGGGGCGCCGAACCTGAGGGGCGCCAATTTCAGTCGCGGATCTAGCCGGTCGGTTTGGAAGGGACAAACCACAGTCAAAAAGCAAAAACAAAAAAACGTCACGCAGTCAAAAGCTGCGCCACCTATATCACTTGCCGGAAGAATTTTGGGGTATTTCAGACGAAAACCCAAAAAAGGGCTCGAGATACTTCTTCCTATCCAAGGCTGGCTATACTATAACTGAGAATTATGGATATTTACTCCATGATTCTGATGAAGGGTTGTGCCCGAATATATAATCTTCAGTGTTTTTTACATTTCCGGATTCGAGGGGACAGGCCAGGGAACATCTTATCAAATTATGTTCTGTTTGAAGTTGAGAGTTGAAACACCAAAATCTTGCTTATAAACTAAAAAGGAGTAGGGGAAAAAGGAGGTCAATCGCTTTGGGGGCGAAAACATAGTTTTGTCCCGAGCTTTTCCGTTTGGGGAATGCCATTTTTGCCCCCCTGGATCCGCCACTGGCCAATTTACCACCCAAAAGGCGGCCAGTGTCAATGAAAAACGCGTTTAAAAAAGGATTTGTAAATGCTTATTTTCATGAAGGCTTCCCCTTAGTGATGACATATTCACGTTTACCATCAAGCATATTTCGGGCCAGCTAACGACTGGTACCTTGGTAGAAAATGCTGAAAGCACCCACTGACGCTAACTGAAGCACGATGAGCAAATAATACAGTTGTCTTCGGTCATGGCAAAAACTGGGGCGTAGTATCCACCACCTCCACTTATCACAGTTGTCCTGGCTAACGGCTCCATACTGAAATACCCGATTGACGCTAACCTGAGCCTCATAGGCCGCAGAACCTCTGCGGGCCTGGGCCCCTGAGTTTTTGGTGACTTCCCTGAGTTTATATCGAGTCCCCTCAGCTGATCTGGGACCGCTTTGGTTAACTAGGCTCTCACACTGAACTTGAAACCTATATGTCGCCGCTGAAGCCTATTAAGCTTTTTGGGCCCTTTTATTGATATAGGGCCCCATCAACAGGTCCTGGGCCCTCTGAGCTAAAAGCTGGAGCTCTGAACTCTGAGCCCCAAGCTGGATTAGTGTCCCTTAAGCTGGTCATTGTCCCCTGGGTTGGTATCGTTTTCGTTTAACTGATATAGATCCCTTCAGCTTGTTTGGGGCCCGCTGTGCGTATCTGGACACTAGTTCGGCGAGCCACCCAGCTAGTCTGGCCCTATTAGTTTTATGGGCCTTCTAAGCTTCTGCAGGTTCCCCTCAGAGTGCCTGGGCCCCATGAGTTGAAAAATGAACCCCTGGGTTAGTTTTGGGCCCCTGAGCCTATTTAGAAACCATTTAGATAGGTAGGCACCCCACGCTGGTCTTGAGAATCCTGTGTTGGCACTGAGGTCAAATGAGCTCGTCGGGCGCCCTTATCTAGGTCCCCCCTAACTGGCACGGGCCCCTCAGCTGATTTTGGAGACCCAAAATCCCTCCTACCGGATTCCACCCACGCCAGATTTCCTGACTCCCTGAGGGCCCCTGGGGGCCATTGCAGATTTTTCCAGGGATCAGCGCTGGGGTCCCTCCCCCGAGACAAAGCTTACAACATGTCTCTGTCTATATACTCTAGCATCTGCCAGAGTTGAGCTAGAATCATTTTTAGGCACACTTCGCTTCCTCTCGTTACGGTGAATCATCAAATAATGCATAATATGACTATACTAGGTCAAAACATAAAAATGACCTGACCTATGGGTAGGTCAAGGTCACCATCTAGCCTAGCATAGTCAGTATGCATATGAATCAAGTCACAATAGCAATAAAAATGGTATCAAAATACGGGTTTTATCAATATTTCCTGCAAAGCAATTGACCCAGGTCTTAAAACCTGCTTAGGAAGCCCCAGATGAACTCTCAGAGGTAATATGTCTAAACTTGCAACATGAACCGATAAAGAGGCCTAGGATACTATGATTTGGAGAATCCGAAGGTATTCCAAGCGGCGTCTGCAGACATAGAACAATTTTTCGGCAAATTTCCGTTTTACGCCATGCATTTTCAATGGAGAGGTCATGATTCGTACCTGTCCCTAGGTCATCAATGGGAAAAATCCCGGGATAAATCTATTAGTACTTTTTGGGCCCATTATATGGTACAAGCTTGAATTCGATAGGTTCACCCTTTTCTTACTTACGCCACCTTAAACATTTTTGGGATGAGGTCACTTGAACTGCGCTGGTGACCTGACCTGAGATGACACAACCTTAAATTTTCAGGGCAAGTTGCGGAATTGATCAATGATAAGGGGTGACAAGTACTGTGTCGCTTCGCGCCGACGTTTTTTCGTGCCACTGGGAGACCTCGAGGGGGTGTTCAAGCACCCCCCAAACGGGCCGGAACGGGGCGTGAATACTCTAGAACAGGACTGAGGCCAAAAGGGAAGGCTCTAAACAATGTCTGCAATTTTTAGGTCAAGGTCCTTCAAGGTCATTGACCTATTACGGCACAACCCAACAAATTAGGCCTAATTTACGCTATAACTAGCGCTGTGCCCAAGCTTACCAATGACCTTTGATCAAGCATTGATCATCAAGGCCAGTGACCTTTAAAATTGACCTGTAACCTGGATCTAAACACTGAATAACCTTTACTTTGATGTAATTGCATGCGTCATAATAGGTGTCGTAACATTATGCAACGTCATTTAGGGGCTGTCCAGGAGTACCTGTGCTCATCAGGGACACTTATGCTCTCTGGAGGGGCCTTTGCTTCGATGAGGCACCTGTGCCACCCAGGGGCGCCTTCGCTCCCCAATGGACGCAACCTAGCTATCCAGGGGCATCTTTGCTGTTCCGGGGTTGCCTTTGATACCCAGTGCCCAAGGGGAGCTTTTTCTTATCCAGGTTCACCTTGGTATTTAGGGGCGTATTTTTATTCAAGGTAACCTATACTACCCAGTAGCGCCTACCCTATGCAAGGGGCGCTTAGGCTATCCAGGGGGCGGCAGTTTGCTATACATAGGGCGCCCTTATGCTCTCCATGGGCACCTCATTCAGAGGGTGCCTCTGATATTCAGGGGCGCTTTTCCTATCAGCAGGGTACCTGTGCCATCTTGGGGCTATTCTTATCAAGGGACGCTGCTGTTATTCAGGAATACCTACACCACTGTCGAGGGTCGCCTTTGCTACCCAGAGGCGCCTTTACTTCTCAGGAAGTTTGGCGCCCGTGCTTTAAGGAATGCTTTGGCATCGATTGATTGCTCTATTATTGGGCTTAGGTGCGCGTGAACCTTGAGCTCATGTAGCGCCCATATTTTTGCTAATGAACGCTTATGCTATCAAAGGGCGCCTTTACTATCCAGGGCCGCTGTTTTATTCAAGGCAGTCTGCTCTATCCACGGGCATCTGATATTTCGGGGGCGGTGCCTAGGTTATTCAGGAGGCGGTTTTTTCTCCACAGGGGCGCACTATTGCTTTCCAGGGGCGCCGTTACTGCCCGGGGGTGTCTTTCTACCCAGGGGCGCATATGCTGTCTAGATGTATTTTTCAATCACAGACATGATTGAAATACATGCCCCTACGTTATCCTGAGTGCTTTTTGTCTCCGGTGAGGCGCTATTTTTCTCTTTCGGCACCAGTTTATTAAAGGGCACCTATGCTGTCCAGAGAACCTTTGTTATCTGGGGCTGCCTTCGCTGTTAAGGGGCGCCTTTGCTACCCAAAGGGAACATTTTTCTTTAATGGAGTGCCTATTTCCATCTAAGCGGCGCATATGCTGTCTTGGAGCGCCTTTGCAAACATGGGGCGCACTTTTCTATCCAGGTGCGCCTTTGCACTTGAGGGGGCGCATCTGCAATCCAGGAGGAGCCCAAAATAGATGGAGAATAAAAATTTTGAAATAAGGCGCTCGAACACTGAAATAAAGTGACTAGTTATCAGAAAGAGGCGCTCATCTGCTTAGCGGCGAGGACTGCTGGTTGGTGAGGGCAGCGTTCTCGGAAGTGGGGCGCACATACTGAAAAAAGACACCCGGTTGCAGCGATGGAGCACTAAGCCTTCAGTTATAGGTTAACGAAATGTGGTTTAAGGCAGTCCATGCTCAAATTGAGCGCTCGAGCCCTGTAACAGAGCGCACGACTGTCGGACAGGTGTGCCAAACCATAGACAATAGGGAAGCTGAAGATGGAAAGGGACACCTATGATATCCTGGGGGCGCCTGTACTCTCAGGTCAGGCGCTTGTTTTCTTTCTCAGGCGCCTAGTTTATCCATGACCGCCTGTGCTGTCCAGATCATCTATTTCAAGAAGGGTTAACTTTGCTGTCCAGGGGCGCCTTTGCTATCCAAGGGCACATATGATATATGTAGGGCGCTTTATGCAGAGGGCGCCTAGGCTGTCCAAGGGCGCCGTCCTAACCAAAGGCCGCCTTTCACTTCCCTGAAGTGCCTATTTCTATGTAAGGGGTGCATATATTATCTAGGAGTGCCCTTGATATACGGAGACGCCGTTTTGTCCAGCGGCGCCTTTGCTCTTGAGGAACGCTGCTCCAATCCAGGGTAGCTGAAGATGGATAAGGGACATCTATGTTATACAGAGGGAGCCTGTACTTTCCAATGGGGCGCTCATTTTCCTTCTCAGGCACCTAGTTTATCTAGAGAGCGCCTAGGCTTTCCAAAGGCGCCTTTACTATCGAAGGGGTGCCTTCCTAGGGGCACCTTTGCTGTCCAAAGCACTTGTGTCCAGGGTTGTCTTTGCTGTCCAGTGGCGCCTCCAAAAGTGCATATGATATCCGTGGGCGCTTTATCCAGTGGGTGCCTGGACTATCAAAGGGCACTTTTTCTATCCAAGGGTTGCATTTATTTTCCTGAAGTGCCTATTTCTATCTAAGGGGCTCCTATTCTGTCCAGGGCACCTATGTTTCCCAGATTTGCCTTTGCTGTCCAGGGACGCCTTTGCTATCCAAGTACACCTTTCTTAACCAAGGGGCGCATTTTGCTTTCCTGGAGCACCTATTTCTATCTAAGGGGCGCATATGTTATCTAGGAGCGCCTTTGATACCAGGAGGCGGCTTTTTGTCCAAGGGCGCCTTTGCTCTTGGGGGCGCTGCTCCAATCCAGGGCAGCTGAAGGTGGATAAGGGGCATCTATGTTATACAGAGGGAGCCTGTATTTCCCAGTGGGGCGCTCGTTTTCCTTCTCGGGCTCCTAGTTTATCCAGGGGGGGCCTAGGCTATCCAAAGGCGGCTTTTCTATCGAAGGGGTGCCTTCCTAGGGGCGCCCTTGCTACCCAGGGGCGCCTTTGCCGTCCACAGCACTTGTGTTATCCAGGGTTGTCTTTGCTGTCCAAGGGCGCCTTTGCTATCCAAGGGTGCATATGACATCCATAGGGCGCTTTTTCCAGTGGGCGCCTAGGCTATCAAAGGGCGCCTTTTTCTGCTCAAGGTGAGCATTTTATTTTCCTAAAGCGCCTACTTCTATCTAAGGGGCGCTTATGCTGTACGGGGTACATATGTTACCAAGATTTGCATTTGCTGCCCAGGGGCGCCTTTCCTAGCCAAGGGCGCCTATGATATCCGTAGGGCGCTTTTTTCAGTGGACGCCTAGGCTATCAAAGGGCGCCTTTTTCTGCCCAAGGTGAGCATTTTATTTTCCTAAGGCGCCTACTTCTATCTAAGGGGCGCTTATGCTGTACGGGGTACATATGTTACCAAGATTTGCCTTTGCTGCCCAGGGGCGCCTTTCCTAGCCAAGGGCGCCTATGATATCCGTAGGGCGCTTTTCCAGTGGGCGCCTAGGCTATCAAAGGGCGCATTTTTCTGCCCAAGGTGAGCATTTTATTTTCCTAGGGCGCCTACTTCTATCTAAGGGGCGCTTATGCTGTCCGGGGTACATATGTTACTAAGATTTGCCTTTGCTGCCCAGGGGCGCCTTTCCTAGCCAAGGGCGCATATGATATCCGTAGGGCGCTTTTTTCCAGGGGGCGCCTAGGCTATCCAAAGGCGGGTTTCTATCGAAGGGGTGCCTTCCTAAGGGCGCCTTTGCTACCCAGGGGCGCCTTTGCTATCCACAGCACTTGTGTTATCCAGGGTTGTCTTTGCTGTCCAGGGGCGCCTTTGCTATCCAAGGGTGCATATGACATCCGTAGGGCGCTTTTTCCAGTGGGCGCTTAGGCTATCAAAGGGCGCCTTTTTCTGCTCAAGGTGAGCATTTTATTTTCCTAAAGCGCCTACTTCTATCTAAGGGGCGGTTATGCTGTACGGGATACATATGTTACCAAGATTTGCCTTCGCTGCCCAGGGGCGCCTTTCCTAGCCAAGGGCGCATATGATATCCGTAGGGTGCTTTTTTCCAGTGGGCGCCTAGGCTATCAAAGGGCGCCTTTTTCTGCTCAAGGTGAGCATTTTATTTTCCTAAAGCGCCTACTTCTATCTAAGGGGCGCTTGTGCTGTACAGGGTACATATATTACCAAGATTTGACTTTGCTGCCAAGGGGCGCCTTTCCTAATCAAGGGTGCCTATAATATCCGTAGGGCGATTTTTCCAGTGGGCGCCTAGGCTTTCAAAGGACGCCTTTTTCTGCCCAAGGTGAGCATTTTATTTTCCCAAGGCGCCTACTTCTATCTAAGGTGCGCTTATTTTGTCCGGGGTACATATGTTACCAAGATATGCCTTTGCTGCCCAGAGGCGCCTTTCCTAGCCAAGGGCGCATATGATATCCGTAGGGCGCTTCATCCAGGGGGCGCCTAGGCTATCCAAAGGCGGCTTTTCTATCGAAGGGGTGCCTTCCTAGGGGCGCCTTTGCTACCCAGGGGCGCCTTTGCTGTCCACAGCACTTGTGTTATCCAGGGTTGTCTTTGCTGTCCAGGGGCGCCTTTGCTATCCAAGGGTGCATACGACATCCGTAAGGCGTTTTTTCCAGTGGGCGCCTAGGCTATCAAAGGGCGCCTTTTTCTACCCAAGGTGAGCATTTCATATTCCTAAAGCACCTATTTCTATCTAAGGGGCGCTTATGCTGTCCAGAGCACCTAGGTTACCAAGATTTGCCTTTGCTGCCCAGGGGCGCCTTTCCTAGCCAAGGGCGCATATGATATCCGTAGGGCGCTTCATCCAGGGGGCGCCTAGGCTATCCAAAGGCGGATTTTCTATCGAAGGGGTGCCGTCCTAGGGGCGCCTTTGCTACCCAGGGGCGCCTTTGCTATCCAAGGGTGCATATGACATCCGTAACGCGTTTTTTTCAGTGGGCGCCTAGGCTATCAAAGGGCGCCTTTTACTACCCAAGGTGAGCATTTTATTTTCCTAAAGCGCCTACTTCTATCTAAGGGACGCGGGGGCGCGGTGTGGAGTGGTCAGCGTAGCTGGCTTCCACGCAGCCGACCCGGGTTCAAGGCCCGGCGGCTTCCGAACAAGGAGCAAGCTGGCTCAGAAACCCTTCAACAGGGAAAGGTTGGCGACGCCATGACCCTGGCAGTTGGTTTCGATAAGCCCCAATAATTATTATATCTAAGGGACGCTTATGCTGTCCGGGGTACATATGTTACCAAGATTTGCCTTTGCTGCCCAGGGGCGCCTTTCCTAGCCACGGGCGCATATGATATCCGTAGGGCGCTTCATCCAGGGGGGCGCCTAGGCTACCTGGGGTCGCTTCATCCAGGGGGCGTCTAGGCTACCTGGGGGCGTTTCATCCAGGGGGCGCCTAGGCTACTCAGGAGTGTATTAGTTCCCCATGGCGCAATCTTGCTATCTAGTGGCGCCTTTTCTTTGCCGGGGCGCTTTTGTTAGCTTTCTAAATTTCATCTGCAACATTTTACTGGGGCGCAAAAGACCAGTAAAGGCGTCTAATGTTTGGGCAGGGGCGCTTTGCCATGGTTTTAAGGAGTATGTGTTAATTCAAGTGGAATAAGTGGTAACTACCACCTTGGCGCACGAGATGGGTACAGGCGCGGCACTCATATCGGGTGCCTTCGGCGCCCGATATGAGCTAAGCTCTACTGGGGCGCTTGGGAGCTAAGGGGGGGCCTGGGCCCCCTGGCCCCCCCTTGGATCCGTCACTGTTGTGGATACTGTCTGCACTGCTTATACCCCATAATTGTGTAGGTGGGAGAGGGGGAAGAGGTGGATCAGCGGCTTATGGGGCCTATAAAAAAGCTCCCGTCATATCACAGTTAATTTAGCCATGACAACTCCCAGGCGCACACCCAGGATTTCTGTTTGGGGAAGCCCGGCTGACGAAAGGGTGGGGAGAGGGCGGCAGGCTGGTGGGAGCGGCATGTTTGACAGGGTCGGCAGGAGACTGGAGGGGAAGAATTGGCCGGAGAGAGTACTTATCACGTAAAAACAATATTTGTCTTAAAGTGTCAAACACAAGTGAAGGGGGCTCAATTATTCTAACCCTGGCCTTTGCCGTTACAGTAAAAATTATTCATGTCAAATCATCAGAGTGAGAAAGCGGCGTGCAGCTTATCTTTGTATAGGATTTATTCCGTGAGGAGAGGGGCGGCACATTAGGCGCAGAGGTCGAGCCGTTTACAGCGAAGAAGTGGCCAGTTCTATAAGCGAGGGGTGGCATGCCAAGCACTGGGCCGATAGTTGTATCAGGGAACAATACATTTTAAGAGCATAGGGCGCATGTCACGCGCAGGATTTTTTCCCTGTCGAGGGGGTGGAAGTTTCGAAACAGGGGCGGCTTATTGGTTGAATGCTTTAACACAGCGACGGCACGTATATGGGCAGGGGCGCAAAGGTGAGAGTAGAGCTGGTACTAAAGCCAGATCAAGGCTCATTTCTGCCCTTGATGAAATGCCTCTTCCACAGCGGTATAGTGGCATTCTACATCTGACCTGCAACTAAATATTTTATCAAACAACGGAAAGCATCATACATAATGGACAATTAACATCCATGATGTTTCGAGTCCTGAATAAGATTCTATGCCTTTTCACTATCCAGCACGGAGCGAAGCAGCACTCTTCTGGTATATTATCTGGTTGTAATTCGGCAGCGCTCCCTATTAGTCTTCACTCTCTATATACTTCGTCCTACGGTTAAGTTTTAGATTTTTGAACGTGTATCTCCTCCAGGGGCGCAGCCAGGGGGGAGGGGGCACAGGGGGCACGTGCCCCCATCGGTGCCGGGGTGCCCTTTTGATTGCCAGGTGGTGTACCCTCTTTGGGCTGTGCCGCTCGAAATTTAGTGTCCTACACCATTGAGCCTAGATGGCACTATACTGCATTTAGCGATTTAACCCGCGCCTCACCGGGGGTCCGGCGCCACCTTTCGCCCCACCGGGGGGCCATCGATGGCCCCCCCTCTAACTCCGAAAATATGGGCGTTAGCGCAAATCTGCAAAGTGTAATAGAAAGCTCGCGCGAATTCAGTAAGAAATTACTTCGCTTGTTTTAGTGCTCAGGTCAATGGTTTGACCTCCAGAGGTCAAATCAGGTCAAGATCGGCTATTTTCACTCAAATATGCAATGATTAAGCAGACTGGGCATAACTCTTATGTCATTAGAGCTATTGAGGCCTGGTAAAGTACATTTGATAGAAAATTGCCAGTACTTTTTCCCCTATGTGGAACGTAAAGACCTTCCGCCAGTGGTTTGACCTCCAGAGGTCACCTCATGACCTAATATGACCTGAGGTTACGAAAGGTCAAAAAGTGACCTTGCCGTATATCAAATGAAAGCCAGTGACAAGAAAAACACGATGATGTTTGTTTCACCGCTCTAGCTTAATTAGGTCAAAAGTTATTGCCAAAATACTGTTTTTGACCTCTGGTGACCTTGGATGACCTTGGAAAAGTCAAAGGGTAAATATGACCCCTGGGATCCGTGAAAGGGTATCCAAAAACGTTGTTCTAAACAGTCTGAGTATTTGCAATCATTTTTGTGGCTTTTATATCATGAAACAACTTTTCCCTATGCTTTTCCAATGGGAGAGGTCGCCTCGTGACCTGACCTCAGGGCACGAAATCGAAAAATCCCGGATATACACCTTGTAGACCCTGGAGGGGTTATGAAGTGTAGGAAAATTCAAATCGATCGACTTTGAAATGTAGCTCTTACAGAGCTCTAAAGGTGAAGTGAGGTGACCTTGGTTGACCTCGTCTGGTGACCTGACCTTGGGTGACCCGGGTTAAAAAATTTCAGGGATGATGGGGAAAATGATGCAGTGAGAGGTAGAGCCCTCAACCGCGGTGCTGCGCCTCGTCGTTTTTCTGCTATCCCGGAAAAACCTTAGGGGGCCATCGATGGCCCCCCGGTGGGGCGAGAGTTAAAGTATTTTTGAAAATTAAGTGCCTTTTTGGTCAGTTAGGGCATTCTGTCGCCTTTCCAAGCACCCGGGAAGAGTATAGGCACGTAATCCGTTTCCAGATAATGCCTCCCCGTCGTCAATAATCGTACGGGCAGAGCTAATCTGGTGGCCCTTGAGCTCATTTGGTGCCCCCTGAGCACTGGTCTTGGCCCCTGGAGCTGATCATGTGCCCTCTAAGCTGATCTGATGCCCTCGTAGTTAATCTGGCGCCCCCTGAAAAAATAATTGTGCCTTCTGAACCTATATAATGTCTCTGAGTTAGTCTGATGCCTCCGAGCTTGCCTGCTGCCCTATTAGCTGATTTAGTGCCCCTTGAGCTGATCCGGGCCCCCTGAACTTATTTAATGCCTCCCGTAGTTTATCTACTGTCCAGGCCGCAGCCAGGGGGGACACAGGGGCACGTGCCCCCATCGGTGCTGGGTGCCCTTTTGATTTCCAGGTGGTGTACCCTCTTTGGCCGTGCCGCTCGAAATTCAGTGCCCTGCGCCGTCGAACCTAGATGGAACTAGGCTGCATTTAGCGATTTAAACTATTGTTTGACAATTAAGTGCCTTTTTGGTCAGTTAGGGCAATCTGTCGCCTTTCCAAGCAACCGGGAAGAGTATAGGCACGTAATCCGTTTCCAGATAATGCCTCATTGTCGCCAATAATTGTACGGGCGGAGCTCACCTGGTGCCCCCTGGAGCTGATCATGTGCCCTCTGAGCTGATCTGGTGCCCTTGTAGTCAATTTGGTGTCCACCTTCCCTGAGTAAATAATTATGCCTTCTGAACCTATAAAATGCTCTCTGAGTTATTTTGATCCCTCCGAGCTTACCTGGTGCCCTACTAGCTGTTTTAGTCCCCATTACCTGATCCGGGCCCGCTGAGTTTATTTAATGCCTCCCGGAGTTGATATACCATCCAGGGGTGCAGCCAGGGGGCACAGGGAGCACGTGCCCCCATCACTGCCGGGGTGCCCTTTTGATTGCCAGGTGGTGTACCCAATTTGGGCCGTGCCGCTCGAAATTGAGTGCCCTACGCCGTTGAACCTAGATGTAACTGAACTGCATGTAGCAATTGAAACTATTGTTGGATAATTTAATACTTTTCGGTCAGCTAGGGCATTCTGTCGCCTTTCCAAGCACCCGGGAAGAGTATGGGCACCTCGTATGTATCCACCTAATGCCTCATCGTCGCCAATAATCGTACGGGTAAAGCTAATCTGGTGCCCCTTGAGCTTACCTCGTAGCCTCTCAGCTGGTCTTGGCCCCTTGAGCTGATTACTTGCCCTCTAAGCTGATCTGATGCCCCTGAGTCAATCGAGTGCCCCACTGAGCAAATAATTTTGCCCCCTGAACCTATATAATGTCCTCTGAGTTAGTATAATGCCCTTGAGCTTGCTTGGTGCCCTAATAGCTGATTTAGTGCCCCTTGAGCTGATTCGGGCCCCCGAGCTGATCTCATGCCTCCCCAAGTTGATTCTGTCTCCTAAGTCAATATGGTGTCTCTCCAGCTGATTAGGTGCCCCCTCAGCTGATTATTGATGTCTCCTTAGATGGCCTGGTGCCCCTGAGCTGGTTTGATGGGCCCTGAGCCCTCCTTGTGTCCCCTGAGCTTTTATGTTGCTCCCTGAGCTGATTTAGGCTCCTGCTATAGTGTGGGGGCTGGGAGCTGATGTGGCCCCCGAGTGGATTGGTCTGGTGCCACCTGAGCTGCAGTAATGCCCCTGAGTCGGTCTGGTGCCTCCTGTGCCCATCTGATGCCTTCTGAGCTAGTATGGTGCCACCTGAGCAAATATGGTGCCCTTTAAGCTGATCTGGCCCCTTACGTGATTTCATGAGCAGCTCTAAAGTCCTGAGCTGAGCTGGGCCCACAGAGGCTGATGATGGCTCCTGAGATGGTATGGGGCTCCTGAGCTGAAAGTGCCTCCTGACTTGATCTGGTATTCCCGAGCTGGTCGGGGACCACTGATCTGATTGTTTGTCCCCGAAGCTGATCTGGTACCCTATGGGCATCTGGTGTCCCCTGAGCAGCTCTGGGGCTTTTGAACTGATTGGGCCCCGAGCTGGTGAGGGATCCCTGAGCTGATTTAGTGCCCCTGACTTGAACTTGCTCCCTGCGCTTATCAATCTGGTGCACCCTGAGCAGATATACTGCCTCCTGAACTTAACTAATGCCCCCTGAGTCGATCTGGTGCCTGCTGAGTCATCTGTGGCTCCTGAGCCCATCTTATTCCCTCTGAGCTAGTCTGGTGCCCCATGGCTAATATGGTGCCCTTTAAGCTGACCCGGGCCTCCTGGGTTGATTACGTGATTTCCTGAGCAGCTCCCAGGCCCTGCGCTGAGCTGGGCTCACAGTGGTTGGTGAGGGCCCTTGAGATGGTATGGGGCTCCTGAGCTGATTAAGTGCCTTCTGACTTGATCTGGTATTCCCGAGCTGATCTGGGCCTCGAGCTGGTCGGGGACCACTGATCTGATTGTTTGTCCCCGAGGCTGATCTGGTGCCCTATGGGCCGATCTGGCGTCCCCTGAGCAGCTCTGGCGCTTTTCAACTGCTTGGGCCCCGAACTGGTGAGGGATTCCTGAGCTGAATTAGTGCCCCTGACTTGATCTTGCCCCCTTACCTGACTTGAGGCCCCTGAACTGATCTGGGGCCCCAAAAGCTGATCTGGGGCCCAAGAGCGGATCTAGGTTCTGAGGGTACCCTAAGCTGGTCTGGGCGCTGAGCTTGTGAAAGCCCCTTAAGTTGGCTTGTGGCCCCCTGAGGTGATCTGACGCCTTAAACTGTTCTAGGGCTTCTTGAACTGGATTAAGGCCCTATGAGCCCATCTGTGGCCCATTGAGTTAGTCTGATGACCTTATCTCTGGGACCAATGAGCTAGTCTAGCCCCTGGGTGAAGCCCGGGCTGCTCTGTGGCCCTGATCTACATCAGGGGCCCCTGAGGTGGTCTTGAATAGACAGATAATAAGAACACAAGGCCAACTCCCATCATCTCGGGGCGGGGTCACTGAGCTAGTCTAGTCCCTGGAGGGACAACTGTGGGGATATGGGAAGCTGCTCTGGAGGCCTCTGATCCACACTTAGGGGCCCCAGGGCTAGTCTTGAATAGATGGGGAATAAGAATACAATAGAAACTCCCCTTGTAAAACGGAGCTAACGAGGAATGAGGAATATCTAAAACGGCTTGTGATACCTAGGCACCACTGGTTATATAAATTGCTTATTATACTGGTGGATTCTGGGAAGGAATGATAAAAAGGCATGTGCCCCTGAGCTCAGAGGACAGTCCCCTAAACCAGGATTTCTACTGATTAATTTAAATGAAGACCTAGTTTTCACAATTTTCAGCCCTGTCACACCATCCCCATCCAAACTACCGGCCTGTTCACCTTTTATTTACTCTTAACTGGGACCGATCCTTGAGAATATGGAACTTAATAAACGTGTTCCAAAGGTATCTCCCAAATTTTTCCGGCAGCAAAAATTGTATTCTTCCACAGACACTGTGCCACTCCTCGTCCCACGACGATTGCGGGAGGCAAGGAACTTAATCCGCGTTCAACCAGGGCTCACTCGTCACGACAAAACCAGCGGGCATAAAAAATTAATTTTCGACTCCAATATGCCTTAACTTGCACATGGTAACAGATATCACATGCTCCGCTGATTTCTCTGATGTTCAGTACTTGCATGAGTTGACTGATTTGTCCTGAAATCCATCCAAAACAGTCGTGTTTTGGCTACTTCCATGACATTTTGGTGATATTTCTTTCTTCTTTTTTCGGTTTTAATCGAGTTTCCGTGTCCGTCACTGATTTATTTGCATTTTTATTGAACCAAAGATGCCAAAAAATGATATAAACAAAGACATAGTAAGTTTTTAGGTTACGTTAGAAAGTGCCCTTTTTGCCCGGGGTGCCCCTAAAAGTTGGTGTGCCCCCCATACCAAAGCTCTGACTGCGCCCCTGATCTCCTCCTTCCCACGATTGCCTTGGGACTGAGCCCCAATCCTCTCCACTCAGTAGAAACCCATCGCGACATCCCAACTTCAACGAACTCGGCCGCCGGCTAGCCTGTGCTGACTGCCACCGTCTCGCCTGTACCGAAGAGTAGCCTCGGATGGTGTAACGAATAATCAAGCCAATAGAGTGCAAGGTATGGCTAGAAATGTTTCAAAAACATAATGTTGATACATCTTCTGGTTCATGGCTTAAAGCTCTATCATTTTCATGGATTAATTTTCGCTGAATTTCTCGCGATACAAGTGAACGCGCCTCCGCCAATCAGCGGCTGCCATCGGCAGGCAGCCGCGATTGACTGCGGGCACAGAGGTTACAGAGGTCACGCTGAGCGCCGCTGACGCCAAGTTAAAGCCTCAGTGGGGAGGGGTCGCGGGTGGATTGTAATGGCTACATGTGTGGTGTTGAAAATGGTGGTGGTTGTGCCTGGTGTCAGACTGAGGGAGGGGGACCGGTGTAGGAGACATTCTGGGCACGTGGGTAGATATATACTAATCCCGGGTATATATATACTAGTCCCGGGTGACTATGGATAAGGTGTTTGTGCAATGTGCAGTTCCGATAGCACTGGAAAAACATGGGTGTGAGTTCATGAAATAAGTTTGGTATATGAATATGGTTGGCGGACAAAATTGCTGGCACCAATTTCGAGTCCATAGTTCTTTTTCGGTATCAGGGTGGATGATGCAGCTTTCAAGACTTTTTACAATTGGCACACTATTAGTAATACAACACACACGGTATATGTCACATACACGCCTATCTGACATCATGCGTATGCAACACCAGAAGTTTGAAATGCTAACATGACAATTTGAGGCGGAGAGATAAGTAGTTCTCATGGTGTAAATAAGGAGGGTCAAAGGCAAAGCACAAGATGCCCGAGGGAATTAGCTGACAAGTATGTATATTTTAATGGTAGGAATATCACTGTATTCCTTTAGCGTACGTCATTCCCCTACCAGTTACCACACCCTTTCGAGGTCGTTGCCACTCGGCCTAGCCAGAATTCACTTTGCACGGCCGTCTAACCGTGATTGTCCGACCTTCTATCTTTAGGCCTACACAAATCGGTTGGTATGCTATAATAGTCCACCATTAATCTCCCGGGTGACGTTGCCGTTCCTAGTTATTGTTTATTATTATAATTATTTGCGAGAAGTTAGGTACCTTTGTTAGACCAAGGCATTCAGCTCCAGCATTCGCATTATACATAATTTTGTGGAAGCAGTGGGTGACCTCAGAAGTAGTGTAAAACATTGAAAAGGAGAATCCTAGCAAAGAAATTCTTTTGTTGGTAGATGTTGATTTTCCAAGTCAACATTTCCGTACTGACCGAAACATTGCCTACTAGAATTGTGATACGAGGATAGGAGAGGAAAAAAATGAAACACTAAGCAACGTTAACTAAATTCTTCAAGCAATGACAGTTCTTTCAACTGCTGTTTTTTTTAGTATGTTCAAAATGTTTAAAATCGAATTGTGAAATATTCATAGTATGGCTCATGTCAGTGGAAACGGTAACTGAACGGTCTCTAAATAAAACAGTAGTGGATTGTTGCGCGAATTTTAATGAGCAGTTCCATGCAGGGCTGTAAACTTATATCTCTTTGGGGCTGTCCGGGCCCCGGGGATGAACTATCGATTTAGTGCTAAAATACAGTTTAACCCTCGCCCCACCGGGGGCCATCGATGGCCCCCCTAAGGTTTTTCCGAGATAGCAGAAAAACGACGAGGCGCAGCACCGCGGTTGAGAGCTCTACCTCTCACTGCATCATTTTCCCATCATCCCTGAAATTTTTTACCCCGGGTCACCCAAGGTCAGGTCACCAGACGAGGTCAACCAAGGTCACCTCACTTCAATTTTAGAGCTCTGTAAGAGCTACATTTCGAAGTCGATCAATTTGAAACTTCCTACACTTCATAACCCCTCCAGGGTCTACAAGGTGTATATCCGGGATTTTTTCGATTTCGTGCCCTGAGGTCAGGTCACGAGGCGACCTCTCCCATTGGAAAAGCATAGGGAAAAGTTGTTTCATGATATAAAAGCCACAAAAATGATTGCAAATACTCAGACTGTTTAGAATAACGTTTTTGGATACCCTTTCACGGATCCCAGGGGTCATATTTGCCCTTTGACTTTTCCAAGGTCATCCAAGGTCACCAGAGGTCAAAAACAGTATTTTGACAATAACTTTTGACCTAATTGAGCTAGAGGGCTGAAACAAACACCATCGTGTTTGTCTTGTCACTGGCTTTCATTTGATATACGGCAAGGTCACGTTTTGACCTTTCGTGACCTCAGGTCATATTAGGTCACGAGGTGACCTCTGGAGGTCAAACCACTGGCGGGAGGTCTTTACGTTCCACATAGCGGAAAAATTACTGGCAATTTGCTATCAAATGTACTTTACCAGGCCTCAATAGCTCTAATGACATAAGAGTTATGCCCAGTTTGCTTAAGCATTGCATATTTGAGTGAAAATAGCCGATCTTGACCTAATTTGACCTCTGGAGGTCAAACCATTGACCTGAGCACTAAAACATTCGAAGTAATTTCTTACTGAATTCACGCGAGCTTTCTATTGCACTTTGCAGATTTGCGCTAAACGCCCATATTTTCGGAGTTAGAGGGGGCCATCGATGGCCCCCCGGTGGGGCGAAGGTGGCGCCGGAGCCCCCCGTGGGGCGCGGGTTAAGTTTTATTGTTCACTATTTTCAGGATTCAGAAGGACTGCGTGACGGCTAAAATAAAGATAATATTATGCTATCTCCTTTCATATGGTGGTTATTAAAATTTTCCTTCCTCAACTTTGGGCACCCCAATGATGTTCGCAAATCCACACCCCTGGGCATAGACCTTAAACATGTACCTACTATGCAGGAACTATGGAAGTGGATGGGTCAACTTAAAAGCGTTCCCCATTTTAGGAAAGGATTCTGTGGTGGTTCCAGAAGATTGTACCAATAGTTATACTTTTGATTGAGCCGATTCATGGTGAAGACATCAGAAAACAAATTATTTGGAATGATCTAGCATCACGAGCAGGAGGATTCTCTTTTCCGTCGCACATTGTATGAGCGTGATATTTTCCATGTGTATGGGTTTTTTGGTAGCCAGGGATACTAATCCTGCAAGGTCTATGCATCCAATGAAAAAATGCACTAGGTAGGATAAATCCCTTGAATTACGTGAGTATGTGCTAAAGAGATGAGCTATCGGTTCTCAATCGCGATCTGTGTTCGGCAGAATTATTATGCCGCGAATAAACACTGAAATCAAGCTCTTCCCGATTCAGTCAAGTCTAAATATTTGCGACACAAACATGTAAAAAATGTTACTTCAAATGCTCAAAACCAATTGATCTGCGCGGGGATCACTTGTGCTGAATATTCGAGTAAAATGCTCGCTCTCTCGTTTGCTATCACAAAAACAACTGATCAGCATAAATCGAAAGCTGAGTTCAGAACATTTTAGTTTTGATAAGGGAGGTAAATTATTCGTGTCACTTTCAAATTCAGACAAAGTTTATTTCATTATCCTGAATTCGAAAGAGTTAAAAGCATATAAGCGTATCCGGGAAGAATTGCCAAACAATTAAGCATGGAGTTTGTAATTGCATCAAAAGATAAATTCGGGGAACCATGGGTCCCGTTCATAAACAAAAATTCAGCTATTAATCTTGAAACACAGCTGAAGCACTCACTGCTGAACATGACTCAAACACTCGAACATGACTCCGAGTGTCCGCTGATTCGAACGTGTGAGTTTTTGTTTAGTTATTTCATTTATAGCAGCATTGCGATGACATCCATTGAAAGCTGTGGCCTTCCAGTCAACACTTACACAGTAATAGCATGTGGCATTCGCAACGGAGGTGCTTAGGAAAAATATTAATTCTTGGATAGGATGTTCATGCACGATATTCGAAATCTTTTTGTTGTAAAATTTCTGATTATGTGCTGGGTGAATGATATACATGGGACGTTATCAAGTCTAAACATTTTCGAATAGCTCAGCGTCATGGAGGAGGGCCAGCTGAGTGTGGCTGACGGGCTCAGCTGACGAGTTCTGCCGGCGGCTGATATTTTCGGACGTGCCTCTTTATCGCTGGTGGCGGCGAAATTGGCTTTAGCAGTGTCGCTCTGGGAGGAGCTGGCTTGTACGGAAGTCATATTTCCGGTTAGTTGTAGGTGTCTCCACTTTTGTCTAGTTAAGATGATGCCACTGCTCAGCCTTTTGTTACATCATTGGACTGAAAATACACAAATTTGACGACAAAAACTTGGGTCCAGCTCATTTGAACGGAGCTAAAGTCAGTGTTCAGGGAAGACGAATTCAATGAGTAAGGGATAAAGGGATATTAGGGATAATTCAACCGAAGGTCAAACCCCCAGTGCACAGGTGTATAGGAAAGCGGTGATACCGTTTTACTCCCACACATTAACACCCGCACTGGAGGGGGGTCTGGCACTAACGCTCACTGGAGGGGGCCTGGTAGGCCCCCTAAGATCTCGGAAACTAAGAGGGTTAGAAAAACGCCACTTGGTAGGTGGGTGGGGGCTATGGTGATCTACATGGTGACCAATTTTCATTTACCTAGGTCAATATCTTCAAGGTCAAACGAGGTCGTAAAGGTCAAATATTGGCCATGCTGGGATCGATTGGTAAATGCTGTGATTATGCAGGAAATTGGTGGGAATAAGCTAAAGGCGGACAAGGTTCATAGAAAAGAGGTCTCAAAGAGGCTTCCCCACAACTTTTGGGTCAAGGTCATTCAAGGTCATTGGCCTTTAAGGTCACCATATGGTATACTACTTATTATTTACACTTTGACTAACACTGTAGCCACTGTTTGGCGGGGAAATGAGGATTGACCTTTCCCAATGACCTTTGACCTTGACCTTTGACCTTGACCTTTGTATTGGGGTACCCTACCGATGACGTCATAGCATGATTATGTCTGACGGGGTAACGTCATTTGGCCGGACGCACAGTGGTCAGTGACCTTGAAAGTGCAGATATGACCTTGACCGGTGACCTTTGACCTTGACTTTGACTTTCATGTGAAGTGACCTTGACATATAGTCCCGCTTATATGACGTTATGACGTCACCACTCGGTCTTCAATGCAAGCTAACTGGTCCGACCGCGCGTTTACGGCGATCTCAAAATGCAGGTCTGACTTTGAAAGCCTATAAGTCAAAAAACTGTCGGCTGATTTTCAAAAAGTTTTCACCAATCGACGCGCTATTAAGTTCTGTTAAATGTGGCCACGTTTCGTTTCTCGGCTACAAGCGGTTCTCCGGCCACCTTGGAAAAACAGGTGGGGGGCCTCCGAGGCCCCCTCCAGTGCGCGTGTTAATTCAGATATTTAGAATCCGATTCAGTTGAAATTTGTCAGTAGGTATATGCTTAGGCTGAAAAATATGGAAACGACCTTTACAGTGACATTTCATTTATAAGTTTTGGGCTGAAAATATATTCCATAAATAACTAAAAACATTAGTTGAAGCATTTGCAGTCAAACCAGTGTGTGTTCTTCCAAAGAAATCAATAGGTATCACCGGGTCAAATGTGTCAGATCAAATCAGTTGGCCGGTCGGTTCTGGTCAGTATAGACGTTTTAATCGTACCATAATATCAAAACCTTATATTGTTAAAGTTGACCAACGACTTGAGAAGTCTATGACTCGAATGCAGAAAAATGATACCAATAAGGAACCACGCTCAAAGATGATCAACTCAAGCAGGCGCGGTGGGATCCGCTCCAGACTCTGCAAGACTGATATCATTTTTGAATGAAATCGTCTGCGCTGTAAACACCTGGGAAACGCTGCAGGGACAACAAGCCAGCCATTATCAGCCCCTCACCGAGTGTCGTGTGTGGCAAACGAGCACTGCAGATTCTGAGTTCGTGGGTGAACTGATAATGGGTGACTTGAGCCATATGCTCGGTCTCAGCTGAGCTAAGGAGCTTCTCCTTTGGATGCAATATTTTCATTTTTAATGAACATCGCTTCTACGTCTGCAGCGAGAGAGAGAGAGAGAGAGAGAGAGAGAGAGAAGAGAGAGAGAGACAGAAATTGTTTCCTTACATATAACAGTCAGTTGTATCTTCTGAAGTTCGACGTCGGTAAAATAATTTTTTGAGTTAATTTTGTGCCGAAGCTGTACGGTTTAATTTAGATTTTATAACGCAAACAAGTTTAGAATGACGATTGAAGGCTTTATACATTCCGCGTTTTGATTATTCGCATCTGTTACGGAGCTATTGCTGATTTTTCGTCGATTAAGTACTTTAATATCAAATGCCTAACACAGGTGACGTAATGAGAGTATCTAACGAAGTTTGTTTAATTCGAATATCTGACAGTTCAAGATAACGTAGACTGAGAAGCTTCGAGAGTTTAATGGAGAGCCCGCGCCCAGACTGAGTGACACCTGGCCTTCTCGGCGTGGCAACGCCCCACGGCGAGATCAGAAGAGACCGGCGACACAAAAAGTACGTCTCAAAGCCGCGGACAGGGTAATGTCCTTAGGATTTCTAAAGGTCTTTGAAATTTTCTCATCAACCACCAACTGGTAAGTCAAAAGCGCATGACTAAAATCACAAAATTACTAAAAGGCGACCCCATACTTTTCGTGCAACAACTCCCGCGCACGCTACTGCATCCCGCAATAAGTTTCGAGTGGGTACAAAATGTTGTGTCATGACCTTCCACAGCTGCACCTGGGATTTATCCACCTGGGTGGTAGAGAACACAAGGACCACGCCGTCATTTGATAACACAATATCTGTATTCAAAGGTACGCTGCAAAAGCATATGCCGCCGGTCGGAGGGAGCCAGTGAGCTGAGGCAACTCGTCGACATCACAGGCTGCTCCTCTCTTCACACTTGGTACAGCTGACCCAACGCTTCACCTCCTGCTTGGACCTTCTCTGTCCTACTGAGCTCTTCGACGACAATACTTTGATGTAGATCCGATCTACTACCTACTCGGTCTTCTCAGACTTTTCACTCCAGATAACATCACACCTAGGTGTACAGCGCATTGTTATTTGAACGCACTCTTGTCTTATTTACCTGTTATTTAGTCATGAGTGTTGGAGGCAATCTCACTTTACTCCTCTCCCTCCTCTCACTGACCACCGGAGAGTATTGTGAGGACTTTGAGAACGGCATGGGACAGTTCTGGGAAGACAACAGATTCGACACCATGGCCAGTTGGCAAGCCGTCAGTTTTGAAAACGTCTCGAAGCTGGTTCCGGACTTTCCTCCGGAGATCAGTGGACATCGGCTGGCCTATGTGCTACCGAAGGTAAGATTTCTTACCCTGGGTAGATTCTATCTGCCCGTTGCTTACTCAGTGTGTCCCCGCACTCCTCTCGGTGCCTGCCGTGTCATAGGGGGAGGGCCCAGTATGCGCCATGTTTCTAAATGTGCCAACTCGAATATCGTTGTATCCATCAATTTTTCCCCATATTTGATAATCACTCGATGAAATCATTTTCACGCGAAACGTTACCTTGGAAAAAAACTGAAAAAGACAAAGGCTGATTTTTGTAAATCAGGTTATATTTGTTCTATAAGCAACGATGTCTGCCGCCCATTGACTTGATGCAGATGAAAAAGTGGATCCAAAGTGTTTTTCGCTGGCGAAAGTAAATAATTTTCCCTAATTTTCACATTAATGAAAAGGTATAAATGCTCTCACTACACCGTAAATGCCTGTCGAAATAAGTTTTTCATTTCCTAAAAGACACCCGTACCAAATAGCGTATTTGAGGCAAGCGTTCCCTTCGCATGTAGGTACATATATATGTACCTACGTACATACATACATAAAAACAGTGATGGGATATTGTCTTTCTCCGGCATTGGTTTTATAAACGTAATTTTTATAAATATTATTCCATCCCATTGCACTAACAGGGCCTAAAACAAACGGCAAAATTTAGCAAAAATAAAAACTGGTGAAAGCATATTTTCTGTGACCAAGAAAGCTGCACACTTGTTTCCATAGCATGGACAATGACCATGGCGATCTGAATGTGGTGAGTTTTGATGCTGGTGATCCTAAATGCACCAATTGTGATGCTGTTTCTTTAACGTATTTTAAAGCACATACATTAAAGATATGCATTCGTAAAGAAAGCTTACATAATCTAGTAATACTATCATACAGTGGGAATCAGTCAGATGTTTAACCCGCGCCCCACCGAGCGTCCGGCGCCACCTTCGCCCCACGGCACAGTGATATAGTGGGCCTAAAAACGGGACGGAAATGCCAAAAATGGCTTTCTAGAATTGATATCAAATGTATGCGATGCGTTTGAGAACTGTTTAGAACGCGGAAAACCATAATTATTTTCTTCATCTAGCGTACCACATTGGTTTCACAGGAAATGAAACTTGAAACTTATTCTGCCTCTCCAAATCCGGGTATCGGCCAGAAATAATAGCGTGATCTAAAACGTTAATAACAGGTGCTCACACCTCGCCATTCATAAAAAACGTATATTACCGTAAAGCTTGGGATGTTTGCAACCTTCCGGTTCCAAAAATATGGTTCTAGCTGCTCCAGAGAATGCAGTGATTTCATTTTAATAAACATATGTTTCGGAACTAAAATTAATAACATACATCATATTTCCTTAGACTGAAAAAGGCACAGTCAGGATCAGTTAGAAAATCATACCATGTCTTTTGGGAAGTGTCTGCTTTACATTGGTAGAATTTGTAGGTTGGCAGCCGACGGCCGAAAAAAGTTATGACAGTTTTAGTGAGCTCATGTTCTACCCGTAGTCGGCGGGCGGTTGTGGCATTGACGCGCGCGGCATCCACCAATCGCCGTGTATTGTTTCCTTTCTCCAATCAAATGACACATTTAAGTGAGGAAGGGGGTAAAAAATCACAAAATATGCGTAACATTATTGATGGACGGCCTCTCATTGAAGGAGGCAATAAAGTTGAGAAGCAGGAGGGTAAATTGGGACAACGAAAGCAGGTATTAGGGTCAATTCAGTAGGTATTGGGGTCAGTTCAATACTTATTTGGGCATAGCGAGATCAGGCCCTGAATAAGGCAATTCAGATTTTAACTTTGGCTCACTTTCTTCCCCTTTGTAAAATGTTATTTTAAACCGATTTTCCGTAAACCTTTGGCCTCCGTTCCCTGTTTAAACTGACTGTACATACAGCCGGTTCCGCAGAGATTGGTATGTAATAGTGTCAGTTCGTTTAAGAAATGTCTTAAAAACGATTACTCTTCTCATAAAAGTTTCGTTTCTATCAATGAATTTTGACAAGCTCTTTAAATCTGGGACCCTGCAAACTGGATGAGACGTACATTTGGAAAATTATGGACAAAAAGCTGTTTTCACCGATCCAGATGATTTTCGGTGTATTTTCCCAATTACTTCCAAATTTTGGACATAATGAAGTATTTCGCACGTCAGTTCATGCATCTATTTAAATGCATTAGGTGAGGCAACAATGGTGTCTGTAAGGACCATCACTTGAGATATATTTTGCAAAAACGACAGCAGCCTAATACCTACCAACGAGTATCCAACCGGCTGTGCATACTACTCCTCTTGGATTTTAAAGAAAGTCGCTTGTCGCACATTTTGTTGTGTTTTCCGGCTGTTAAAGCTTAACAGTGGTTATTTTCTGATGATGTTTTAACACGCGAGAGGGGGGGTACCGCCCCTCGGGTTTGGAGATAGCAGAAACGGCGCGTAGCGCCGCCGTACTGGTAACCTTTTCCCTCATCATTTTTACAACTTGTGAAAATTTTAAGGTTAGGTCATCTCAGGTCAGGTCACCATTACAGGTCAAGTGACCCGACCTCAAAAAGTTTAAGATAGCATAAGTCGGAACAGGGTGAACTTATCCGATTGAAACTCATATCACATAATGGCCCCACCGAGTTCTCAACATATGTTCTGGTATTTTTATATCGATGACCTAAGGTCAGGTGCGAGGCATGACCTCTCCGTTGGAAATACATGGGAAAAATGGTTTTACGGAATAACTCAGTAACGGATGGTGATAGAGCATTTATTTTAGCTGCATTAGACTCGCCTGGGTTTTGCGGTTCTAATGATATGCATTTATATAATTTGACCGACCGACCTCAGGTCAGGTCAAATCCTGATTTGACCTAGCAAGGTCAAATTATATATCATTCGATTCGGCTTGCTAAGAGGATTCATATAGTTCAAGTCGTTTTGCTCTATCTTTACTTGTTCAGATTTAATGACCGAAAAACTGAATTTACATGTTATCCCTATGACGGGCATGTTTTGACCTCTCGTGACCTTAAATGTGACCTGACAAAAAATGGTCCAAATGTTTCGATGGAGAAGTGGATGGCAGCCCAACACCGTTTACTGTTTTCGCTACCTACCGTGGTTCTCGAGATCTTAGGGGCGGGTACCCGCCCCGTCAATGCGAAGGTGGCTCAGACCCCGTCAATGCGCGTGTTAATACCCGACGCTCCCCTAAATGTGTTCCCAATGCTAATAAATACGAGGTTAGAATGCTTTTTCACTTCTAATGTTTGCCGGCTAACAACTGGGGAAATCCAATCATTAAATCAAATTATCAATCATATGAATTGTTTCCCTTACTATTACCTTTATTCTGCTTATCGCATTGTCAGATTTGCGACTATGTAATTATTTCATAAAGCTACAGCCACTGTCAGAACCGTTAAATACCCTGGATAGCCTCTGCATAAAGTAGCCAAGGGGTGCCCTGGTGCCTTCCTTATGGAGCTGACCTCAAAATGGATTATCCGCTCTAGATTTTCCTTTACAAGAGCTTTCGAATGGTGTATAGAAACTCGATCTAACTCCTCTAGAAGCTGAGTTATTCCCGGCTTTTGCCAACCTTGTTTTGAGAACCAGCATTGGTTTACATCGGTTTAGAAATGACATCATAACTAGGTGACCTGACCTGACCTTGGATTTAAATTTCGTCCAGATTTATCAAATTGATGTTGGTTGGCACTTGCCACGTGGCATTGCGCTAAACCGAGCAATTTTTCTCCCATCGCGAAAAAAATTAAGAGGGGGCTAGAATCGACCCCTAGCAAAATGAGGGTTAAGAGGAAAAACGAAATTGTATATGCTTGTTTGAGACACCTGATGGAGAGCTTCAAATTGATCCGAAAAATCATTTTTCTATCATTATTATCTATTGATCTCTGAATTTCGTCCCGTTTTTCAGGCCTCCTGCATCACTGTGCATGGGGGGCATTGATAGCCCCGTCTAACTCCGAAAATATGGGGGTTAGCGAAAATATGCAAACTGCATTAGAAAGCTCGTGTGAATTCAGTACGATTTGTTTTGTATGTTTAAGCGCTCAGACCAATGATGTGACCTCCAGAGGTCAAGTTAGGTCACAAAGGCTTTTGGGCTCAAATATGCGATGCTTAAAGGAATGTGACACTTTGGTCGAATCCTGGAATTTAGTGTAATTAGGGGTACTTTTAGCCGAAAATCATGGAATCATTCATGATTTTCATTCATGTTTCATGATTTCTCTGAAAAATGTACAATAAGCTTGATATTTTGATTTTTAAAATGCACCTCTAGGGAAAAATAATCATCTGCCTGTGGATGATGTCATGATCTGGCAACCACTAATATATTTAATAGGCTTCAAGGGCTTCGATTGGCTGATACTCACTGTGACGTCAGCATATGTTGCCACACCAACAGCCTGACTAATGTGGCCTGCTGCTTGAGGTATGTACATGAGGGCTAACAGCAACCGCAGGTGGATGTGACGTCACCGGTAGCATATAACATGGGAAAATTAAATGATTAAATGTAAATTTTGCAAAAAGAGGCATAATAAAAAAAATGCATGTTATGCAAATGGGATAAACTTATTGCTGTTATTCTAAAATTGTAACGGCAGTGCCATAGCACAGTTGACCACGGGCCAGGTAAGGAATTCTCACGCCCATGTGACGTCACGTAGGCGTGAAGGAATCCCTCTAATGACCTTAAGTAATATCGCATGAGGGTACATTTCAGGTAGGTTTTTAGCTTTTCTCTGCGGAAAATTTGAGTTTCAAGACAAATAATATATGGAGTACTGGGTTTTCCGGTATGCTTTACAACTTGCTTATCTCAGTTAAAATCACGTTATAAAGGTGCCACATTCCCTTTAAGCAAACCGGTCATAGCTCTTATGCAATTAGAGCTACTGCAATCTGGTAAAGCACATTTGACAGGAAAATGCCAGACTTCTTTCAGTTTTGTGGAACATGATTACCTCCCGCCGTTGGTTTGACCTCCAGAGGTCACCTCGTGACCTAATATGACCTTAGGTCACGAAAGGCCATAAAGTGACTTTGGCGTACCTATATCAACTGAAAGTCAGTGACGAGACATACACGATGACGTTTAGTTCAGCACTTTAGCTTAAAGGGAATGTGGCACCTTCATAACGTGATTTTAACTGAGATAGCCAAGTTGTAAAGCATGCCGGAAAACCCGGTACTCTATATATCATTTGTCTTGAAACTCAAAATTTTCATAGAGAAAAACTAAAAACTACCTGAAATGTACCCCCCATGTACCCTTAGCAGCAGGCAGGGACGTAGCCAGGATTTCGCTCAGAGGGGGGCGGAGCCCCGAAAAGGTCCCCTGCGACAGCGCCAAAAGGGTCCTGCTTGTTCCAGAATCATGTCCTCAGGGAGGCCTTTTGGGCCCTCAGGGGAGGGGGTAGCTATCCCTGCCGCCACCACCCTTGGCTACGCTCCTGGCAGCAGGAGACAGGACTGTCAGTTGTTGGTGTGACGACATGTGCTGACGTCACGATGAGTATTAGCCAATCGAAGCCCTTGAAGGCTATTGAATATGGTAGTGTTTGCCAGATCATGACATCATCCACAGGAGGGTATTTATTTATTTCCCTAGAGGAGCATTTTGAAATTAAAATATTAAGCTTATTGTACATTTTTCAGAGAAATCATGGACGCCTCCATAATTTTCGGCTAAAGTACACCTGTTTACACTAAGTTCTAGGATCCGACCAAGGTGCCACATTCCCTTTAATTAGGTCAAAAGTTATCTTCAAAATGCTGTATTTGACCTTTGGTGACCTAGTGATGACCTCAGATAGGTCAGATGAAAAATATCGCCCCTGGGATCCGTGAAAGGGTGTCCAAGAACGCTGTTTTGAACATTCTGAATTTGTGCGACTTTTAGATCATAAGACAGCTTTCCCCCATTATTTGCCAATGGGAGAGATCACCTCGTGACCTGACCTCAGGTCAAAAAATCGAGAAATCCTTGATATACATTTTGTGAACCCTGGAGAGGTCATGAAGTCTAGAAAATTTGAACTGATCGGCCAAGAAATATAGCTATTATAGAGCTCAAAAGTTGAAGTGAGGTGACCTTGGTTGACCTTGCCTGGTGACCTGACCTTAAGTGACCCGGGGTAAACAATTTCGGGGATGGTGAGAAAATGATGGGGTGAGATATAGAGCTCTCAACCGTGGTGCTGCGCCCCGTAGTTATTCTGCTATCCTGAAAAAACCTTAGGGAGGCCATCGATGGCCCCGGTGGAGTGAGGATTAACCCGCGCACCACCGGGGGTCCGGCGCCACCTTTGCCCCACCGAAGGCCATCGATGTCCCTCTAACTCCGAAAATATGGGGGTTAGTGCAAATCTGCAAAGTGCATTAGAAAGCTCACGTGAATTCAGTAAGGAATTTTGTCACATTTCTAAGAGCTCAGGTCAATGGTTTAACCTCCGGAGGTCAAGTTAGGTCACGATAGGCTATTTTCACTCAAATATGCAATGCTTTAGAAAACTGAGCATAATTCTTATATCATTACAGGTATTGAGATCTGGTAAACTACATTGGATAGGAAAATGCCAGGCCTTTTTCCGCTATGAGGAACGTAATGACCTTTCGCCAGTGATTTGACCTCCAGAGGTCACCTTGTGACCTCATATGACCTGAGGTCACTAAAGGTCAGAAAGTGACCTTACCGTATATCAAACGAAAGCCAGTGATAGGACATACACGATGGTGTTTGATTTAACGCTCTAGCTTAACTAGGTCAAAAGTTATTGCCAAAATACTGTTGTTGACCCCTGGTGACCTTCGATGACCTCGGAGAGGTCAAAGGGCAAATAAGACCCCTGGGATCCGTGAAAGGTGTCCAAGAACGCTTTTATGAGCAAGCCGAGCATTTTCAATAGTTTTTGTGGATTTTAGACCATAAGACAGCTTTTTCCCATGTTTTTTCAATGGGAGAGGTCACCTCGTGACCTGACCTTAGGTCACGAAATCGAAAAATCCTGGATATACACCTTGTAGACCCTGGCGGGGTCATGAAGTAAAATAAGTTTCAAATTGATCAACTTTGAAATGTAGCTCTTACAGAGCTCAAAAGTTGAAGTGAGGTGACCTTGGTTGACCTCGCCTGGTGACCTGACCTTGGGTTACCCTGGGTAAAAAATTTCAGGGATAGTGGGAAAATGATGAGGTGAGAGATAAAGGCCTCAACCGTGGTCCTGCGTCTCATCGTTCTTCTGCTATCCCGAAAAACCTTAGGGGAACCATTGATGGCCCGGTGGGGCGAGGGTTAATGGGATCAACTCCCATATTTATCTGTCCCAAACAGGCATCTAATTGCAGAAGGGTGATATCTCGGTGACGCCGGTAGTTGCAGTAGGGTGATATCCCAGTAACGCTGATGACCGGAAGACGCTCTCATACTTATTACGTGTGGCAGAATGTGCGCGACATGTAGGTATGTTTTATTGGGAAGATGCGGTTTGCTCCAAAATAAAGTCATGACAACATCGTTAGGCATCTGTTATCGATGAAAGCGATAGAAGCCTCGATCCTCGACCATTGGACCATCTCATCTTCGAGCCGAGACATCCCTCTTCAACTAAATAGTTTACGTGTTTAAGGTTTGCTAATGCACAATCTGTTTTATGTTTAATGAAGAACATGCTATTTTTGTGATTAAGCCCCGCATGCCATGACTGGAGATCTCTTCTCGATCCAGGGGAGGCCCTGGGTGGGTTAAACAATACAAGCCCTATACAAAGCCTATGGGAGACTCAAAATACAGGGGGTCCTGACCCCCAACCCCCCCGCGGGATTCCCACCCTTGCTGCATGCTATATTACAATGTAGGTATATTGCAACATAGCAGTAGCTAGGATACCGTAATACCGTAGCCCATGGAAAAGCCGCAGAGTGATTTCGTACCTTAGTTTTAGCCCGAAACGAGAATAAGCCTAGCGTAGGCCACCTCTGGCTGTGATTGGTGGAGCCAGTTGCCCTTCCCTTATGTAAGAGTGCGTCTCGGCGTGCTTCACAAAATGACCAGTGGCGTCGTCTCCGTGAAGCAGAAGAGTTTCTCTTCGTGGAACGGACCGTGTTACCTGCTCTGCTGTCACTCACCATGTTTCGTGCGGGATGGTGAACAGCGTCCTCTCTGCCTCAGTTCCCACAGGAGCGCTACGTGAGTGCACGCCTCATCACTATCGAGGAACATCTCTATCCGGCCGGCTCCTGGATGCAGTTCAAGTACTGGATTCGGTCGCAGTACCAGGGCAGCAATACGCTCAACGTCCGACTAGTGGTGGGGGGAGCTGAGCAGTCGACCACGTTCCTGGACTTGAGTCCTCAGGGAACACCGGACAACACAAAGTGGATGCAAGTCAACGTGTCCATACCGGAGGTGGACCAAAAAGTGCAGGTGGGTCTATGGGGCTGGCGTTTCAGTTTATTTTTTACAGCCCACCTACGTTTTAAGTCTGAAATATAAGCCAAAAGTGACTGACATTGTTTTCTGTAAAGACACCTCGGTGCTTAGGTAAGTTACCCTTTCCCAATCGACTCAGGATATCAATAAAAACTAGGAAACCATCAAGACGAGAAAAGAAAATACAAAAAGATAACACTGGAGTTAGGCTCATCGAATTGAATTTACCAATCTGCATGCATAACGCCTCTAGCAAAAGTTACTGTAAGATCCTTGTCAAAAATGTTGACAACAGGCACTACCTGCTTCTGAAAAAAATGCATTAGTTTTGTCTCTATTCGTTTTGCACTTGTACTTCAGCTGCTTAAAACATCAAATTTTCAAAAGTTTTGCGAGACTGGAAGCATTGAGTGTAGGTACATACATACATGCATACCTATAGTTTTTATGTTGGATTAGGTCCTAAAGGTGCATTTAGAACAAATTCCCTTGAGGTTACAAAATGGTCATAGCCTGTAGTATGTGGTAAATACTTACCAAACTATTTTACACTTTTAAGGCAAATCAAGAAAGAAGAGATTCGTTGTAAATGCTGGTTCTGTTCCAAGTGCTAACAACGAGGATTATGTTGTGTGCTGAAAGCATGGGACACGAGCATGATCTGACTTAGCCTGAAATTGGTTATGGGCATAAGTAAGTCGAATTAATATCGCCCACTTCTGACTAGTTACGCATCCCCCCTGTCCTCAGATTCAGATATTCGCTGGTCGGGGAGTCAGCCACTTGGACGAGGTCGCCATCGATGACATCATCGTCAGCGGACCACCCGAGCTGAACCATCCCTGCCACCCTGGCACAACAGTGCCGCCACCTGCCACGACTACCACGCCCTCTACCGTACCACCGACGCCTACCGCACCCTCTACAACTCCGGCAGAGCCGACGACGGTGACGGCGCCACCGTCCAGTCCTACAACAGCACATTCTACCGCTACCACAGCGCCTGACGTGGACACAACCACTTCTGCACCGTCTACCCCCGACCCGCACCGTCGCTGTCTGTGCTCGCTCGGGATCCACGAGGGCGTCATCAGCGTCCACACGTTGGTCACCTTCCCACCGCTTCTCTCCTTCGGCTGCGACTCCGGCTCAGAGAAGCTCTGTCACGAACAGTGCAGGACCCACTCGGACGTGCTGCAGGCCCAAGGCTCGTGGTCGGTACTGATGGGAGAACACAGTGTAGGTGACCTAGCGTGCCAGAGCCTGGGCAGAGACGAAACCAGGGGAATTACCACTGGTGTGTATAGCGAGGTATGCGAGCGAAACCGGCGCAAGATTGACGAGTTCAAGCCTCACCTCTGCTGCGATGATGGGCGCTACAAAAGGTGCGAATTCTGACTGTACTCCAAATGCCTGGATTTAGGCTGGTGTTAGGACAATGGATGTAATCGATAGATGATACCTCAAGTATACATTAACTCCCAAGAAATGTGTGTATCGAAAGTGACATGTTTAGAATTTACCTTGCAACTATTTCCAGTTCTAATCTACAGCCAGATTCCTGCATGTCATATGCCATATGGTGATTTGCATGTCATATAAGTATTGTTTTGCCCGAACTGACCACTGAGAGACTCACTTGGGTAGGCTTCATTGGCTGAAGTTCTGGCCGGTCCCAATTCGGGGTGAACACCATAGTTCATAACATGTTTTCTTTAGACGTTATATGTATATGGCAGCAGTGGTTGGAGGCGAGACCACTCGCGATGAAAGTAGCCGTCCACAACCATTGAGAAGGTATCGTTAATGTCACATATGTCCGGTTGCATGGAAAACAAATGCTTTCAGTGAAAATACAGATCTCAGTCAAGTGGTGGTGCTTTCCAAAGGTATTATCTACTTTAGTCTCAGGCGTGTTTTGACAAAAATTTAGGCGTGCTTAGGTCTAGGCTTTTTCAATTTCACATTTCAAGAGATGGTGAGGGATAGTCCCTGTTCTTTGTGGGACATTAAACTTTGGCTTCTAAATCAACCCGTCATTGTGGGAGTTGCTCGTTCGGGTGATGGGGTCGGGGTTTCCATGACAAGTCCCTTGATGACTCTAGTGAGACTCCGACTCCAACAGTCGAACTGAGAACAACTTGGACAAAATTTATAAAAAAACAAACGGCAGATCAATAGCATGGCTGATTACAGTGACAGAAATGCGATTCGTCATGACAGTTCAGTAGTTTGAGTCCCAAAAACACCTGAAAGTTCTTCAGTCACATTGTACAGTTATCCAACACAAACATTGGCTCCGATCACATATCTATCTGAATCTTAAAAACAAAGGTTTTCTTTCTAGTAAATATGGAATACATGGATACAACCTAGGATTAACTATCACACGAATTCAATACGTGTTCACTTTCAGCGTGGTACATTATCATCGCCAAAATTTTGGAACAAACAAAACTGAAAAAAATTAGGCACATTAGACGGGTGGAGCGCCGAGTCTCCTTTTTGCCCAGCAAATGGCGTTTGGGCATTCGTCTCAGCCACAGCGCTTGAAACAAATTACAAATGTAATCGATATTGGCACCATAGAATAATCAACTTAAAGGGAATGTGGCACCTTGTCGAATCCTGGAATTTAGTGTAATTAGGCGTACTTTTAGTCAAAAATAATGAAAGCACTCATGATTTCTCGAAAAATGTACAATAAGCTCAATATTTGGTTTTTAAAAATACTCCTCTAGAAAAAGAAAAAAATATCAGACTGTGGATGATGTCACGATCTGGCAACCACTACCATACTGAAACGCTTCAAGGGCTTCGATTGGCTGATGCTCATCGTGACGTCAGCATATGTCGTCACACCAGTAGCTCACAACAATGGCCGCCGGCGACGGGGTGAGGGGGCGGTGTCAGGTAGGTTTTAGCTTTTTCTACGGAAATATCGAGTTCCAAGACAAAGGAAATATGGAGTACCGGGTTTTCCGACCTGCTTTACAACTGGCTATCTCAGTTAAAATCACGTTGTGAATGTGCCACATTCCCTTTAACTTTCTTTCAATATCCCGAGAGAGAGAGAGAGAGAGTCTATGGAGGCAAACGTGTTGGATCCGTTAGGAGCCTCACGCATCCACAGAACCGGCCTCGGATTTCTGACTATCCCAGTATTAGCACACCCAGTTTGCGTGCCCCGCCGCCGCGTGCGTTTGTTATGCGATACGCACGATAGGCAAACGCCGCGGCAGTTATTGCCAGTGCCAGGAGCGTCACCATGGTGGGTGTGGGAAGGGGGGATGAAACACATCCCCCCTTTTCTCGGAAAATGTTCCAAAGTTGAATTGGTTACATCATTTTGAATCTAGGTAGGAACAGAATGTATGCTACAGTAAGTTCAAATCCGCGTATGTTTTGGATGTAGATAGAGAAGCTATATTTTGCTTGACCAGAGCTGAAGCATTCACCAATAGCCTACATATATATATATATATATATATATATATATATATATATATATATATATATATATAAATAAAACAACCCGAATAGATCGTGTGAATAAATTGCATTCGGGTCTGATTCGAATTATCTAAAGTATGTAAAAAAGCAAAAAGTGTAACCTTGCTTTACAGTGTAAATCCCTGTAACGACGCGATGTGTAAGTCATCAGAAGCCAGCACTATAATCATCAACACAACAGTACAAATTGCCCTGGAATATTGTCCCAGCGACTGTAATCACACGAATTGAACCATGTTAGAGATGAGCTTTGTTTTCTACTCGCCAATAAACAACGAAAACTGTTATTTCTCATCCGGCATGACTGGGCTGATTGGTGTAGTCGATAACTACCACAGGTGGTAGTAGAAGTACTAACGCACCACCACTATCTGACCTATAGGTCAGATAGTGGTGGTATACCACAGGTGTGAGCCGAGCCTGAGTGTGGCGGACCAGCAGAATCCGCACGGTTGGCATCCCAGTGTGCACCCCTTTCAACACGAGTGCTGAGCTGTCGAGCCCTGTCGCTAGGTGTGTGTACATTATTGGACAGTCACCAGAAGCGTCCAAGGCATATCTGCCAGAGGAATAACGCCGGGGGTACCGTCTGATCATGGCTGTCGAAAGCGATAGTACGTGCGGGCGTGTCCCCCAACTGACAGAAGGCGTGGACGTCTAGCAAAGCTTTCACAAAACTTTTGGACTCGACCCAGGTTTTTACATTTTCTCCCTATTGCCACGTGTACCGTCAGCAGTGTTGTCAGAGACAGCCAATATGCTCAAAATGGCCATCGCCAGTCCAGCACCCATTCCTCCAGGAAAATCCCGTGGCGACGTCCCCACGTCTGATCAATTCTGATCAACACGGATATCAAAAACTCGCAGCGATATATCTGCGGCCAAATAGCGCCTCAGTCTCTTGTCAAAAATTGTTTTTTTTTGCAGAAGATGAAATAAAACAGTTGAATAACTAATAAAAGTATCACCCTACACGTTAGCGAAACTGATAAATATTCAGCCAAGCATTCACTGATAGAATGAATGCAAATTTATGAACCAAAATGAGCCATCAGGTTTGAAAAAAACAATACTACTCCTTGCACAACGTCAGTTCAACTGAGCTGTACAGAATGCTCTTAGATAAATGATTCTCGCGGTGTCAATTGGTTGAAGCCAAACGCCTTTGTTGTTGCTCGAAATATTTACTGAGATAGCCAAATTGTTTGAAGTTGGTTCTGAAACCAGAGGCCGGCAAGGTCAACGTCAGCAAACACAGCTCCAAAAAATCAGATAAGCAATCATTAGATAAGCAAAAGTCATAAAAGCAAGCGAGTGCTTTTATGAACCAATTTACGTCTACCGCAGACTGAAAAATTAACCATTGGAGTTATTGTGCCCGAACAATTTACAATCTGAGGAACAATAGCACGAAAAACCACTAGATTGATACAACCATTGAAGAAACTTTGTTTGTCAAAGGAGCTACCCTTGAGGCTAACTAAAGTAATTCTTCATTGCTAAAATACAAAGCTATACATTTGGTTTTATCCTATCCATCGATCTGGATTATGAGCGAAAAGAGATGTTTTTAGAGTGGGCTGTATAATAGTTACGGCTGCCATTTGAGGCTTTTATTTGTTGGGATTGAACCTCAAAAGAACAAAATATACCCAACTTGACTGGAAGCATTTTCCTTCATCAATACAATACCTCACTCATTACGGTGATGGAGTCACTTATGCCAATTGAAATCAGAAAAGTCCTATCTGACCAACATCGTTGGGTAAAACCTCTGGAGCCAAAGGATCACGTGTTTTCTTCCTGGCCTATTCATTTCCTTTCAAATGTATTGCATTATTCATAGAGGAGCGAGTAAGTCCGTCTGTGTGGCTTGGTACCCGAATCCGGTATCTAAGCTACATACGCTGTGGATCAAGCCATTTCCTCCCCGGTAAGGCTACACAGAACATCTTCTCCTGGGGAAACTTATATTTATCTCGGCGTTTAAATAGACCTGCGTTTGGAAAAATAAATGAATTTCCTGACCTCTACAAAAGTTAGACCTGTGTTTGGAAAAATAAATGAATTTCCTGACCTCTACAAAAAGGTTTGGGTGTTGCAAAAATTTGAACCTACTTTTTAACATGTCACCAAAATTTCGTGGATTTAGGCAGAATACTACGAAATCGCAAGCCAGTAAGGAGGCCTCCTACCAAGTAGTGATGGGCGAAATAATCCGCAGCTATCAGTCAGTATACGGGGCTATTTTTCCATCGTGCAACGTGAGGAGCAAGGGCGTAGCCAGGATTTCGCTCAGGGGGGGCGGCGCCCCGAGAAGGGTCCCTGCGACAGCACTAAATGGGCCCTGATGGGTAAAAAAGGTAAAAGCCTTACCTGGTCCAGATTAGAGTGCTGAAAGGGCTTAAGAGGGCCCTGTCTGGTATAACATTTCAAATTTGGCCACAGAGGCATAGTGCGGGTGAACCGCGCTTCGCGTGGCCCGTGTCATCAGGGGGCCATTCGGGCCCTCAGGGGAGGCCGGCTATCCCTGCCGCCCCCCCTTGGCAACGCCCCTGGTGAGCAGTGATGCTCCTTCACCAGTGGGGGTAGCTGCAGTGTTATCCGTCGCTAGATTTATACAGAAGAATCAGAAAAATAATAATTTTGGCAGCAAAAATTAATGTTTTACAGCTGTTACTTGACCTAAGGGATCCCTTGTATGATCTTGAAAACCTGATCTACGATCCATATTTTGTATAATTGAAGCAATGGCTAAAACGACAGGAGCAGGTGGCACCTAATCTTCTCAAATCAGCATCTCGCCACTTCAGCAACCGTAGATTCCGAGCGGCAGCTTTAATCATTTAAACGGGAAGACAAAAACTTCAGCTTGTGTCGTCTTTCAGCCTGTGTATTACGTTTCGTTGTACCCGAAATTTATCAATATGCTTGATTCATGTGTGATATGACCATGCCCTGCTTATACACAAAGGCAGGACATAAGCGAAGACACAGAAGTCTCTCAGACACATATAAACAATTACCCTGTTATTGTAGATTTGGTACGATGGCTGGAACTAAAAACTCTGGAAACTTTTAGACGGCGCTTCACAACTTTTCCATTAAATTCCCGAGTCAGAGCTAGAAATATAGTGCCTAATATCAGGTGATTCAGGGAGTAAAGTACAAAAGTTCATAACTTGGCAGATATTGATGATGGCTCGATGGAACAAAAGAAGTAAGAGTCCTCACTATTGCTTCCTACATTTGATATTTTATAGGATCTGTATACTCAAATCGGCAAGCCGGAGTTAGTGTTAGTAAGAGTGGGCACCGTGAAACAAGAACACGTTTACCTCCCAATAAAGCAGAACATATAAGTTTATTTGTATGCATTTTTCAATGATATGCAGGATTTTTTTATTCATAATATTTTCAGCATGTAACTCCTGTAAGATAAGCTCATAAAGATGAACCATTACTAATCCGGTATAACGGAGTAGTAATAGCACTTCCGCTACGTTCCAGCCCCTGCTCGGTGCTAATCTGCGCATCGCCAGGCGACGCGGCAAGCTTCGTAATAGTAAATCTCCATGGATAAGGTGATAAAAATCAGGGTTTTTTCTTATCGTTCTCAAAATGTTACCAACTTAAACATGGTGTCTGGGGAGTGATTTCCAACTTCCCGGAGAAACCCCTATGCAAGAGCAAATGTGAAGTCTTGGCCCACTTTAGGAAGTACGAATCCCCAACCATTATCATCTACTGTTTGATAAGCCGGATGAAAGCACGTGTACACCTAAGCCCCAGTGGGAAATAAAAGCATTGCTTATTTCAAGGCTAGTGTGCTAACGGAGCAAATAATTGAAAAGGTGTTTGGTAGTGTACATTTGAAACCGGACTGAAACCGGTCCATGAAACTATTGTCAGAGTAAATTGATCCAGTTTATACGACCATAACTCAACAAAGGCTTGGGTTTCCTGTCGTATTTTCTTTCTAGGGCAAACTGTATGAAGTCACCGAAGTTTGCTCAGCTGGCAAATAATTTTTTCCAAGGAAAAGGTTTTGCTTCAAAGTTAAGCCCATGTACCATTACCTCGAGTAGGTATCATCCTTAATCGGAATAGGGGGAGGGGTAGTGGGCCAGCGCCCACTTTTCGTCTAAGAGATTATGCGATTTGAGCCAAATCGGGAACAATTCGGAAAATATTTCAGCCAGACAGTGCGGCAGGCAACGATGGTCCTATCAACGATGGGTGTGGGTTACAGAGGGGAAAGTTTCTAATCAGCAGCGGGTTGAAGGTTCACTGGCCACCTCATTTTCTTACCGGTGACGACGCTTATGCCAAGTATGATCAATTTTATAGCAAAAATAGGAACATTATCCTTCTTCAATGGAAGTTTTTACCTTTCGGTAACCTCACTTTCTTGCCGGTGACGATGCTCATGTCAAGTATGATCGATTTGCTAGCGAAAATATGAACACTATCATTCTTTAATGAAAGCTTTATCCTTTCGGTAACAACCGATAGAATTTCGACCAGAACGTTTTGTTTTTCCACAATGTCCAGGTTACAAACATGGCATGACCAAATGAGAACTTGTACGACAGGTTAGACCAGCGCGTCCAACAGACCATGTTCGGAACGGTGGTATGTCCTTGTTCGTGTAAGCTGCAAGAATGAGTTCATTCGGTCTTTGTTTTCTTCCTCCAGACGAGTTCTAGGTTCCAGTCAACATTGAGGAGATTAACACTGCCTTATTAGAGGGAATTTCGAAAATGAGATCCGAATATCATTGCAATAACTGTTAAAATACATTTTGTGCACAGCTTATGTGGATCCTAAATAATTCAAGCTATCATGTTTGTCGGGGTCGAGTCAAGGAAAGTTGTTCCAAACTTTAAACGCTGTAACTTCTAAAACAGTCTATGTATGTTCATACCTTCCCTACTTAGGGGCCAATCCAGGGAAAGTGGTAATCTGGCCATGCCCCCGCAAGAAGAATAGAGGGGCTCAAACACAATTTTACCCCTCCCCCAAATCAAAATCGTATTCGTTTGCATTTTTCCATTCGCAAAGTACCGCTTTAAAAATGAAAATGAATTCACTGCACTATCTTAATCCTGCCGGGTTGGAGTCAGTCACTGTACCCACCGTTTAATGTGCTTTTTTCTTTCCTTTTTTGCTCGCTGGTATGAGTCCCCCAAAAACGACTGGAGTAAGCTCCCCTGTACTTACTGAAATTCTTCTCAAATTATTTTCAGACAATTCTGCTAGCATCGCTTCACCGCCAGGCCTGAAATCCCAAATGGAATCACTGCCAGCGTGAACAAACTAATCTCGCGCACTTCAAACTCTTCCCCGACTCATCTGACACGTCCGAGGTATAACCTTGCTGCAACCGTTCCAATTATGCTATCTTTCTCCTACTTATCTTGTTAAGTCCCTCCGACTGCAGGCTAATAAGACGGTGTACTGCAGCCGCTGCTCTCCCGGCTAACGGGAGGGGCGGCGCAGAGTCTCTTAGAGCTCCATCAATGGGCGGAGAGGGCTGCATTGGGGCGGTGCTGTCGCAGGGTCATTCAGAGCGGCGGACACGTACAACCTCCCCTCCCCCTCCCCCTCCCCCGACCCCTCCCTGTTCATCGCTACGCAGCCGGTGCACGTGTGCGGTGGGTCATAGCCCAGGAAGCTGCAGGGCTCGCCACGGATATATCTGGCATCAATCTGACCTGGTCTAAGGCTTTGGGATATCGGCCCAAATCCTATGACCCAACCCATATGTCTGTATGTAAGGTAGGCCTTTGCCCTATCCAACCCTTAAAATGTCAGTGTGAGCTACAGCTTGCTTGATTCAAAATCATAAATGTAATTTCTGTTGAAAGCTTATATCGAAACTTGCTTCGCACAAATAAGTGATAAAAGAATAATAAGATGTTTTATTCGGCTTTTCTTTTGTACGAAAGCCACGAATGACGTCAACGGGGATAAAAATGCCCGTTTTCGCGTTATTGAAATCATGTTAGTTCCCTGGACAGGGACCGGGCATTTCAAGAGCCCATTGGTTTCCCAGCGACTTAAACCCAACCCTATCTCGGCCTTAACCCACATGGGCTGCAGTAATTAATAATGGGGTTGGCAACGGTATACCTGATCTGGAGATACGGAAGCAGGAGCGTAGCCAAGGAGGGGCGGCAGGGAAAGCTGCCCCCCCTGAGGGCCCGAAGGGCCCTCCTGAAGACACGATTCTGTAACAAGCAGGGCACTTTTTACCCAGCTGGGTCCTTTTGGCGCTGTCGCAGGGGCCCTTCTCGGGGCGCCGCCCCCTCCCCTGAGCGAAATCCTGGCTACGCCCCAGTACGGAAGTTCCCTCTAGACGCGTCGTCAGTCTCCTGTGGCCATCTAAAGCCTTCTGTAACACATCCGTGTTTATTCACACTATGAATTTTGACTGCATGCCGTCTTAGCTCATTTGAAGTAACAGCTCAAGCACCATGCATCTGGCACTCATAGATCAGTTGGCAGCAGCCATTCATCCATTGACTCAACTGGTAAGTTGCACGCTGGATCCTTTGATCTCGAAATAGCTTGCTATTTCAATAGCTGCACGAAACATTCCTAAATATAAATGAATTAAAAAGGAACATGTTTTGATGGTCCCTCCCCTTTAGAATACCCCTTTCACCGAGTTTTTAGTTGGTATACGGTTTCCATCCCCCATACTAAGGCCCTAAATGATACCCCCGAATCATGACATCGGGGTCTGAATCTGAATTGGGGTAATGATACCCTGAATTGGGTAATTATACCCTGAAGCAGCCTCTATAATCAGCTGTTGGTTGCTTGAACAAAGCTTTTACCTAAGATACGCTCTTCATCGCCGTAATGAGAGACAAAGGAATTGTAACTGAAACTGTTATTTGGGTAGACCCATCCGGCGATAAGTACTCTCGCTTGGTGTTGAGACATGCACACATACATACGCTAATGCGTTTCCTCCGCTGCCCAAGTTTTCGTGGCCCCGCAGTCAATGACCTGATAGAATATGGAGTAGCCCTACTGCCCAACCGGCCCATCCCGTCACAGGTTGTGCCTCCCCGGTCAGAGGTTCGGGCAAGGCCCTCAAAAACAAGTCACAAATAGCAGCCAATATTTTAATGGCAAGTAAGTTCCGCAGCACAACAGGCATTGGCCTATTGGGGGGTCCGCCATCCGCGCGGCGGTAGTCTCTGTAGGGCGAGTCGTGACGAAGGAAATCCTTCACGGCTGTAATGCAATCGGGCCCGATATGGCAAACAACGAAGACAAAAAGGCTTCTGGTCTGGTCACGATGTCACCACCAGGGGCGTCACCACGGAGTTTTTTCTGGGGGGAGGACTTCGGATTGACGATGGCGCGGTGATTGGAGACGATGTTTGATCATCTTTGCTGCCTTTGAAATTTTCACTAATGCGTTGCATTGACTCCAGAACTAGGAATTACCCAAGTTGACGCAAGTAATTTGGAGAAAATGTAGCAAAATCTAAGCCGAATCTAAAAGATTTTCGGGGAGGTCCCTTCCTAGTTTGCAAATTGGGGGCACATGCCCCCTCCGATTGCTTTTGACGCCCATTGGTCACCACCCACGCCCACTGCAGTTTTTGCCAGGTTTGGAATGGCTTGCAATTGAGCCGGCGGCTGCAGGCGGCGTCACGTGCTGGGAATGCTAGAATAGCTGCCTTCCCAAGTCCCAGCACAGGCCATTGAATGTTATAGTATAAGCCATTCTGCTTAGAAATAATTCAAGCACTAAGGGTGAAATGTCTAAATTGTAGGAAGTCAGGGTGTCCGTTTTTTTCTTCGAATAATTATGAATACCCAACACGCTAACAATGTATTGGGGCTTGAACATTGCTTTCTCAAGAAATACTTTCCCCGCACAAGGCTGTTGCTAGAATAGCACAACTTTTACACATTTAAAAGCCCTACGAATAAAAATTCATACCAGGGAAAGAGGTGCATCTGCTTCATCCCCTGCATTATCCAGCACCGAGATACAGCTTCAATCTAAACTCCTGGTCTCTCATAGGTCGATCCAAGTATAGCGTTTTCAATTATAGTGCTTTAGAACCTGTGCGTCCCATCACGAAGGTCACCACTCATACAGAATAATCCGGTTATTCGCCGAGTGGGAAAATCTAGCGGGCTTTTCAGACAGGTCAAAAGCAGGGGAGCCAGATCTCAGGGCAGTCAGCTGGCTCCTTCACTGACGTCAGATGTTTGAACGAACGGTGACACTCAGAACCGCACGGCGATAGGCAGACAACCATTCTCTGTAACTCTGACATCAGAAACCAGAACCTCACCCTACCTCCACCTCATGTGGTCGCTGTCCCCCGTGATGATGTCACCGGAAGCAACGACTACATTCGTCCTATAGAAACAGCACTGCACTGATGCTCACCGCAGGACCCTCTGTAGCTCATGGATGTTACAGCGCCCACGCACTGCAGTTAAGCGGCGTGACTTTCACGGTCACTACACTGAGCTGTAAGCATGCGGAACGCGCGGATGTCCTGCTCCGCAGCACAGGAAACTGGCCGTGTGTGGGCGGGCGCCATCGGTGTTTTGGTATAACGAGCTCTATTGTGGCAGACGACACACCAGAAACGACAGGTTTTGTTAGTCGCATCGGTCCTTGAATCTAGCAGCTGGACTGGAAAGCTCCTTTTGGTGGGTTCAAGGATGCGGTGAACGATGATTGGGAAAGTTTCCATCGATGCATTTCTTGAAGACGCCTGGCTAAAGGCGTGATAACACAGAGGATCGAGATGAAATGGTTCTGAATGGAATTACCCGAATCGGTAGGAATGAAATGACAGAAGAATAGGAGCACTGGCGGACTCAGGGGGGATGGCAAAGGGCCCGTGGCCTCCACCAAAGTCTGAAATATCATATTTTGTATCCTCCCAAAAGGACCCAATTTTCTGTTTTTTATTTAAAACTCCATGTTTTCGCGTTTTTTCCTCGATTTAGCCCCCTCCCCCAAAAAAACGTGTGTTTGGTCTCCTCTAAAGCTGCTCCTGGATCTGCCAATGAATAAGATAATTTCAAATCGAAAGGTGAACAGAGATGAATTATAGCACCTGACAGCACCTTTCTTCTCAATAGCAACCAACCGTAAGCTGGGGTGGTTTGCATGCTCGCCTTCCACTCAGATGATCCGGGTTTAAAGCCCGGTGGATTCCCCTAAACAACGAAAAATTTTACTCTCGAGACACCCTGCCAGCAAAGAGAGATTTGGCGATGACATATGACCATGGCATGGTGTGGAATAAGCCCCAAAAATAATTACAAGATCACAATGAAATCCGATGAGACACGTATGGCTGTGCGGCTGTACCCTGAACCAACGAGCGAACAATTATGCCGATGTGATGAATCTATTGAACGCTTTCGGTTCAAATTCAGAAACGTCCGCTCCCAGATCTTTCATCTGGAATGGAAATATATTCTCATGATCACACCTGTGTGTGGATCAGGTCAACAATATTAAATTTATTAGCTGTAAACTGTTTAAATTTGTATTTGTATTTGTATTTATTCACTTAGATCAGCAACAGGTATCTGGCCCAATTACAGCTGAAGTCATGGACATAAAAGAGAACTCTAGATGAGTATTTACAATGACATATCTCCTATTGGTGGTAAAGGGACCCAATGACTAAAGATATAAGGTAAAACACATTCAAAACGGTAAAAGTATGACTTAAAGCAGCTTAAGCAGTTGATTCGACGAATGAAATTCTAAAGCACACGGATGATTTTAAAAGGATGATCTTTAATGTATCTTATTACACTAGACTTAAAACTAGCATGTGGTGAATTAAAAGGATCCACCTCGGGGCAGCGACCGACGTGTGCGTTAAAAGCAAGCACCGCCCGGCGAAACAAGCCTCTTTTCACCGTCTCAACTCGAGGCACCGGCACGTGCAGGAAATGGTGAGGCGCCCCCTGGTTCTTCGCTGGGGCACATGCAGTGGGAAACTCCCAAGCAGGGGAGCGGAGTCCACTCTACCGGAGATAATTTTATGAACAAAGCAAATGTCGTACTGTAGTCTCCTCTGGGACAAGCTGCTAATTTTGAAAAGCTGTAAGAGATCATGATATGTTAGTGATTGAGAGGGCTGAGATGTATGGTTTTGAAATGCAAGCCAAATGAGAAACTTATGCTGAACCCTTTCTAATCTATCCAAATGACACTTCGCAGCTCCGCCCCAGAGGACACACCCATATTCCAGAATTGAACGAATATTTCCAAAGTATGCTGCCAAAATAGGTCCCACTTTGAACCTGCCCCCCACCTGGCCGGTCTGAAGAGAACGCATAAGGAGACCCAACATTTTGTTAGCTTTGCTGACGGTAAAATCTACATGGTCCGCAAAATTCAATTTCGAGTCTAGCCAAATACCGAGATCGCGAACTTTTTCCAAATATGTTCCAAAGAGGTGCCCCGAATTTGATATGTGGCCGGTATAAAGTTCTTTTTTAATGTGATTCGAAACGAGTGGCATTTTGAAGGGTTTAAATTCAGTTTCCAAGCCTCCGACCACGTAATCAGCCTATCAAGATCCTCCTGAAGAAGTCTAGAATCTGCCGGAGAGCAAATTTTGTGGTATAGCTTCACGTCGTCAGCAAAGAGCAAAGAGTTTGTTTGAATTTCTTCCGGAAGATCGTTTATGAAGAGGGCGAAAAGCAAAGGAGAGAGCTGACTACCTTCCGGCGTTCCAGAGCGCACTTCCGTCCAACTAGAACACTTCCCATTTAGAATGACGCGTTGTTTTCGACAGCAAAGAAATGAAGTGAGCCAAGACAGAGCCTTTCCGGAAACGTTGTAAGACTTTTTAAGCTTTAAGAGCAGGAGTTTATGATTTACGCTCTGGAACGCCGCAGAATAGTCAGTATAAATAACGTCAGTTTGATGGCCGGAAGAGATAGTGTCCCAAGCTGTTTTCAGAAGGGTTGCCAAATTAGTATCGCACGATCGGCGTGGGACAAGCCGTGTTGGTTTTCGGAAAGTACTGGCAACACATGCGTCAGAAGGGTCTGATATATGCACCTCTCCAAAACCTTACCAAATAGCGGGAGAAGCGAGACGCTGCGATAATTTTGTGGTAACTTTTTTGACCCCTTTTTAAATATTGGAACAATATTGGCCTCCGCCCACCTGCTCGGGAATACCCCCTCATCTGTCGACTTTTTAAACAGAATGCAAAGTGGAATGGCCAACTCCTCACGACATTCCTTAATTATCCTAGCACTTATATTATCTGGCCCACATGCCTTATGCACTTGCAACTCGTCCAAGATAGTCCGTACTGTTCCCTCTGATATGGTTAATGTGTCTAGCGATGGCAGCTCATGTTCGGTGACAGCCGGAAATTCCTCAACATCCGGTGAAGTGAATTTGCTTGCAAATGTCGCGTTTAGCAGGTTGGCTTTCTCTGTGTCCCCACTTATTTCTTTTGACCGTCCATCAGATTTGGAATTTTTGCCTTGTTACCCTTAATGCACTGAAGGTAAGACCAAAACCGTTTTGGGTTTGTCTTAAAATTTCCGATCATACCTTGAAGGTATTTAAAATATTTGTGAGAGGAAATGTTTTTGAAAAGGGCCCGTTTATCCGAAAATTGTCGGGTTGATTCATCGTTTTTGTCTGTTTTCATCCTCTTAAAAGCTGCTTCTTTCTCTCTTAAAGCCCGCCTAGCCTCAGCGTCAAACCAGGGGGGACATCGTCGGTGCAAGGTGACAGTTGGAACATGGTCCTGTATGGCAGCCTGTAAAACATCGTAAAATACATCTATCGCTGCATCGGTGTTCAGATCTAGCATAGCCTCCCACGGAAAAAGCTGCAAGCTACGGCGCATGCCGTCAAAGTCCGCCCTCTTGTAATTTAATGCCGTGGACCTATTAACAACAGGTGCCTGAGGTGCCGTTACTCTAACCTCACTGATAACTTCTAAATGATCAGAGAAGAACACACCAGGCCGTACGCTTGAATTCACGGGAGCGGACTTCGAAAACACCAAGTCTAAAAAGTTGTCTTTTCGCGTGGGTTCAGCTACTGTTTGGGATACACCAGCAATGTCGCACTTCTCTAACATAAAAACTGCCCGCTCTGTTATTCTCACATACTCAGGAGTGCATTCATAAGTCCCCTAAATTCGCCTCTCTATACCACTTCACATCCGGTGTGTTAAATTCTCCTAGGAACACTAGAGGCCTGCCCGGATACCTGGCTGCAATGTCACACATCATTTCCATACACTTTTTAAAGGCATTCATATCACTTGGGGGCAGTAAATAGTGCACATGAGCATCTTGGGCACCGTGCCTATCTCGATGACTAGAGACTCGGTGCCGTCTGCTTCAAGGTCAAGTCGCCTTACAGTCGGAAATTTGTCTCTTACGGCACACGCCACTCCCCCAGCATGAGTTGGTCGGTCTCTTCTGTACCATCAGTGACGGATCTAGGATTTCGTTAAGGGGGGCCCAGGCTCGGAGGGCGCCGAACCTGGGGGGCGCCGAACCTGAGGGGCGCCAATTTCAGTCGCGAATCTAGCCGGTCGGTTTGGAAGGGACAAACCACTGTCGAAAAGCAAAAAAAAACGTCACGCAGTCAAAAGCTACGCCACCAATATCACTTGCCGGAAGAATTTTGGGGTATTTCAGACGAAAACCCAAAAAAGGGCTCGAGATACTTCTTCCTATCCAAGGCTGGCTATACTATAACTGCTATATGGCCTTACCAGGCTGGTGCGCCCCCTAAGCCCCTATACTATAACTGAGAATTATTGATATTTACTCCATGATTCTGATGAAGGGTTGTGCCCGAATATATAATCTTCAGTGTTTTTTACATTTCCGGATTCGAGGGGACAGGCCAGGGAACATCTTATCAAATTATGTTCTGTTTGAAGTTGAGAGTTGAAACACCAAAATCTTGCTTATAAACTAAAAAGGAGTAGGGGAAAAAGGAGGTCGATCGCTTTGGGGGCGAAAACATAGTTTTGTCCCGAGCTTTTCCGTTTGGGGAATGCCATTTTTGCCCCCTGGATCCGCCACTGGCCAATTTACCACCCAAAAGGCGGCCAGTGTCAATGAAAAACGCGTTTAAAAAAGGATTTGTAAATGCTTATTTTCATGAAGGCTTCCTCTTAGTGAAGACATCTTCGCGTTTACCATCAAGCATATTTCGGGCCAGCTAACGACTGGTACCTTGGTAGAAAATGCTGAAAGCACCCGCTGACGCTCACTGAAGCACGATGAGCAAATAATACATTTATCTTCGGTCATGGCAAAAACTGGGGCGTAGTATCCACCACCTCCACTTATCACAGTTGTCCTGGCTAACGGCTCCATACTGAAATACCCGATTGACGCTAACCTGAGCCTCATAGGCCGCAGAACCTCTGCGGGCCTGGGCCCCCTGAGTTTTTGGTGACTTCCCTGAGTTTATATCGAGTCCCCTCAGCTGATCTAGGACCGCTTTAGTTAACTAGGCTCTCACACTGAACTTGAAACCTATATGTCGCCGCTGAAGCCTATTAAGCTTTTCGGGGCCCTTTTATTGATATAGGGCCCCATCAACAGGTCCCGGGCCCTCTGAGCTAAAAACTGGAGCTCTGAGCTCTGAGCCCCAAGCTGGATTAGTGTCCCTTAAGCTGGTCATTGTCCCCTGGGCTGGTATCGTTTTCGTTTAACTGATATAGATCCCTTCAGCTTGTTTGGGGCCCGCTGTGCGTATCTGGACACTAGTTCGGCGAGCCACCCAGCTAGTCTAGCCCTATTAAATTTATGGGCCTTCTGAGCTTCTGCAGGTTCCCCTCAGAGTGCCTGGGCCCCATGAGTTGAAAACTGAACCCCTGGGTTAGTTTTGGGTCCCTGAGCCTATTTAGAAACCGTTTAGATAGGTAGGCACCCCACGCTGGTCTTGAGAATCCTGTGTTGGCACTGAGGTCAAATGAGCTCGTCGGGCGCCCTTATCTAGGTCCCCTTAACTGGCACGGGCCCCTCAGCTGATTTTAGAGACCCAAAATCCCTCCTCCCGGATTCCACCCACACCAGATTTCCTGACTCCCTGAGGGCCCCTGGGGGCCATTGCGGATTTTTCCAGGGATCAGCGCTGGGGTCCCCTCCCCCGAGACAAAGCTTACAACATGTCTCTGTCTATATACTCTAGCATCTGCCAGAGTTGAGCTAGAATCATTTTTAGGCACACTTCGCTTCCTCTCGTTACGGCGAATCATCAAATAATGCATAATATGACTATACTAGGTCAAAACATAAAAATGACCTGACCTATGGGTAGGTCAAGGTCACCATCTAGCCTAGCATAGTCAGTATGCATATGAATCAAGTCACAATAGCAATAAAAATGGTATCAAAATACGGGTTTTATCAATATTTCCTGCAAAGCAATTGACCCAAGTCTAAAAACCTGCTTAGGAAGCCCCAGATGAACTCTCAGAGGTAATATGTCTAAACTTGCAACATAAACCGATAAAGAGGCCGAGGATACTATGATTTGGGGAATCCGAAGGTATTCCAAGCGGCGTCTGCAGACATAGAACAATTTTTCGGCAAATTTCCGTTTTACCCCACGCATTTTCAATGGAGAGGTCATGATTCCTACCTGTCCCTAGGTCATCGATGGGAAAAATCCCGGGATAAATCTATTAGTACTTTTTGGGCCCATTATATGGTACAAGCTTGAATTCGATAGGTTCACCCTTTTCTTACTTACGCCACCTTAAACATTTTTGGGGTGAGGTCACTTGAACTGCGCTGGTGACCTGACCTGAGATGACACAACCTTGAATTTTGAGGGAAAGTAGCGGAATTGATCAATGATAAGGGGTGACAAGTACTGTGTCGCTTCGCGCCGACGTTTTTTCGTGCCACTGGGAGACCTCGAGGGGGTGTTCAAGCACCTCCCCCCCAACGGGCCGGAACGGGGCGTGAATACTCTAGAACAGGACTGAGGCCAAAAGGGAAGGCTCTAAACAATGTCTGCAATTTTTGAGGTCAAGGTCCTTCAAGGCAGTGACGGATCCAAGGGGGCCCAGGGGCCCGGGCCCCCCCCCTTAGCTCCCAAGCGCCCCAGTAGAGCTTAGCTCATATCGGGCGCCGAAGGCGCCCGATATGAGTGGCGCGCCTGTACCCATCTCGTGCGCCAAGGTGGTAGATACCACTTATTCCACTTGAATTAACACATACTCCTTAAAACCATGGCAAAGCGCCCCTGCCCAAACATTAGACGCCTTTACTGGTCTTTTGCGCCCCAGTAAAATGTTGCAGATGAAATTTAGAAAGCTAACAAAAGCGCCCCGGCAAAGAAAAGGCGCCACTAGATAGCAAGATTGCGCCATGGGGAACTAATACACTCCTGAGTAGCCTAGGCGCCCCCTGGATGAAGCGCCCCCAGGTAGCCTAGACGCCCCCTGGATGAAGCGCCCTACGGATATCATATGCGCCCTTGGCTAGGAAAGGCGCCCCTGGGCAGCAAAGGCAAATCTTGGTAGCATATGTACCCCGGACAGCATAAGCGCCCCTGAGATAGAAGTAGGCGCTTTAGGAAAATGAAATGCTCACCTTGGGCAGAAAAAGGCGCCCTTTAACAGCCTAAGCGCCCAGTGGAAAAAGCGCCCTACGGATGTCATATGCACCCTTCGATAGCAAAGGCGCCCCTGGACAGCAAAGACAACCCTGGATAACACAAGTGCTGTGCACGGCAAAGGCGCCCCTGGGTAGCAAAGGCGCCCCTAGGAAGGCACCCCTTCGATAGAAACCCGCCTTTGGATAGCCTAGGCGCCCCCTGGATGAAGCGCCCTACGGATATCACATGCGCCCTGTTCTAGGAAAGGCGCCCCTGGGCAGCAAAGGAAAATCTTGGTAACCCAGGTGCTCTGGACAGCATAAGCGCCCCTTAGATAGAAATAGGTGCTTTAGGAATATAAAATGCTCACTCTGGGTAGAAAAAGGCGCCATTTGATAGCCTAGGCGCCCACTGGAAAAAACGCCTTACGGATGTCGTATGCACCCTTGGATAGCAAAGGCGCCCCTGGACAGCAAAGACAACCCTGGATAACAAAAGTGCTGTGGACAGCAAAGGCGCCCCTGGGTAGCAAAGGCGCCCCTAGGAAGGCACCCCTTCGATAGAAAAGCCGCCTTTGGATAGCCTAGGCGCCCCCTGGATGAAGCGCCCTACGGATATCATATGCGCCCTTGGCTAGGAAAGGCGCCCCTGGGCAGCAAAGGCAAATCTTGGTAACATATGTACCCCGGACAAAATAAGCGCCCCTTAGATAGAAGTAGGCGCCTTGGGAAAATAAAATGATCACCTTGGGCAGAAAAAGGCGCCCTTTGATAGCCTAGGCGCCCACTGGAAAAAGCGCCCTACGGATATTATATGCGCCCTTGGCTAGGAAAGGCGCCCCTTGGCAGCAAAGTCAAATCTTGGTAACATATGTACCCCGTACAGCACAAGCGCCCCTTAGATAGAAGTAGGCGCTTTAGGAAAATAAAATGCTCACCTTGAGCAGAAAAAGGCGCCCTTTGATAGCCTAGGCGCCCACTGGAAAAAGCACCCTACGGATATCATATGCGCCCTTGGCTAGGAAAGGCGCCCCTGGGCAGCGAAGGCAAATCTTGGTAACATATGTATCCCGTACAGCATAACCGCCCCTAAGATAAAAGTAGACGCTTTAGGAAAATAAAATGCTCACCTTGAGCAGAAAAAAGCGCCCTTTGATAGCCTAAGCGCCCACTGGAAAAAGCGCCCTACGGATGTCATATGCACCCTTGGATAGCAAAGGCGCCCCTGGACAGCAAAGACAACCCTGGATAACACAAGTGCTGTGGACAGCAAAGGCGCCCCTGGGTAGCAAAGGCGCCCCTGGATAGCAAAGGCGCCCCTGGGTAGCAAAGGCGCCCTTGGGTAGCAAAGGCGCCCCTAGGAAGGCACCCCTTCGATAGAAATCCGCTTTTGGATAGCCTAGGCGCCAACTGGAAAAAGCGCCCTACGGATATCATATGCGCCCTTGGCTAGGAAAGGCGCCCCTGGGCAGCAAAGGCAAATCTTAGTAGCATATGTATCCCGGACAGCATAAGCGCCCCTTAGATAGAAGTAGGCGCCCTAGGAAAATAAAATGCTCACCTTGGGCAGAAAAAGGCGCCCTTTGATAGCCTAGGCGCCCACTGGAAAAGTGCCATACGGATATCATAGGCGCCCTTGGCTAGGAAAGGCGCCCCTGGGCAGCAAAGGCAAATCTTGGTAACATATGCACCCCGTACAGCATAAGCGCCCCTTAGATAGAAGTAGGTGCTTTAGGAAAATAAAATGCTCACCTTGAGCAGAAAAAGGCGCCCTTTGATAGCCTAGGCGCCCAATGGAAAAAGCGCCCTATGGATGTCATATGCACCCTTGGATAGCAAAGGCGCCCCTGGACAGCAAAGACAACCCTGGATAACACAAGTGCTGTGGACAGCAAAGGCGCCCCTGGGTAGCAAGGGCGCCCCTAGGAAGGCACCCCTTCGATAGAAAAGCCGCCTTTGGACAGCCTAGGCGCCCCCCTGGATAAACTAAAAGCCCGAGAAGGAAAATGAGCGCCCCACTGGGAAATACAGGCTCCCTCTGTATAACATAGATGCCCCTTATCCACCTTCAGCTGCCCTGGATTGGAGCAGCGCCCCCAAGAGCAAAGGCGCCCTTGGACAAAAAGCCGCCTCCTGGTATCAAAGGCGCTCCTAGATAACATATGCGCCCCTTAGATAGAAATAGGTGCTCCAGGAAAGCAAAATGCGCCCCTTGGTTAAGAAAGGTGCCCTTGGATAGCAAAGGCGTCCCTGGGCAGCAAAGGCAAATCTGGGAAACATAGGTGTCCTAGACAGAATAGGAGACCCTTAGATAGAAATAGGCACTTCAGGAAAATAAATGCAACCCTTGGATAGAAAAAGTGCCCTTTGATAGTCCAGGCACCCACTGGATAAAGCGCCCACGGATATCATATGCACTTTTGGAGGCGCCACTGGACAGCAAAGACAACCCTGGACACAAGTGCTTTGGACAGCAAAGGTGCCCCTAGGAAGGCACCCCTCCGATAGTAAAGGCGCCTTTGGATAGCCTAGGCGCTCTCTAGATAAACTAGGTGCTTGAGAAGGAAAATGAGCGCCCCATTGAAAAGTACAGGCTCCCTCTGTATAACATAGATGTCCCTTATCCATCTTCAGCTACCCTGGATTGGAGCAGCGTCCCTCAAGAGCAAAGGCGCCGCTGGACAAAAAGGCGTCTCCGTATATCAAGGGCACTCCTAGATAATATATGCACCCCTTACATAGAAATAGGCACTTCAGGGAAGTGAAAGGCGGCCTTTGGTTAGGACGGCCCCCTTGGACAGCCTAGGCGCCCTCTGCATAAGGCGCCCTACATATATCATATGTGCCCTTGGATAGCAAAGGCGCCCCTGGACAGCAAAAATAACCCTTCTTGAAATAGATGATCTGGACAGCATAGGCGGTCATGGATAAACTAGGCGCCTGAGAAAGAAAACAAGCGCCTCACCTGAGAGTACAGGCGCCCCCAGGATATCATAGGTGTCCCTTTCCATCTTCAGCTTCCCTATTGTCTATGGTTTGGCACACCTGTCCGACAGTCGCGCGCTCTGTTACAGGGCTCGAGCGCTCAATTTGAGCATGGACTGCCTTAAACCACATTTCGTTAACCTATAACTGAAGGCTTAGTGCTCCATCGCTGCAACCGGGTGTCTTTTTCAGTATGTGCGCCCCACTTCCGAGAACGCTGCCCTCACCAACCAGCAGTCCTCCCCGCTAAGCAGATGAGCGCTTCTTTCTGATAACTAGTCACTTTATTTCAGTGTTCGAGCGCCTTATTTCAGAATTTTTATTCTCCATCTATTTTGGGCTCCTCCTGGATTGCAGAGGCGCCCCCTCAAGTGCAAAGGCGCACCTGGATAGAAAAGTGCGCCCCATGTTTGCAAAGGCGCTCCAAGACAGCATATGCGCCGCTTAGATGGAAATAGGCACTCCATTAAAGTAAAATGTTCCCTTTGGGTAGCAAAGGCGCCCCTTAACAGCGAAGGCAGCCCCAGATAACAAAGGTTCTCTGGACAGCATAGGTGCCCTTTAATAAACTGGTGCCGAAAGAGAAAAATAGCGCCTCACCGGAGACAAAAAACACCCAGGATAACGTAGGGGCATGTATTTCAATCATGTCTGTGATTGAAAAATACATCTAGACAGCATATGCGCCCCTGGATAGAAAGACACCCCTGGGCAGTAACGGCGCCCCTGGAAAGCAATAGTGCGCCCCTGTGGAGAAAAAAACCGCCTCCTGAATAACCTAGGCACCGCCCCGAAATATCAGATGCCCGTGGATAGAGCAGACTGCCTTGAATAAAACAGCGGCCCTGGATAGTAAAGGCGCCCTTTGATAGCATAAGCGTTCCTTAGCAACAATATGGGCGCTACATGAGCTCAAGGTTCACGCGCACCTAAGCCCAATAATAGAGCAATCAATCGATGCCAAAGCATTCCTTAAAGCGCGGGCGCCAAACTTCCTGAGAAGTAAAGGCGCCTCTGGGTAGCAAAGGCGACCCTCGACAGTGGTGCAGGTATTCCTGAATAACAGCAGCGTCCCTTGATAAGAATAGCCCCAAGATGGCACAGGTACCCTGCTGATAGGAAAAGCGCCCCTGAATATCAGAGGCACCCTCTGAATGAGGTGCCCATGGAGAGCATAAGGGCGCCCTATGTATAGCAAATTGCCGCCCCCTGGATAGCCTAAGCGCTCCTTGCATAGGGTAGGCGCCACTGGGTGGTATAGGTTACCTTGAATAAAAATACGCCCCTAAATACCAAGGTGAACTTGGATAAGAAAAAGCTCCCCTTGGCCACTGGGTATCAAAGGCACCCCCGGAACAGCAAAGATGCCCCTGGATAGCTAGGTTGCGTCCATTGGGGAGCAAAGGCGCCCCTGGGTGGCACAGGTGCCTCATCGAAGCAAAGGCCCCTCCAGAGAGCATAAGTGTCCCTGATGAGCACAGGTACTCCGGGACAGCCCCTAAATGACGTTGCATAATGTTACGACACCTATTATGACGCATGCAATTACATCAAAGTAAAGGTTATTCAGTGTTTAGATCCAGGTTACAGGTCAATTTTAAAGGTCACTGGCCTTGATGATCAATGCTTGATCAAAGGTCATTGGTAAGCTTGGGCACAGCGCTAGTTATAGCGTAAATTAGGCCTAATTTGTTGGGTTGTGCCGTAATAGGTCAATGACCTTGAAGGACCTTGACCTCAAAAATTGCAGACATTGTTTAGAGCCTTCCCTTTTGGCCTCAGTCCTGTTCTAGAGTATTCACGCCCCGTTCCGGCCCGTTGGGGGGGTGCTTGAACACCCCCTCGAGGTCTCCCAGTGGCACGAAAAAACGTCGGCGCGAAGCGACACAGTACTTGTCACCCCTTATCATTGATCAATTCCGCTACTTTCCCTCAAAATTCAAGGTTGTGTCATCTCAGGTCAGGTCACCAGCGCAGTTCAAGTGACCTCACCCCAAAAAATGTTTAAGGTGGCGTAAGTAAGAAAAGGGTGAACCTATCGAATTCAAGCTTGTACCATATAATGGGCCCAAAAAGTACTAATAGATTTATCCCGGGATTTTTCCCATCGATGACCTAGGGACAGGTAGGAATCATGACCTCTCCATTGAAAATGCGTGGGGTAAAACGGAAATTTGCCGAAAAATTGTTCTATGTCTGCAGACGCCGCTTGGAATACCTTCGGATTCCCCAAATCATAGTATCCTCGGCCTCTTTATCGGTTTATGTTGCAAGTTTAGACATATTACCTCTGAGAGTTCATCTGGGGCTTCCTAAGCAGGTTTTAAGACTTGGGTCAATTGCTTTGCAGGAAATATTGATAAAACCCGTATTTTGATACCATTTTTATTGCTATTGTGACTTGATTCATATGCATACTGACTATGCTAGGCTAGATGGTGACCTTGACCTACCCATAGGTCAGGTCATTTTTATGTTTTGACCTAGTATAGTCATATTATGCATTATTTGATGATTCGCCGTAACGAGAGGAAGCGAAGTGTGCCTAAAAATGATTCTAGCTCAACTCTGGCAGATGCTAGAGTATATAGACAGAGACATGTTGTAAGCTTTGTCTCGGGGGAGGGACCCCAGCGCTGATCCCTGGAAAAATCCGCAATGGCCCCCAGGGGCCCTCAGGGAGTCAGGAAATCTGGTGTGGGTGGAATCCGGGAGGAGGGATTTTGGGTCTCTAAAATCAGCTGAGGGGCCCGTGCCAGTTAAGGGGACCTAGATAAGGGCGCCCGACGAGCTCATTTGACCTCAGTGCCAACACAGGATTCTCAAGACCAGCGTGGGGTGCCTACCTATCTAAACGGTTTCTAAATAGGCTCAGGGACCCAAAACTAACCCAGGGGTTCAGTTTTCAACTCATGGGGCCCAGGCACTCTGAGGGGAACCTGCAGAAGCTCAGAAGGCCCATAAATTTAATAGGGCTAGACTAGCTGGGTGGCTCGCCGAACTAGTGTCCAGATACGCACAGCGGGCCCCAAACAAGCTGAAGGGATCTATATCAGTTAAACGAAAACGATACCAGCCCAGGGGACAATGACCAGCTTAAGGGACACTAATCCAGCTTGGGGCTCAGAGCTCAGAGCTCCAGTTTTTAGCTCAGAGGGCCCGGGACCTGTTGATGGGGCCCTATATCAATAAAAGGGCCCCGAAAAGCTTAATAGGCTTCAGCGGCGACATATAGGTTTCAAGTTCAGTGTGAGAGCCTAGTTAACTAAAGCGGTCCTAGATCAGCTGAGGGGACTCGATATAAACTCAGGGAAGTCACCAAAAACTCAGGGGCCCAGGCCCGCAGAGGTTCTGCGGCCTATGAGGCTCAGGTTAGCGTCAATCGGGTATTTCAGTATGGAGCCGTTAGCCAGGACAACTGTGATAAGTGGAGGTGGTGGATACTACGCCCCAGTTTTTGCCATGACCGAAGATAAATGTATTATTTGCTCATCGTGCTTCAGTGAGCGTCAGCGGGTGCTTTCAGCATTTTCTACCAAGGTACCAGTCGTTAGCTGGCCCGAAATATGCTTGATGGTAAACGCGAAGATGTCTTCACTAAGAGGAAGCCTTCATGAAAATAAGCATTTACAAATCCTTTTTTAAACGCGTTTTTCATTGACACTGGCCGCCTTTTGGGTGGTAAATTGGCCAGTGGCGGATCCAGGGGGCAAAAATGGCATTCCCCAAACGGAAAAGCTCGGGACAAAACTATGTTTTCGCCCCCAAAGCGATCGACCTCCTTTTTCCCCTACTCCTTTTTAGTTTATAAGCAAGATTTTGGTGTTTCAACTCTCAACTTCAAACAGAACATAATTTGATAAGATGTTCCCTGGCCTGTCCCCTCGAATCCGGAAATGTAAAAAACACTGAAGATTATATATTCGGGCACAACCCTTCATCAGAATCATGGAGTAAATATCAATAATTCTCAGTTATAGTATAGGGGGCTTAGGGGGCGCACCAGCCTGGTAAGGCCATATAGCAGTTATAGTATAGCCAGCCTTGGATAGGAAGAAGTATCTCGAGCCCTTTTTTTGGGTTTTCGTCTGAAATACCCCAAAATTCTTCCGGCAAGTGATATTGGTGGCGTAGCTTTTGACTGCGTGACGTTTTTTTTGCTTTTCGACAGTGGTTTGTCCCTTCCAAACCGACCGGCTAGATTCGCGACTGAAATTGGCGCCCCTCAGGTTCGGCGCCCCCAGGTTCGGCGCCCTCCGAGCCTGGGCCCCCCTTAACGAAATCCTAGATCCGTCACTGCTTCAAGGTCATTGACCTATTACGGCACAACCCAACAAATTAGGCCTAATTTACGCTATAACTAGCGCTGTGCCCAAGCTTACCAATGACCTTTGATCAAGCATTGATCATCAAGGCCAGTGACCTTTAAAATTGACCTGTAACCTGGATCTAAACACTGAATAACCTTTACTTTGATGTAATTGCATGCGTCATAATAGGTGTCGTAACATTATGCAACGTCATTTAGGGGCTGTCCCGGAGTACCTGTGCTCATCAGGGACACTTATGCTCTCTGGAGGGGCCTTTGCTTCGATGAGGCACCTGTGCCACCCAGGGGCGCCTTTGCTCCCCAATGGACGCAACCTAGCTATCCAGGGGCATCTTTGCTGTTCCGGGGGGTGCCTTTGATACCCAGTGGCCAAGGGGAGCTTTTTCTTATCCAAGTTCACCTTGGTATTTAGGGGCGTATTTTTATTCAAGGTAACCTATACCACCCAGTGGCGCCTACCCTATGCAAGGAGCGCTTAGGCTATCCAGGGGGCGGCAATTTGCTATACATAGGGCGCCCTTATGCTCTCCATGGGCACCTCATTCAGAGGGTGCCTCTGATATTCAGGGGCGCTTTTCCTATCAGCAGGGTACCTGTGCCATCTTGGGGCTATTCTTATCAAGGGACGCTGCTGTTATTCAGGAATACCTGCACCACTGTCGAGGGTCGCCTTTGCTACCCAGAGGCGCCTTTACTTCTCAGGAAGTTTGGCGCCCGCGCTTTAAGGAATGCTTTGGCATCGATTGATTGCTCTATTATTGGGCTTAGGTGCGCGTGAACCTTGAGCTCATGTAGCGCCCATATTGTTGCTAAGGAACGCTTATGCTATCAAAGGGCGCCTTTACTATCCAGGGCCGCTGTTTTATTCAAGGCAGTCTGCTCTATCCACGGGCATCTGATATTTCGGGGCGGTGCCTAGGTTATTCAGGAGGCGGTTTTTTTCTCCACAGGGGCGCACTATTGCTTTCCAGGGGCGCCGTTACTGCCCAGGGGTGTCTTTCTATCCAGGGGCGCATATGCTGTCTAGATGTATTTTTCAATCACAGACATGATTGAAATACATGCCCCTACGTTATCCTGGGTGTTTTTGTCTCCGGTGAGGCGCTATTTTTCTCTTTCGGCACCAGTTTATTAAAGGGCACCTATGCTGTCCAGAGAACCTTTGTTATCTGGGGCTGCCTTCGCTGTTAAGGGGCCCCTTTGCTACCCAAAGGGAACATTTTACTTTAATGGAGTGCCTATTTCCATCTAAGCGGCGCATATGCTGTCTTGGAGCGCCTTTGCAAACATGGGGCGCACTTTTCTATCCAGGTGCGCCTTTGCACTTGAGGGGGCGCCTCTGCAATCCAGGAGGAGCCCAAAATAGATGGAGAATAAAAATTCTGAAATAAGGCGCTCGAACACTGAAATAAAGTGACTAGTTATCAGAAAGAAGCGCTCATCTGCTTAGCGGGGAGGACTGCTGGTTGGTGAGGGCAGCGTTCTCGGAAGTGGGGCGCACATACTGAAAAAGACACCCGGTTGCAGCGATGGAGCACTAAGCCTTCAGTTATAGGTTAACGAAATGTGGTTTAAGGCAGTCCATGCTCAAATTGAGCGCTCGAGCCCTGTAACAGAGCGCGCGACTGTCGGACAGGTGTGCCAAACCATAGACAATAGGGAAGCTGAAGATGGAAAGGGACACCTATGATATCCTGGGGGCGCCTGTACTCTCAGGTGAGGCGCTTGTTTTCTTTCTCAGGCGCCTAGTTTATCCATGACCGCCTATGCTGTCCAGATCATCTATTTCAAGAAGGGTTATTTTTGCTGTCCAGGAGCGCCTTTGCTATCCAAGGGCACATATGATATATGTAGGGCGCCTTATGCAGAGGGCGCCTAGGCTGTCCAAGGGGGCCGTCCTAACCAAAGGCCGCCTTTCACTTCCCTGAAGTGCCTATTTCTATGTAAGGGGTGCATATATTATCTAGGAGTGCCCTTGATATACGGAGACGCCTTTTTGTCCAGCGGCGCCTTTGCTCTTGAGGGACGCTGCTCCAATCCAGGGTAGCTGAAGATGGATAAGGGACATCTATGTTATACAGAGGGAGCCTGTACTTTTCAATGGGGCGCTCATTTTCCTTCTCAAGCACCTAGTTTATCTAGAGAGCGCCTAGGCTATCCAAAGGCGCCTTTACTATCGGAGGGGTGCCTTCCTAGGGGCACCTTTGCTGTCCAAAGCACTTGTGTCCAGGGTTGTCTTTGCTGTCCAGTGGCGCCTCCAAAAGTGCATATGATATCCGTGGGCGCTTTATCCAGTGGGTGCCTGGACTATCAAAGGGCACTTTTTCTATCCAAGGGTTGCATTTATTTTCCTGAAGTGCCTATTTCTATCTAAGGGTCTCCTATTCTGTCTAGGACACCTATGTTTCCCAGATTTGCCTTTGCTGCCCAGGGACGCCTTTGCTATCCAAGGGCACCTTTCTTAACCAAGGGGCGCATTTTGCTTTCCTGGAGCACCTATTTCTATCTAAGGGGCGCATATGTTATCTAGGAGCGCCTTTGATACCAGGAGGCGGCTTTTTTGTCCAAGGGCGCCTTTTCTCTTGGGGGCGCTGCTCCAATCCAGGGCAGCTGAAGGTGGATAAGGGGCATCTATGTTATACAGAGGGAGCCTGTATTTCCCAGTGGGGCGCTCGTTTTCCTTCTCGGGCTTCTAGTTTATCCAGGGGGCGCCTAGGCTGTCCAAAGGCGGCTTTTCTATCGAAGGGGTGCCTTCCTAGGGGCGCCCTTGCTACCCAGGGGCGCCTTTGCTGTCCACAGCACTTGTGTTATCCAGGGTTGTCTTTGCTGTCCAGGGGCGCCTTTGCTATCCAAGGGTGCATATGACATCCATAGGGCGCTTTTTCCATTGGGCGCCTAGGCTATCAAAGGGCGCCTTTTTCTGCTCAAGGTGAGCATTTTATTTTCCTAAAGCACCTACTTCTATCTAAGGGGCGCTTATGCTGTACGGGGTGCATATGTTACCAAGATTTGCCTTTGCTGCCCAGGGGCGCCTTTCCTAGCCAAGGGCGCCTATGATATCCGTATGGCACTTTTCCAGTGGGCGCCTAGGCTATCAAAGGGCGCCTTTTTTCTGCCCAAGGTGAGCATTCTATTTTCCTAGGGCGCCTACTTCTATCTAAGGGGCGCTTATGCTGTCCGGGATACATATGCTACTAAGATTTGCCTTTGCTGCCCAGGGGCGCCTTTCCTAGCCAAGGGCGCATATGATATCCGTAGGGCGCTTTTTCCAGTTGGCGCCTAGGCTATCCAAAGGCGGGTTTCTATCGAAGGGGTGCCTTCCTAGGGGCGCCTTTGCTACCCAAGGGCGCCTTTGCTACCCAGGGGCGCCTTTGCTATCCAGGGGCGCCTTTGCTACCCAGGGGCGCCTTTGCTGTCCACAGCACTTGTGTTATCCAGGGTTGTCTTTGCTGTCCAGGGGCGCCTTTGCTATCCAAGGGTGCATATGACATCCGTAGGGCGCTTGTTCCAGTGGGCGCTTAGGCTATCAAAGGACGCCTTTTTCTGCTCAAGGTGAGCATTTTATTTTCCTAAAGCGCCTACTTTTATCTTAGGGGCGGTTATGCTGTACGGGATACATATGTTACCAAGATTTGCCTTCGCTGCCCAGGGGCGCCTTTCCTAGCCAAGGGCGCATATGATATCCGTAGGGTGCTTTTTCCAGTGGGCGCCTAGGCTATCAAAGGGCGCCTTTTTCTGCTCAAGGTGAGCATTTTATTTTCCTAAAGCGCCTACTTCTATCTAAGGGGCGCTTGTGCTGTACGGGGTACATATGTTACCAAGATTTGACTTTGCTGCCAAGGGGCGCCTTTCCTAGCCAAGGGCGCATATAATATCCGTAGGGCGCTTTTTCCAGTGGGCGCCTAGGCTATCAAAGGGCGCCTTTTTCTGCCCAAGGTGATCATTTTATTTTCCCAAGGCGCCTACTTCTATCTAAGGGGCGCTTATTTTGTCCGGGGTACATATGTTACCAAGATTTGCCTTTGCTGCCCAGGGGCGCCTTTCCTAGCCAAGGGCGCATATGATATCCGTAGGGCGCTTCATCCAGGGGGCGCCTAGGCTATCCAAAGGCGGCTTTTTCTATCGAAGGGGTGCCTTCCTAGGGGGCGCCTTTGCTACCCAGGGGCGCCTTTGCTGTCCACAGCACTTTTGTTATCCAGGGTTGTCTTTGCTGTCCAGGGGCGCCTTTGCTATCCAAGGGTGCATACGACATCCGTAAGGCGTTTTTTCCAGTGGGCGCCTAGGCTATCAAATGGCGCCTTTTTCTACCCAGGGTGAGCATTTCATATTCCTAAAGCACCTATTTCTATCTAAGGGGCGCTTATGCTGTCCAGAGCACCTGGGTTACCAAGATTTTCCTTTGCTGCCCAGGGGCGCCTTTCCTAGAACAGGGCGCATGTGATATCCGTAGGGCGCTTCATCCAGGGGGCGCCTAGGCTATCCAAAGGCGGGTTTCTATCGAAGGGGTGCCTTCCTAGGGGCGCCTTTGCTACCCAGGGGCGCCTTTGCCGTGCACAGCACTTGTGTTATCCAGGGTTGTCTTTGCTGTCCAGGGGCGCCTTTGCTATCGAAGGGTGCATATGACATCCGTAGGGCGCTTTTTCCACTGGGCGCTTAGGCTGTTAAAGGGCGCCTTTTTCTGCCCAAGGTGAGCATTTCATTTTCCTAAAGCGCCTACTTCTATCTCAGGGGCGCTTATGCTGTCCGGGGTACATATGCTACCAAGATTTGCCTTTGCTGCCCAGGGGCGCCTTTCCTAGCCAAGGGCGCATATGATATCCGTAGGGCGCTTCATCCAGGGGGCGTCTAGGCTACCTGGGGGCGCTTCATCCAGGGGGCGCCTAGGCTACTCAGGAGTGTATTAGTTCCCCATGGCGCAATCTTGCTATCTAGTGGCGCCTTTTCTTTGCCGGGGCGCTTTTGTTAGCTTTCTAAATTTCATCTGCAACATTTTACTGGGGCGCAAAAGACCAGTAAAGGCGTCTAATGTTTGGGCAGGGGCGCTTTGCCATGGTTTTAAGGAGTATGTGTTAATTCAAGTGGAATAAGTGGTATCTACCACCTTGGCGCACGAGATGGGTACAGGCGCGCCACTCATATCGGGCGCCTTCGGCGCCCGATATGAGCTAAGCTCTACTGGGGCGCTTGGGAGCTAAGGGGGGGGGCCCGGGCCCCCTGGGCCCCCCCTTGGATCCGTCACTGTGTACCATACATGATTGGGGAGAGCTGATTGTAGCTCTTCTGTGCATACAGATTCATTCAACCAAGTCTTTGTCCATGAAACAATATCAAATTTTTCTAATTCTTCCGAGCATGCCCGTAGGGTTCCCAGTTTGTTTCTTATACTTCTGACGTTTTGAGTGCTGATCCGCAGCGTTTCGCCTGCCATTTGCGAGGGTCCGGGGTTTACTTCTATGTCGCCAGATGTCAGGAGGCGAGTCACGTTAAACGTTGAGGTTGAGTTTGCATTGTATTTAACAGCTGTGTGAAAGAATCTGGGGGCACGACCCAGCTTCCCCGCGCCTGGGTCCGCCACTGCCGGGGCAGCCACTCGCCGGAGGGCATGTTGTCCGTTTCGCTCTCCTGCGAGCAATAGAAGTATGAGAAGCCAGAGATGCATGGTGAAAACACGCCGTGGATGGATTTGAACCGGGCGCACTCTTTCTGGCTGACCATCCAGTGCCTCCGTTAAACCACCCGGCTACCGCGGAGCGACCGTCTCCGGTGCTTGGCTACTAGTTGTTCAGAGCATGTATATGCAGTGTAGCAGTCCCATCGAGGTTTCCAGAAGCTTCGGACACCCTGACCAACACAGAGCCGGCTCTATTTGTACCTATACCGGATGTGCAGTTCAAAAAGTAGATACCTATGATATTTAATGCACCTTAGGAACACATCGGACCACCTGCACTGGTAATCTTCGCCTTAGTTCGCACGCAGATGTCAATATTGTGCGGAGCGCGCTGCACCCAACCGACCCTGACGAGACCTTGGCTGAGAGGTGTCCGATACCGATATCCAGACGCAAAACACCAGTGGTCAATTTGTGTAGATCAACATGCCAGCGATACCTATGTAGCACCTCCAAATTGGCCGCCAGAGCTGTGTTGTGCTCTATGGCGGCTACCCTGTCGGGAGTGGGTGGGCGGCCAGTGCTCAAAGGCCCGCCGCTGCAGCGCGCCTTTGATCTGGCCGCGGGCGACAGCTGCCGAGCTGCCACCTCTGACAGTGAGCACTTGCCAGCTAAACGAGTCTGTTTGCACCAACCGACAGGGAATGCTACGGCAGCTTTGAAAGTCTTCCTAGCAAAACTACTTTTGCTAATGAAACAATCTTTAAGGGCGTACACAATTGGCAGTGTATACTCAGCTGTACCTGTACCAGACCCATTGGTAATTTTCACCGATATCCGGGATCGACTGGCAATCAGGAGGGCTCACGACGGATTTGAATACATTTTTCAGCATTTTTATTTGGAAATAGTGGAACGAAGCACTCACATAATGTCTTTGAAACGCAGCTCAAAGTAAAGTCATTCAGTAGAAATAAACCTGTTCTCACTTGGGAAACAAAATTAAGTTTACATCGATTACAAACACATATAATTCTGCCTAGGGCATTAGAACTATAGGGCTAAAGTTTTCTGGGCGTAGTGGTAAGCTTGTTTTTAAGACTGTTTCATAAGATTTAAAACAAATGTAAAGCTGAAAAGACATGTGACAAAAAATACCAAACCCTTGTTCAGCTAGACTGAAAAACTCTACATGATCGGGAATATGAGTCATGGTGAACGGGCTACTTGTATGTCGGTAGCCGTATATGAAAATAAACATATCAGAATCGCAAAAACAGCCTGTAGACGTTGAAAAATCTGGTTTGAGTCCAAAAGAGAGATGACTCCCACCCGGCCCGTCCGTTCCCACGGCCTTGGCCTCTGTCAATACCCAAAACAACTTTAGTCTCCCGAACTAAAGCTGGCCACTTCGTCCCATGTCCGGCCTGAGGGACCCTGAGCCCTCACTCTGAATCAATCGCTTAGTGATCTCGAACAGAACAAAGAGCAGCGATCAGTCTGCATTGATCGTTGGCCAAGGATCTAGTTCATGCGCACCTCTCCCTAAGCCACCTCTGAACCGAGCCTCCAGATTTATGCTAACACCGATAGGGGGACTTCTTTGCCCCTGTCCGTGCAGCATTACTCCCCGGCCGAGACACTGTGCGCGTGTTACAGAGAGCTTTATTATGCTTGACACAGAATCACGTGCCAATGTGACGCTCCTGGCGTGCCGATGCGCCAGCGACAATGCGGCGACTTCCCCCAAGCAGTCGAGCGTGCGAAATCCGCCCGACGGCGTTGCCGACGACGGCGGAACGCGTCGCTTTTGTCGGACGTCGCCGAGAGCCGCGCGGGCCAAGCTGTGTGTGTGTGTGTGTGTGTGTGTGTGTGTGTGTGTGTGTGTGCTGCGTAGTTTCATATATATTTATTTTAATTAAATATTATTTGATGTGTAGGGTTTTATCTATGTCTTTGAAGCTAGAACTATTGGCTCTGTTAGCAGATCGGGCGGCTGGCAGCTGCGTAGGCCCAGTTCTATTCAGAACGATATTAGTTTCCGCCGGTGGCATTTCCACTTTGGGCCGTGAGACTCCCCCGAGGCGACCCTTGCCTGCTATTTAGCCTGAGTGAGAGCTGAAAGCCCCACCGCCACCACAGCCCTGTGGCTTTTGGTCTGGCGACAAACACCCGTCCGGTGCCTGCCCGGGGCCTGCGGCGACACCGCGCCGACAAAACAGCCAGCGGGTCGCGCCATATTCCAGCGGGCTGAATCGGACTTTCCCTGCCTGAAGCACGGATATTTTTAGACGGGATTTTCATACAGAGCGAATTTTTCATGAAATGAAGAAGCATCTTAATAGATATGTAAGCATATATATATATATATATATATATATATATATATATATATATATATATATATATATATATATCATATTAGACTACAAATATCACGATATCACGCTGAACTCAGTTTTCCTGCGAAGAAAACGTTGGGAATGAGTATGTGAGGCTCCTGATGGCTAAAAATATATAGAAGAGAAAATCGTTAGTCAGCCCCGGAGATAACACCACATGATCGCGGAAAACAGAACCCTCTGATGTTTCTCCATGCGCAATGTTCCAACGTTGTTGACACTGGAAGTGACATCGTACAAATAGCTTCCACGTCATGTCGTGCCTACATGCTAAGCGCGTTGCATCAAAAACAATTTTCTCTAAAAATATTTATGATGGCGATGACTTACAATTAGCATTTCCTGGGTAATACCCAGCTCGTTTGGACGGCTTCAGATGTAACGGGTCCATGTTTTAAATGGAAAATGCTGAGAACAAAAACACACTAGTCTGAAGAATTTAAATAGCTATATCCCCAACATAGCATTCTAATTAATGCTTCCGGCAACAAAACATTGCTTTTACTACGTAATATGGGGGCGCGGTAGTGGAGTGGTCAGCGTAGCTGGCCGCTACGCAGCCGACCCGGGTTCAAGGCCCGGCGGCTTCCCTGAACAAGGAGCAAGCTGGCCCCCGAGAAACCCTTCCAACAGGGAAAGAGTTGGTAATGCCACATGACCCTGGCAGTTGGTACGACGATAAGCCCCAACAATTATTATTACTACTTAATGCAGCACAGGAAAAGCTAATGTTTGCCACACCTCACCAATTACGGTTGTTTATTACTCCTTGCGAATGTCTAGCTAAAACACATTTTAAAACACCCTGCCTCTATTTGAGAAATTTGTGAAAATATAAGAACAAATACACATATTTCTTCCGCCGAGGAAATATGTGCGACAGCCTTTACTCTCCTTTCTCTTTACCGAGGAAATATATGTGACGGCCTATCCCCTACTCTCCATCTGTACTGAAAATACGTGCGGCGACTTTCACTATTCTCTTCTTCTCCACAGGGGATATATATGTGCGACAGGTTTTATTCTCTTCTGCTTCTACACGGGGAATATGTGCGACAGTCTTTACCTTCCTCTCCTTCCACACAAGAAACATGTGCCACAGCTCTGACCCTGATCCTCTGCTCTGATCCTCGCCCACCCAGAGACAGGATTTGGCGCACTGCTCCAGCCCAAGCCTAGCTCATTTTCCTTCCCCCTCCGATGCCATATGACCTTAGCAGTTGGCGCGTCGTTAAACCCCAAAAAACATTTTTATCTGACCCTCCTCTCCCTCTATACAGGAAGCACGTGCGATAGCTCTAGCTCTCCTCCTCCTCTGTCCCTACACAGGGAATATGCACGACAGCCTTTATCCTCCTCTCCCTCTACACAGGACATTTGTGCGACAGTTTCTTTCTCTCCCCTGCCCCTACATAGGAGACATGTGCGACAGTTCTTACTCTCCTCTCTCTCTCTCCTCTCTCTCTCTCTCTCTCTCTCTCTCTCTCTCTCTCTCTCTCTCTCTATATATATATATATATATATATATACTATATATACACAGGAAGCATGTGCAACAGTTCCTACTCTCCTCTGCCCTTACACAGGGAATATGTGCGAAATTTATCCTCCTCTCCTTCTACACAGGAAATATGTGCGACAGTTCTTACTCTCCTCTGACACCACACAGGAAACATGTGCGACAGTCGTGAATCCAGGGACTGGTGATCCAACTGCCACTATCAATTTTCTGTATGTACCAACGTAATGGGCACGCTTTCACGCTTGGTCTGAGCGCTTTCGCCAACCCCATCACAGCTGATCTTTTGTTGTGGCCATTAGACCACTGTACAACCATTATACAGCAAGGCAATTAATGAGGCGTGGCCATCACAAATAAACGTGAACAGCTGCACTTGTGACGTGAGGGACCACCGTAGATATCGGAAACAGGCATAGCCCGACGGGTAAGGGAGGGAAAGAGTCGGGCCCCAGGAAATATTCCCAGGTTTAGTGAGTTGTATAGAAACTAGAGGCATACCAAAAATCTTGTCACAGACCGCGGTCGGTATAGCCGTTTACCTTTTTGTCTCTATGAGTGTTCAATAGAATCGATATGTTATCCCCGAGTCTGTTATCTTTTCTGCACAATATTAGCATGGGTGCAATATATCGGGGGATATGTACACAACCTGCCACTGTGCTCAGCATTACCTTTGAAGTCTATGAATGAATTACTCAGGGCACTACTCTTGAAAAAGCACCAAGGGATCTGGATCAGTCTCCGTCTCCCACCACCGAGTAATGCAGTTTTACCGTTGCTCTTTTTTGCTCCAAGGTCACTCGTTTTTTGCCAGGATGCAAAAATAGCGCTGCACTTCACACGGTATTATGGCTCTGTGCCCGGCTGCCTGCCTGTCGCGTGAGAGCCAACCACAGAAAAAACCACCAGCGCAAGGGCCGCCGCCCGAGTCACAATAAGTATTAACGAACTCGGAGTAACAAGAAAATCCCTCCGCATAGAATTAAGTCCTACCAAAAAGTCATATTTTTATTAAGATCATCTACTTGGCCGGGAAGAACGGTGAGTCTGGTATTCGAAGCGCTCTTGAGTGCGAGGACATTTTTACTGCGTTTAACCCTCGGCCCGGTGGGTGTGTTGTACCACAATCCCCTTGAGTCGTTCCAATGGTGCCTGAAAACAGCGGAGCGGAGCGCCACCGTACTTGGCACAACTTATTTTCAATTCCTTGAGCCTTTTGTTTACCATTTTCTGTTTGGGTCATCTCAGGTAATCTCACCAGCCCAGGCGAAGGGACCTCACCGGGAAAAAAATGTTTTGCACCTGTAAAATCAGGTTTAACCTATTGTTCTGATACTAATATCACATAATAGGCTCACCGAGTACCACAAGTTTCGATACGGAATTTCTTTAAACCGATGACCGGGTTAGGCATGGATCATAACCGCTCGATTAAAACGCATTTAAAAATGGAAATTTGCAACTACACAAATACCCTATTTGTGTAGACACAACTTAGAATACCTTACAATTATTTAAATCCTGGTATTTAAGGTACACTGCAAGATCACACTAAGTTTTGACATGTGCCCTTGGAGAAGTTCTTAAATAGTTAGAGTCGGGGTTTAACGACGCACCAACTGCCAGGGTTATACAGCATCGCCAGCTCTCACCCTGTTGGGAGGGATTTGGGGGATCAGAACAACTTATTCAGAGGCGCTGCTGGGACATGAACCCGGGACCTGTGGCTCAGGAGGGCAGGTCCTCTTCCAATGAGCCACACATCCCCCGGAGAAATAATCCGGGACTTCTTGAATAGGTTTTCCGGCTTTGGTGAATACATTCACAGAAAACGATAATATGGCTTTCTTTCACTTTGATACCATCACGTTTTGATTGTCATTGCGACTCGAATGATATGCATTTTGACGTTTTTTGATCAATTTGGTCCAAGTTGTTCCAGTTCCGTCTTTGGAGTCAGAGTTTCACTGAAGTCATCAATGGACGGAGACCCTGACCCAACCATCCCGACGAACAACTCCCTCAATGAGGGGCTAATTCAGAAGCCAAGGTTTAACATTCCGCAAAGCACAGGGACAGCTGTCCGCTCAGGTCACCCTCTCACCAGTCAGTTGGCAGCCGATCTACGTCGGGTAAATATTGAGCACCGGAGTGTCTCAGGGGAACAGGGGCGTAGCCAGGATTTCGCTCAGGGAGGGGCGGCGCCCCGAAAAAGGCCCCTGCGACAGCGCCAAAAGGGTCCTGATGGGTAAAAAGGGCCCTGCTTGTTACAGAATAGAGTGCTGAAGAGGGCTAAGAGGGCCCTGACTGGTATAAAATTCCAAATTTGGCCACAGAGCATAGTGCGGGCGAGCCGCGCTTCGCACGGTTCGTGACTTCAGGGGCCCTTCGGGCCCCTCAGGGAGGGGCGCCTGTCCCTGCCGCCCCCTTCTTGGCTACGCCCCTGCAGGGGAGCCTATCCATGCCTGCACACACACTTACACTGCATGTTCCTAAGCAGCGGGCCGGAGTCCAATGCTCTTCCATCTCAGCTACCGGAGCTGCATATGAGGCCAGATGGTAACCTTGACCTGAATTCAAGTGAGGTTAATTGCACTTTTTACCTAGCGTGGTGGTGTAATGCATCATTTAATTTTCCGTAAACAGAAGAGTCCAAAGATGCATCGAAATTGACTGTATTTCAACCCAGACAGACGGCAATCAAAAACAAAAATATCGCTCGTCACATTCTTCGATCTGCCATGACCTCATTTACCTGAGCAAAAAGTGACCAGTATATTTCCTTTATTATTATTATTATCTTTAATTTCCACCTTGGCGTTGCTTTATCGCTATCCTATATAGGAGCTGAAATAGAGGGAGGTTTCGAAACTCCCACAGAGGCAAACGTGGATCGGGGGCCCACTGGGCCGGGTTTAATTTAGTGTTTATCTATCGGCTTAATTCACGGAGGCAATTACAAACTCACCCAGGGACACAAAGAATAAGCGACCCATGCCACATGACAGCATTAGTGGACTGGTGCAGATCGAAAAATACTTGCCTCGTTAGATCTGTTCATATTAGACCTTTGTCTTTAAAGGTGTTCAAACTGATACTTTTCCCGTTCTCCAAGGTCTCAATGAACGGAATATACCCTTTATTTTGCTCTTGGACGTTTGCTATGCCTGCCTCAAAAGCTATATAGTTTTTGTTGAAGTTTAAAAAACACTGCTAAATTCGGGATAGTTGGTCATTGTTTGAATTATACCTTCCTAGAGGATGATGCTATAGCGTAAAAAATGCTGCCAAATGAAAGTTAATGCATCTTTTCTCATTTTCCCAAGTCTTTTTCTGTCGGGTCATCTCAGGTCACGGAGATATTCAAGGTCACGTGACCCGACCTCAAAACCGAAATCACGAGTTTGATGCGGTGCCAAGGGATTAAGTGTCAACCGATTAGTTTGAAACTGCTTCAGCAGCACGCAGACATCATGGGCTACACATCTGCACATAATAATAATCATTTTTGCCTAAGATGTGGTCAATTTTGAGGTCACCCCATTATAAGGATATAAATAAAAATGCAACAGGTCGGTTTTTAAGCCAAATATGGCATGAACAAGTTCTTACTGCTTCTGCCCTTATAGTCTTGATACGTGTATAGCTCTCAAGTTGTTATTTTAAGCGTTTGACCTTTCAGAGGTCATCTAAGGTCACCTCGAGGTAATATATTCAAAGGACAATCACTCATCACCAAATTGAGATAGAACGGCTATTTTTATTTCATACTGCGCTTGTCTTGCCACGGGGATTTGATTGAAATAAGATATGACCATACCAGGTCACGGTGTAAGCTTGACTTAGGTCAAGGTCAGGTCATTTTTACTAATTGACCTTTGAAAGTCATTTTATGCATTATTCGATTCGACACGACGAGGGGACTTCAATTATAACAAAATATATTTTCTAGCTTCATTCAGTCAGAATGTATCGGGGAGAACTAAAAATACCCATTGTAGGTAAGCCTTTTTGGCAGTCTGTGACCTCTGTTGACCTCAATATTGACCTGAACCAGAAATTTCTCTCCGCCATGTCAACACGGTTCGTACGCCACGCAGTCATGCAATGTTTTCACACAATTTTGTAGAAAGCGGTGGGTAAGGCTCAGAGAGCGCACTTTGCCCCTCAAAAGGCGATCTTTATCACCCAAGGCCGCTTAGTGTCGTTGAGGGGGATGCAGATTCTTGGCTTGCAGACCTAGTGTAAACTTATTTTTTAGATGTGCCCCGCCCCCTTGAATCCGTCTCTGATCCACGTTAAACTTACTAAGGGTAAAACAATGGTACAACGAGCCATTCATATATTTGATTTCTTTCTACTTGACACGATAATGGTGTACATTAGCTGTACATGAATCTTTGCACATTCACTATTAGGTGTGTGCTTTAGATGGGACACGACAAAAATGGCATAGAAGTATGATAACACTACTAACACCATCATTGTGTAAGAAACGGTCACATAGGATGACACTCAACCATGCATTGTTACTTGTTCAATGTGGTTTTACGGAAACTGTCAAATTTCTTTCTGTGGTACTTTACGACTTGAAGCAAGCAGCTTCTCTGTTCTCGGTCGGTGGTGATGTGAGTCGCGAAGTCACTCATGAGTTTGACTCCTTTCTCAGCCACATGATTCGTCACTTTTACTGACTTCACAAACTGATGTGCCTTCTTGTAGCTGTCATTTTCTCCCCAGGAGTCTGCAGGGTCAGTGAGCCAGTCACACTTCACCCCAAGAGCGTCAAACATGAAGTGAGACTCTGGGCCTACCAAGTCTGTGAGAAGTGTAGCCTCGTTGATGACAGGAAATACTGGCTTTCCTCTCCTGTAGCTGTCAGGTTTCTCTGTCTCTGACAGCTTGACAGCGAGCTCCTCCTTTGCAGACTTGGTCATGATGTCATTCGAGCTGAATAAGGTGAATGTTACCAGCTCTTGGGTCAGATACCAGCGGTGGTTCGTCAATTTCTTCAGAACAGACATGATCATGCTGTTTGCATGATCAAGCACCATTAAATAAAAATGAGAGCTCTATCTCAATTTGGTGATGATTTATTGTCCTTTGAATATATAACTTATGGGTGACCTTAGATGACCTCTGAAAGGTCAACTGCTTAAACGAACAACTTGAGAGCAATAAACGTATTAAGACTATACGGCAGAAGCAGTTAGAACTTATTCATGCCATACTTTGCTTTAAAAACCGGCCTGTTGCATTTGTATTCATATCCTCATAATGGGGTGACCTCAAAATTGACCCCATCTCAGGCAAAAATAATTATTATGTGCAGATGTGTAGCCCATGATGTCTGCGTGCTGCTGAAGCAGTTTCAAACTAATCGGTTGACACTTAATCCCTTGGCACCGCATCAAACTCGTGATTTCGGGTTTTGAGGTCGGGTCACCTGACCTTAAATATCTCCGTGACCTGAGATGACCCGACAGAAAAATTAAGACTTGGGTAGAATGAGGAAAGATGCATTGGCTTTCATTTGGCAGCATTTTGCACGCTATAGCATCATCCTCTAAGAAGCTATAATTCAAACAATGGCCAAATATCCCGAATTTAGCAGTGTTTTTGAAAAACGTCAACAAAAAAAACGATATGGCCTTTGAGGCAGGCATAGTAAAGGTCCAAGATCAAAATAAAGGCTATATTCCGTTCATTGAGACCTTGGAGAACGAGAAAAGTATCAGTTTGAAAACTTTTGAAGACAAAGGTCTAATATGAACAGGTCTATTTATTGCCTCGTACACGAATGCCATAGCTGATGCGTGCTCGGCGGTGCAGTATTGTGGATTGTACATAGGGGAGTCGGGCGGCACAGCATAGCTACAGATAAACCGTTGAGGGACAGGATGTCATTAGCGCGTCAGAATTAATGAGCTAAAAACATGGATCCATGTAAAGCAATAACCGTTCCACCGGTGGGAGCGAGGTGCTTGAACACCTCATCGAGCTTTTTCCGATAGTGACAGAAAACGGTGGATTAGAGCGCACTGTACTTGGCTCACCTGAACCTTAATCAATTGCACAACCTTTCCCAAACTTTTTGTCTGAGAAAGGTTTCCCATCTCGAGGCAAGTGCTGGTCTTCATTGGAGCAAATGAATAATTTTTCTGACCTCTGCTTAGGCCCTTCTAACACTGGAGCCCAAAAATATCTGGCCTGTTTCCATATGCGACCTGTCAGGACATAAAATTGACCCGAGCCAAAAAAGGGGATATAGTATCGTAATCGTTTCTTATAGGCAATTTGCAAACGACCACTTTCTCCTCTATCCCCCATAGAAGCCGAGATGGAGCGGCGGGATTCAGAACTCGCCACCGGGACGAACGTGGACTGGAGACCCACCAAAGTGAGATTTAACACGGCTCCTCTCACGTATCGACCAGTGGAGAAGAGTGCTCACAGATATGAAAAGACGCACAGTTTGTGATTTGCCAGGGAACTTTATAGTTTCTATGGTACTTGATTTGAGAAAAAAATTCACAGACATATCGAAGAAAAAATGTTTTGCTCCGGTTTCCCTGAAACACAAGATAATTATTTACCTTCGCGAGGTGACATATTCAATTCAATGGTCCATACTTTTTCTGTGTTGGAATTATTAGTCTGCGAGGTTTTTCTTCTCCAAAAAATAAATTATTTTGAAATTTGTCCATTTTCAAATTTCAAACAAAATATATTGTCATCTCTACATTTCAAATTAAAGCAAAAGAAGGCCACTGCATTAAACAAATATATAGATAGGCTTCCAAAGTAACAGGCTCAATGTCTTTATTCTATAATTGACTTGGTCTGGATGATCTCAGCATTCATCCATTACACGCGTGGAGAGGCAAATGAGGGAGTTTTTTCACTCGAGACCTGCAAATGCGGGTGATTAACAATAATAAATGTGTCCCCCGGCCGAAGTGAACGCGATTCTTTGACAGTTATTGCCTATGCCTTACACGATATCCCCCGTAGAGTTCACGCTGTGCATATCAACGAACTGCTCCCCTTCACGAGTCTGACTTTAGCATTACGAATTCCCCAGCACCCAATGGGAGATATAAACTTCCCACCGAGATCCGCCATTTTGGAATGGTCTGACAGTTATCTTGAGCCATTGTGACAACTCCACTGAGCAGAAATGGACCGCCTGCAACACTGGGGAATTGGAATCATTTGTTGCTGCTACTTCATCGAAACCGAGACCTGAGATCTGGGAGTACAAACGGCTATCCAATCACTTTCAAAGATATAGCACAACTCAGGAAGAGTGAATGAGAGATTGGAATTGCACGGAAGATACCGAATAGAACTTCTATGTTTTCATTTAGTTCTTATTGTGGCCTTTTGGGTGTGGATATTTCTTTTTCTGAAAAAATAGGAGTTAGATAGAAACGCGAGGGTGAAATACAATCAGGGGCGGCCCCCAGGGGTAAATACGTTGTCAGCAGCAGTTTGAAGATGTGCTGGTCCCCATACTCTTTTACCGGCGAAGACACTTTGTGTCCAATAACGCTTTAACCTACCGCTCACAAAAATAGCTGCCCAAAGAACATCAGCTCGTTGAATTCAAGCTAATCGTCTCCTTCCACTCCCTTGCAACAACTTCAAGACATTCTTAAACAAAAAGCGATGACTATGCACTGGCCTCCCACATTGACCTTATTTCTTTTGATGCTTATGCGCTTTCATTTTAGGCATCATTTAGCCCTCCTTGTTCCAAGTAAGCCATATCTGCCTTGGTTGGCCAGTGGTCGTTATTAACTTTGCTTGGCCTCAGATACCTGGCCTTCAGAAAATTTTACTGTCTGAACGCCTTAGAGTGGCATCGCAAAAGGCAATCGTATGTATAGAAATATTCCACTGGTTCTTATATGACGATGGGGGAAAATTACTTTGAGCTTTTGGAGATATAAAAACCGTCGAATACTATTCGATATGTAGACGAGCGAATTACTTTCGCTTCACTTTATATGCATTTTCCCCGAGATTTTGCAATTTTATATTCTAAATCGACATCCCAGTAGAGTCCCCAGAAACAGCACTCAGCAACCTCCAGAACTTTGGAGCCAAGTTTACAGTGAGAACTTAGTATTTAAAACCAAGGGATCACTTCAGGTATAATTTGTCAATCGCTCTCTACTAGATGAACGATTGACTGCAGCAGAGTGTAAGGGGAATCGATCCAAAGCTCATCTCACTGACTATCTCCGAATGGTTTTCGATCAGTGGGCTGGAGCCCAAAGCTCTGGCAACTGGGCTGCATGGACGGCTCGTAGACTAAACTTACTATTATCTAATTTAACTATTATGTAACATGAACTCACTATATTCTAAACTCACTATTATCTCATGGCGAAAAAAGCGACGAGAAAAGTCTGTAGTTTCCCTTAAAATGTTATCATTAACTGAAGACAAACACAAAAAGAATTTTTTTCACTCCCAGCCTCAAACTGACCTCTTTCACGATTCTCCCTCTGTTTTTAAATCCCAAGTAAAAAGGTATGCTAAACTGCTGACTAGTTAGGCAATGCCCTGTTATGTATGTGCCTGTTTATTGGGCGATGTAACGATACGAGATGAGCTATAATTGGGTAGCACATGATAACTTGCTGCTCACCAGGAACATATGAATAGATAAATCAATTATTCGCGGATTTTCATCCAACTCTCACGGACGGCCAGAAGCGGGACAACAGCGCGTCCACCCAAACTCGGCCAAGCACAACTGTGACAGTAAAACGTGAGTGGGCTAAGTAACTGTGACCGCGTTCCAAATTAGCGGCGGTTTTCTGTCTCGTAAACCATCTGTTAAAGCACGCTGCTTCCTCCTGGCAGTTGGTTGTAAGAAATGCTGACAGACTGCCTCGTCAACACTCAGACGCTGAGTGGGAGGTCGGGCAGCACGTCATAGAGCAGGCCAGACGTACTAGTGATGGAGCTGGGTCGGCGCCTTTGAGGTCCCACACGACTTGGCTCTGGGACTGGTGGAAAAGTATTGCCACATCAGCTGTGGCCCTGAATGCATCTTCTGATTAAATGATGTAACGAAATACAAACTGCAGTCACCTTAAATTTATGGAAGCTGGTTCCTTTAATATTTACTTGGAATAAATATACAGATTCCTTGTTTCAACGCGTCTTTCTACCTAGAAAAATGACTTCAGGCTATGAAAAACATAATTGGTTTAATTCAACCCAAAAATGCTTTCAAAGGAGAACTACAGTCAGAAGAGCATGGAAGCCAGGCATGTAGACAGCTTGAAGGAAATAACTAGTTACGTCAATAAAGGGAAATTTAGCACCCTTATAGTGAGATATATAGCCATGTGATAGAGCATGCCACGAAACCACTTGATAGATGCTTAATTTGTCTCAGAACTCACCTTTTGCGGAGACAAAGGACAAATCCACCTCCCATCCTCCCCAGGTGGTCACGTGAGATAAGGCGACCATTTGTAACCATGGAAACATAATGCAATGATCATGACTCACGGAGCGGACAAGACAAGCGGACTTCGGTTTCCTTAACCCTCGCCCCACGGGGGCCATCGATGGCCCCCTAAGGTTTTTTTCGGGATAGCAGAAAAACGACGAGACGCAGGACCGCGGTTGAGGGTTTTTACAACAAAAAACTCTATCTCTCACCCCATCATTTTTCCACCATCCCCGAAAATGTTTACCCCAGGTCACCCTAGGTCAGGTCACCAGGCGAGGTCAACCAAGGTCACCTCACTTCAACTTTTGAGCTCTATAAGAGCTACGTTTCGCAATTGATCAATTTGAAACTTCCTACACTTTATGGCCCTACCAGGGTCTACAAGGTGTATATCCGGGATTTTTGATGTCGTGACCTGAGGTCAGGTCACGAGGTGACCTCCTTCCATTGAAAAAGCATGGGAAAAAGCTGTCTTATGATCTAAAAACCACAAAAGCGATTTCAAATACTCGGCTTGGTCAGAAACGTGTTCTTGGACACCCTTTCACGGGTCCCTGGGGTCATATTTTCCCTTTGGCCTCTCCGAGGTCATCCAAGGTCACCAGGGGCCAAAAACAGTATTTTGGCAATAACTTTTGATCTAATTAAGCTAAGGCACTGAATCAAACACCATCGTGTATGTCTCATCACTAGCTTTTATTTGATATACGGCAAGGCCACTTTCTGACCATTCGTGACCTCAGGTCATATTAGGTCACGAAATGACCTCTGGAGGTCAAACCACTGGCGGCAGGTCATTACGTTCCACATAGCGGAATAAGGTCTGGAATTTTCCTATCCAATGTAGTTTAACCAGATTTCAATAGCTCTAATGGCATAAGAGTTATGCCCAGTTTTCTTAAGCATTGCATATTGGAGTGAAAATAGCCTATCGTGACCTAACTTGACCTCTGGAGGTCAAAACATTGACCTGAGCGCTTAAATATGTAAAATAATTTCTTACTGAATTTATAAGAGCTTTCTATTGCACTTTACAGATTTGCGCTAACCCCCATATTTTCGGAGTTAGAGGGAGGCCATCGATGGCCCCCGGTGGGGCGAAAGTGGCGCCGGACCCCTGGTGGGGCGCGGGTTAAAACCTATCTGCTGGATGTGAGCTTGGCACTGGTGGATAGAAAGTCGCATAGCTTGCCTCAATTGCTCGTTTTAAACGTGCAATATGTTTCAATATATAAAAAATATTAAAAAATATAAGTGTCACTTCAGGTCCTTATAATATTTGTTTTCGATAAGAGGTCCTCATTTTTATAACTATTCATTTGCGGCACAAATTAACAGGGTCTTAAGTGGCGTAAGGGGCTATTAGATCAGGGCGTCACGTCAATGCGAAAACTTAAATCCCTAGCGAAGTAAAAGTTCTATAAAACAAAATAATGGGACTTATCAGCTATTTTTTCACAATATGTCAGCCGACTTGATTATTTTCAATAAAAATCCCCAAGGCTCGTACACAGCATTTTTTAATGTGATTTCCGCTCGCACGTTGGCAGTCACGATCAGCAGACTGAAAATCACCCAAATCCGTCACCAGCTAAATATTATCATGTCAGATCAGCAGACTGAGAAATATCTACCCACAATCCGTCACCACACGCAAATATTATCATGTCACGATCAGCAGACTGAGGAATATCTACCCACAATCCGTCACCACACGCTAAATATTATCTTGTTAGATAAGAACAAATAGTTGGCTGATCAAATTCTTGACTAGTCTTTTAAAATACTTTTGCCGTCTAAAATTGAAAATTGATGCAACTAAAACGTTTGCTTCGCAAGCAGCATACATATATTACAATTTTAGAAGGCTCATATACACAGCTCAATCGCATACAATTTAGGAAGGCGGTATCGATGCGTATTAGGGTGGAGCATATTTGATGAAGTTTTGAAATTTATAGGTGGGGGTGACTTTTCCCATTATTTGGATCATTCTGAGTCCGTTGACACCAAAATCAGCAAAATCAAATAGTTTTTAGGGGTCACGCATCGAGCTCAAAGTTTTCAATTTTGCCAGGGGTCAAGAATCTCGCCAACTCGCCCACGCTCGTGGGTCGCCAAATGAGGTTCAAGGAACAGAACTTAGGTAGCCAATCATGGAGAATTGACAGAGGTCAAGATTTGCACTTACCAGCACAAAAAAGTATTTCCACGATCTTACCGCCACGTTAAAGAACGATCCATGACATGGCAATGCTACCTTGACTTCTTTTAGGTACCTACATTATAAGTATTAGTGACAGACGATGCAAATTAGTGACAAATAATGTATCCTTACTCAATCGCGTTATTTCACAGCTAAGTTAGAGATGGGTAGGTATCCACATCGGCAACGAAATAGGCCCATGTAAAGCCATGGGAAAAAGTTAATCTAAATTGCGATGGCATGAGAACGGTGATATTCATTCTTTTATATGAATTTGACTATTTATTTTGAACAAAAAAGAAAACTTTAAAGTCTATATCAGGATTAATAGTAAAATTACAGCGCATAAGATAGTAACCCAACTGCTTACTTTGTACTTGAGGACTCGTTTCACGGAATTAGAGATGGTCTGGTCGCCATGCCTGCAACCAAAAGGACGATTAGGGACCACCAGGTCGCCACTTGAGTAACCACAAAGTTTGGCGTTTCTGGCGCGCGAGTAGCGAGAAGAAAACAGTCAGAAATACCTGAATACGTGTTGAAGCTGCTGTGTGGTGGGTGTGGGCTTGGTGCGGGAATTCGAAGATGACGTCGAGGTGGTTGGTATAATATGAGGCTGTAGGTTTTGACCTAAATCAGAATAGGAGGTTTTGTTTACCAGTGGTAAACCCTCTACCAATTCTTATATATTATGCCGCAGCCAGAGCAACGTAGGACAAAGTGAAGTCTGCCAGATCTCAAAAGCCCAGGAGAGTTGTGTGGTTTTGAGGGTGTCAATTAGAATACACATTTCAATCAAGTGCATGGGAGATATCCAAACCGTAGACCTGCGGAGATGAGAGTTTCAAGGTCTGGCTTTGCACCTAGAAAAATATCTGCTTTTTGGTGCCCATGAAGTCAGATAAACTGCAGGTAGCTTTCTGTGGTGCCTACCTAAGTCAATTTTATCAAATCAAGCTTTGCAAAATTGTAATGATTCCACAAAAGTTTCCATTGAGCAGGTGAATGTGGTGATGCTCATTGATCTGCTTCAATCTTTCCAGGATTTGCTGGATGATGGTTGTGGTATTAGGAGGCACTCTTCCTCTGGGAGAGTACCTATATTTGGTTGTAGGCACTTGAGATATTTGAATTATATGTATTCTTTAAAAAATGTAAATTAAATGTATCCTTCAAGTAGCTAAGTCTCAGCATGGTAACTGCTACAGTCAAATGGTGGTTGTCTGCTATCTCAGCAATGATGATCTTAGCAATGATTGATCATAACAAGCAGTTGCAGTAAGGGTACTAGACCCTGACAGCGCAGATTATTTTTTCATGTCTTTTTGTATTAGGTATTTGATAACATTTTTATCTGATTCATATGAGCAGCTAATGGACACATGCTTGTATAACAGTGCACACAACTTGTATTCACTGCACATATACTTAACATTTCGCTGTTTGGTACTAAGAGTACGCTATATGTAATTCATTAGTCTCCAAATCACTGTAAATGTTATTCCTTTTTACTTTCACTTATTGAGAGTAAGTTTTTACTCACTAGGACATATTTACTGGGAGCAATTTAAAACCTCAGTTCTCGCAAAATTTTGTTCCACTTCAGGTGGTCATGTTGGTCGCATCAGGGATATGTGGGTAGCCAACCTTAGATGTTCTTGATCTCTGAATTTTGGCAAAAAATGTTCCAAAACACGGACAAAATTATTTCTAAATATTCAATCACATATTGTAGCCTAATTCTGACCTTTTCATTTTCAAGAGGGGCTATTTATATTTTAATCGGTGCTAGTTTGACTTGGTTACATCGGTTGGTTCACCTTGCAGGTCATTTTTTGTGTAGCCTTTTACGTTTTCCTGCACTTGGGCCTCAATGCGCCTATATATAGGACAGTCAACCATACAGCTAGAGTTTTTACCACTATTACTCTTTTTAAGGACTGCACAACTGTTGTTATGTACACTAGCAGATTCAGGGGGGGGATATTGAGCAATGGCCCCCAAGACCCCGAAATATCATCTTTTGGCCCCCACCAAAGAGGCACATTTTCATCATTTTTCTTGAAAAAACACTTTTTGCGATTTTCACTGGATACTAGTATCTAACTGGTTTTCTTCACGATGTACGCCATTTGTACTCCTCCCCCTTAGCTGTTAATTTCCCCTCCCTAAAAGGCGTTTCCCAGATCCACCAATGGCTATCTTTAATTGCTTCAAGAAACAATTTCTAGACTACTTATCGAGAATTCTCACTACCGGTCAAATGACGTAGCCTCGGTTGTTCACTTCTCAATTTGTCTAAGAACTAGGTCATATCTGCCCTAAGCAGTGGTGTAGAACCTCAAACGATCACAGAAAAATACTTGAAAAAACAACGTTCCAAAACTCTTTTGAAACAGAAATATAGGACTTAAAAGAAATCGATTGACCAATCAGAAGCCCAGGAATGCTCATACGTGGGTCACGAGACCTATCTGACGCAAAAGTTTCGTCATCCTGGGAATTTTGTAGAAAACGACTGAATACCAGAGGTACAAAACGATTGAAGGCATGAGCAATTATTTTATGCTACACTTTTAGCGCAAAGTGATTCATTCTTAGTTTTTATAGGCTAGGTAAGATTAATTCAGATACAAATACTGGATAACAGACATTTTTATTACAAAAACAATTACTTTAAAACGTTTAACAGCTTTTGAAAACATTGAGATGAAGGGCGGGTTCCAGCCTTTTGCCGGGAGCGCTAACATATTTCAATAGTAGTTAGGTAGCCTCCAAAAATTTTGCCGAAGATACAAAAGTAATTGAGTTTCGTAATGAATATTTTTCAAGTAGTAAGAAACCTCAATACAATTTTTTTGCGTATCTCCCTTTAACTCAGCCAGGACAAGTCCAAGCAGGTTTGACTCAGCCTCCCTCCAACAGCAAGCGCAGATCAGCGGATGTGACGTCACACGTGTGATCTAGACGCCTGAGTACACACATTTGGGTCTCCTAAGTATGCAAACCGAATATTCACGTTCTTTTATGAGTCTCGTCACAACAGTTTCTCAGACACCAGATTCCGAAAATCCAGCTGATATAATCCATAGCAGTTTAGTATTTTTTATTCCTGTGAATTGTAGACTGCTGACCCTGGAATGAAGTCATTGTTTTTCTTCCAGTGACTATGAAACTTTGAAGTGCAGTGTGGTCTATTGCGGGTTCCAGACTCAGATTAAGACTCAATGAAAAGATGAGTCAGATGCACCACGTCAGTATCAAAGAACCTGAAGAACCTGTTTTTGTTTAAGTATTTCATCAAAGTTGTGACTTCAGAAACGTTTTCCTTTTGTTGTGCAGGAACAGCAGAACTTTTAGAATACATGACGTAGGTATAAATATATACATGATAAGGAAGTCAATATGTAACCAACTCAGGAATCGCAGATGGCTGCACAACAAATATTTGATTTCTGAAAAGGAATACTTCCCGCCTAAAAACATTCCTTTATCGGAGTCAATGTGATCAGAAACCTCAGTGTGCATTATTGAGACCAATGTGCAAATTGTGCGTCCCCACATATCAATGGTGTTTCAGCCCAGTTCAACCACTTCTCCCTGAAACAATTTTCGTAAATCAACAAACCCCTCCTTTCCCTTGTCTTTGCCACAGCACAACGATATTGGGATGTGGCTGTGGATGTGAATGGCATGTGAAAACCAAAGACCATTGGAACGAATGGCATTGCATATAGCATGATGACGTTTTTCAGGGCACTCAGAAAATAATATTTCAACAAAGCTCACCAAAAGACCACCGACAAGAACTTATGAAGCCGTCCGCTTTCGCAGACATCAACACGAAACTAGGGAGGGCGGAAAATGAGTTTATAAGGCCTACTAAGTATAAATAAGTATTATTACGCGCCCCGCTGGGGTTTGTGGCATGACGCACCTCGCTGGGGAGGGGCGTATTTCGCCCCCCTCCATATCTCATATCCTAGGAAAGCTAAATAAAAATTACGAACGGCGTTCAAAAGCTCTTGACGAGGCGAAGAGAAATTATGGAAGTTAGTTTTATGTCAGGTCAATATTGAGGTCAGCATAGGTCAAAGAAGGTTCCATAGGCTTACAACAGAGCAGTGTACGTTTCTCCCTCTAGAATTTTACTCAGCGCAGCTAGAGCAAATATTATTGTATCACAGGATCACCTGGTATAGTCATGTTGCATATTAATCGACTCCCCAGGACAATATAAGCACCATGCAAGCAAAATAGGAGCTTTATCTCAATTCAGTGAGAAGTTATTGGCAAAACAGTCATTGTTTGCTCCTGTGACCTCCTGCTCCTGTGACCTTTGAGAGGTCAGATGGTCAAAAACTCAGCTTAATGGTCAAGATCGTGGTAAGAATGCACTGTTTGATGATCTTCAGCTTAATCTATCCAGTGTTTATTGACAACGAGCCCTTCCTATTTTTCACCATAGACTTATAATGGGGTGACCAAAAATTTGACGCTACGTTAGGTCAACAATTCAACAATTATAAAATTTCGAGACAGCAGGTTTGTAAACCCTAATGACCTCATCATATTGCAAAAGTTGCAAAGTGATCGGTTGGCTGATGTTCCTAAGGCGCCGGTTCAAACTCGTGATTTTATATTTTGAGGTCGGGTCACGTGACGTTGAATAGCTACTGGACCTGACAGGACCTGACCTAAAACATTTGGTCAGATACGTAAAATTGATCAAGGAAAAGGCATTGCAAGTTTCGTTGTTCCGCGTCCCTTTTTTGTTTCGTCTCGGGAAAACCACGACGGGGAGCGAATTTCGCCTCCCCTCGGCAGAGCGAGTGTTATAGTACATACAAGTATAAGTATTGCATCAAAGTATTAAACATAATACTAGATAAATGCCAATACAAATTATCCATAAGACCGTTTTGTTTTATATGGTAAACTTCCTCAAATATATTTCATACAGTACGATGGGAAATATTCTAAAGGAATTCACTCGTCAGCTCAAACAATTAATAAAAGTACGAATCACAAGCCTCTTTCTAGTTGGATGGAGCCCATGTCTAATGTAAAAGCCTCGGAAGATGGTAGAGCTCTAACTGAAAGTTTGGACAACCGATCAGCGCTATTCCGTGAGGTTGAAATGATGCCCACGGTTATCGATTACTGTGCCAAAATACTGCGCTCTCCTGTAAATCATACAGTCAAAACAACAACCACGGTTTTCAATCACTCCGCCCAAGAAACTTGAAGCTATCGATCTCGAACTGGGAGCTTAGCGTCAAAGCTGTTACAGGCAAGGGATCGGGAAAGCCAAGAAAAAGCCGCACTTAAAGCCAGGCGCCTCCTGATTGCTTAAGCTGGGTGGTGGGAAACTTTTATGAAGCCTTGAAAAGGCGGAGTTTTTTACTTTTTTCGTCAACAACTTTAAAGTGTTGATCAACGTTAAGAACTCAAACAGCGGATAAACCCCATTGGAGCCAGTAGTTCAGAACTTACCTCAAATGTGTCGTGGAACTAAAGGCTCTCTTCGTGATGTTGGACGGCAACACTGAGGTTCATGGCGATGTAGAGCGGGCAAATCTCCTGAACCAAGCGTTCGCAGGAAATTCACTGAGCCTCATGTACAAGTGTATCCTTCTCCTCCGGTATTTGACCTGCCACTTCGAATCGTTTTGTGGTGACTGAAGGAGATGTTCGCCGCGCACTCACATCGTTACAGGCTCACAAAGCCTGTGGGCCGGATAACATTAGTGCGCGTGTTATTAAAGAATGTAGTGAACAATTGGTAACTCCCTTGGTCATCTTGTTCAACATGAGTGTTCAGCGGGGAGCTTTTCCGGGCAGGTGGGCGGAAGCGAACATCGTTCCTGTGCACAAAAAGGGCTCTAAAAACTCGCTTCAAATTACCGCTCTATCTCACTCACCCCTCTGTTCGGCAAGATTCTGGAGCGCTGTGTATGTGACGTACTAATCTCTCACGTTCAACCGGTCCTGGCCCCAAACCAACACGGCTTTGTCCCACGCCGCTCTTGTGATACAAATTTAGCTTGTCTTCTAAAAACGGCGTGGGAGGCGATCTCATCTGGTCATCAAACTGACGTTATATACACCGACTACTCCTCGGCGTTCCAGAGTGTCAACCACAAATTACTGCTTCATAAGTTACAAAACTCCTATCAAATCTCAGGTGCCGCCCTCAATGGCTCTCTTCTACCTCACAAATCGAAAGCAACGCGTAGTTGTTAATGGAAAATTTTCTGAGTGGACACCTGTGCGCTCTGGAACGCCGGAGGGTGGAATTATCTCACCGATCCTGTTTGCTCTCTTCATCAATGATCTCTCGGACAAAATTAAAACGAACTGTCTTCTTTTCGCCGACGACGTAAAATTGTATCATAAAATTGTGACTCCTGAGGACTCAGAGCTACTTCAAGCTGACTTGACACGTTTGGCCAATTGGTCTCATCTTTGGAAGCTGCAGCTTAATCCGTCCAAATGCAAATCATTTACAATTTCTCTGAAGAAGAAACCGATGCTGAACATCTACAAAATTGAAAACGACGCCCTAGAAAAAGTATCTTTCATTCGGGACCTTGGCATTTGGCTGGATTCCAAATTAACATTCGCAGAACATATAGATAAAATCGTAAGTCGAGCAAACAGGATGTTAGGTGTGATGATTCGGTCGCTCCAGACTGGCCATCCGGTGGGAGGAGTGAGAGCGAGCTCGAAATTGAAACCCAAGCCAATTTTGACGGCATATTTTTCCAATGTTCGTTCAATTCTTGAGTTTGGATGTATTATTTGGGGTGGGTCTGCCAAAACGCATCTGGAAAGACTGGAAAAAATTCAGCATAAATTTCTTATCTGGCTAGCATCCGTTTCTACTCAACCCTCCGTAAATCTAGGATACGATGAACTTCTGGCCCATTTCAAAATCCCAAGTCTAGCCAAGAGAAGACTGCAATATGACATTACTTTTGTACACAAAATTCTAACGGCCCAGATCGATTCCGCCTTTCTGCTTGGTAGCTTCCCGCTCCACGTGCCAGCAAGAAGAACACGTGCAATGGCAGGCACTTTGCTGAGCGTACCACTGTACACAAAGGAGACTGTGAGGCGGGGTGTGTACTGTCGGCTGCCCAAAGCTTTTAATGATTTTATGCTTGCCTGTCCATTTGCTGACCCATTTAGATTATCATCAGGTCAGTTCAAATCTCAAGTTCGGAAATATGTTAGGGAGTAGGAACCACCATTTATTTTATTTCATTGTATTTTATTGTTTCCTTACACATGTATTTTTTAATGTTTTTAGAGTTTTATTTTGTATATTTGTATCTTTTTATTCTTACCTTGTATTTACTTTTGTCTTGACTTGTTTTTTAACATGTGCCATGTATGTAATTTTAGGGAATCTGGATGGTATAACTGACTTGAGCTTTTACTGGGGCAAGCCCTGTCGCTCATATGAGATGAATAAATAAATAACTTCCAAAACGGATCAGAGGTAAGCTTCGAAAATGCTCCCAGAAATGGTGCCTAAAATAACTGTGGCATCCAGACTCAGATTATGGCCCAATCAACCAAATAGGTCATATTTTCCATTTCAGCTCCTAAGACCCTTTGTTTTTTTAGTACTTTACCAATGACAGCTATCGTCTTAAAAACTTCCGACAGAAAAAAATATGCGTGTACATATATGAAAGCTTTATACCAGATATAAATTGCCAATAATCGGGTCGTATATTTATTCCAGTTCACCCAATGGTTTCTGTTTTGAACTTCTGCACAATTTATAAATCAAAATAAAGGGCACCAAGGCTCTTAATTGACCAAGGCTCACTTGTGACTATTCACTCAGTCCCGTGAAGACAAGGATGCTGTAAAAACTAATACCATATTTCCCGACAAGATTTGTAAAACTTGGAAATGTCAGCACTATCATCGGTACGGCGCTCTTCGCAACATTTAAAAGGCATCCCCAGTGGTGTGTGGTTTTCGGAGGATGAAGCACCGTTAATGAAAAGGTGTCCACATGCTGCTTGGCAACCACGGGACAGGCGGAGAGCGATGATGTCACTAATACAATAGAAAAGGGAAGATAGGTGAAAAGAATGGTGAACGAAGCTACAAGTACCTCGGTCACACTATTATGTCATATATGATATTATATTGAATTACATGGCATAGTATGCATCACCGATGGTGGCTGGTCCGGCCGTGTCTCGGCCCCGTGCAGTCTGTCGATGGAGTCGAAGGAGATGAAATATGAAGAAATATGCATGATACCTGAAAAACTCTACAGCAGGCTTACCCCCCCCCCCCCAAAAAAAAAATTACAGAACATCAGAGCCAAGGTGCTTAAGATATCCTTGCTCGAACACGTTGTTTTAAATTGGGGCTGCACCTATCAGAGGCAGAATCAGCCCTAGAAGCTACCAGGACTTCAGCCAGCCGATTCCGTAAGAACACATCAAAGAGGAAGATTTTCTTTATAGGCAAAATTTGGGAGGGTTCTATTGCATGCTCTGTTGCTTGGAAATAGGGCTTACTTCCTTACTTGCGTTTTGGAAGAAAAAATATTTATATCTACTTTGGTCCCCAAACAGAATACTTCGATGTGGAAAACTGATGTTCCGTTTTAGGTAGTCATGCTCAATTATTTTTGGGGCTTATCGGCCAGGGTCATTGGCGTCGAACTCTTCCTGTTGGAAGGGTTTCTCGGGAGCCAGCTTGCTCCTGTTCAGGAAGCCGCCGGGCCTGAACCGGGTCGGCTAATGGAAGCACTCGCGACACCACCGCGGCCCCATATGCTCAATTACATACGTGTGATAGGTGCTAATTAAGTTACTCTTCCTCGACGTGCCAATGATACCATTGCACTTACAAGCAGCTGCAGGACACTTATTCCCCAACAATAAGGCGCATGCAGAACGGCATGTGAAAACAGCATTTACAGAAGCAGAAACCTTCTTGTCGTTTCAGCTATCCAACCTCAAATTCAAGTTTAAAGCTTCTTTGCACTAAACAATAATGATGTCTGTCTGTGAATGTTGGCAGCTGCCGACTGAGCTGTTTTGGCCGCTGCTGTCGCCGTGATGACGTCACTGGTCCCCAGCTGAGCCGGGGGCGGTGCGGCGCTACCATCGCCGGCGGCGGGGGCGGCCGGCTGCCTGAAGGGCGCGCCGCGGCACCGTAGTAAGGCGCCCAGAGGTCGGGGGTCGTGTGTGGAGGGACGAAGCGCGCAGCTCGGCCGGTCACGTGTGTTGACTGTCGTGCGCATCTGTTGTGGATAGTCATCGTCTGATCACGGACGTTCGATCACGGGATCACGGTGAGTCACGCGCAGTCGGAGATCAAGGCTGCCTGAAAACCTGCTGTTACGGTGATTGGATTTTGATTGTTTCGATTTCTTATTGATTGTTTCGATTGGTTATTGGTTGTTTGGATTGTGAATTATACTAATTAATGTTATTAGTTTTTGTTTTCACTTTTGTAATTCCCACTAACAATCGGGTTCTGAGATTCATTCTTAGTTATTTTGGTAGACGTATCTATGTAGATTGGCCGATGTTATGAATATTAATAGAGTGCAGAGAGAGGAGTCAGGACTGCAGTCAGTCCTGTACCAATTGCAAGTGTTAAACTATTGCGATATAATTAAAAAAAAGCAGTAAGGTAATCGATTGACCTCCGTGTAGTAATAAAGAAAGTGTATAGACACACACAATAGCCAGGAGCAGAAGACATTTGAAATACCAATGTCAAGTTGATAGACCGTAGACCAAAATGACAACCCGGGGTCAAATTTGCTTTTTTATAAGTTTTTTTTACGTGGGACTAGAACTAAGGCAGCATGCTAGAAATTTAAAATAATAATACTTCCGTGACTTTAAAACTACAGCGGTCTAAGTCCCCGCCGATTAATACATTCATTTGAATAGCATCAGGAATCAGTGCGTTGCCCTCATTTGTGCGTACAAGATTTCTAACGCGTGTGAACAGAATGCATAATGTGGAGCTGCTGCGTTGTATGCTGATCTCTAGTTTAATGATGTGAATGAATGAGAGTCAATATGATGTGAATGAAATGAATGTGAATTGAATACCTGCAGCACGCATTAAGTTACTGATGACAAATCCATAGCTATCTAACAACGTAAGCGTTAATGCCTGCTGTAAGTACATTTATCTTATCTGGAGTACATATATGCTTAAACGGTGGATGCGACGTGTGGGTAGTTTTATGCAGCCCCATCATCTGTGTTTCTTGGAGTAGCTGCTTGATTTGATTTATCTGTACTTATTCATGCACATACTCTCCTAATTTGCTTATGTATCTGGGTCATCAGAAATTACCAGAAAAAAACTTCTTATTTTCTTTGGCCCTCAAAGCATGGAGACACATGTGTTTATCGGGACAACTGACAATTTCACGTGAAAAAGTGCATGTCTCATGACATTCACTTGTCCTTTGGAGCCCAACCTTATTCTGTGCAAAAGTTTCGGGTTTTGGTTCCGCACAATGACTGTTAACCGTAAGAAGAGCCTGTTATGTAAATGGCACTCATCAAACTCATCAAACTCATCAAAGATCATGGCAGGACAGTTGTTCTTCACGCTTCCACAGGTTTCGACATCTAACTGGTCTCCTACATGTTATAAGCATAGATAAAAATTACAATTAGTGAAACTAGTTATTTAGTTGGGCCCAATGCTAGGACCTGACCTATTGCGAACTGAACCATAAATTTTGTCAGAAGTTGCAAAAGGAATAAGGTGAAAGGTATGCCAAGTACGGCGGCGTTGCGTGATGTCCTTTTTCTGCTACCTTTGAAAAACGTTAGTGAAACCATCGATTCCCTTACTGGCACGGTGAGGGTTTAATCCCCGCCCCGGTGGGCCTCCGAGACACCTTTGCTCTGGTGGGGGGGGTTCAAACACCCCCTCGAATTCGGTTCCTATGCGGAATAGCGAACCAACGTGAACGCTGATGGATAGCTCATACAAATTCATGGAGAAACTACATCGGTCACTTTTTGGCTCAGGTCAATAGTGAGGTCATGACAGGTTAAATAAGGTTGCATGTTAGGGTAGTGTTTTAGAGCTCTAGCATCTGACAAAGTTAAGTTGGAACCATTTTTAGGCACCGTTCGCTTCCTCACGTCACTTTTCAACGTAGCATAGTCAATAGACATATTAATAGACTTGCAATAGCAATCTGAACGTAATTGTATCAAAATATAAGCTCTACCATCATTTCCTGCAAAGTTATTGACCCAAGTGTGAAAACTGCTTTAAATAGCACCAGATGATCTCTGAGAGGTCACAAGCCAAAAATGTCAATATGAACCTGGAAAGGGGCCAGGATACTACGCTTTGAAGAATACGAAGATATTCTCAGCTTATCTACGCAAATACAGCCCATTTCCTGTTTTCCCACCTATATCCGGTGAAGAGTTCATGATCTTTACCTGACCCTAGGTCATCGATACGAAAAAATTCCGGAATACATGTTGTGGCACCCGGTGCGCCCATTATATGGGTAATTAAAAAAATAGAAGAAAGTTTTTGGAGTCGGCCCTAATTGAACAAAAAGAAAATCTAAATTCCAAGAGAGGAGATTTCGCAATATCAAAAATATTGGCAAATATTATCCACGTTTAGCCCACGTGAGTTCACAGAAACCTTCATGCGTCAACGGATAATTCTACCCTTCAAACACACGCTGAAGAAGTTACGAAACGCGTCCGTGTGCTTTTTTGAATATATATATATATTTTTGGGGCTTATCGACGCACCAACTGCCAGGGTCATATGGCGTCGCCAACTCTTCCCTGTTGGAAGGGTTTCTCGGGAGCCAGCTTGCTCCTGTTCAGGGAAGCCGCCGGGCCTGAACCGGGTCGGCTGCGTGGGTCCGTGTGCTTGCTTTTGAATATATATATATATATATATATATATATATATATATATATATTTAATATCCAACTTGTCAGTGTGTTCCTTTACCTGTATCGTTCTGTCAAATTGATCCTCAACAAAATATGTGGGTTAAGTTTCAATTCGATAGATTCAGCCATTTCTTATTTATGCCACCTTAAACATTTTTGGAGGTGAGGTCACTTGACCTGCACTGGTGATCTAACCTGAGATGATCCAACCTTAAAATTTTAGGGAAGTTGTGAAATCGATCAAGGATAAGGTGTGCAAAGAGTGGCGGCGCTTGGCTCTGCCGTTTTGTCGTGCTACCGGGAAAACCTGAGGAGGTTGTTCAAACACCTCCCACCGGGGCGTGGGTTAAAAGAGCCATCCTTAATGACTTACATGTTTGACGCTGTATACATGACACTTCAACGCGTCCCACATTTCTACCGTCAACCATCGGCATCCAGACCTAATATGCGCGTGTTTGTACTATGATAGACAGAACAGTCAGCCATCTTGATAAGGTAACAGAGCGGCCTTTTTCTCCGCTGCGGCGCATGGTGCTGCGTATCTGCAGTGACCCCGACCAGTCACATAGCAGTGCACCATGGTAAAGAGCAGCGCACCAAGCTAGTGGAGCAGCGCACCATGGTAAAGAACAGTGCACCACGGTAGTGGAGCCGCGCACCATAATAGTGAAGCAGCGCACATGGTAGTGGCGCAGCGCACCATGGTAATGGAGCAGCCCACCACGGTAATGGAGCAGTGCACCATGGTAATGGAGCAGCGCACCATGGCAGTGGAGCATATGGCATATGGAATAAATTAACAGGCATCATCTTATATCAAAACATCACATTAGAATCAACGTAAGACATAACTGTTTTATCTTGATAGAACTGCCAATTTTCCTCGAGTTTCACCGAATATTCCTGATTCTCTTGAAGTGAGGAATTCAGGCGGCCAGTTTTGATTCGGGATCCACTTTGCGGCCACTATGCTTCAGGGCAGGTCACTGGCCAGTCCACCGTGTTTTGCGAGTGAGGCCCACGCAGTGATGCTGCTGTTAACCTTCAAGCTGAACTCTAACGACCACTTGCTTCAGGCGCTACCAATAACGGCTACCAGCCCGGCGACACACTTTGGTGTAGTTTTCATGGTATATGGACTAATGGGCATAGTAGGTGCGGATTTGTAAGGCGACGCCCCCCCCACAGGCATACACACGCACACTCACTTAGCGTGCGCAGTGCCGTGGGGACCACCAAAGCGCAGATTCCCAGACTGTTATTTGGACTAACCCCAAGCTGCCCCTGCTAAACCCATAGCCCACCAAACATAATTTTGGGGCTTGCGCTAATAAAGTAACATTTATTTGCAAGTATGCAGGCAGGCTTGGTCTTTCATACACCAATGTACAAATGCAAATACAAATTTTAAAAGTGGTATTTGAAATATGAGTTTCGATGGCGAATCCATAAACAATCTCTTATCGAGTATGGGTGAGACGATTATTTTCTTTTAAGCCAGAACATAAACTTGTATTGTATGTGTATACCAAACCCAAACATATGTTTAATTCAAATCCAAAATAACATTTCAAGCCAAATACTTTGGGGGAGTGTTCAGTTAGTAACCTCAGATATTTCCAGTTGTTTCTCCGTGGTTTATGAAACACGTATAATTTGTGGTGCTCTTTGGGGCAGATAAAGCAGGGACCAAATGCAATCATATTATTTCCTCTCTTCAGTCAGGTCTTGTGAAGGCGTCGTTTCCGTTTTTATAAACGGCGATTTACATTTTGCAAAGCTTCGTGTGTTGAAAGATCTGAGAGTGGGTGCTCCGTTGCTGGGATTCCGTTAAACAGGATGGATCCATCATTAGCTAATGATGAGGGCCGTTTAAGCGCGCGTGACAAGTGGGCCCGCTCAATCCGCCGCACATGACTAATGGAGGCGTCAAAAATAGGGATACAAATGTGGACTTAAATAAATCGACCAGTTTAACGTCGAGACAGACCAGATGCACTGCGATCCAGGGAAACTAAACTACCGCGATATTGCAGCGGGCTTTCCTTTCAAACATTTTCCTATTCTAGAAAACTGCATGAAAAGGGATTTTTGGGATGGACAGGTCCCCTACAATTTTTTATTTATTTATCATATTGGTTCTAATAATTGCTTAGGTTTAACGTCACACCAACTGCCAGGCTTATGCGGCGTCGCCAACTCTCACCCGGTTGGGAGGGATTTGGGAGATAATATCGACTTATTCAGAGGCTCCGCCGGGATTTGAACCCGGAACCTGTAGCTTAGGATATTTTTATGTTATCCACTAAGCTAACCCATATCCCTGCCATAGTGGTTCTGTGTATTTATGTATCTATAACTTCTAAGCATTTTACTTTTCTGATTACATTCATTCTACCAAAAAGAAAAGTTTTACCCGATTATCCTGACCCGTTGATGCGTAGGACAAGGGAAAACAAGTTTGCATCTTTCCACGGCAATCGTCCTGGCGTAATGTATATCCTCACCTGATCACACACCACGAGTGTGGACATGTTTGGTGTGCAGCTGGTGTTGATCCGTCATATGGCAGCTCATCCGAGGTGACAGCATCCTCCCATTATATAGAACTCTCCTTGTTGAGGGTCGCTATCTCGGCATAATCTCGAGGGCGGCCCTTTTTATGGAACCGACCAGGTGGCTAGTATGACACTGGAACTTTTAGCTTGCTTCGGCTGAAGGGCCCAAATACGGCCCAAGAACCAGTTTCGCGGACTTTGATAGTGGCATGGGCTCAAAGACCAACTGTAGCGTACACTGACACGTTTTAATCATCCGACGCGTGATGCGTCGCATGCGGGAGTACCCTTTGAACTCGTCAAGGTTTGGTTTCTTCATGACAGCAAGTGACCTTCAGTCCCCCGCACTTTAGGTATGCTGACCATGGGATTAGCACCCAGTCACGTGACACGTGGCTGCTCGTGACACGTTCGATGTCCTATGAACACTATACAATTGTAACTTTGCTGCTAGTGTGGAAAGACAATTATATATGGCTTATCACAGAGATAAATGGGAGAAATATGTTGTAATAGTGATTGACATCAGGTTATTAACTTGTACACTTATCGATCACCAACTATCATTTTTTTAGCATGAACATGGAACCACATATGGAACATCTGTAAACATATTTAAAAACACAGCGGAAAACCACTGGTATTTGCACTTACGGATAAATATTTCTGCACAAAAAGAAAAAGTGGTGCGTGCAGCCGTGAGCGGTGAGGGTGAATGGTCTGTTACCAGGCTTGACAGTACGTGATTAAATGCCGCTGTCGGGCCTGAGCGGTTTGTTTCTCCTCGCCTTTTTGCTCTATTGCTCCATCGCTGAAGCTGGGGCGGCATCACAAGACCAATCAGGGGCCGGAAATCCTTGTCAAGCTCTATTAGAGGGATTGCTTGAGCTTTTTATTTGACAGCTCTCTTATCTGCCGTCTTTTCATGGTGACACGCACAATTTACCATGAGTATGGCGGTGATCTGTTTCTGTATTCGATTTCGGCCAATCTTGGAAGTGTAAAGTGTTATTTAAACTGTCAGATCAGCCTTGCTCTTACAATTGGAAGGCCTTGAACTAAAGTGAAATAATCGCTGTTCGTCGAAAGATCACAGTCTACAAACGTTGAAGAACTTTCCAACCTCATTCGCACATGACAACACTGATTCGTAAATTGTTTTCTAACGGCCGTGTCTAATTAATGGACCCGACAACCGGTCGTATCTCACACCCACTTCGTGACAACACGGTTAATGACGTTTGAAGACTGTGGTCGGTCGACCCCCACGGTACTCACAAACATGCCTATCGTGTAGCTTAATTTGGGTGCCTTATCACGAACATGCTCCTCTGCTCCAAAGTCGTCGATATTGTGAGTGGTAAGATGGTACAGGGGCGTGATGACAGCGGAGATACCTCTACTATCCGTGATTATGACGAAAATGAACTGTCATTGTACCATTTATCTTTGCCAGTTTATTCCCATCTTTATTTCCCTTAGATTGTGTGTTGCTAGTCACTTGGAATGTATAATTTTAATTTGCCGATATGCTAATTACATTGTTTGTGATCTTAACAAGTCATCTTTCTCTGTGTTGTGTCAACTTATAGCGTGTGGATTTTTTTCCTCAGCTAGGCACAACCTTCGATGAGATATTTAGCACAGTCGTAAATTGTTCTGTCGCCAGGACTGAATCAATACGTTAGCACTTCATCAACGTGTTCGCACCAGCCTTCAACGCTCTGCGCAAGACCTTGAACCGAGTTAAAACAACACAGGCGATCAGGCTGGCCGAAAGTTGAGCAGGAAGCGCTCCTTAAAGCGCTGAAACCAATCCAATTAGGCGCATTCATCACCGTGCCGCGTACCTAATTCCTTTCACTTGAGTAGTTAACAAGTTGGGCGGAACGCCCCCATTATGTAAACGCTGTCACGGAAAGCTCGTATGTAAGAATGGCGTGGCTCATCTGCAGCGCTCCTTGCAACCGAACTATTGCATTTTGCACCGAGTCGATGTCGTCTGACTGAAACCCACTAGCCGCCCCCTCCCTTCCCCTCATAAGCCAGGAACAGTTTGCCGCCATGATCGAAAATTGTTCCACTACTTTTCACTGTACGTTAGATAACTTCACTCACTTTCACTGGTGTCCCAAATTAACCCTCACATTGTCCCCGCCGCCGCAATGTCCCCATATACCGTTCACGGGAACCCACCCAGACACCATTGACCAGTAGTTTGCCATTATTGTGTACCATAACACTTCCAGTTGCAGACGGCTCGTGCTAATACTGTGGCGGTGACAACTGGGAAGACTTTGTGTGACGCTGCGGTCGGCTGTCTCTGTTGCAACACCTCGCTACGGGCGGCTGATCTCATCCACATTGGTGCAGCCCGCGACCATCGATGTGCACCGAATAGAGTACGTTAGGGATCCGACTTCCCAATGGTCCTGAACCGTTTGCAAGGCGGATCGAAAAGGCGTGAGAATTGGGTCACTTTCAGATCCGGATAGGTATTTGTGTTCTCATTTTTGTTCATTGGGTCACGCTTATTATATGGGTTATACTCAGGTTGCCAACAATGGACTCGAAACGGATACATCCGGATTGCTCCGGGATACCTGAGAGGTCTGAATTGGATCGGAATTCTCTTGTCCGTGGCTCGCTCCATTGCAGGGTCCTGTCTCGCACTGTGCTGCGGAGCAGCGTGCAGCGTGGGAGCAGGGGGGGATAATTCACCCACGCGAAGGAAGTAAGTCACCCACACGGCAGGAGGTAAGTCACCCACGCAAGGAAGTAAGTCACCCACGCGGAGGAAGTAAGTCACCCACGCAGAGGGAAGTAAGTCACTCACGCGCGGAAGTAAGTCTCCCACGCATGGAGGCTGGAGGTTACCTGGAGGTGTGCTCCAATTACCGGGAATCCGCCATATCAAATTCCGATCACGAGAGGGTAGTTCGCCTCACTAATCTGTTTGTAATATTCAGCAATGTTCGCTAGAAGTTCCACTTCAAGGCAGATAACGGAATCTACAATGCATAGGTAATTGTTTATACAATTGCGTTTCACATGAGGTATGAACGATGCTGCAAGAACTCTGAATTATTCTCAGTAACCTTGAACACTGGGTTGATGGGCATGTGCCAAACACACTACCGGGTTGTGAGTTTCTGTCTTGTCAGGTGCCACTGAGAATCCGTAGTCAAAATAAATGTCATCGATACTTTTATATTTACGGTTTATTTTTCAGCTTATACACAGCAGTTGAATTGTTCGCTCTCACGAAAGACCATGTAAGAGTTAAAATAAAATTAGTTAGCTTGAACTCCAGACCGCTGTATATCTATATGATTATCTATGCTACAACGCATTCTTCTTATTCAAGATTGTTTATGTTTTAACACGCGCATTGACGGGGGTCTGAGCCACCTTCGCCTTGACGGGGGGGCGGTTACCCGCCCCCATCTAAGATCTCGAAAATCGCGCTAGGTAGCGAAAAACGGTAAACGGCGTTGGATAGCCCATCCACTTCTCCATCGAAAATATTTGAACCATTTTTTTGTCAGGTCACATTTAAGGTCACTAGAGGTCAAAACATGCCGTAATAGGGATAACATGTAAATTAAGTTTTTTTCGGCCATTACATCTGAACAAGTAAAGATAGAGGAAAACAATTTAAACTATAAGAATCCTCGCAGCAAGCCGAATCTAATGATATATAATATGACATTGCTAGGTCAAATCAAGGATTTGATATCAATATCAATATGATGTCAATATAAAATCAAGAATCAAGGATTTGACCTGACCTGAGGTCAGGCCAAGGTCAAATTGGGCAAAATGCATATCATTAGAACTGATGAATCAGTGGTGTTAAATTGACCATTACTGCCAAATTATTATTTTATTTAGATCTAAATACACTAAAAGAATAGAAACAGTAATAATCGGACTTCGACATCAAGCCATCTTCAGCAAATTTCTTCTTCAATCTTCAGATTGCGAAGATGGCTGATGTCACTCCATATACTGTTTCATTCTTTAGTGAATTAGATCTAAAATAAAAATAATAATTTGCAATATGGTCAATTTCAACACCACGACTCATAATAACAATGCTGCTGCCAACTGTTCTCCGCATACTAGTTCATTAGAACTGCAATGACAAGGCAAATCTAATGCAGCTAAAATAAACGCTCTATCTCTATTAATTACTAAGTTATTCTGTTAAAACCATTTTTCCCATGTATTTCCAATGGAGAGGTCATAGCTCGTACCTGAACTTAGGTCATCGATATAAAAAACACCGGAACACATTTTAGAGAACTAGGTGGGGCCATTATGTGATATGAGTTTCAATCGGATAAGTTTACCCTGTTCCGACTTATGCTATCTTAAACTTTTTTCTTAGGTCAGGTCACTTGACCTGTACTGGTGACCTGACCTGAGATGACCTAACCTTAAAATTTTGTCAAAAGTTGTAAAAATGATGAGGGAAAAGGTATACGAAGTACGGCGGCGCTACGTGCCACTGTTTTATGTTATCTCCGAAAAACCCAAGGGGGGCGGGTACCCACTCCCTCGTCAATGCGCGTGTTAAATCTAAGCACCAGAATCATTTGTAAAAGTGGGCGTCGCTGCAGCACTTGGAGATATTGCCGGTGCATGAAATACCGTGCTGGAATACAAGATTCACTAATGGGCATCGGATAGGCATCGCGTTCATGTCCCGGAAGCTTAACCCTACGCGGTGCGCCCCACCCCACGACGTGCACCATCAGCACACGTGCAGCGCAGGGGGCAGGCTTCCACGGTGGCTGAGTGGGCGCCAGAGATCCCATCTGAGGCCGCTGCCCATATATGGCGCTGTGGCCATTCGTCTATCAGATGTCTGCCGGGAGCGGTGACCGTCAGCACAGACAAACAGACGCCGCAAGTATGCTAACTGCCGCTCTAAGTGACGCCTGGCATGAGCACCACCCCGGTATACATCTAGCGGACGCGCCTTGGCTCATTGATTACACCATGTGCTGGGTAAGTTGGGTTGATCACGGTTGTAAGGTATAACTCTCCGAGCATGAATCATGCATGGACTTTTCAGCAGCATCAAAACGCCCTTCTCGTCCAGGGCCCAACTTACGCAACCCAACGCAGATGCGCTGTTCGTTGCATTGGACGAACTGGCTATAACTCATTTCACATAATTTGTCGCCTAATTTACACCGCGTACTAATTACAGGGCGAGGGCTGCAAATAACGTCACTAATCTCCCGCGACTTCGTCTGGCCACCAGACAAGTGTTTCTCTGATGCAAGTGATAAAAACAGCGGTCAGCCTTCGCTGAAACCCTAACTTAGGCATGCCATCAGATAATTAAAGTGCTGCGCTTCAACAGACCACATCACCTATCTCATGATCCGCGCATGCAGTTGGTAAGTGGCAATGTCAGCTTAAGCTGTTTTTGTTTCCGTGCATTTTCATAAATTATTTGTACTTGAAAAGGCTTTGCAGTTGCTCCATTTAGAAACAAAAATGCAATAACTGCTATTCCGCGGCAATAACGATATTTTCGGGGCTTAATGACGCAACAATTTCTGACGCCATATAGCGTCACTCACTATATTCTGCATGCAGCAAGCCTAAGCCCTCGGCTCAACTGTGAGGAGGTATTTGTATCACATAACTGACTAAGAAAATTAGCCTGCGTGGAAATACGAGGGCTAACCTTTCAGCGTTGATTGCCAAACTCATTCATCAATGCTGATTACGACGAGAAATTAGCCAACAGTGGAGGATAAAGTTATTCTGCCAATATGTCATTAGCTAATTGTATCTAAACCAGTAGATGAAACCCCGTAGCATTCTCCAAAGATATGCTGAAACAGAAGGTAGCAGTTATAACCGTTCCTGTAATCAGTTCTACAGAAGTGATTGGTGACCTGTTTAACTAGATCAAGGTCGAAACCCGCTGACCACTTGCCCTTTCATCTATCTATCCCCTCCCTACTTAGGTTGCATCACTTTCACACGAACGTGATGGAATTTAAAATAGTTTCCCGGGAGCATACTACTAGCAACTAAACGGGTTTATGACGCAGAGAGATGAAGTTTGGCGAAAGTGTACCAAAGTCAGCGGCTTACTTCATTCTCGCTTGCAGCCAAACGTCAAAGTTGGTCGAAACTCGACGCCGCTCGTCACGCAGCTCGTTGGAAAACTTTTGCAACGAGCATGTTGACGCGCTGCACCGGAAGCAGGTTCGCGTGGGTGGGAGGTCGCGGCATTTGCGACAGATCTATTGTGATAGTCACTACATCAAAGACTGCGCGTCGCATTGTTGGCAGGAAGGTGGAGAACGCGTCGGGGGGGGGTTATCCAATGACAGTGACCTTCGTTCGCTTAATTGTATTGAATCAGGAATACTGACAGAATTAAGCGGCGCTGTGATTTAAAAGTTCACGTCCTTTTCAGCGGGAATTGAGCTATGCTGACTTAACAAGCCTTCTGATGTGTGCTGGTTCCAAGTGAAAGGGAAAACTGACAGAGCGTTGATACAAGGTGCAAGTTCAATGTCACTCAAGGTCAGACATTGGAGCTGATAAAACACAACTGCATTCCAAGCAGTACGAACCGTGTACATACGCGGATAGTTACCTACAGGGTACCGTGTCCGCCGAAGGCCTGAACAGTCCACCAGAAAATATCGGAGACCGTATCTGACAGACCTCTGGGCGATGTGTACTCCCCACCGCCACAGCCTCACTTAACGCGTGCAACAACCAAAACATTTGGCACATTTCCAACTGTCAATTAAAAGCTATGTCAACATCTCATTTGCATACCCCGGCATCTCATATTAGTTAAGTGGTGCTGATGTGAATTTCTGCGAGTTCTGGCTGCATTGGAAATAATTGATAGGCGGATATACCGTTGAATTAGGCTGTTAATCATGTCTAGATAAGTTTTCACGAATAAATAAACGAATAAGATAATACATCAGGTTAATCCATTGCAGCATTGAGTTAATAAAAATTTTCCTCTAAAACAGATTTAAATGATATGTGAAATAATGCTGGAACATAACCGCTAATGTATTTTATTTCCTCTCGTCACATACATCGGTAACTGTCACATTCAAACCTGGGTCTGACACTGATTAGATCGTGCAACACCCCTTGGGTGCCGACACGCCGTCTGGAAGCTGTTAGTGCTCGACCGTACCTTCCTGTCTGCGGCCGTGTAAAACATGCGTGCAATGCGTGCGATGCGTGCAGTCTGGGCCCCCGGGAGGTGCACAGATGGGTGGTCTACACGTGAGAACGGGCGGAAGTTATTAGTAGAGGCGGCACGAAAGGTGAAAAGCAGCTATATGTTTGTTATTTTTCGATATTTTATGATGATACCATGTGCCAAACACATATCGTCTGACAGTTATAGGTAAACATTATAGGTGTTCTAGGCTTACTGTCTTGTTTATAATGTATCAGTTTTCCTCGCAATGGCATAATCCATAATATTTTCTGGATTTCAGTCGGTGAGTTTCGTCAAGCATAGTTTTCTAGAACCACTGATTTGTTTCTTAGGCTAGTGCCATCGCAAGCTGACAAGTTACGCCAAATCGCCAGGACAGTCTGGATGATTGGTCATCATTTTTCACGAAGATGCAGACGAACTGTCATACTAGTCTGCTTGGTGCGTGTCTACTTAAGACAACTTCCGCATGTATCATGCCAAACTAAAATTGCTTTACAAACATCCAATTATTAACCCTGCTTCAAGTAACGGTTCCACCAGGAAGGTGGAGTACCTGGCTACTGCCGTGTGCCAAGTTTAGTATCCGCTTCATTTCAAGATATTGCACCTCATTTTCCGTGGGAAATCCCCATTAATGAGTGAGGCATACGGAATATAAGCCGGCATTGAGGGATATAAAAGGCGGTTATTCAAGGGAAGGCTGTTTTAAATGAGTTTCTTTGCGCTTCCGGTAGCAGGGCCTGAAAGCCCCACATCATTCCACCAGCTTAACGCCATTCCAGAGCCGTGAGCGGGCAGCGGCCGTCTCTTCCGGCGCTGCGCGGGCGACTGTTCGGAACGGCATAAATTCAGCCGGCGATGAGAGAGACGTCGACAATTGGCGACGCGACGACGCTGGGGAGACAGCGTCGCAGCGGCGTCGCAACGGAGGGGTTCGGGTGGGGCGCCGAGTCATTCTCTTGTCTCCCGCCAACGTCGACCGTTGTGTGTTTTAAAGATTATCTGACGTGTGCTGCACTTACCTACGTAGGGATTCAACGGCCGACCCTGCAGTTGTGAAGACAGCAGCGGCGCTTCTGGGGCGGCCCATTAGGCCGGAGGAGCCAGAGGTCAGAAAAATTATTGGTTTTCCCCCAATGCAGGCAAATTTTTACCCGAGATATGGAAGTTTTGCCAACATAAAAGGCTTGTTGGGCCTAAGAAAACAATTTGGGGGCTTAACAACACATCAACGGCCAGAGTTATACTTAACTCTCACCCTGTTGGGAGGGATTTGGAAGATCCGATCAACTTATTCAGAAGCTCTGCTGGGCAATGAGCGCGAAACTTGTGTCCCAGAAGGCAGGTGCTCCACTGGGCCATGCTTCTCCGGGTCTAACGAGAAAGGGAAAACTCGCACCGACGTACAGAACGAGCATGTCATGTACAATTGTGACATCACACTATTTTGAAAGGCCTCTTCGTACCTATATGGGTTTTGCAGGAGATGAACAAACAGAAAGAAAATATGTGCTTCTCTGGTTATTTTCCATTTTCTCCAACTACATTGTCAAGATCAGTCCTTTTCTGACCATCGAAAGGATCACTGGCAGCTCCTGAAAATCCTGGGGTCCTGAGATCCTGAAATCCTGAAGTGCACCGGGGAGCACACTTACACCGTTAGATATGGTTCATTGGCGAGTAGCAATGATAACTGGATCTCCAACGCAGTCCAGTAGTAGCTTGTGCTGCTGTTTGTATATTATTCACTCTCTAGATTTGTAACATTAGCCGCGTAAAAGCACCGCAATATGCCTGCTGATGACAGAAACCGATGCAGATGCAGTCCCTGGGGAGAGAAGTTGTTCCTAATGACGGCAGTCATCAGGGACTAACAGAATGGTGATTAACGACTGTTGTGACAGTCGTCCAGATAAAGGCGTACTTGACTGCGAGATTTGCTACAAAAACAGACAGCAGATGTGGATGAGACTTGTGTAGAATAGAGGTGACGCCTAATGTTTACACAAATCACGATGTTTATTGATTGTGTGTCCGGTGCGAAATGTTTTTGGCACTTGGTTTCACAGCACCTTTCAAGTGGAAATACGGAAATGAGACCTCGGCAATGATTATAAATGGATTGATAAATGGGTGAATATATATATATATATATATATATATATATATATGTATATATATCCATTACCCATTACCACCTCCACATAAAATTGATCTATCACCTTGGGTGTGGAGAACCAAAAGAAGCAATTCACCTGTATATATTGTACTACAGCAAACAAACAACTTACCAATAGTATTGGAAAGGACATGGGGGTGTCAACACCTTTTGATATATGGTTGCTCGTCGATTTGCCAGTGCTGAGAGCCAAGACTGCACTGAAGTGTCAACTAATCTCATAAATATTCAACCTGATGCCATTCTCACATCTGACAGATGTCTCCTTTTCCGCTAGTTTCCCACACGCTCTATGTCTATTAGAGACACTTTGTGTATTTTGGACAACAAGTGGTCGAACATTGATGTGCATTAAATATGCAATATTCATAGGTGGATTCAGGATTTCCGATCGGGGATACATGGTCGAGGAGGGGCGCCATCCGGACCATGGAGTGCCAGTTTTTGCGCCCATGCTCACATTCTAAGGGAAGGAGGAAGCGACATTTCAAGGAACGCCATCGACCTTTCAGGGGCGGGGGTTGCCGCAAACATTTCAGCGGGCGCTGAGGGTCGATGAGGGTCGGGCAAGTGCACTCCCTTGCCTCCTGGATCCGCCTATGGAAATATTCGTCCTGAACTCTGTTGCCTCAAATACTCATGACTGCTGGTAAATTCAGTGTATACTGAATTTACGTATGCATACGTATGCAATACAGCTCGTACTAAGTGAATTCGTGGCTGTCTTCAGCTTTGAAAAATTTCGAAGCATCATAATTCAATGCCCACATTCTGAAGCATTGACCCATTAGTGATGGCAAGTTTTTGTATTAGATTTGCATTAGTTGTTACAAACTACCATCACTTGCTCAGGTCCGGCTGAGCCCAGTATTAGCAGTGGAAGTCCTCATCTGTCTTTTTTCTGGTGTTTGGTCGTGGTAATTAGTAATGTAACATGTAGTAATCCTGCAGTTAACGGTTGGTGAACGGCCGGGGCGTACTTGGTTTGCTTTGTGATGGAACTCAAAGAAAATACTCGGTACCCTGTTTATGAGGATTCACAAGCTTCTGGGAACTTTTTGCAGGACTGCAGCTCACACTCTATAAGATCAGGGGCGGACGCAGACCCAAGTTTGGGGGGCAAACCCATGTCTGCCTCTCCTCCTGGGGGGAGGGGGTGAGACGTGCAATTTGGGTGCTCGACAGACCTAGTATAAGCTACTTCTCCAAGTACATGATCGCTCTCCTGAGGGGGAGGGGTGGGAGCGAAGGTTGTTTTGCTCTACAGACCTAGTGTAAACACTTTTTTCAAAAATTTCTCCGGAAATTGGGGGGGCAAAAGATAGTTTGCCCCCTCCAGCGCTTTGGGGGGACCATGGCCGGAATTCCCCCTCCGTCCGCTAATGTATAAGATACAATGTGTTTTACTGGGAAACATTATGGATCATGTCCTAATAGGTAGTGAATTCTTGGACTGTCTCACTGCCCTTTGAGGGCAAAGCTAAAACCAGAACCAAATAAGAAACGATAAAGCAAATCAAAATTAAACACAGGGAAAACGTACTTCACGTGACCCTTCCGCTACCTTCAGAATTGTTTGCTTTTATCGAATTCAATCCTGGCTATAACTATGGTTCCTACAAAGCATACTATGTACTAAGCAGACATCCAATCGTCTTGCTCAGAGAATTCATTTTGAAAACACAAGTCACATGATATTTCGAGAAAAAGAATGGAAAGACAAGGCGACAGGTATGCTGTATGTAGTGTCTGTTCTGAAATTGGCTTGCTGTCCTTCAGTCTTCTTCACTGGAAAATGCTAATTTGGTCAGTCTCCCGTATTTGTATCCATATCCAGAAAGGTCGTATTTTATTCCCGTAGCCAGGCCTGGAATGAGGCTAGGGTCTTGAGGACTAAAACCTAGGCTACAAGAGGCCTTAACGTCGATCCCACCCGCCGGCGATTAGCACAAGCACAGGCCAGAAGGCAAAAGTTTTTCCTTCGTCGTGGTACGTGCGCCGCAAGGGCGCTGTTGCACCCTCCAGTAAAAAAGCGGTTGAAAACACCCCGGTTGCCGGAGGTTTGTTGATTATTTTCTCGCATTACTGTATACACTGAGTAAACGGTAGCCTGGTTTCATCGTCCAAGTGGGCAAAATGGCCCGATCGAGCCCTCCCCGTCCGGTCAAGCTAAATGTGGTTGAGGTGGGGTATTTGGCGAAAACGTTTTTAGGAGCATCAGCGAATCAGCACGCGCCCGAAGTTCAGGAACAGTGGTTTGGCCAGGAGGTGTTTGAAGCGATCAAACAGCGGGCAGAAGAAAGTGGGGAAAAAAAAAAGTGGTGTTCGTTTCGGCAGCTACTTTATTCCACACAGATGTTATGCCACTTGATCAATAATTAAATATTAATAGAAAAATTTACCACAGACGTCAAATACAACATTGTTCCCACTTTAAACCAATGCCGTTGTCCAGAATAACCACATCAACCACAGGGATTAACCAAACAAACCCACCCACATTTATTAGTTTAAGACCAACATTCCATTCATTATCACTACCAAATATCCTAACTACAAACAAATAAAAAAACAGCCAGTCACCTACCATTCCTACCAACTCATGGACAAATTATTGACATTACTATCAACGACTAAGGTTATTATTAGCCCAAACTACAAACCACGACCCCAAAACACCAACATAAAACTAGACCAACACAATAGGATTCATAAACAGCTTAAAGTCAGCATCATGTTACACAGCCAATAAAAAACTTTAAACAATCTCACACATATAATGGGTCCCCCCACCATAAACCGGCGGCAACCGGTTGCAGGGCAAACTATATTTAAGTATGCGCACAAACAAAACTCATAAGGCAGCATTTTTGGCGACAGGGGGCTCTTCATGTTATATTCACCACCTTCATCGAAAGCGAGTCTTATCGCAGTGAGCACTACACACTATTCTACGACAAAAATCATATAATTTTACCAACGGTGGTCGGTGTTTAGGTTCGCATACATTTACCAATGTTTGGCACGTTTTCAATTTAGTATTTATAAGATGGAAGGAGAACATTACCAATATGGGTTTAGACAATTTAAGTCATACACACCGACAGTTGGGGTTTTGGCCGCGGAGATGCGCGTCCATATCAGGAACTTCGGCAATCTAAAAAAATGTTAAGGTTTCAATGGTTCGAGCAAGGCTCAGCAAGTTTCAGATGAGTCCTTGTTGCTCAGAATTTTTATATTTCGTTTTAGAGCAGAATTTAAAGCATAGTGCAATTTCCATCTTCACTAGTTATTTATAGGTGCCGATTATGGCAATGTGGGAAATGTCAATGCCTGAAAAATAGGAATACACCTCGATTTATACAAGCAATACACATGTGGAAATGGAAAGTAAAGATATGAAAATTGTCTACATATTTTATTTTTCGTTTCCTCTAAAAACCAGTTTTAGCTAAAAGAGAAGCCCAAGCAAAGTATCCTGGTTCATTCATTGAAAGTATAACAACAGTTCGATATCAAATGTCTATACTTGATTATTCTTACGATCAACTATTTTCTGTTCACGCTTAGGCCACCTCAGATGAGCTAACAAAGTTGAGACCGGGTTAACACCCGCACTCGAGGGGGTCTGGCACTAACGCGCACTGGAGGGGGCCTGGTAGCCCCCCCCTAAGATCTCGGAAACTAAGAGAGTTAGAAAAACGCCACTTGGTAGGTGGGTGAGGGCTATGGTGATCTACATGATGACCAATTTTCATTGACCTAGGTCAATATCTTCAAGGTCAAAGGAGGTCGTAAAGGTCAAATATTGGCCATGCTGGGATCGATTGGTAAATGCTGTGATTATGCAGGAAAATGGCGGGAATAAGCTAAAGGCGGACAGGTTTCATAGAGAAGAGGTCTCAAAGAGGCTTCCCCAAAACTTTTGGGTCAACTAAGGTCACCATATGGTATACTACTTATTATTTACACTTTGACTAACACTGTAGCCACTGTTTGGCGGGAAATGAGGATTGACCTTTCCCAATGACCTTTGACCTTGACCTTTGACCTTGACCTTTGTATTGGGGTACCCTACCGATGACGTCGTAGTATAATATATGTCAGACGGGGTAACGTCATTTGGCCGGACGCACAGTGGTCAGTGACCTTGAAAGTACAGATATGACCTTGACCTGTGACCTTTGACCTTGACAATGACTTTCATGTGAAGTGACCTTGACATATAGTCCCGCTTATATGACGTTATGACGTCACCACTCGGTCTTCAATGCAAGCTAACTGATCCGACCGCGCGTTTACGGCGATCTCAAAATGCAGGTCTGACTTTGAAAGCCTATAAGTCAAAAAATTTTCGGCCGATTTTCAGAAAGTCTTCACCAATCGACGTGCTATTAAATTCTGTTAAATGTGGCCACGTTTCGTTTTTCGGCTACGAGCGGTTCTCCGGCCATCTTGGAAAAACAGGTGGGGGGCCTCCGAGGCCCCCTCCAGTGCGCGTGTTAATTACTTAATGAGAATATTTAGGGTTTACACTTGCCAACAGCCCAAATGGATCCAGCATGGGAGTACCTGTTCCTACCTATTTCGGTACCACTGATTCCGAATCTGATAACCGTTTTGCTCCATCGGACCCAGTTTTCTGCCCAGGGCATACCCTGTGTATAGCCCTTTTACCATTTCCACGCGTAGTCATTGGCCCAGCTGGTCAACAGCCAAAATGGATCCGACACGTGAACACCTGTTTCTGCCTATTTCGATACCGCTGATTTCAAATTTAGTAACCGTTTTTTGCCATCGGACCTGGTTTCTTCTCCAGAGCATACCTGTTGTATAGCCCCTACACTTTTCACACATTGTCACGAGTCCTAGCCTTTTGTGGAAAAATATAGATCAAGGATGTCGAGAATCCGGATTATCTGCACCCAGACAATACAACTTATCAATATACATGTGAGTTTATCGCAACGAAAGACTACCTCGCATTCAAGTGCATGAACATTGTACATTGAACAAGGTTTGCGCTCGGTCGCACAAGCTCGCCGGTATTGTAGACTGAGAGGTGACGTCGCAACATTATATGATGAGGATTTTACGTCAGAGTCACCTCCCTTGCAGGTCGAGTCTAAATAAAAGTCACAGGTCAAGGTCATACCACCATTTCAAGGTCATTAACCCTAGTGCCTTTGGTCGGATGATGCCGCCTAATATGACGTATATCATGCTATGACGTCATACGCTAGGTCACTCAATCTTGAGCTCAAAGTCGCAGGTTCAAGACAAAGGTCATGGGTTAAGGTCAAACCTTATTTTCCGCCCGACGGTTGCCATAGTGCTAGTTGCAGTACACGTTATAGGCAAAATGTAATGTTTTGACTTTTAAGGTCAATGGCCTTGAACGACCTTGGCATAAAAGTTTCAGAAAACATTGCCTTAGACCTTTTCTCTGTTACTTCAGGCCACTGTCTCTCCATATCCGGCTTCTCATCGCATAATCACGGCATTTCCCAATGGCTACCCTGCACAGACAGAATTTGACCTATTAGGCCTCGTTAAGAATTAGACAGAATTAGGCCTCGTTTTACCTTGAATATATTGACCTAGGTCTATGAAAATCGGGTTTAAGGTAGAATACCCGAGCCTCCAAAAACTCCTAAACGTTCATTTTCCTAGAACTCTTGGGTTTTGCACTGTCAATGTCGATGATGACAAGAAGGCCTGCACAAAGACGACACACAGACATACTGGAACTCAAAATTCTGATCTGATACGGCATTTCTGCTGCCAGATTCGTGTTCAGCGCCACAAATTCCCCTAGAAACGGACTATTTTATATTGGATCCACGACAAAAGTTAAATTTTGTTGACCAGTGTTATCAACGCACCAACTGCCAGAGTTACATGACGTCACCAACTCTTTCCCTGTTGGAAATGGTTCCTCAGGAGCCAGGTTGCTCCCTGTTCAGGGAATACGCCGGGCATTGAACCTGAGTCGGCCGCGTGGAAAGAGAGCGTGCTAGCCGCCACACCACCGCGGCGCCTGGATTAACTACCAATAATAGAGTCAAACTTCTGTTGGTCTGAAACCAAAAGGACGTTGGCACGATCTCACTTACACACGTTTGACAACTGACAACTGAGCTTTGTTTGAGATATTTTGATGAAAGAACGGGAGGCTGGCAGGAAATAGTTTCCAAATGTATCGCAGTTCCTATTGGTTAACGGTTCATGATGCAATTTTAACCGCACAGGAATCTACCGATATTTTTCATATATCCAAATACACAAGGCCTCCCTCTACATACTTAATATGACGGTCCTCGGTGCATCCACGCGGCCAAAAGCCAGTTCTACAATGCATCACTTTAGTTTCGCATCATGGGAGGAGCACTTGGTCGTTAAGAAACACTTCTTTTTAGCTTTTACACCAGGTTCTTCTCATTAATCTCTCTGGAATACCCTTATTCGGACTAAAACTGGCAGTGTAAGAAAAGGACAATTCGCTAAGACTTAGCTAAATTGTTTGGAGTATTGTCCTTAGAACTCTGCTCTCTTTGCTGTGACATTGCTTTGATCTCAGAGATTCTCATTTTCAGCCAGGGCTGATTCAAGTGTTTTCTGGTGCTGCAACTGAGCTGCTACTGCCGCAGTAAAGGAAAGTCCTACTCCAAGTCTTCAAACTCTCAGCTTCCTCAGCTGTGGTGGAGGAACATCAGCTCTTGATTGGATGGGCGGAATCTTGAACTCAACATCATGAATTTGAGTTTGCTCCCTTCGGTATTAACCGAAATTTATTCAGTTTCAGAGCTAAAATATCTTTGAAAAACAGTTATTATCAGGCAAGTGCCAATATTTGCGAGAATTGTGCCGTCACTTTAGGCTCCAGTCGGCGCCATGGGTTGGTGCACAGGCGTAGCTGGTCAGAAAGCCGGCTTTCCGCCCAGCCAACCCGGGCTCGAGTCTCGGCGAATTCCTGATGAAAATGTTATCAAAACCCCAGGATCTTTTCCAGCGGGGAAAATGAAGACGCCATATGATCCCAATATTTGACGCAGTGTTGAGCTCGAATATAATAATTGTTGGGGTTTAACGACGCACCAACTGCCAGGGTCATACAGCGTCGCCAACTCTCACCCTGTTGGAAGGGATTTTGGGGATCAGATCGACTTATTCAGAGGCTCCGCCGGGACTTGAACCAGGACCGGTGGCTTAGAAGACAAGGGTGCTATCCACTAAGCCACCTCATCCCCGTGTTGAGCTCGAAACATAATTTTGTGTACTAATAAATTGGCTCATACCTTGAATCACCGAAAACATTAATTTTCTTCCGATTGGAACCATATTTTGGTAAAGACATGCCAAGCGTGGACCGTGGTGCTTGAGGGCCGACCGCACTCTTGGGCCATGATCGAACCCGAACTTCCGTCGCCCTCTTCCTTGAGTGCAGCGCTTCCGGTAGAGGTTGAAAGTCTGCCAACTCCCCAACAATGTTGTTGACAAAAACAGATCAACTTGGTGACAAAATAGGCACGATCGAGCTTACTAGCGTCATAATTAGACCCTCAATCTGTCAATACGTTCTTTAAGATTCGGAAGGACTCAGAGGGTGTGACAAATAATTACATTTTTGTATCAAACTTCAACATTTTTTGGTCACACAAGTTTGGTGTCAATTACCGTTGGCGACACTCGGCACTTTTCCGACCTCTGACCGCTTGTTGACAGGCTTTCTTGTAAGGAAACTTCTCAGACACCGACACCCGTGCCCATATCCCCTCGGGAAGGGCAAAGCTGTAATAAGCTACTGAATTACATTACAGTCGGTCAGACTAGCTTCCCACGCCTGCCTTGACGAAACTTCTTCTGAAAAGTGCTATGAGCCAAAGACATTATGCAAAACATTAAACATCCGCTCCACGTTTTCAGATAATCCACTTTTACGAGAAATTGAGATTGATTTCAAACTCCCGGCACATTCATCGATATGCAATTACTCTCAACTAAGCTGGAAACTTCAGCTGCAAATTCGGGGGACTGTGGAGGCGTATTCACGAGGCCGCCATTATGTCAATGGAGCACATCGATTCCCTGAGCGATGATCGCCGCGTTCAAATGTGCTTTACATGTGTCAGCAGGCACAACGTTTCGAGACCAACTCTCTTCTGCTGTCACTCCGATAACAAACCTGCTTGCCACGATGTGACTGACGAGGAGACCCAGCCTCCTTTGCATTTGACGGCTCTCCACTGGCAGACCCAGAGGTCGTGGTACACCAGGTGGCGAAAATTGGCCATCGAACTTCTCAAGACGGTCCGATAAAAACAAACATTTTCGACAATAGTGAACAAAAGCAGTGATGCCTCCCGCCATTGGTCAACAGCATGCTGAGCAAGGCAGTGGGAATGGGTGGAAGAGAGAAACTTTTAAAGTTTTGTGCTCTAACCCCCCTCACTCTCTCTCTCTCCCTCTCTCCCCACTCCCACTCCCACTCCCACTCCCACTCCCACTCTCACTCTCACTCACTCCCACTCCCACTCCCACTCCCACTCCCACTCCCACTCTCTCTCTCTCTCTCTCTCTCTCTCTCTTTCCTGCTCTTTGCTCTTAACCAAAATAGCATTCCTTCCAGCTGACCTCCAAACTGCAGTCATCCATGGTGCACCCACAACTCATGGATAAATGGCTGTAACTCAGGCATTGGACAAAATATGGGGCCGATGTAGGTCACCGGCCTCAGGGTATGTGGTCGTAAACCTTATTAAAAATTTTATTGGAAAGAGAAACATTCATTAATAATTTTATTCGCTGAATAGGGGTAGCTATCAGAATCATCTCACACATCTAGAATACAAAGGTTGTTTGATCGATTAACCGCACCAGATGCATTCTATTTTTGTTCTTTAATTGACAATCAGTATAGATAGGCAATATGTTTATTGCTTCATTGATAAATTTATTCTATGAATTTCCCTTACAATGATTAAAAACGAAGCGGTCCAGTTCCACCGACACGTTTTGTTCCCAGAATTTGTTCGTGCTAGCCTTGGCAAAGGTTATCAATAGCCGGAAGCATCCCAACGATGGTGCCAATGGATCGCAGTTACTGGTGGCTTATATTGTATTCTAGTGAGATCCGGATAAAACGGCATTTAGTGGCGGATCGGTCCAATGCAAAGTACTAAATTATAATCAGCACTAACAGTGACCTATAAGTGACGGTATAAATGTAATTGTTTCCAGAGAGTATCTTTATAGAGCCTAAAAAGGACAATTGTGATGCTTGATGCCTCTTCTTTTGTTTACCCTTGGCTACCTTCAGTGGTGGATATAAAGGGAACCTGGGGGGCTCAAGACCCCGCTCCCCGAACTGCCACAGTAAATACGTATAGTTAATACATATTTGGAGGCTGATCCGAGGTAATGGCAAGGGAGGCTCGGCCTCCTAGTCCCCCCCTCCAAATGAAATTCTGGACCCGCCACTGGCTACCTTGTATATGGAGGATCAAAATAATACCCATACAGCGGTAGGTCGTAAAAGGAAAAGAATACAGAGGTATTATAAAATAGCTTTGAACCCCTTTGTGCCTTTGCTGACGGCCAAAGATAATGATACCCCATAAACTATCCATTGTTTTCGCTTACATGTGGCCCGTTGGTCCTGGTATCGTGGGGATGCGCTACAAATAACTGCCTTCCTGGAACCCAATTAGTCTGTATTTCAGCGTCGGTTGAGCTGACTGGCGCAGGAGGCTTGCCAGAAAAATCCTGAACGCTTTCAGTGGGAATACCATGAAGTTTTGTTCAGTTACGTTTGTTAATTTCTTATCTAACTGTAATATTTGTTCATGTGAATACTTCTTAGTGAGTTCTGGTTGACACCATGACAAATTCTGAGCGCGACGATTATATGTATGCCTGTTTTTAAATTTCATTTAGAATAACTGGGGCTTTAAGCACTGGAACGTCATGGACGGTATCAAGTTAGATATTCATACAATGTATTCAAAAGATAACATTTTTAGGTCAAAGTTTTCAACGCGGTATATATTTAACCCAAGAAACTTAAAAGTAAACAGCAAACAATGGTGAGCTGAGAGAAAGAGATGTCTTTTTATTTTGTGCTGAAAATCTGTCGAGCTGTAAGGGATTAATTGACCACCCCCATCATCTGCATGGGTGGTTTGCAACTGTCGTAAATCGGTGGCACTAGTGTCGCCTATTTAGGTCAGCTCTTAGAACTAGAGTGACCACCCAAGCCAGAACCATCTTAAAAATAGAAACGTTTTGTCAAATAGACATGTGCAGAAATCATCTTTGTGGTAGAATCCCTGCTGTTTGGTGCGGCTCATTATATTTACTTTCAGAGGCTGAAAGCTGGTTGACATGCCAGCATGAGAGAAAGATTTAAAGGCATGTACAAATATACAGCAGATAGCTTAGTAGATATATTGAGACAGAGGGGGAGGGAGATGCAAAGAAAAATCCCACACCCCCATTAGCGTTGCTCTGGCCGCTCCCACCCCCTGTCTCGGTCTGTTGACCTAGCCCCGTAGTCATTCGATCTTCGTGATCTAGTAGTTTGAAGAGTATACAGTGGTGACTTGTGTCAATACCGCAACCCACCGGAGGGAGAGTGCCCCCCCTCCCATCCCCTATCTCTCATCAACACGGATCTGGAATGGGCGGCGACGACAGAGGGGGACATTGGAGCGACGGTGACGCCCCGAGCTGTCACCAGATTAGAACCACCGTCATATATCATGTCGATATCTCCTGTTAGCCATCGCTGGCCATTCATCGTGCTGGCTGGCCGGAAATGAGGTTTCCGCGGCCCACCAAATAGAAATCACTCGTCCAGACAGATTTTATGAAACTTTAGAAGGCTGGAGCTCAGTTCAATCGGTTTTATGTTCAGTTGAAGAGTATCTGGGCAGGGAAGAAATAAGCATCAAGCAGCTTAGAGAACGCTGGAAACATATATGTAATGTTTTTTAGGACCTGCAATTCTTGCTTGTCTGTGATCGTCCATGTCGAATACGTGGCTCAGAAAGTGGGTGCCACACCGTGATTGCAAGGCTACCTGAAACAATGATCTAGTTGCGTATATGATTTTTTTCCTGGTTTTAATGTGGATCATGAGATGTCATGGAGTAGCAAAAAGTCAATACAAAAGTGCTTGCAACACAAATCCGTTTATCTAAATTGATACGTAGCTGCTGAGCTGTGTGTGTAAAGGAAAAAGGAAATAGAATAACTAGTTTTACATGTGTGAACGGGGGGTGTTAGATTGGAGAGTGTAGTTATGCTAAAAATCCAATAAGAACACCATCATACGTGGCTTTCTGTATTTGTATGATGTCATGATTACGGTAATGGAATTACTTTCGCCTTAACAACTATACGGGTCAGTCAATAAAAGACAAAAATGACTAGATGTAAAAATTCATTGCAGTTCAATCATCTACATCGGAATTTAAGTAGATTCTCAAGAGTGAAGGCGGCCCTGAGATACCCCAGACAAGTGGGGTGTTATACTCCGGCTGCCTGGTTGTAGTGTCCCTGCTTGCTGCCCTGTGTATAGTGATATTAGGCCGCAGTGACCGTCATGCCATGAACGTGAACACCCGGGTACGACTGGAGCTGCATGCTGCAAATGAGCATCAGCTCTCGGGGACGTCAATAGCCTAACAGATGGAACGTGCAACTCAAGGGCAGGTGGCAACCGCATCACTCGGTTCCGACACTATAACGTGCTGCAGCAGACTCCCTATGCAGCAGCCTATCGCGATACTCTGCAGAAATTTCAGGCTTATATGACGCATTTTACATTTCGTGTTGCGAGTGTGATGAGTGAAGTGAGACGAAGCTCTGCCCACCCTCGATACAGGGGTGGCGCCGCCCGTGTCAGGCGGTATCCAGCTGCATTCCACTAATGACACGGGCCATCTCTATCACATGGGCCGCTATTGCTGGGTGGTGATTGGCACTTCTCGTATGCGGAAGCCGCATTATTCGCGTGACCAGAGCACGAGGAGAGGGGTCTGTGGTTCAATAATGGGTACTTGCCCTGACTCCTGTTATACATGACGTTAACCCATTTGACTTGTTTCATGTATGCTATTTAAAGAATATGCTGATGATTACACAGTATAGTAATGTCCACCTAATACCCAACCTGGTATACCTCATTTATAGCCCTGTTTAGGCGGTGTTTTAAAGGTACATTCTTGTCCCAGATAGCGCGCGCAAATGGGAATAGCAATCCCCAGAATAAAGTTCTGGTGGAACAAATTTTCAGCACCGGACTACAGGACGGATAGCTGTTGTAATAGGCTGTGTGAGGAATAAAACAGCAGTTATTGGTGCTTTCGCCTAGGGCTGCATTTTCTCTCCCGGAATGGTAAACTGCACCCTATAGGCTGCAGCACGAATAGCGTGTTTTATTCCCCACACAACCTCCGCAACAGATATTTGTCATGCATCCCGTTGTTGCATTGTACCCCACCGGAACTCGACTCTGGCTTCGCTATCCCTATTTGCTATCTTGGACAAGTACCAGTCCGTAAAATTCCTTGCAAACATTGGTTATACGTGGTACTGAGAGTGGGCATATCATTCCCCGGTGTGAGTTTCAAAGGGCTCAGCGCCACAGCACGTTGGCAGCCAATGGGATATCAAATTCAGCGCTGAGTTAGCGATCCCGACAGTGCAATGGAGAAGAAGCCGCCACAGGACACCACGGTCGGAGCACTGAGTCGCACACGCATGGCTGAAAGGGGAAGCTTAATAGTCATAACGGAAACCATCCCAAACGGACAAGAGCCCAACATATAAAATGCTGGGTGAATACCCGCAATATGCGCTTACTGAAAGCGTGAGAAATTGTTTTAAATCGTCGAAGAAAATAACGAAGAATGAGATTTGTATTTAAATTACACTGCATTTGAACGGCATGTTCAACTTTGTTCAAATTCTATTAAGCACTGTTTTTTTTAAATAAGTCTGGAAACATGGAAATCACATTTTTTCCACCTTGAATCACTCAAAAGAAAAATATAGTTTTTTTCGTAGACGTAGAAGTAATGTCGACATTAAAACAATTGTTTTCGGCGCCAGAAAAATAATGAACCTGATCGAAGGTGTAATACAGATTTGCGATTCCAATCGAAATTCCATACTCAATCATATTTTCCCTTCAAATTAAAAAAAAACCAAATGTATACATGGAATGAAATTAGGCTTTAATCATTTATTTAAGCAATAAAATATATTTTATCGCTTTCAAGTGTTCCGACATGTGAAGCTGTTTTATTAGAAGCTCATCGTAAAAATGGCTCACTCTTTAGCATTAAATTTTCAATAAGTGGGAGGGGCTTAGGATTTAGATCAACCTAATCTGCAACTAGATGGAAAGGAATTCCTTCGTGGCTTGAATTAGGGCCTTAGTTCCCTTTGTTTTGACCTACTCATAAGGTGGAAATTTTATACGTGTTGCTTGGGGGAAAAGAAATATGCCTTTGGGGATTTCTCGACATCCTCTATTCAACTGTACGTCGGCTCAAAATCGATAATGAAAGTGTAATCGTTTTAATGTATACTGATGTTACGCACTTGATAATTAAAGTTTTTCTTTGCTGTTTTTGAAATATTTCTGATATGACCTGCTCAGTTCTTTTATTGAAGATTTTTTTACTAACAACACAATTTAATCCCAAATAAGATTGCAAGGCGAATAACGACAGTTAGAAGTTAAATGAAGCGTACGTGCGTTTTATAACGTAAGAAAATGGCAAGAAATTTTCACATTCGTGTCCTAACTCCAGTGTCAATGTAAAAAGCACGCGTGAGCATCGCCACTGGAAAACAAGTGAGGAAACTATTGAATCTCCAAACTCCCGCTAACAGCAATAAAGCTAACATGCAGCTGAACGAGTGAATGAATAAATAAATGAATCAATGATTGAATGAATGAATCAATCAATCAATTTCAATTTCTTCTTGAACCGGAAACTCATCGGGCTCTGGCTTTTTCTTAGCTTCGGAACATACCGGCTAGAAAGTTTCTTTTCAAAATATGGAAAAACTGGGACAAGAAAATTTTCTAATAAAATGTGGGGTCGAGCTTCTGTACCCCCTCCCCTTCCGCTCTTTTAGGTTTCTTACACATAAAGGGCGCGTGACTTCGCAATCAGCTTTTAAGATGATGACTCCGTAATCAGCCAAGTGATCAATTAAGATCGATTTTCGTTTCAGATGTATGTTCTGCACCTGCTGGCGCTGCTCCTAACGGCATCTTTTCCAAGCATTACACTCTCCAAGAAGGCCTCTCTTTTCCTGTCTACACCAGTACTGGATCCTGAATCGCTAGAAAATGTCTGCGACCTCATCACACAAGTACAGACCATGTACTGCTACTGCGACCACTTGGACAAGGGAGACGGCACTACAGCCAACTGCTTGATCTACAACACGGCACGACCAGATGACGTCATCTGGGACACGTTCTACCACCAGCCCAACCTTCAGCAGCTGACGCTGAATCTGAAGGGGAACGGCAGTATGAGCTTCGTCCCCAATAGGGTTTTCAAGCACACTCGGCATCTGTATATAGTGGAGATCAAGAATGCAGTCATCACAGATGTTGCTGCTGACTCGTTCGGGCGCTCTTCCTCGATTTCCGACATAGACATGTCGAGGAACAGTGTTGAGAAGTTGGAACGACATGCATTCGCCGCACTGACAAACCTCACAAAGCTTACTCTTAGCGAGAACAAGTTAGCTGACATCAACAGGCACGTCTTTATAGATCTGCCACAGCTTCATCAGCTGTTTCTGGACCGTAACCACATAACACGAATTAGAAACGGGGCTTTTTCCGAGCTTGACCATCTCAAGGACTTGGAGCTTTACAGTAACCGTCTCAAGCAACTCTCGCGCGGTACGTTCAAGGGACTCAAGAAGCTACAAAGAGTTGACCTCCACCGAAACCATTTATCTGTGATCGGAGATCGGACGTTTGCTGAGCTGCCAGAACTAAAGGATCTCGACCTTTCCGAAAACCACATCAAATATATTGGACACCACGGTTTTCAGGGTGTCCCGAAGCTCATGAGGTTGAATCTACAGGATAACGAGCTGAAGGCCTTGCTTCCGGGAACGTTACAGCATACACCCGGTTTGTTCTATATCAATCTGGGCAAGAATCGACTGGAAACGGTGGAAGAGGGCACGTTCCGACCAATCTACGACAACATGCAAAACATCATCATGTATTTCTACATAGGAGGTAGGTGCCTGCATGAGCTCAGTGACATTTTATATTTTATGCTAGGAGATATCACTTCGCTTTGAAAACTATATCGACCTGTAAGAGACCATGCTATTGTCACTTTTAGTCTCTTTAAGCATCACTGCATGCCTTCTTTGCGAGTCACTTGGCTTGATTCATAATTATCTGCCATACTTCGGATGGAGCTCTCCGAGAAACCCAGGATATCAACAGCATTTCAAACAAACAAGATACCTGCTTTGTCTACTGACTCACGTGTCCGCTCAATTCTCATTGTTTGTTCTTGAGCACAGGTATGGCTGCATGACTCATCTTCTTATCAAAGCTGGGGATCAGGGAGCACCAAACTCGGCGCAAGCCCCAAAGCCGTTTTCGTCAATGATCCAAAGCGGCCGCCCAATTAAAGTTTAGGCAGGATATTGTGTACTGTCCAGCTTTCATTAATACTGTCCAGTAGCAATATTTCTTCTAGCACTGCAATGAACAACACAGACAGGCCGTATGCATTGGTTTGAATCCCTGTTACTCGCACCACAATACTCAGTCATAACAAGGTTTACAAAGTCTACTCAGACATAACATTAACTGCCGTGCTGTATAACTCTGGAAACTACATATCAATGACATCGAAGCTGGGTGGGAATCGGTCACCACCCGCCGTTGCACAGCGTTTAACGTGCTGGATACGGCACATCATAGAATACAAAAATAGTACACACATGCCCGGCGGCGGTTCCAGGAATTCATTTCGGCAGGGCGGGGAGCTCGGGCCTCCCCTACCATAGTCTCGGAACAGCCTCCGGCTATGCATTTACTATTGGCATTCTGTCATTTTAGGGGGAGGGACTTGAGCACACTAACCCCCTCGTATCCGCCACCTCACAAACCTTGTGATGACGATAAGCTGAGAGACTAATTTGCCAGCATTCGATCCGTTTTGTCCGTCCTATAAATCCGAAACAAGTCCGCTGAATTTCCTCTCGCGATCCAGATTCACAGAATACAAACACTCGCCGTTGCACGGCTATAACTCGATGCGATACCCGTGAGCCGTGAGCGTGGCTGTAGTAGGCCATTGTTCAGAGCTCAGTTCCGGCAGCCCGTGGTTTCGGGTGTTTTTGTTGGCTGGACACGGTGCATGTGGTCATGCAGCTCCACCTGTTGTTTCAAGATCAATCAACCGGGCGCTTGGTAACGATATATAAATACGCGATGAAGACACTTGGTGTGTTGTTTTTGATGAGGCTCAATTAACGTTTGGGTTTTAAAGATTCATACGCTATTACCTACTACCCACAGAGTTGTGCAGTGTGAGTATTCATACTGCATGCTCCATGCTGGCCATGAATTATCTATTCATCTTACCAGCTTTCTTTTCGCTGAGCATCCGTGCCGTTCCGGGCAATGTTTTATCTCCCTCCTTTCCCAATTTCACTAAACGGCACTGACAGTGGCGGATCCAGGACTTGACTTCGGGGGCCAGGGGCTCGAGCCTCCCCCGTCATTGCCTCAGATCAATCTCCGCCATTTGTATAGCTATAGACACTCCGGCATTTCGAGAGGGGCTTGAGCTCCCTAGCCCCTCCCCTTGTATCTGCCACTGGGCGTCGATTACGCTGGGTCTAGTCTGCGTCGTCTTCGTGCCAAACCACAGTATAATCACACCACCGCTACGCCAGTGGAGACGCTGTTGGAACCCCACCGACTCCCAGAAACAGTCTGTCCTGCAGCAGCTGGCCCTGTAGTCTCCTCGGCGTCGGTTATCACCATCATCAGCGCCCAAGATCCACTGAGGTCACGCCTTAACGGCCGCACTGTCGCGACCGCCGCCGGTCGCTGTCCTGGTCATAATCCTGCAATGGTTGCAGCTGCGGTTGCGTTCGCGGAGCCGCAACTGTATGAGAGCTGTGTAGTTAGTTACTGAGAGCTGCGTGCTCCTCCGCGAGGGGGTGTGTAGGAAGTTCGCAGTTGTCTGGGAAATATTTTAGCGGGGACACGCGTAATAGGTGCCGAATGCTGCATGAATGAGTTTCTAGTTTTTCTTAGATCGCGTCAGTGGTCTAGCACGAAAATTTAGCAGCCTCTTCGTCCCCCAGAAATTACGGGAAATGTTTGATGTCACTAGTATTGATACACCAAGAGGGAGAATGTCATAGACTGCGTGGGATCGGGTTTCCGCCTGCACCATGGCACGGTACACTTAGATTTCGCCGGTTACAAAAATGTCTGAAGTGCCTGAATGTATTGTGCTCCTATTAGCAATGCATATAGGCCATTCATGACAGGAAATAACTCCCCTCTTACAAAATGCATGGCATCACATTGAAATAGACCTCACCTTCATATTTGGGGTCTTAGGGCACACTAACAACGTAGGTCTTATGACAGGGAAACTGCCAGTAAGAGTAGCTGCATTGTGTTCCTCCTATTATTTTCTTCAGCAGGGCGCCCTCTCTGTTTCCGCAATGTCTTACCCACCCTCTCCCACTCGCGCGTCAGCTTGCATTCCAAGTTTTAAAAGGTTTGTAGGCTGCAAGCAACCATGCTGGACTACAATGGGAAGGGGGGGCTCAGCCAAAATGTATGGAATTTATTGTCGTATCGTCCTACCGTTATACCACTTGGAATAGTTACAGTCCCCAACTGTGCAAATCAGATCCTGAATTGGTTGAGGAAATTCAAACTAATTGATGCTGATACCATCGTCTGCAACTGAGCAAGCCATGGATGTTCCGAGCACGCTTTTTCTGTCTTCATTTGGTGTTCTTTTCCTTCAGGCGTTTTCCTTGTAACGCCTTCAAGCTTCCTTTATTAAAAACTCTAGATCACGTACATTATCACCAGGTACGAAATGAACGTACAAGAGATGATTTTGTCCCATTGTGCGGCATGTAAGTCGTAGATAAGCTGGCCACTACCTTCCACGATCCACTTATGACGACCATGATGTATGGATCCAATTAGACAGAAAGGGCTTCTGAGCGACACAACCACCGTTGGTGTGCTGCAGGGAACTGCATAACAAATCATGCCCGTTATCCCTTTGGTCAGGATAATATCCTCAATGAATTAATGCTACAATAGCGGAAAAAATTGTCCTTGTTAACATCCACACTGGAGAGAGTATGGCACTAACGCGCACTGGAGGGGGCATGGTAGCCCCCCCCCTGAGACCTCAAATACCAAGCATCATATAAAACACACGTTTTGGGGTGTGCGGGGGCTATGTTAGTCTACAATATAAGCAACTTTCATTGGCCTAGGTCAATACCTTCAACGTCAAATGAGATTAGAAGAATCATATAAAACTTACGTTTTAGGGTGTGTGGGGGCATGTTAGTCTACAATGTAAGCAACTTTCATCGGCCTAGGTCAATACCTTCAACGTCAAATGAGATTAGAAGTTGAAATATTAACCGTGATGTAGAATTATTGGGAAATGTCCATTTTTTTAATCGGGAATATAGTAAAATTGGACCCAAAGTCATAGAAAGAGGGTCCCAAATAACAGTTCCGGAAATGTTGGAGTGTAGGTCATTCCTGGTCATTAACCTATGAGGTAACAACATGGTATATCCCCTATAATATATGTACACTATAACAATAATTGTAGCACACGGGAAATAAGGATTGACCTTGACTCATTATTTTTGACCTCGACCTTAGCTAATGATTAACCTTACTTTAGACCTGGCCTTTTGACCTTGACACTGAGTTAGGTATGTACCTTATCTATGACGTCATAGTATTGCATACGTCATACTGAGCAACCCCATTTTTCCGGAAGCACTGAGGCCAATGACCTTGAAAATTCAGACATATCATTTCGTTTATATGGCGCTATGGCGTCACCACTCGGTCTCCAATGCAGCGGAACTGGTGAGACCGCGTGGCTGTGTTGATCTCAAAATGTAGTTCCTACTTTTAAAGCATAAAAGTGAAAGAGTTTCTGACGATTTTCCTTTTTCGCCAATCCACGCGCCGTTAAATTTTCTAGACGTGCTTGAGTAGTGTTTTCCGGCTACACGCAGCCACTCACCAGCCACCTTGAAAAAATGGGTGGAGGGGCCTTTGAGTCCCCTCCCCTCCAGTGTGATAATGCCCTGATAAATATACTGCAAATGCTGCCGACGCATTTTACCAGAGGCCTCATATAATACAGGCTGAATAATAACGACTAAACCTGATCTACTTATGGAAAGGATTTTTGTGTTACTGTGCCATTGAGGCTCTTAGGTAAAAAAGAACTAACATGAGCTGCCAGAATTAAATAAGAAGTATCCCGTTTTTCGCGTTAGCTAAGTCTACAAAAACAATCAAGTATTAAAGAAGAACTCTATCCATGTTCTTCACACTGAAAATATCAATATAACTTTATCCTCACCTACTTATATTTTCGTCACACTTTCAAACTGTTGGGATGTTTTCTTAATGAGCAGATTCAGAGTATGCCACTTCAGAATAGCTGTCCTGCCGCTCCCTACAGACGAGCTCTGGGTTGACAGCATGACACTGGGCATGGTGCCAGAGTCAGATGGAGAACGCGTGAGCGATACACCCAGCTGCTATGTGACTGCAGTTTCAAGGTCTCTAAAAGGATACGCATTTCTGAAAGTTTTCCTCAAGAGTAATCCGCGCCTGCAGAAAAACAAATATAGGTGAAATTCTAGTCACGGCATCATTAAAAGAAGCTAAAAAGGCCAGAGTTTGTAGGATCAGAAAAACCCACAGAGGCCTGGTTGGCTGGGCACTTGGGACTGCTGACATTCTCGTTATACTTTGTTTTGCTATTGAGAGCAGAACGAAAGACATTTTGACAGAACAGAATAGATAATGCCTTGGTGCGGCATTGCCTACGTATCTGCTCGTGGATTGCCCGCATAGAAAGCAGACGGAAGACAAAATAATTTATACTATTCATTTGATTTGTATGAGGACCACCACAACGCCTGCATTGGCGGCAGCCACTGGACGGCTTTATCCCAATATTAAATATTGGCTTACATGTTACTGGATAGCTTATTTTTGTTCTGCAACAGAAATGCAGCAGAATCGTACGGTATCTCCCGGCAAACAACAATGCCCGGGTTGAGCCAATTTTCATGCAAAATGAACATAAAAGAACAAGAGGCAGGGAAATAAATTGATTTTTTAATCTCTGAATAAAGTTTATTATTTGGATTTGAGTTCTTCTAGCTCGCAACAGGAAGTGAGGTTCGACTAGAGGCCACCTTTACAAAGTGTTCAAACCTGAAGCCCTCTCAATAGAAAGGAGAAAACATCGCACCATTTGATCTGTTAAGGCCTGGAACTCTCTTCCAAGCTGGATTTTGGTGTCTGAAAACACCAGCTTTTCCCAAACCAATACTAACAAGCACTGGGCTTGACTTATGTACCAGAATCCATACTAAACATTCTCCACCTTTACAGTAAATGAGCTCGTCGAGGTAAGAAACACAAGATACCTTAGTAGAGGCCCAAAGGTTTCCTAAACCGTAAATGTTGAGGGCTTTAATGATAAGTTGTCCGCAGCTGTATCAAAAAGCTTAAAAAATAAAGTCTTTTTCTCAAAGCTTACGTGTATTCCAGATGCAAATATTTGTTTTAAGTGCTGAAGCCCCTCAAAATATTTATTCAGTCGGGTCATGAGTTAAGTCGAAGCCAAAGCTCATGAGCCCCGCTTTCGGTTAGATGACTACACAAAATGGCGTATACTATACAATGACGTCATAGTTACGTCACCCAAAATTGAAATCAAGGTCAATGGCAAGGTAAAATAACATGGGTCAAGTTCAAAAGCCATGTGTCTTGGTTAAACCTTTATTTCTCGCGCAAGGACTGCCACAAAGCTGGTGCTGCTTACATTTTTGGAATATATTCTATTGTGACGGCATACATGAATTACTTTGAATGACCTTGACCCGAGAATTTCAGAAGGCATAGTGTCGTAAATTTTATCTGTAAGATTAGTCTGTATTGAGTGTATTTATACATTTTTTCCGCATAATCACCACCTCTCCGTATATATTCACTGCACGAAATATCTTTGATATTTATTACCTCATTTTACCTTGAAGATATTGACCTAGGTCAATGAAACTTTACTATAATAAAGATTACTGTGATCTTCACGAAAGCCTACGTGAACGTTTTGGCTAACCCTCTTGGTTTCTATATCACAGGGGGTGTCTTTAGGACTCCGCTCCACTGTGGGTTGACGCCAGACCGACGCGAGGTTGCGGGGGTCAAAAAGTAATATACTCGTGGTCGAAGTTTTTCAGAGATGAGATAGGTACCAACTTATACCATCATAAGTCTTAGAAACACCCCTGGAGTTTGGTTTGGGGGCCCGATGCTTTGATTTTGTTGATGGTCTTTATCGCCCCACCCTAGTCTCAGTAAATTTTGAGCGCTATTCGCTTCCTCTCATTACGGCCAATCGAATGATATATAAAATGGTAAAACTGGGTCAAAAGCTAAAAATACCCTGACTTAAGGTCAGTTCAAGGTGACCATCTGACCTGATATAGTCTATATGCATATCAGTCAACTTGCAATTATAATCACACCGTAATGACATCAAAATCAAAGCTCTATCACCATTTTCTGTGAAGTTATTGACCCAAGTCTGAAAGCCTTCTTAAGTATCCCAAATGACCTCTCAGAGGTAATTAGTCCAAACTTGCAACATGGACCTGGAGAGGGACCTGAGGTATTACGATTTATGTTAAAATTATGAATAAATTTATGCTGCATATACAGAAACAGACGTTGTTGGGCCAATTCCTGTTTTCTGCATGCATTTCTATTGGAGAGGTTAAGACCCGCACCTGACCCTAGAGCATTTATATAAAAAATGCCGTGAACACAGGCTTTTACCATTGGGACGGCACGCTTTGTGATATGAACATGAGAGCAATAGATAAAACCTGGTTTCACTGGTGTCACTTGAATATTTTTTTTTAGGTCAAGTCACTTCATCTGGCTTGGTGTCCAGCCAGAGATGGCCCAAACTTAAAATGTTTCGGATAAGCTGCAAAATCGGTCAGGGAATAACGTGTGCTAAATACGGCAGCGCTTTGCGCCGCTGTTTTTCGGTGCCGCCGGAAAAACCCGATGTTGAGGAGTTCAAACACCGTCCAATCCTCTCAAGAAAGGATATTCTCGACTTCTTTTCACATATTTACATCTCCCAATAGGTCCCCAGCACGGGCAAGAATCGACTTTCATGATCTCGTTTGTCTTTGAAGATTTTGACTTACGTCAATGAAAGTCGGCTATAATGTCGTGCTTTATTGCTATTATCGCCCTACACCCCCGCCCCAAACGAGCGCTTTTTGAAGCCTCTTGGGTTTTTTAAGTTCTCTGGCGGGCTACCAATCCCCTCCCCCAGTGTGTGATAGCGCCGAGCCGAGTAGACGTGTCTGTTTCAAAATGGCAAGTGAAGGTTTTTCAAATATTTATTGGGTAGCTCATGGCTATTTTCTAACAACAAACATAACGAAATCGGACAACAGGTCGAGGCACAAATGATGATTGCCTTACTTTCCACCAATTGACACGACACACGAAAGAAAAATCGACAGAAAAGTAATTCGGTAAACATTCTTTTCATTTACCCTTTTGGACTTTCTAAATAAAATCAATCCCCGCAAATTCATTCAACGACTTTTCCAAATGCTCATCGAATCAAAGCCTCTTTATTAAAGCTCACGCATATTCTGCCTGCTAATGTTTCGATTTCGAGTACTGAAGGTCTCAAAAATAATTATTTAGATGGTATTGCCAAGGGTATTGCAAAGTCCGTGGAAACGTATGATCCTGGTATGTGGGGCAACGGTTTCGCTTGAAAATGTGACACATTGAGTGGACATGATGCAGCTACTTGATAGTGCCAATTGCATTTTCTTACGACAGTTACTCGCAGCTTAATAGCCTGGCTAGTAGTGTTAGTACGGTCGGGGTCGGGCCGGGCCTTATGTAATTTGTTTTTCTACAAGTTAGAAGTAGACCTGACGGACGCTTCACGCCGGCTCGGTAGCAAGGCGTTGAATGTTGTCGCATCTTGGTGCTTTTTGCCCTGACCTGAAACCCTTTTATGGCAGAGAATAAACTACAGTGCGACTGCCGGCTGGGTTGGCTGCAGAGACTGCGCAAGCGCACTGCGTCTGCGCACGTGCAGGCGGCGCTGGACGCCGCTACTTGTGAAATGTCTGGAAAAGTAGAGGAAGTCAGCATCATTGGACTGGAGGTAAGCAATACAAAAATTATAATACAAAATTTTGAAAGTTGGCTGTAGGAGAAGCATCCATTAGGCGTTGGTAATCGGCGTCATAGCCAACTGTTTTGCTTCGTTTTTAATGATTTGATGCTGTGAAGAAAATATTGTTAACCACTTAGACATTTGAGTACCCAAGTTGATACATATCTAAACCCATAAAATGAAAAAAAATATTTTGAAATCTTAGCAAGCATCTGCTTATGACTGTTAAACTGCAACATGTGCCAGCGAAGTCTCTGATTTTTTTAACAGGCAAAAAACCAAGCGGTGGTGCAGTGTAACACAATTGCTCATGTTTTTCATGCACATTGCATATTCTTTGACAAATGCTTCGCCACAATTCAGGGAACATATTTTGGGACCTGCACTTATGTGATATCTGCAGTCGGTGGTGAACAATTGTCAAAACGTTTGCGGTTGACTGTTTTTTTTTTTGGAGTGGTGAGTGATTGTTAAAACGTTTGTGGCTGATTGATTTTTCAGAGTGGTGAGCAATTGTGGAACCGTTTAGCGTTGATGAGTTTTTCAGAGTGGTGAGCAATTGTGAAAATGTCTACGGTGGATTAATTTTTGGAGTTGTGAGCAATTGTGAAAGCACTTATAGTTGATTGATTTTTCGGACTAACGGATGGTAAATTGGGGGACCAGATGGAATAGCGCAAGTTTGCCATACAATTGGAAATATTTTCAGAAAACCACTGGTCTCAGACGTATGTTCATACACAATATTTTGGTTCGTCGCCTTTTCCTGTGAGCCATAGTTAAGAGCGCCGGACACAAGTGTGGTTTAAAGCTTAAGGGGTTCTTTCCGACGTTTAGGGATGTCTTTCGGACTTTTAGTGGCACCCGCACACCGATCAATTTCACCCGCCTGCTTGCAACTGCAAAGTGCAATCATAGCGCCGATAACAACGCACCAGAGGAACTGAAGGTGTTTTACCGCGCTGTTGCCTTACCCACTTTGATCCATTCTCAGCGTCATTGACTGATCAACCTTGACGAACTACTGGTGCATGTATGTGAGGTGAACATGCCTCTGTGTCCCGTTCTCGGCAGATGTCAGAGCTCCCTTGTGACCTGCCACTGGCGGAGGAACCCGCTCCTAAGGAGGAACTTAGCCAGGAGTCGGCTCCTGTGCAGGAGTCAGTGCAGGAGCAGCAGAAGCTGCGTACCCTATCCTCGCCGCCAGAGGAGGCCCGTGCTTCTGCGCAGATCACTGCGGCGGCGCCGGCGACCGAAGGAGAGGTCAAGGTGAAGGCTGCTGGAGTGACCGGCCGAGGTGGTGGGTCGGCTGCAGTCGCTGTCCAAGCCAGTCTGATGCTGCTGATGACCCTGCTGCCGATGGTTGTACGGTAGAGGAGCAGGTTAGACGAGGAGTCTCCTGGATGCGCTGCTTGGGATAAGATGCTTGTGTTTACGCAACCAAATTCCTGCGTCGACAGATAGTCAACTGCAGGTTATTTGCCCCAGCGCACCCATGCATCTAAGCAGCACCCACTCTGGCTTCTTCTTGTGATGACGAACGCGAGTTCCACGACTCGCTAGGCTGTGTTTTCACTTGTTACGTAGTGTAGCAATCGCACGTTTTCTGTTTTCGAGCACTGCTGCGTGCAGCTTCTTACATTGGCCAGTTTTCACCACACAGGTTAGTCATACACGTTGTCTTGTTGTTTGTCTGGGAGGCAGCTAAAGATACATTGATTTGAAGACAACTAACATGTGTTTACAACGACACATGCATCTGCCCGTTTGTTATATGATCATAATTTCGTGGCTAACTTTAACAGCACCAAAATTTGTACACAGCTCGTAACATGAAAAATTTAAGACATGTTGTCATCAAAGATTTTGATCGAAATATTTGTTAAGAGCTCAGTGTAAAACTAACTCATACGAATAAAACATTCTGAGCACTTGCACATTTTCTTCGTGGCACGCACTTGAAATCAAACTATACAGTTACAGCAAAATAGGCAGTCAAATAGTAGAGGACTCTTCTGGCATCAATGGGTCTCATTAGTACCAATCACAAAGCCTGAGGCTGCCACCATACCACAAACCAATCGATAAGAACAACTGAACTGGTAGCTGAAGGAAGTACGTTTACTTTCGTGGAAAATGTAGCTTTGCGAGGTGATTGGGTGTAGGAGTATGGGGTGAGTGCAGATCCGGATATAACTTGTCAAATGAAATGATTATTGTTACCTTAAAATCACATCCTTGTCACGTTTGCCCCTGAATTTCTGGGAGTAGTTTGGCGTAGAAGGAAACCTGAAAAATAGACGGAAGAGGCTCCAGTCCTACAAACTGACAACAGGGTGAGAGACGTCTCGGCATTTCTAACAGTTCCCTACGCCTACATCTCCGTGAGACTGGGGTCCAGTGTCTGTTTATTACGCATGTTAGTGAGTTTCTGTGTGTTCAGGGTGTGTATCACATCTGTGTACCGAAAGTTTTGGGTTTCTGTGACAAACCTGATGTCACTCAATAATGTGTAGAGGGTAACACTTCCGTGTGTTCTGTCGGATCAAAATACCGCCTGTGGTGTCGAATTACATTGAAAGCATTCGTCGGATTGCTTTTGATGTACGCCTGGGGTCTGGTTAGTTTTCCCAAGTGAATGTTGACCCCAAGGGTACGGAAGATGCCGGTAGCTATGCCAAGAGCACGAAAGCTGACTGTTTTAGTGACATTTTCATCGGTTGCTCGCTTTGCTTTTTATCGGAGTTTGTATTGGTTTTCTTCATGTTTGTTCAAGCAATGTATGCACTGTGGAATTCAGGTTAACGAGAATTTCCTGCTTACACGTCACTTACGTGTATTATTACACATCAAGAGTGCTCGAAGTCATGGTTTGTTGATTTTTTACTGATATGTTTTAAGTCATAATCCTTGTACTTGGTGGGCTCGTTCTGTACGCAACTGGTGTTTAGCTCCTTTTTTAGGGATAGCTAGATGGTAAATGGTTTAACATCACGAACACTTCAGCATGCTAGTCTTCCTGACAATTATGTATGCTTCAGTTAATGCATTAGTTTAGTTGAATGATTTTATACCAATTCGTTAGCACTAGATATCGTAACCTACTTCATCTGGCATTGAAACGGCCTGTAAAGTGACGAATGGGCATACGTTAAAAGGTGAACTGAGGATACGTCTAGCTTGGTAATACATTTTTTATTTCCTATTAGCAATGACTAATTTTTCTCCAAACATGATATTTGGTTTTCATGTGTTTCTGAAAGATGACTTTCTTCGGTGTCAGCTTATATGAAGTGTTGTAAGGAATATTTACTTTGTACGACCTTCAGGTATTGATCGCTGCCACGCACGGTTATATTCAACGTTAGTGAACAATAAAACCAGAGTTTGAGGAAAATGTATTTAGAAGCCCTTTGGTGCGTGACGTTTTTGTGGTTCTCGGAAAATGGAACTATGGAGGCTTGCAGCCTAATTCATGCTTAATGAAAACATTTGGGCACCCTGCATTCTCTTTGAATTAAGTGCGCGTAGTCTTTACAAGTGCTGCGCAGGGTCAGCGAGGAACTTAAATTCTGATTAAAGACACAGCCGTTGAAGACAGTGACGGATACAATGGGGGCTAGGGGCCTCAAGCAGCCCCCATCCGAAATGTTCCAGTGTCTATAGTTAATATATAGCCGGAGGCTGTTCCGAGGCAATGCCGGGGGAGTCTCGAGCCAACTAGCTCCCCCTCCCCGAAATGAAGCCCTGGATCTGCGACTGGTTGAAGTATTTTGCGTTTAAGAATAACTCAACTAATGGTTCGTTTTAACCGACCAGACGAGAGCTTATTCTGTTTCTCCGAACAGGGAAACGAGCAATGCGCCGACTTTCAGGAAATTGTTGAACAGTGTAGGATCAATAAGAAGATTGTCAGCGATCCTTACGAAATGAGTAAGTTGTTTACTGGAATTCCCGGTAATGCTCCCAATCTAGTTTCAGCAGAACTAGGAAATGTTTGTCCCTCTGAAATCGTTCAGCAAATAACTATAATCTATTCTGCAACACCACTGAGCAGACTAGCGTGTCTGTTGTCAGTAATCTTTCCCACCACAGGTAACAGCAGACACATTCTGCACATACCCTGGTCATAACATCACTGTTCAATTCTAAAACAAGGTAAATCAAAGTTTACGTGATTTCCGCTACAGCAAAAAATAATCCTAACCATTGAGCCAAGTACGGTAAGCCTGCCTACCAAAACAGTATCGGAGTGGAGGATTGTGATTATCAGTACACGGTTACCAAGCTCATTTGATTGCTTGAGTTGGCGGAGCGATGTCAGCTGAGATGCTTCACACCCGCACGAGCCCACATTGACCTTTCACGATCAAAGAGTGGGTAAATAGCTACCTTTAACCACATCCTGGATCTGAGACTTCATGGAAAGTTCATGTCTTGAGAGTGTTGTGTTGGTTTCGCTGAGAACTGACAAGTTCCCGAAGCTGTCATTACTCCTGCCGGAGCTCCTTTAGCGGCAAAGGAGGCCTCGCCGAAGAAGCAATTTTAATTTTCCGACACAGAAGCACTCTCACACAACAATAGTTATTTACATACCCGAGTGATAATTGGAGGGAACACAGATTACAAGCTCCATTTGTAGTATGTTCAGTTAAACCACGCGTGTGCCTAGGTGTGCGTAGGGCTTCAATCACGTCAGCGTGCGTATCAGTGCCACTGAAGTTTCAAGGGAGAGCGTGTTTCGCACGCACTGGGCCCCAGTTCAAAGCCCTGCTTACGCCATCCTCTCTATTGGCTGGTATGACTTATGCAGCCATGGCGCACCTATGTGAAAGGTAAATGAAGTTATACCTTCTAAACAATATATAAGAAATTTGTTCTCCGGATTAATGGCCCTCAACTACAGCCCAACAGAAGACAGTGACAAGCATGGCTTAAATAACCTTCTGAGCAAACAAACTCTCGATGGCGTAAAAAAAAACTGCGGACCCACACATGCGCGGGTGCGTATCAAAATGAAACTGCGCTTTTTACTCCGTGCCTGCGATGGCAGAGTATAACAGGATATACCACGTCACGAACTTATGCCAGCGTCCTGTGGCCCTTGCTTTGCGGAAGGCGTTGTAGTGATTGATGTAACAGTAAATTTAGTAATAACGATGAATATACATTAAGCAGCGCGAGAAACAAAATGCTAGTTGTGCTCCTTGTGGAAAAACTGACACATTTAGTTCGGAAAGCTACAACAAAATAGACCTCTTCTGATAAACTACACATGCCTAGCGCTGCCACCACCGTCGAGGCGTGGCACTTATGCCATGATAAGACGGCACCGGACGTTCCTGAACGTAACCGTGCAACAATTATGTGCACCATCTGACCACCGGGGTACTTCAAGACCACCGTCGCCGTTACAGGAAGACCACGCAGTGGATTTCGAGGAAGCTGCAGGTCTCCACAGCTCGAACAGACTGGCATCACTGGCTCCATCAGCAGTGCTGGCACTCACTGGCGGACGCAGAAGGGGGAGGCAAGGGGCCATGCCCCACAAATGCAGAAACTTTAGACGATTTTCTTAAAAAACATTATGTTTTTACGATTTGTCCCGAGTTGCCCCTCTCCCCTCAAACGGCGCTTCTATTTCTGGCCTTGCTGGCACTGGCTCAGTGCCGGAAGAAAAGCAAAGCAGCTGTCTACTAAGCTATCCCTCGGAACCAACCATAGATATGATTATTGGGTAAAGATTGTTTGTAGTAACAAAGGCAGAATTCGGATTCACGCTCAGCTTTTCCGAATACTGAGCTAGTGGAAATACAGACCTCTGTCAGATTCATCCATGGAAAGACGGATAAAAAAAGAAAAAAATTGGGTCGCCATGGATTCTTGGGAATGTATAAAAAAATCCCAGCCGAGCCTCCCGATGCTACTTTTCGCTATTGTAACCGAGTGAGCAAAGGTGAAAGAAGCGTTTAAGAAAGCATCTTTCCGCCGAAGTTTTGGATTGAGCAGGGAGCTTTAAGGAAAACTTACAATTGTACAGGTGTGTTTTTCGAATAGCCATGCATAACATTTAATGTTCAAATATTCCATTGATGTGTTTTATCTAAGGGATTTACGTAAAATGCCATGCATTGGGCCAGTAAAAAGACCTTAATAGATCAGTGGCAAGTTGTCTATCCACCTGGGGATGGACTATCTTCTTCTTCTTTTGTCAATCTTAACTCGACAATATTTTATGATTTATGTTTATGCAGTCCCAGTATTCTAACTGAGACGTGAGCACTCCCTTCCGGTCGGTTTTGAATAAAAAGTCCTTCGAGTGAAAGTGTTAAGTCATGCGTGTGATGTTATTACCGGAGCCTCCAGAAGTTTATTTTCTTAAGCATAGCATGCTCGCGTTCCTCATACTAATCAGCTTCTGGCGCGTGTGGCTGACGCGACAACATAAACAAAAACAAACTTACCCAATGCACAGCTGTGAGTAACGGAGCCATCTCTCAGCGGAAATCTCTCCCGGCACGAAGAGCAGGCAGAGCGTGATGCCAGGGGAGGGCCTGCTATTCTTATGGGCATTGTGACCAGAGGCAAAGTCAGCCGGCTGGTTTGAAGAGGCCAAAGCCATGTTGGCGACCAAAGAAAAACAAACAATAACAACAAAATTGAACACGTTAAACGGCGGATTAAAATCCATTTTTCACAGCAGGTACACCCCAGTAACTTCTCAAAATAAGAGCGCCACTCTTGTATTTTAAGCACGCCATGTCAAAGCATCTGTGTACCGCATTACTTTGAAAACAAATTGCGATCGAAAATGGAAAACAACGTTAAGAAACATGTTTTTATTGACACCTCCTACCGAATGGATTACAAATTTGATATCAATTTGATTGAAGGTGGCGGGGGGGCAAAAGAGTGTTTGCCTTTCAATATTTTTGGGAAGAGGACTGACAGGAGTTCCATCGCCCCTTCCTGGATCCGTCCATGATCGTATTTCCATCTTTCTCTTTAGGAACACTCCTGTTTTGGTTTGAGAAACTCTCTTGGTGTAGGAAGCAGCATTGTTTAGCGTTAGCACCCTTTACCGCTTGGAGGGTCAAGTCGGACCCCGTTCGGTTTTTCGCCAATGGTTCCGAGCCGATTTAAGTGAGAAGCGCGACACTTTGCAAACCTGTAGCGTGATTAATTTGACAAGTTATGACCAAAACCTTGGCATCAGGTCAGGTTAGGTCAACGACTTATAACGTTATTTCTAGACCCCTGTAAGGCGATTATGATCTTCTAAAATAAGGCGGACAAAACCAGGGTGTAATTGGGCTCCTAAAAGAGCTATATCAAGTTTATAAGCGACGTTCGAAAGCTCTTGAAAGGGAAAATCTGCGTGCTGGCATCCAGTTTGAGGTCAAGTCAATAACAAAGTCACCAAAGGTCACCAAAGTTAACTGTTTTTGAAATTGGTTGTGCTTATAAATTTTGAACGAGATAAGTTTAAGCGAGATAAATTTTGAACCATAAATTTGGTGTCATAGTGACGAGTGATTTTTGCCGTGTCTTTCGGTTCCCCGAGATCGTAGGGGAGGGGTCCGATCGGACCAGCCAAGGCGGTAGTGGGTACGAAAAGAGCCCAGGCGGTACGGTACCGGGGTACGATAATCTCTTTATCTAGTGTTAATATGAATTTTTCTCTTGGTGTATGAAGCCAATTATTTAGTGTTATGATAAACTTGTTCCGTGTAGAGAAATAAATAGGGAATTTAGTGCTATGATAAACTTTATTGCTGTATAGAACCAAATAAATTAGCCTTAACCGGAAATTACCCTTAACCAAATAGTAGGGGAGCTGGAAGGTCCCCTAATATCTAAAAAAATAAGAGACATAGAAAACACCGTTTAGGAGGTGGATAAAGGCTATAATGATCTACATCATGAGCAATTTTCATTTACCTAAGTCAATATCTTCAAGGTCAAACGAGGTCATAAAGGTCAAATATTGGTCATGCTGGGGAGCTATTGGATACGCCGTGATTATGCGGGAAAAGACGGGAATAAGCTAAAGGCGCACCAGGGTCATAGAGGCAGGGTCACAAAGAATCTTTCGTGCAATTTTGAGGTCAAGGTCATTCAAGGTCACTGACCTAGGAGGTCACAGTATGGTATGCTACCTATAATGTGCACCATGCCTAGAACTTTATCAACTGTTTGGGGGAAATGAGAACTGACCTTTCCAAATCGCCTTCGACCTTGACCCTTGACCTTGACCTTTACATTGAGGTACCTTAGATATGACGTCATAGCATAATAAACTTCAGACCAGGTAACGTCATTTGACCGGAAACACTGCGGTTAATGACTTTGAAAGTAGTGATATGACCTTGACACGTGACCTTTGAACTTGACCTTGACCTTCATGTGAGGTAACCTTGCCATACCATCCCGGTTATATGGCGTTATGACGTCACCACTCGGTCTCCAATGTAAGTGAACTGGTCCGGTCGCGCGATTGTGGTGATCTCAAAATGCTGGTCTGACTTTGAAAGCCTATAAGTAAAAAAATGTTCGACCAATTTGCAAAATGCTTTCGCCAATCGACGCGCTGTTAAATTCTCGCAAATATGGCTAAAAAGCCAAGGCTTTCTGCGCTATGTGGAACATAATGACCTCCCGCCAGTGGTTTCACCTGCAGAGGGCACCTCACAACCTAAGATGACCTGAGGTCACGAAAGGTCAGGAAGTGATCTTGCCGTAAATCAAATGAAAGCCAATGATGAAGGATACACGATGACGTTTAATTCAGCGCTCTAGTTTGATTAGGTCAAAAATTGTAGTCAAAATACTGTTTCTGACCCTGATGCCCTATGATGATCACAGATACGTCAAAGGGCAAAATTATCCCTGGAATCTGTAAAAGGGTGGCCAAAACTGTTTTTCTGAGCAATCTGAACATTTGCAATCATTATTGTGACTTTTAGATCATACGACAGCTTTTCTCCATTATTTTCCTATGGGACGGGTCACCTCGTGACCAAACCTCAGGTCACCAAATCAGACAATCCCGGATTTACATTTTGTAGACCCTGAAGGAGGCATCAAGTGTAGAAAGTTTCAAACAAATCGGCCCAGAAATGTAGCTATGGTAGAACTCAAAAGTTGAAGTGAGGTGACCCTGCAGGGGTCGAAAAACTGACCATTTTGGTATTTTAAATGGTGACAGCCCAAGGTGGATAAGGTGACAAAAATTAGCTGATATGTTTGCTCCAGACGAATAACGCAACAAATAGCCAAAATTGGCACATGCAATTTAAACTCGCAATGTTTTTCAACAACTAAGATGGTCCAGGTAATAATAAAAACCACATTTTGCAGCCTGGGCTGGTGACACATTTATGGTTTGGCATTTTTAATGGTGACAAGCTGAACACTTTTTTGGCCCCTGTGACCCTGGTTGACCTCGCCTGGTGACCTCACCTATCACGGCCCAGGGTGAAAAATTCAGAGCTGGTGGGAAAATGATGGGGTGAGAGTTGACGCCTCAACCACAGTGCTGGCCGCGTCGTTCCTCTGTTATTCTGAAAAAACCTTATGGGGGCCACCGATGGCCCCCAGTGAGGCGGAGGATAACATAGAATATCTTAACGTAGGAAGCCAAATTATTTTGTGCTAATAAGATAAGCTCTTTTGGAGTATGGAGCCGCATTGCTTAGTGCTAAGATACACTCTATTGGAGTATGGAGCTGCATTGCTTAGTGTTAAGATACACTCTATTGGAGTATTGAGCCGCATTGCTTAGTGTTATGAGCTGGGGCGAGCGGGGCCTGTTGACATTTGCAAACGCTGGAAGAGGCTTGATGTTGATGGAGTGGTACGTTGGCTTTCGGAATGACTTCTGGAAAATTCAAAGAGCTTACAATGCATCATTTAATCCTGTGTAGTTTTAATTTAAGCTTGCACTTCATTAAGTTGGTGCCACAGGGCTCGCTTATCAGCCAACTGCCTTGCCACTTATTTCTAGTAATTTAGCTGATGTTATGATCTCAGCACTATTACGTATTTTGATATTGTTTATGTTATGATATCATGATATCGATATTGTGATTTTAAAACGTGATAAGAAAACATACATATTTTATAGCTATCAGGTACCATAACGGCAATGTCAGATAAACAATGTCACGGTAATAAATATTCAATGATTTCAAGTGCACATATAGTCTCTAGTGCATTCATTATCAAGTGGTAGGACAATAACCGACATACACTCATAATAATTGGAAACTATCTAATAAACCTGAAGAATTTATTCATAATTCGGTGTGAATTGATAAGATAAACCAAATTAGGATTTGGAAATTATTATCATAAACAAATTTACCCTTTCGGCCTTTTTAAACCTTTCCTGTTATTGTGAGTGTCTATAATACAGGTAGAAACAAGGGAACGCAAATGACATACAGATTAAATGCTTATCCAGAAACTCCTCATGTGGATAAATATTAGTAAAGCAGTATCAGAAAAAATACTTATAATGTATATGAGTAGGCAAGAGCTTGCGGTATCGTTTGCACCATTATTCAGATAGAAGTAACGTTTGCTTTATAAGTCTGAAACTAGATAGACGCAAAGAGCAAAAAAAACAACTGGATACGAATAATGATAAACCATTGTCCTGTACCACGCCACACTGTAATAATTCACACTTTTTTGGTGCCCTGGCCATAATAGGCCGGGGTATTCGAAACGATTTCACCGCGCTGCGGGTGTCATCCCACTGCCGTTGAAGCCGCGCTGTCGTCTGTCGCTCGACCCCCTGTTGTCCCGCCGTAAGGGCCATTTCCAGACTGTCGGGTAGGCAAGACAGCCTCTGGGGTCGAGTCGGTCCTTTGTGAACGTCCCGTGTAAACTGCTCGGCCTGGGCCCGGTCCCCCGCGCAGTTGTGTCCTGTCTATCCGGGCGGCGCCGCTGCTGTTGTGTATTGTATTTAACGTGTGTTGATAATACCCATTTAGGTAATATAAACAAAGATATCATGTTTTTATGACGTGAAATAAGAATGCATGCAATTTTCTGCCATATGTTTCATTATCATGCAAAACTTGGCGGCTGAGTCTAGGACAAAACCCGTACCCTTGCAATTCTTCTAAGAAACAGGTTCTATTGCAGTAGCAAAACGGAATCCCATGGTTCCTTCATTAAAAAGGAGAATATAAAAAATAACATCTAACAGCCCCATCCACAGGCTGACGAACACATTTATGATAATAGGCTCAGTATCGGATACGGGAAAAAGTGGCCATAAAGTAAGCTCTACAAGTCTTGGTAAAAGCAAATAATTTATCGCAAGAATCTACCACGATCCGAAGCTTCCGTGCGGCGCTGGTCAGGGGAATTGTAAGTCAACGAGGCATCAGCTCATCAGGGCCTCGAAAAAGCTCAAGCTCGAGGCACGCAAAATTCATATTTTGATTCCGTCTGATTAGCAACTGCTAAGAATATGCTTACCTAACTCCAACAACGCATTGCAAACTGCGTGATCGCTAAAGGTGCCGTGGTCAGTTGTCTGCCTACTCGCCTGACGTGATCTCATTAGATTTTTTCTCCTGTAGATACACCTTAACCCGCGCCCCAGTGGGCCTCCGACACATCTTTGCTCTAGTGAGGGGTGTTTGAACACCCCTCTTCGATCTCGGCTCCTATACGGGATAGCGAAAAAACGCAAAAGCTTGTGGATAGCTCATACAAATTCATGAAGAAACTATCTTGGTCATTTTTTGGCTCATTCCAATATTTCGGTCGTGTTATTTATCCAATATTTAGTTGTGTCGCGTTACCATCGTTCGGTTTGCAAAGTGTGATCAAGGGGATGGGACTCCCCGAATATAATTTAAACTGTGTCAGTTGGTAAAATAATTTTCTCTTCCTTATCGATTTACGTCTTGAACTGATATTTTGCCCCTGCAGCATTACTTGCTCCTGTCCCAGCTTGAAACTCTTGTAGATTGCGGTTAGTTATTTTCACTCATTAATCCAATATTTAGGTTATGACAAATTAAAGAAGGTTTCATTTTATGCTAGTTTGGGCTCTAGCATCTGACAGAATTGAGTTAGAATCATTTTGCTAGGCACCATTCGCCTCCTTGCGTCACGAATAATCCAATGATGAATAATATGACTATCCTAGGTTAAAACGCAAAAATGACCTGACCTCAGGTAAAGGCAGCATAGTTAATGTGCATATCAATCGACTCGCAATAACAATCCAAACGCAATAATATATAAAATGAAAGCTGTATCATCATTTCCTGCAAAATTATTGTCTCAAGTCTGAAAACTGCTTAAATAGCCCCAGATGACCTCTCAGAGGTCACAGGCCAAAAATTGCAACATGAACGTGGAAAGGGGCTCAGGATATTACGATTTGGAGAATACGGAGGTGTTCTCATCTGTATCTACACAATGTTTGATTCATGTTATCCGTTGGATGTTAAACATCCATAAATTAAACATCCATGTTATGATTAAACACATCCGTGATCCGTACCTGACCTAGCTCATCGATATGAAAAATACCGAAATATTTTTGTAGCACTCGGTGGGGCCATTCTGTAGTATAATTTTCAATCCGATAGATTTTCCCATTTCTTACTTATGCCAGCTTAAAATTTTTGGAGGTGAGGTCATTTGACCTGCGCTGGTGGCCTGACCTGAGATGACCCAACCTTAAAATTTTGGGGAAAGTTGCAAAATTGATCAAGGATAAAGTGTGCCAAGTACGGTGGCGTTTTGTAGGCTTCTGGATATCATCATTGCCTTACTTTGATGAGTAATAAGTGCGTCTTTCAACCAAATTAAATTGATTATAGTGGTCATTCAGAATACTTTGAACAATTTTCTTGAATTTAACAATCATATCAACCCTGAATTCCAAAATCTGAAAAATGGCCTGGTGACCACCTACGACAGCGTTTCCGACCACTGTGCGCTGGTATTTACAGGGCCTTGTCGACAGTAGGGCCTGCTCTGCTCATCTGGGCCTTCTTTAACCGATAAAGCCACTATGGCCAACAGGTTTTTTTCGGGCAGCAGGGCCCCCCTCCGACCCATTTTATTTACCATTTTGCCATTTATTCCCTACCATTATTACCATTTCAGACCTCTTATATCGTTAATTTACTAACTAGGAAAAGTTAGACATTTAGTTTGCATTGGGGTTTAAGCTGGCACCCACCCGTCAAGAGCTCACCAAGCCTACCACAAAAAGGTATACATCTCAAGGCGGGAGCTCTACTCACACCCTGCTGATTACGTTTTTGCCAGACACTCCAGTCAAACGCTCACTGGATCAGAACCCCGGTGGCAGTGGCGGCTCAAGGTACAAAAACACAGATGATTCAGACTACTCACTGGGAAGTAAGCCGAGAATACACAGATTTTCATTTATATATTTTAGATAATCTAAGTCACTTCAAGTTGTGGCACACTGCAGCTCCACAGCACCGATTTTCTGTCCTCGCCTGCCCTCCCGCCAACACGGCTGTCAAACACACTCTTTCTCTCACCGAACTAGGTCAAAGCTCTTCAGCCGCACAGGTGTGAACTTGGCAAGGTGCTTTGTTGACTGACAACACCAGAGAGCGGCCGGCTTTTTTGCCAAGTTCAACTCTGCCTCACCGACTTTCTCTGCGGTGGAATTGCGAGTGGGTTATTTGAGACAGAAGAAGGTTAGAAATGTTTGGCTGCTCAGTCCCAGACAAAACGACATTTTGGCACAATTCCCGACGGAAGAGTGTCGGCAGCCCCAACAGCACTGTGAAATAGCACTGGCCAAGTGATAAGGGATCTCCTCTAGGAAGTTTTGAATCTCTTTTCTATTTATAAAAATGATCACTTTGTTCTCTCACGGTATCTTCAGCCCCTGCAAACCACCTGGCGAGATACCGCGCCATGTTCAGGGACATGGCCGGCAAGTCCCCGAGAAAGGAGAGTGAGCCGGCATCAGAGCTGCTTTCCGAGAGCTCACAGGACCCTAGGTCAGACCCAGAGCTGGCAAGGTACATACCTCAGGCTGCGACCCTCATAGTGAAAAAAACTTTGGAAACCTATAAAGGGTAGATATATGATAAAGTGGATTAATGATAGAGAATATGATTAAAGTGGTAGATAATGATGAAGAGGATTAAGTTTTTTAAAAGTGTAAATTTTACAATAAGTGTGGTATTCGTTCTGTTTCTAAGGGATGAACAAGGTGATTATAAGACTGAAGCATGTGTATTTGTCAAATTCTAAAATATGTAAATGCGCAATATCTTATCTACTTCAGGAATGTTACGTTAAGGAGCTTATAATTATTATTTTCTTTCACAACATGCATTCTTTCTGGCAACATGCATATTTTAGAGAAGTAAAGGGTCAGAAGTTTGTGCACAACATTGATGCAAATATGGGGACCACTCCGTGTTTCTAAGTTTTCAAGCTTAGCCGTCTTGTCATACTTATGAGTGAAAGTATATACAAATGTACGCACATTACCCCGTCTGCCTTCTATCATTACGTGCTAGCAGCTCCCTAGGTGGACTGGAGAATTCCTCGCTACATTTTCAAGGCCTTTAAGGATATCAACTATTTTAGATCATCTCCCTGCACTCCCCCCCTAAGAAAAAATAGCCACAGTATCATTTTGGGAAAGGTTAGGAACAAAGACACTCTAAGCTAAGCGATTGCCTTATGCCAACATCGGCATTGCAGCTCTTACAACTTGTAGAATAATTCGCCACAGCCGTTTTTTGCCTGCCGCCACCTGCGTTATTTCAACACCTATACGACCGCCTAACCGCCGAGGAATTATTTCTAACACCACCCCTCTCTACTAACACGGGAACCAAAGATGCAGCGAAAGCTTCAGACGGAAATAAAATGAACTCATCAAGTTGCGCTATAGACATCCCATGTTGGTAGTTTCCGGTGACCTGTGCTTACTTCAAGGTCATCTAAAGGTCAAACAAACACGAATGAACGTTTTTGCCCATAAAATTTGATAGCATGAATGTAAATCTTCGAAGTTTGGAGCCTTTTTTCTTCAGCAGAAGTCGAATGATATATGGCATGGCCTTTCCGGATCCAGGTTGTGACCTTGAATTGACATCAGGTTAGGTCAATGTCAAATTATATATATCTTAAAATCATGCGATACCAGGTCAATGACGAGGTCACCAGAGGTCCCGGAAGGTCATATTTCCATAAAGTATCTTCATCGCTTTGAGCTGAACGTTCATTCACAACGGGTAGAATGAGTATTCCACTTGCTGTTACCAAACGGTTACAAAGGTAGGAAAATTGTTCCATATGACCCGGTGGCGGCGCTTGAACATTATGACCGCCTAGGCACGATTGGCTTAGATGTAAGGACGTCGCCCAGGTTTTTTACCTGATATTAGACAGGGGCGATTCCAGGAGGTCGGCTGGAGAATGGGCAAGCTCAATTCGATGAGCATAAATATATGTTTAAATGTTTAATATCATACAAATTGAAAAAATGTAAAAACATATGTCGATGGATTGTGGAAACGGTTATGCGGCAGTATATGAAGGTACAAGGCAAAATTCAAGAAGGATAGAAGCCGGGAAGGACAAGGTACTCACGTGAGCTTCAAGTTTCAAGGACAGCTTCGGCACTTCATTGTTTATGACGTCCAATTTCTCGCTGTGCGATGGATTTGTGAATGGATTTTTAAATTTCATCCGCCAGATTTTGTGCCATGTCTCACGTTCTTCATAAGGGTTTCACAAATTAAATATCTCGCTAATAATTTCCAAACAACTGTCCTGCACTAGAGAAGGCTAGACATCCGCAAATACAAGAATGTCAATAAACAAATCCGCTGTAATCAAGGTCCTAAGACGCGGCATCGCACGTGCTAGCTTCTAAGGTAAGCCTGGGTTGGTGATTTAACCGTATTTCCGGCAGGGGGGCTAATATTGCCCCCCCCTCAGGTTTTTCAAGAATATCTCCGAAACGGCTTGCGATAGAACTTTAAAACTTCCTGACTTTTCCAAAAACTAGTACAGGCAGGTTTTCTGAAATTGTCAATATTATATATTTACCAGGGGCGGAGCTATGGCTGGGTTTTTGGGGAGGTTCTATCCACAAACCAAGTATTATCGTATGCGATGGGTTCTTTGTAAAAGGAAGCCGTCTCTGCTGATCCTGATACCAGTTATATGGTTTTATTATATCATTTTTTATGTGAGATGATAGTGCATTCACAATTGTCACTATTTGTATTCATCAGGGGCGGTTACAGCAGTTCAAAATGGGGGGAATGTTATCAAGAAGGACTAAACGTTAGTAAGTGAGAAGACTGCTTACAGCCGTGCCAGGGCGAATACAATTGGGTATATGAAAATTCAAAATAGTTATAACCAAATTCTAGATTACCAGAGGCGTGTCCAGTCACTACACATTTTCAAAATGCATATTCCCAGCCAGTATCACCGCCGCGACTCAATATCGTTGTATATTAAAAATGTGTTTCCAATCACCCCCACCCGCCCCCCCCCACGACGAGAGTCCTTGATCCGCCTATGTCACCCCCTTTCCCAGAGCTGCCATGGGAGGGTAAAAATTATCAGAAATAAATTTCAACTAGTCGAGGGACTAATATACTCATGCATACCACTCGCATATTGTTGATATGTATTTTACCCCACTGTTTTACCTTACTGCATCCGCCCCTGATGAGTTTTTCACTTTTTTCATTTATTTATGTGTCAAAGATGCCAAGCAGTATATCACGGCTTCTAATCCGCGTAACAAAACTTTTTAGGTTGTATATACTTCCCCTCATAGTCCTGGTCCTGGAACTGCCATTGAATTTCGAATTTCTGCGTAACTCGAGTATATGACAATTTTGGGTCAATTATTTGTAAATCTGAACTAGTTTTGTGAAAATCGTACAACAGAGACAAGGGTTATGGAAAATCTAAGAAATACACAAAAATTGTATATTTTGCACGACCTTCTCCTTAAAAATCCAAATTTTTAAATTTTCTTTTTTTCAAAATAAAGTTTAGCGTTAGGGGAATCTATAGCACTTTGAATTTTCAAAATCGGCCGGTTAGATTACGAGATCTTAGGGGGGCCGATATTGCCCCCCCCTGCCGGAAATAGGGGTAGCCGGGAGCCTGACGGAAATAGGGTTAACGAGCCGGTATTCGCGTCCGAATGAATGAAGTATTAGAGATGTCAATAAAAAAACACATGTTAGGTTTGCCACGGTGTTAGGCAGATTCAGCGAAATCGCGGAGTGCCTAATATCACATTTGTTGACGGTAAGAGCTGCGAACGTGGATCCTCAGAGATGCAAATTATCGGCTCTTTGACCCAGTGATCCGAAAAAGGAATATTCTCTGTAGCTTAAACATCGAGTCAAATTAGGTTTATTCCACACAAAGTACATACCTACTTCGACATTCAAAAGTGGCTAGGCAGTGCCTAATGTGCCTCTATGGCAGTGCCGCCACTGGTATGACCTCCCTTGCCCTCTGGAGACTCATTACTTACCTGATATTGCAGGCAATGTAAAAAGTTTAGCATTCCTAAGGATTTTTAATGGTGTTGGGTTTTTATTATGTTTCATGAGAGCTGGAATAGGCTTTGATCTTTCAAACACCAAGTCTTGCTTAACATTGCCTTGGACTTCATAACTCCGTGATCTGATCTGAAGTTATTAGGATCACTTTCAAAAGATCTCTGAAAAACTGATTATGTGACTTTCTGCTCAAAACATGGTGAAGCTGTTTAACGCAATGAACCTCCATGGAATGATGGCTGGCCTGTGCAGAAGTAATGGAGCTATTTAGCTGAGGTAACGGCACTTATCAATGATTACCTTAGATACCCCTCGCACTGAAGGAGATGCTGCAAAAATTTAAGGCTTGTGGTTCTAATTATTTACCTCATAGAAACACTATTTCTCCAATGATATTGATACAAAACAGGAGCACTCAGCACATTGAAATCGCACCTGTCGCAATGACTCACCTTTCAGACATCATTAGGTGATCAATCTACCCTAATTAACGATGATGTCTGTTATTTGTCGCCGAGATTGCATCCAACCGAGGACTGCAGGAGATGCACCAGACGGCCCACCTGTCAGCCAACACAAACAGCGGCTCACAATAACGGGGAAGAGCCGGGGGATCCATAGCCGGCGGGGTCGCAACTGGGGCGTGGCAGAATCGGCCCACACTGCCCAGCCTGATTTGGAGCAGTGGCAGAATCGGCCCCCACTGCCCAGCCTGATTTGGAGCAGTCGAGATAAGGCGTCACTGACCTGCCACCGTATCGGTCTCACGTGAGATCGGATGAATGCAGGGGAAACGGTCTGGCTGCTTGGCATTTTTACTTTAGGTACCTTTAAACATTGTACTTCTTGTGTCTTGATCGCTATCTGTCATCAAAATATCTTTTGCGCTGGGAGTGCATTGTTTTTTTCTTACATGCTCATGTTATAATGTTCGTGAGTACTAAGTGTCCTATACACCTTACCTCATATTGCACATAGGTAGGCATGCACATATGCAGGGGCGGTCGCAGAAGCACTGTTTGAGGGGGAAACTCAGGGAAAATCCTAAAAACAGTGTTTTTTTAAGAAAATCGGCCAAAATTTCGCCATTTGGATGGAAGGGGAGCATGGCCCCTTGGGCCCCTCTACGTCCGCCAATGCACATATAGGTGGATGCTTTAATCATTCCGATACGTCATTATGGCCAGGGGCTGACGCAGACCCGAGTTTTAGGGGAAAACCCATGTCTGTCTCTCCTCTTTGGGGAAGGGGGATTAGGACATGCGATTTGGGTGCTCGACGGACCTAGTATAAGCTACCTATCCAAGTACATGATCGCTCTCCTAGGGGGGAGAGAAAATATTTGTTTTGCTCGACAGAACTAGTGTAAACACTTTTTTCAAAAATATATTCAGCCTTTGGGGGAGGGCAAAAGGTAGTTCGGCCTCGATTCCAGTGCATTGGGGATCATGGCCAGAATGGCACCCCTGCGTCCGCCAATGCTTATGGGCAGGGTATGGGTCGCCACTTATGGGCAGGGTATGGGTCGCCACTTATGGGCAGGGTATGGGTCGCCACTTATGGGCAGGGTATGGGTCGCCACTTATGGGCAGGGTATGGGTCGCCACTTATGGGCAGGGTATGGGTCGCCACTTATGGGCAGGGTATGGGTCGCCACTTATGGGCAGGGTATGGGTCGTCACTTATGGGCAGGGTATGGGTCGTCACTTTTGGGCAGGATTTTGATACGTCACTTATCGGCAGTTAGGAGCATAGACGGATCCAGGTTTTCCAATCACGGGGAGGGGGCGGAGCACATGGTCGAAGGAAGCGCCATCCGGACCAGGAAGTGCCACCTTTGGACGGAAAAATCTATCAGATGGGTGTCAAATCCTACCGTGGGTGTGCCGATACTTGCATCCTGGGAGGAGGGTGGTGGGAAGGGACATTTTAGGGGGTGCAGTCGATCTTTCAGGTGGACCACGTGACCACTTCAAAGGGCGCCGAGTGTCGATCAAGGAGAGTACAAGAGTTCCCTTGCCTCCTGGATCCATTCATGCTTCAGAGCAAGGGCGGATCCAGGGGATGTGGAGAGGGGTGCCTCCTTATCTGGAGCAGAAATGAAGGCATCCCTGTGCCAGGGGTGCAATTCTAACAATGTATATCTATCTGCAGCCCGAAGGACAAATAAATTCTGCACGGTATACGCCACGCCCGGTGAGTGACCAAATGTACAAATAGACCTTAAGCTTGGGACAGAATGCACCCGTGAAGCGTGAAATTAGATGTGTGTGGCAACAATATCAACGACAAGGATGCTCGCTGGAATGGGGATCCAACCCGCCCCCCCCCACTTTTCATCAAAATACTTCCCGACTCCAGCTAAATTGGGAAGTAATTGGAAACTCGTGAAACCACCTAGCGCGGAGGACCGAAAGTTCGATAAGTTTCGGTTCTAGAGGGGAACGTTCCTGTTACCACAGGGGTGAAGACTGCCTGGTGCCCTCACTTTTTGCTGGTGAGGACGCCTGTGTCCCACAAGCAGACAAAAATATGTTTTGAAAGAGAACTGGCGCCTCATTTTATTTATGGTGCCCTCGCTCGACTCTGAAAACGACGCTCTTGAAGGTGACGCTCATGCTCCAGGAAAACCCTGGATCTGCAGCTGTGTTTTAGCTTAAAACAAAACAATAGGTCTGGGAAGGCTTTACTAGACTATGCTCTAGTGCGTACAGAAGCTTATAAGCATAAAGTTTCCCAGTGGTATACACCGTGTAGAAGTTGGTAGTTGATGTTGCAATATAATCCTAATATTTAAGCTTATTGTTCCAAATGATGTAAACGGTTCCAGCTATTCCTTGATAGCTCACTGTGGTTCCGCGAATGGTCTTTCTTTAGTGGAATTTGGGCTAGATGGAGGGAAGGTAAACAGAGCCACATTTAGTTTGCTGATTGAGAGGGGATGGGGGAAAGAGGCCCCAAAATCGCGAATAGTGTAGTATTTTCTTTAAAAAATAAAATTGAAGGGCCTGAGGAAATGTCTTCCCTCTCCTCCCCCTCCCTGGTTCCGCTCTTGAAGGTAACTGATGATACCGCTTTGAAGCTGAGTCCTCAAGGGACTGTCTCGGAGTAGGAACAATGTGTCCGAGCACTCAGGCACCATCCGTTGCCTAGCAGACGGCTGCCGTCTGGTTAGCGGACCTTGACTTATTTCAGAGCCGTGCCATTGTCACTTGAGCTTCGAAGGCTCTGGTCCGCCCACTTGTCCTGAATGCCCGTCAGGGCGCTGAGGCGCAGTCTCGACTGTCTCTTGCCTGCCAGAAAGCGACGGCGCCGGAGACACCCAAGGCGTCACCGAGCATGCAAACCCAGTGTCAATGTCGAGGCGCGAGGGCTGTAATTCCATGTAAACGGACAAAGCCAGTGTCAGAGGTCGCAAGCGTGCGACTACGCCAGTGTCGCTGTCGGCTTATAGGGTTGGTGTCGCCAACAGCCGTGCGTCAGTGAGGGCAGCCTGTTCACCGGCATCAGCGACACTGCAGGTGCGTAGGGCTCAGTAGAGGCCAGTGTAGGACAATATTTTAGCATCCGTCGTGTTCGATCCTATCTAAATTTCTCCGCAGTCCTAGTCTATCACGGAAAATTATTCGAGTAGATTATCCCTACCGTCCCCGTTCTTCCCCCGCTGACATTTGCAGACGAAATTATCCTGATCCATCCCATTTGAATAAAACATAGACAATGTTGTCCCATCCTGCGCCATAATTGTCACCGCATTTCCCATTCCATGCAAACCTGTGATGATCAGCTTTCAACCATAAAAATGCGGTCCTGCCTTCGTGATGATGTCATCATGGGAAATAAATATCTGCCCTCTGTCAGCATGAAACTCGAATGTACCCTTCTATGACATCAACAACTCCAAAAGAAATGACTTTTGGACATAATGTACATACCTCATTGTGTATTGGGCTCAACACCAACCGGCCGACTGGTACAATCCCACGTGCAGTGCATGAGCTGTGGATATGTTATCGTTTGCGCTAATAAAAATCCAGTGATATAGTGAGATAGTGATGTAGTAGTAGTGAGTAGTGATGAGATAGTGGTATAGTAATAGATAGATAATGAAAGAGTCATTTCAGGCCCAATAGACTATATATATATATATATATATATATATATATATATATATATATATATATATATATATAAGATATCTATCTGAATCCCATGCCATATAAAACCTAGGAATGACGGGTATTTGACAGCGTTCACCGCGCAGGAGTACACTGTATAGCTAAAAAATCAAGCTGTCCACAGGAGTTAAAAAAGCATTACAAACAGAAGACACATGGATAAAAAGGCTGTGCTGAACAGTGCATTACAGGCACGAGCTCGGCGCGTGGCCCACAGCATGAGTGTAGGTGGGGATCACCGGGTTTACGCATGCCGAACAACAGAGACAAGCCGGGACAGACCATCTTTCCATGATAGCGATTGGGAAAAATATCAGCTCATGCTGAGTCAGGCGAGATTCCTACCTACGTATTTTAAAACGAGCTAACGGAGACTGATGGCCCATGCTGACCAGTGGTTGGTTAGAGAAAGAGGCTGGACAGATGCAGAATTTATGCTCAGTACCCGTCCAAACACTTAACCCTTCACCGCCTGGGGGTCCGATCGGACCCCTCCCCTCTGTTTTTCGCGAATGATTCCAAGCCAAATTAAATGAGAGATGCATTGCTTTGCATACCTTTAAGGCGATAAATGTGACAACTTATGACCAAAAATTCGCATTAGGCCATGTCAGGTCAACGAGTTATGACGCCTTAATCCATGTAAGGCGATTTTGAATTTTCAGGTGGTGTTAAAACTTACCATTATCTGCAAAGTTTTTTAGTTTAGTCATGAATTAATATTGTAAGAATACAGAAAAACAAATTAATACAGTATTTCGACCTCACGTCATATTAGGTCATTTTAGTCACGATCTGCTCTGATGCCTCCTACTTGTCCAGCTGGGAATAGATGCTGTCATGCTTGTGCGTGTGGCCTTCGGGGTACATGTATGACCCAGCTCGTTGTTTAGAAGGCCACTTGCACCAAATATAAGCATTAAGGAAAGATACCGTCTTATGTAGGCGAGAGCAAAAGACCCTGTATGTACCGGTTAAACGAACATTTAGGTGAAACTCGCCTACATAGAATGAGCACGCCTTTTGGTGACCACATAGTGACCTCTATCATAAATACCTAAGGGAAGATAGGGGCGTAGCCAGGATTTCGCTCAGGGGGGGGGGCAGCGCCCCGAAAAGGGCCCCTGCGACAGCGCCAAAAGGGCCCTGATGGGAAAAAGGGCCCTGATTGTTACAGAATAGAGTGCTGTAGAGGGCTTAAGAGGGCCCTGTCTGGTATGAAACTTCAAAATTGACCATAGAGCATAGTGCGGGCGAGCCACGGTTTGCGCGGCCCGTGTCCTCAGGGGGCCCTTCGGGCCCTCAGGGGGGAGGCGGCTGTCCCTGCCGCCCCCTATACGCCCTGAGTGAAGATGACATCAACCTATTTAGAGCCATAACTTGTATTCATGCATCATACAAGAAATACACGCTACAACAAAAGGAGATAACTGATATGAAGAGGAAGATGGCGCCAGGCTTAACCCGCGCCCCACCGGGGGTCCGGCACCACCTTCGCCCCACCGGTGGCCATCGATGGCCCCCTCTAACTCCGAAAATATGAGGGTTATCGCAAATCTGCAAAGTGCAATAGAAAGCTCGTGTGAATTCCATAAGAAATTACTTTACATGTTTAAGCGCTCAGGTCAATGGTTTGACCTCCAGAGGTCAAGTTAGGTCACGATAGGCTATTTTCACTAAAATGTGCAATGCTTAAGAAAACTGGGCATAACTCTTATGCCATTAAAGCTATTGAGATCTGGTAAACTAAATTGGATAGGAAAATGACAGAACTTTTTCCAATATGTGGAACGTAATGACCTCCCTCCAGTGGTTTGACCTCCAGAGGTCACCTCGTGACCTCATATGACCTGAGGTCACCAAAGGTCAGAAAGTAACCTTGCTGTATATCAAATGAAAGCCAGTGATGAGGCATACACGGTGGTGTTTAATTCAGTGCCTAGCTAAATGGGTCAAAAGTTATGGCCAAAATACTGTTTTTGACCCCTGGTGACCTTGGATGACCTTGGAGAGGTCCATAGATAAATATGACCCCGGTGATCCGTGAAAGTGTGTCCAAAAACGCTTTTGCTTTTCTGAGCAAGCCGAGCATTTGCAATAGTTTTTGTGGCTTTTAGATCACAAGACAGCTTTTTCAATGTTTTTTCAATGGGAGAGGTCACCTCGTGACCTGACCTCAGGTCACTAAATCGAAAAATCACGGATATAAACCTTGTGGACCCTGGCAGGGTCATGAAGTGTAGGAAGTTTCAAATTGATCAACTGAGAAACGTAGCTCTTATAAAGCTCAAAAGTTGAAGCGAGGTGACCTTGGTTGACCTCGCCTGGTGACCTGACCTTGGGTGACCCGGGGTAAAAAATTCAGGGATGGTGGGAAGATGATGGGGTGAGAGATAGAGCTCTCAACCGCGGTGCTGCGTTTCGTCGTTTTTCTGCTATTCCGGAAAAACCTTAGGGGGCCATCGATGGCCCCCTTCCCCCGGTAGGGCGAGGGTTAAGGAGCGATGAGTGCGGAAGCGGGGGACGCGAACGGACGAGCACGGACGCGCACGCACGCGGGACTATTTTTGCATGGAAATTCTAAGTGTCAACCGGGATGCCACAGGAACTAAAATCAAACAATCAATCTGTATACGTGATCATGAAACCACAATGAACATCTTGTCAGCTTTGTGGCCTATCACCCACAAGTCGCCGTACAATTTCTAGCTGGTCTTGTGATGGGTTTTTGTTCAGAAAAGAAAATGAAAAAACCTAAACGTCTAAGAATGATATGTATAATGTGTGTGGGTGTGTTTTTGTACTGTCAATTTATATTCTTCTTATGTTCTAATCTAACTCTTATTGTTCTAATGTCCATATATTCTGCAGAAAGAAGTAAATTGTGTCATGGGTGATGCACTTGATCCGTTTTCGGTGTATTCTTGGTTTTATCCGCATAATCACGACATTTTTCAATAGGTCTCCGGCGCAGCACATTTTTTACCTTTACGACCTCGTTTGACCTTGAAGATATTGACCTAGGTCAATGAAATTTTCTCATAAGGCAGATCACTATCCCCCCACACACCCAGAACGGGTGTTTTTCTAACCCTTTTGGTTTCCGAGATCTCAAGGGGGCACTTTAGGACCCCCTGCAATGCTCGGAGACACCAAACTCCCTCCACTGCTTGCGTTAACCTTTTGAGGTCATGTTGCGTATCATTAAAATGTTTGTGTCAAGGCAAACACATTAATAGTTTGGCTTTGTTTTAGGCCTAATGGTTCCCGAGTTCTAAAGAATTTTCTAAATGGGTCAAAATTGGATCCATTTTGGCCATCTGTGACGTTGCAGGTCAACGGGTATGGTTCAAACTAGCTATGAGAGTAGAAGACGGTAAGGTGCTTTCAGCACCATTTCATTTTTTCCGTATTACCTCCAGTTCACGAGTCCAATCGGACTCCCCCCGCCCCCTCTGCCCCCGGTGGTGGTGGGTGCGAAAGGAGCCCAGGCGGTGCCGAGTTAAGGTGAGTTACAGCCGCTCCTGACTATACTACGCATCCGTGTTAAATAATGGACCGTGTTCCATTATGGACCGTATACAATGGACCGTATACAGTCTGGGCACAATAAGCACAAATCAAATATTGTTATCGCAGCGAGCACGAGCCTTTTAGATTCACATGCTGTGAGCAATGACGGTGTCAATATGCGGGGTGAAGGGGAGTTTTGTATCAAATATAACTCCGAGATCTCGAATCTCTGAGCGGAGTTTCAAAGGCGTGCCATCAAACACGAGATGTGGCGAGGAGGCGGTCCGGCGCCGGGAAAATGAAACGGTGTTGCATTTTGGAGGGTTTAATTTCAAGCATCAAGTCTGTGCCCAGTTGGATAGTTTGTTGGTATCAGCCGGCCGGCCATTCGGATCGGCGGGTGAAAAAAATACGGCGGTACAGTCCGGTGTCATCAGCAAAGGTGAAAGAATTGGTGCTGGTGATGGGGGGGCAGCTGTAAAACAAATTAACAGCAATAGGCATAAATTTTTCGCATAAATTGCATGTTTTGCACATCCTTTTGAAGATAATTTTAAAAAATTAAGAATAGTCAAATTCGAGGAGCAGGAGCGATATGGAAGGAAACCATGTCAACTAGCTGAGAGATTTGGTAGGCAATGGGCCAAAAGAGTTTCACTCACCACCTTTTTTAGAGTGTTACCTTTGTGTCTTTCTAGAGCTTTGGAAAACACCGCGAGAGAGGAATTATTTGCAGCTGATTTCTAGAGGAAGTGCCAGCTCAGAAGCGCACTCATGCAGTGTTCATGCGGTGAGTCCTCCGGACCTGCACGCTTCAGGATTGCCAATGGCCAGTAAACTAGCGTCCTGGGAGTAACGTAAAGTTTTCAAGAAAGGGTGAGTGAGAGGCCTGGATGTCTGGCAGTGTATTAACATGGGGATCAGAAAAGCTCGAGAAGAACGCCATTTTGAAAATGCTTGCGCATTCAGCGGAAATTGAATGCGGAGCACCGTATCCAACGAGGACTGTTTGACGCTGACGTGATAACATGATTGAGTTTATGATCGATCAGAGGCGTTTGTGATTCGAGGTCTAGTAGATAAATTCGGTTAGTAGGTGTAGCAGCTATTTTATAGTTATCTGCGGATAAATGCAACAGAGATAGACTTGAAGAAGGTTTTGGTCCAACAAAAATTCAGATCGTCGTTTGAGGTGGTTTTGTTTCTATAAGCGCACGCTTTACACCTCTGTCGAACCATGGGGAAACATTGGAAGCGTGCGACAAGTCGGTACAAGATCTACAACAGATCTCTGTCGAACCATGGGGAAACATCGGGTGTGTTCGACAGTTAACAGATCTCTGTCGAACCATGGGGAAACATTGGGAGCGCGCGACAGTTGGTACAAAGTCTGCAACAACAAAATTTAGGAATTCGTAGAACGCTTCAGTAGCTTCGTTCACATCCTTATCATTCATAGCAGAACATGAGATGCAGCATAGCATGACACGCAGGCCGTCAAAATTAGATCTGCGATAGTTAGAAACAGAGGTTGGCGTAATTTTAGGTGTGGAGAGAGACATAGCAAAAAAACGTTAGAAAGTTTGGCGATGATCCGAGTCAAAACAAGCGACGCTGATATTTGTCTTAATGTAACATGCGCCAACGTAACATAGATGCTTGCAGCAGGGGCGACGCTTGTAGAGAGTGGTCGTGACCTTGGGCGGGGGCCCGTGATGAGGGAGTCCGCCGAAATGATGTGAGAGAGGAGGGAGAGGGCGCGGGGATGAAGCGGTTAGCATGCTCGCTTTCCACGCGGCCGACCCGGGTTCAAGGCCCGGCGTCTTCCCTGAACAAGGAGCAATCTTGCTCCCGTAAAACCCTTCCAACAGGGGAAGAGTTGGTGACGCTATATGACGCTGACAGATGGTGGGTCGATAATCCCCAGGAATAATTATCGATGGTGCGAGCGTGCGATAACCCGCAGAGAGGGCACATATTTGTGTGGTCTGGTGTCTGATGTGCACCGCATCCCTGGAGGCAGCTCTGCGAGGATGCAGTGGAGGTTCCAATGTTCTGGGCCCCCAAGGCAGCCGTGATCTCACTTTCTCTTGTTGTAGGCGTTGGATTGGATACCTCGCTCCATACATGTATCGCGCTGTTCCGCCTTCTACCCGAGTGCTCCTGGTTTTATGCGTCTTTATGTCGTCTGCTCACGTATGTTCATATCGCTCTCGACATTTGCTGGTTCCCCGGGGTAATTTAGGCCCGCCCGCAAATGTTTGACTTGGACGTGTGTTCTGTGAACTGTGCTGTACAGATGTATGTGTGCACTTTGTTTCATTGTTGTTTTCAATATTACAATTCAACTAAATCAGTAGGACGTAGGTAACCCAGTATTACCTATGACGAATTCAAACGTGAACAAATATACTTGAAGGGAGACCACCAGGGAACATAGGTGACGATGGTGTAATCGCACAGGGTATCTTAAAGTGAGCACTCAGAAATGTATTTTCCCGATTGGAATGATACCATAGTACTTTGAAGGTCTTAAGTGAACGGCGGCTCTCTGATCATGACAATTATTTCTTCCGCAAAAGTGTGGCGTTGAGAATCTTTAGCTTACAGCCAACCACAGCAAAATCATCGGCTCTGTATAACACGTTTATATTGTGTTACAAAAGTCAAGGCCCGCAGCAATGGCAGTGTACTGGACTGCCACAACGTGTACTGGACTGCCTCAAGCTAAGCATATTTGTTTTTGAAAATCAGTATTAATGTCGCAGTCACTATCAGTCAGACTGCTTGGTCAGAATTGATAAGAAATTGTGTTTTTTTTCTGAGAAAGTGCCATTTTTATGTGACCATGTTACCCTCAAAAGGTTTACCTGAGACTGCCTCCATGCTCCAAGCAGCAGGGAACATGTTATCTATTCACAAATCAGGCCTGAGCCTCTTGACTTCCCAACCAATGAGAAAATGTACCTATTAATGTATTGACGATGGTGCGATTTATCTTAACTGTTAGTTTTCCCAGACTTCTCCTATCAGCCACTTAAGCAATCCTCAGGATACTAAAGTGCCGTAAAACATTATTTACCGCTTTCACTTTGCTATCAAGATCGGATTTTTGTATGTTCGCAACTCATGCTGGCACTAATTAGGGTAAAGCCCAGCTAGAGTTGATCAACCAGCGCGATAATTAGTCAGACAGGCTACATTACCACTTGCTTGATTGCCAGTTTGCTACATGTTGATTGAAGCCGCAGCGATCAGAGACTTGTTGGCCTTCCCAATCTTCAGCCGGAGGGCAAACAATTCCTAATCTTGGAGCCTTTTGCAGCTGATGCCGACAACTATCGTCAGGATCGCTCAGACAGGTAGTGGTAACAAGAACTTCCAAGAATAGACGAGACTCAACAGAGGCGTGCTCTTGAGGCTGCGCCGACCGCCAAGAAACATGCGGCTCACCCGATTCGCCAAGGAGCAATTGAAGAGACGAAAGAGAGTTGTGCTAGCTCAAGAGTTGTTTGTTGAAACATCTCGATAATTAGTTAGTATTGGCAAGCGTTAAAGGTTTGTAATGGTGAAGGTCGCCAAAAAGGTTACTTCGAGGGGGACATATATCAAAGGCACTCTATGAAGTCCGGATGAAATTTTCCTTCTATAATTCGGAAAGGAGTAAAATGGTTCACGTTACCTACGAAAATAAATTAATTTCTTCCCTTGGTCGAAGAAGAAGGAAAACCTTACTATCAGGAACCTTCCTGTTTTCATGCCCTCTAATAGTGCTCCTGTTTATCATCATTCATTCTTCTAGAGTTTACATCCTTATAATAATATTATTATCTCACCTGGGGATTGTTGTTGTCAGCAGAAAGAAAGCTTTCGGAGTGAGGGCTTCCGTTGTTTTGTGACGACTGTGTGGTGTTTATGTATTCGTACTGCTGGGTAGAGCCCTGGAGTTCAGAGGCAACCGCGCCGATATTTGGTTGAGCGACGGAGGCGGGAAGAAGGGCGACGGGTAGAACACCATGCAGTAGCCACCAGCCCAATATTCCCTTTTCTGGTCAATACAAGATATACCAAGTTCCCTTTTCCTCCAGCCTCTGAGCAGTACAGGCGACGATTCTGTGTGGACATAACCCCACCCCCAAAAAAATGTACAGCTGAGAGTAGAGTGTACATAGGAGGATTTCTTCGTATTTTGCTTTGCATAAAAACATTAACACCGCCCGCCCCCCCCACCCCCCAACCCAACCAACCCGAGCCCGGGGGACCCCCCAACCAAAAAACCCCCCGCATAAACCCCCCCACCAAACCCTTACGGGCAGGTCACACCCCCCCACACTTTGGCCCCGCGGCCCCGGCCACCTAACCGGAAAGCCCCGGCCGCCGCGCCCCAAACCCGGGGGCCGCCCCGCCTTAAGTAAACATATCAATGGTGATACTGTGGTCCATTGTATCACCTGCATGACTCTCCTGCGGTTCAGGTGTTAAGTCGTGTGTACATTTTATCGTTCCAGAGCATTGAAATAAGGATATCTTGGTTTGAGTGCGATGTATGAAAAAGTACGACCCCAATTGAGTACAATCTAACAAGCGGATAGCTTGACAAAGCGCGCCGCTGAACATCGCCTGTATCTACACTGCTCCGCAATGCTGTACTCTAGCTATACCGTGCCGTTCAGCACTGCCTGTGGCTATGCTGCTTCGCAATGCTGCACTACTCTAGACATACTGTGCCATTCAGCACTGTTTGTGGCTCTACTGTGCCGCAATGCTACACTACTCTAGATATACTGTGCCGTTAAACACTGCCTGTGGCTATGCTGCTCCGTAATGCTGCACTTCTCTAGAAACATACTGCGCCGTTTAGCACTGCCTGTGGCTCTACTGTACCGCAATGCTACACTAATCTAGATATACTGTGCAGTTAAACACTGCCTGTGGCTCTGCTGCTCCGGAATGCTGCATCACTCTAGTTATACTGTGTCATTAAACGCTGCCTGTGGCTCTACTGTGCCGCAATGCTACACTTCTCTAGATATACTGTGCCGTTAAACATTGCCTGTGGCTATGCTGCTCCGCAATGCTGCATCACTCTAGTTATACTGTGCCGTTCAGCACTGCCTGTGGCTTTACTGTGCCGCAATGCTGCACTACTCTAGCTATACTGTGCCGTTAAGCACTGCCTGTGGCTCTACTGTGCCGCAGGGCTGCACCGCTGTACTCTACTGTGACGCTGGACACCACCTGTGAATGTGCTCACGGAGAGGTCTGCATCACGGAAGCCGTACGGTGCAACTGGACACTATGTGGTACACGTTGCTGACGTACGTCTTCGGTTTGGGCAACAGCAGCTGTTTGGCTGTCACGCTATGACCGGAAGACATGCTGTGCATCGAATTCGATTTCTAACACACAGCGAGCAGAGTTAGAACAGAGGGTGCTTAACAATATTTGTATTGGTGTTCCCGGCCAGAGGGCATTTCAGCTATCGATGTGCTGTCTATCATTCATGATTTTAATATCCATTAATCATTTATCTCCCAACCATTCGGAACTCTTCTGAAATAGTTGGCAGGATCAAATCTCCCTCCTTTAGTGTCGTATGACGTACCTAAACCTCTCAATCGTCACTGCCGTATTCTCACACGCTGATTCCTTCTTCTCTGATGGGCTCGTGAAAAGGTGCAATTCATTCTGAGGAGGTGCTTAAGGCACTTTACGCTCCTCTTGCTGATTAGGCTGGAACTTGACGTCAAAGTGGCAGACAAAATTGCTGGCAACGCCACGTTGAGCCGGGGCGGCCCACTTCTCCCAGAGCCAGGTGCGTCACCACGGATTTTTTGCTGCTGTGGAACGGATTCGCACCTAGCGACTAGTGCGGGAGAGAAGGGGGATGGGGGGATGGGGAGGCAAAGCCAAAATTAAATAACAGGCTGGACGCCACTGTCGAAACAGTTCACGCAAAATTAGCCTGGGATTTGTGCGGAAGTTCGTGTTGCTAAGCGTTAAAGGGAAAGCATTCTCGATCAAGTGCGGATTTCTTTTGGGCGGGGAGAGGGGTATGTCCCCTTGCTTGGCCAGTTGGACGGCATTAGCGGATCCAGGGAGCAAAGGGGGCAGGTACTCCCCGATCAACCCTCGGCAGCCCCTGAAATGGTCACGGCGCCCCCTAAAAGATCGATGGCGCCCTCCTGAAATGTCACTTCCGACCCCCTTCCCGCCCCCCACCGATGCGAAAATCAGCGCCCACCAATAAGATTTCGCGCCCACCTGATAGTTTTACCGGTCAAAAGTGGTCCCCCCGGGAAGGTGCCCCCCCCTCATCGATTGAAAATTCTGGATCTACCTATGTTGGACGGGGATGCGTTCCCCATCCCCCTCACTTTGCCATGCCTGCATCGCAATGCCTTTGAGCTGAATATGTTGCTGTCTACAATGGAGCACTCGTCAGTGCAGAGTCCTACTTAGGGCTCGGCAAGATGACTTGTGTTGCCTGGACGTATGATCATTTTAGTCATGTTTTGCAAAAGAAACCGAATTTCTCCAGATTTTTATGATTTTAAGCTTTTAGATGGAAAAATATTTTGCGTGATGGCTAATCCCATATGCGTCGGAACAAGGCTTCTATTGGGGCCCGCCCTCTCCCATTCCCCCATTTTTATTCGAAAATTCCACTATGTCAGCAAGATTGGCAAAATGGGAAACTATTGCAGCCGTAAAGTGCAAAGGGAAATCATGGGCCCAACTCGGATGAGCTTTGGTTCTACAGGGAGCATTGTCTTATTGGCGGAAGGTTCAAGATCGACTACCTCCTCACTTGTTGCCTCACTTAGCGACGCTTCTGGTTGATCCAGTATGTTGGCTACCGGGCTGCTATTGCTATTGAGCTGGTTAGTACAAAATGTATTATTTCAAACAAAAGCTTAGCCTTGATCTTGCATAGAATTGTTTTAGCTATATCCCACGCGCACCAATCTTCCGCATCTATTTTCCTTTACAAGCATAGCGCCTAACATCAAAGACCGGCGCGCGGCTGGTCTGACCGCTTCAAGGTTCGCCGCTGCAACAACTCTGACTGCTTGGGATCGGTGCCAAACAATCAGGCCAGTTCGGTCGACGCCAGACACAGCACTCTCAAGAATAGCCGCCGCATATCTAGCTGTGCCACTTAAGCAGCACGGAAAAAAGGCGGTTGTTGACGCTAATCGCATTCTGGAGTAAAGTGAAACCCCCGCCCCGAGTATAGACTTTGATACAACTCCTTCGTTCCGCATACCATTGGCAGCTTTTCCGAACTTGCTGAGCTGTATGGGTCAGTAATTGCCCTCATCTCATGATGTTTGGAACCCTGAAATTTTTGCATCATGCCAGCCTGAGTGACATATGAGATGACCATTCTGGGTGGGACCTATTTGTATGTAGGTAAAATGGACATTGAGACACAAATACGGACACATTATAGATCAGAGGCGCGCACCGCCACGAATTTTTTGGCAACTGCTACTACTACCTCCACTATCTTAGCTAGCTGAAACCCCTTGCGCTACCAGGGTTCCTTTTTCATAATCTAGAAACTGCTACCCGCTGCTCTGTTATCGCTTCTTTTTATCATGAAGTTCTACTAAAGCACTAGTCTAAAGAAGTCTCGAGTCCGATAGCCGCTACTTTGCTATTTTTTACAGAATCCACATCACTACTATCCTACCATTTGGAGAGTCCGCAAGTAACGGAGTAGCGGAGTAGCGGGCTCTAGTGGTGGTCCACCCGGCTCTGATACATAATCTAAGTTTTTCAGCACTTCTATTGAACGTTTCACGAAAAAATAGAAAGCAGCTGAGCTGATAGAAGATTTGGCGGATAGGTCTCCGAGTGCTTGTTAGTTGAATTTTCTAACCACGTTAGCATGAGCTTTTTGATAATCTAATCATGTTATGCCAAATACATTACTTTTATTAGGTGGAGTGGTAATTATATCTAGGTTTCAAGGAGCCGATCAATAATTTTCAACACCATGTCAAAATCTTTGGCTGTAGCATCACGTGAACCTAAAGCCGTACCAGACCAGCCGGACGTGAACCTAAGGCAATACCAGACCAGCCGGACGTGAACTTAAGTCCATACCAGACCAGCCGGACGTGAACCTAAGGCAATACCAGACCAGCCGGACGTGAGCCTAAGGCAATACCAGGCCAGCCGGACGTGAACCTAAGTCAATACCAGACCAGCCGGACGTGAGCCTAAGGCAATACCAGGCCAGCCGAACGTGAGCCTAAGGCAATACCAGGCCAGCCGGAAGTGACTGAAAAATTTCTGTAAAGCGTTAGCTGATATTGTGAATAACGACCAATTAGGTTGAAAACTATACAAACACAGCTCAGGCCTGATTCCTTCCTACTTGATCAATTACTTTCTTATCAAATAAAAATGGCTTGATGCCTCCAACTATTAATTTCTCAGGTAGCCTCACTCAGTGTACTAAGACGCTCCCATACCTGTTGACGTAACTCCTCAGTCTTTATAGCAGGAAGGCAATAATTATCCCACGGGGATCCACGGTGGATCATCCCGGCCGAACGATCCTCACATTACGTGGGACCTATCGTGGCATCTCTTGCTGTGCAACATGTCTGGGGTCTAGTTTCCGGTAATAAACCTTCCCTCGTCTAGACTCACGCATGTAGATCTTGAAACGCGATTGGAGTTCATCGCCTCCCCAGCGGCCTCGTTAAGGCCATTGCCGAGGTCACAAAACAAGGCAACGCTTAATGATTAGGTGACATGAAAATGGTCTTCCATGCAAGAAGGGCCTCTAAAGAAGCAGTGAACGCGGGGTGTTTGAACTGGATGAGCCATCAAGGTTGAAAGCTATAGCCATCACAAAATATAAGAAAATCATTTTAGTATTTTTGTACAGGGTTGAAGGTGATCATCGGCGCTGATAAGGAGACTCAACACCTCACTGAAGGCTTGGTCGTGTACCTCATCCGGCTAATGCCTGTTTTCAGACCGATATATTGCACGAATACCGTTTGGTTCTATGGCGTGAACGTCTTTGATTGAGATGTTGTGCGTGAGGTGGGAGGGTGGGGGGGGGTAGGGTAGGTGTGTTCCGGGAAAGAAAAACTATTTATTTCTGGCTATGGAACAACGCCCTCCCAATCTGTCTGTTATTACCTTGCAAAACGTGGTGGTACAGCATTCTCATGTCTACCTTTCCCACGACCCTTGGCACCGGTCGGCGGCTGAAGATGCGTGACAGTTTTAGCTGCTCACGAACAGGCAGTTAACAGCACCTACCGCAGCGAACAGCGGTTTCAGCGCAGTTCCCCGGGTACGAGCTGTCAGACTGCCGGCGAAAGCGAAAGTCCTCCTCCACCGGCCACCATGATCGACTTGGAGAGACGCCATTGGCATCCTCCCAGTTGGACACGGCGTCCTACCTTATGACCTCGAGCACATCACATGCCAAATATGGCCACTTCCCGAGGCGAAAAAGTCCCTCTTCTGGTCCAAAGACCCCATGGAGGGATGCGTTGCGGGTCCAGGCTCCATTCATCTCCGTTATCTCATTGTTCCAGGGAGATATCCAAGCCAGGCGGGTGGAAGCACTAAGGCGACCTCCGCCCTTCCATGGTATGCGGCGACTTTCTTATCGTGTTGTCTCACCCTGGAATCAGGGGTCATCAGTCATTAATACTGTTAGCATTTATATCCTGAGCTAATGAGCTTGTTTACCGAAACTTGCTCTGATGATATCAAAGGCGTCGTTTTCGGTAATTCCTCAAACTTTGAGGCTGTTGTTATCAGGTTGTATGCCGAATTATCGCCGAAACCATGTTCAAGGGCTAAAAGATCACAGAAAGATTCTTACATTTTAATACATTTCAACCTGAGACATCATTTCAGTTGCGTCGATACATCCAGGAAGCATAGATGTTCATATTGCATAAAGTATTCATTATACTACTAAGGCATCAGGTACAAAACCCGAAGCATATAAGCAAGCAGGTCAGGGTCATCCAAGGTTAAATGAGGTGAAACATCACTCAGATAATTGGAAATTGCACGAGCAAATCAATTATCGCCGATATTTCAGATTCTGCAGATACGAATGTTAGGTAAAAAATGTCCGCAGTGTTGATATGTAGAGTTTTATTTAAAATATGAAAAGGAATAATGTTTAATTATATATGTATATTTTATATACATATATATATACATTATATATATATATATATATATATATATATATATATATGTATACATATGATTAGATATAATTATTATGAAATATATAACAAAAAGTTGTAGATTTTTTCTCCCTTTGCCCAAGTAGATATGATGGAATACTTGGATAGCTCTCATTGTGCTAGACATAAATATTGTCTCCTTCGACTTCTGTCTTTGTCTTGCTCTCGTCATAGCCACGTTCTATTTTTGCTCGGCGTTCCATTACATCTAGTGTGTATGTAATGGAACGCTCCATCTTATTCCTAGTGTACATCTTGTGCGGATATGCCTCTTGTTTTCCGCATAGCTCAAGCGTGCTAAATATAATTATAGAAGCCCAGGGGAAATTTACATATGCTCTTAGCGGAACCCAAGGGTAATGCTCTTTTTCTCCATGCATAAGGGTGACTAACACGGACTACTTCCAGCTGTCAGCGTTATTCTTCGATAGTTGGCAACAATAAAAACACTAAAAATAAGCTCAAAGGTTTGTGTTAACGTGTTTTTCCTGATCTTCTTTCAGCCAGCACAGACAAAATTATTGTACGATTACTCAGTACTGCCATTACGATCTGATTGCATTCACTTGGCCTGCAACGTGATGCAGCATTCTCAACGGTACGTCGGCAAACTAAGTCCACAGCTTTGAAACTAATACCACTCATAGGTCGACCCAGGAGGGACAAGGGGAGCTTGTCCCTCCCCTATTAAAACCTCGACGAGCTCTAAAATTGCAATCACACTCTCCTGAAATGTCCATGATGCTCCCTGAAATGTCGCTTCCTATCCCCCCTCCCCCCGCCCAAAATGCCAATATCGGCGCCCCCACAATAGGATGGCGCACCCTTCTGACCATGTGCCCCTCCCCCAGATTTGAAACACTGGATCCGCCTATGATACCACCGGCCACGGGCTCTCGTATCACTCGAGACCGCAACAGCTGCTCTCCAACGGCTATTGGCTCGGAGCCTGTGGTCGGACTGGAAACGGCCGCTTCCTACACTGAGTTGGCGGGCGCCGCAGCCCCTGGTCGGTAAAATGTCGATTCCTTGCATCAAGGATGTATGTATTTCAGAATTGGCTCCGTTAACCAAAATTCTGTCCATGTGTTTTTCTTCAAAATATTGCGGTTTGAGTCATTGTTGGTTGATCGCTTAGCTACCTTGGGCTTAGACGGGTAGCAGAAAACTAATGCAAAAATGAATTAAACAGTCAATCATGTCCCAATCGGGTCGCCGGACAGAGTTTCAAAGAAGTGCAAAACATTAACCCATCACCGCCTGGGGTTCTGATCAGACTCCTCGCCACCCCCCTCGGTTTTTCGTGAATGATTCCAGGCTGATTCAAATGAGACGCGCGTTGCTTTGCAGACCTCTAGGGTGACCAATTTGGAACTTATGACCAAAAGTTGGCGTCAGGTCAGGCCAGGTCAATGGGTTAAGAAGTAGTTTTCAAACCCATGTAAGGCCATTCTGTTCTTCTAAAATAAGGCTGACAAAACCAGAGTGACTCGGCTTCTACAACGGCAGGTCATTTGGGGGTCAGGTTAATATCAAAGTCACCAGAGGTCACTAAAGGTCAAGGTTTTTAAGTTTTTGCTTCTATAGATTTTGAACGAAACAAGATATAGTTTAAAATTTGGTATCATAATAATAAGCATGACCCAAGGATTCAAATGACCCCAAAAGCCACCATTTGAACCGGTTATGTTTTAATCTTACAAGGTCATACTGAATCCCTGGCTCACGACATTCATGCTTTTTGTTTTAGGTCGCATGGTTCCCGAGTCATAGGGGATTTCCTAAATGGGTCTAAAAATGACACATTTTGGCCCACCGTGACGTCAAATACTCTGGGGGCCCCCTCAGGCCCCCAGAGTAGAAGATAGTAAGGCGCTTCCTGCACCGTCTCAATTTTTTCGTGTCACTTCCGATTACCGAGATCTAAGGGCGTCTGATCAGACTCCCAGGAGGTGCCGGATTGAAGCGCAAAATATTTCAGGAAAAGTCAAACATGGGAACGAGTTTGTACCCGACACTTGATACTTCACATGAAATAACACAAAATAGTCTGTCATCATAGCTATTATTTCATGATATTGCAAGAAGCAACTATTCCGTAAGATGCTCACCATGCAGCGCAAACTTGGTTCAACCTTGAAATATTTCAGAGTGTAGGCTATTCAGGAAACTACACGTTAATTCAGAGGGCATCTACAACACACTGAGGGGCTGGAACCAGCGACACGCAGAATTTCATTCCACAATCATGCAAAACCCAGGCATGCGGGAGAGTACGTTCAAGATGATGCTGCAAATAAAACCTATTTTTCGCTGTTACATATGTTACCCTCAGCCAGACGTGCGCAGTGACGGGTGGCTCGAAAGTTCTGGACATCCACTTACTGAACCAATGAATACTGATCCTAGTCCCGATAGGTCACTAACAAAGGCAAAACATCTCATTCGTGCATCTCCACATGTAGCGTGCGACTTCGCAGTCCCATACAACTCTATGAGTCCTTCAACCACAAAAATTAAGTACACTGCGTCACCGGTAGTTTTGCACTATCTAAAAATGCATGGGTGAGTGATGTGACACCGTGGTCTAAGCGTGGGTGCAAAACAGAAGAAAAATTAAAATGAGTGTGAGGATTGTGTGCGTGTTAGTCACATTTGGGACAGGTGCAATTTGCACCACAGAGTGGTACAAGTCACGTGGTGAAGTGGGCTACGAGAGCCATGATATATGGCACGCCTTGCCAAAGGTTATGTACAATATAACAAATACCTGACGAGCATCCAGCTAATAATAATGATGCAGATGCGCACAGTGTGCCCTGCTTTACAGTAGCGGACGCCCAGAGACGCGGGGCGTACCCTGCACTACAGTAGCGGAGGCCCAGAGACGCGGGGCGTACCCTGCACTTCAGTAGCGGAGGCCCAGAGACGCGGGGCCTACCCTGCACTACAGTAGCGGAGGCCCAGAGACACGGGGCGTACCCTGCACTACAGTAGCGGAGGCCCAGAGACGCGGGGCCTACCCTGCACTACAGTAGTGGAGGCCCAAAGACACGGGGCCCACCCTGCACTACAGTAGCGGAGGCCCAGAGACACGGGGCCTACCCTGCACTACAGTAGCGGAGGCCCAGAGACGCGGGGCCTACCCTGCACTACAGTAGTGGAGGCCCAGAGACACGGGGCGTACCCTGCACTACAGTAGCGGAGGCCCAGAGACGCGGGGCGTACCCTGCACTACAGTAGCGGAGGCCCAGAGACACGGGGCCTACCCTGCACTACAGTAGCGGAGGCCCAGAGACACGGGGCCCACCCTGCATTACAGTAGCGGAGGCCCAGAGACACGGGGCCTACCCTGCACTACAGTAGCGGAGGCCCAGAGACACGGGGCCTACCCTGCACTACAGTAGCGGAGGCCCAGAGACGCGGGGCCTACCCTGCACTACAGTAGTGGAGGCCCAGAGACACGGGGCCTACCCTGCACTACAGTAGCGGAGGCCCAGAGACGCGGGGCCTACCCTGCACTACAGTAGCGGAGGCCCAGAGACGCAGGGCGTGCCCTGCCTCACAGGTCGCTGCCTGCAGTCGCTTCGAACATCCACGCTCGCTGGGAGGCCGTTGGGAACGATTGCATCGAGAACTCCGCTGATCACCCTCGGCGGGAGACAATCACCCACGGCCGGAGCATGCCTCTGGGTCGGAGGGTGCAGGTCGAGACAGTACAGAGTGGGGTACTCACCGGATGCTGAGCTGGTCCCTAAATCCCGCCTTACCCGTGAGGAGCGGTGAAAATCGCGACGCTTGACTGTCTAACTACGCACACTCGGTGTTGTCATCTCCGCCATCTGGTTCACACTGCCCCGTTCCTCCCTGTCCTGTTGCTACTACCATAAGGGCCATCTCACACCTTCTGCTTCACACTGCCCCGTTCCTCCCTGTCCTGTTGCTACTACCATAAGGGCCATCTCACACCTTCTGCACGCTTGTCTTTAAGCTCTGCGGTCGGGCTCATGCGTGGAGCTTCAGTCCTCTGTAAACGCCCGCTCCCCACAGTATTCTGCACACACATATTCCGCCGGGCGGCCCGACCCAGCCGCTGCCTATAGGTATAATCGTGCAGGAAAGTAGCCATGGTAAAGCGTTGTCGCTTTAAAACCATCCAAAGATGTGTTTCCAGTATTGGGAGATGGTTTCATATGATGTTTGTCGGAGATTCCTCTAACTTCCTTTATATATATATATATATATATATATAAAAAAACAATATAATATATATAACAATATATATATATATATATATATATATATAAATGTTACACATATATTTATACCATCACCGCCGAGATTAATATATAAGTGACGCATACTGTGAGCGATGCTGTTAAAGGACACGGTCTGTAGAAAAAACAACAGTTTTAAATCACAAAAACCATAATACTCTTCTGACAAGCATATCAATCAAAGGCTATCCCGCTATTTTTCAGACACATGTTGAAGAAAAATCGTCCCCATTTCTCCCCGGCACTGAAGCACTAACCAAAACGTGCCGCGGCCAGCAGCTGCGTTCGCCCCCGCGAGGTATGACATCAGCCAGATATGTGAGTACGTGCCCACAGGCGCGCCGGTGAACTTGAACGTGAAGCAGCAGGTGATGCATCACCCGTTTTTGCGGGCCTGGGGAGAGACGCGAGCTGACTTCAGCTGTGAAAATAGGACCCGAATAACCGACCGGCCAGGTTTAATCTTGGTGCAGGGTGATATTGCTGACCTCGAGTGGTAGGTGAAATGTAGAATTCGTTCAGTATCGCCGAAAACTTGTTTTCCCCGCAAGCTGCCGCTGCTACCGCGGTCAACGTACCGGCTGTATCGATCTGGCAGTGAAAAGGCGGAGGCTACACGGTCCATTGACACAGGCGACACTGTATACAAGTCTGTGGTAACTACTGCCAATGCCAAATGTTATTTTAAAAGAATCAGGAAAATTCATCATTGGGCTTGTTTTAGATATTATGATGGCTAAGAATATCCAAAAGTTGGGTTAACTCATGTAAATATCTGTTTCATACTGTCTTATACTTTATAATCTAATTTCAAGAATTCCTGTCACTATGGACACGTATGTGATTGCATGGAAATACGTTTCAATCAGCTTAAAAGCTTTCCGGCCTGCTACATTTAACTTAACAGCAGTGAATCTCTGTAAGGGAAAGTGATTAATTTCACCTCCCACTTCAACTAACTGATTTATTCAAAACAATGTTTTTGGCGATTTTGTCCTTTCCTCCAAAAATGTTAAGCCTTGATCAGCGGCCATCATCATCAGAAATTTTGGAACGAATACGCGTTATAACTTATAACATCTTCCCTTTTCACGCCTTTTCATCTCGCTTTCATATCACCTCGAGTCTACGACCGTGCAATTCCCGGGACTGTTTTAGGAGATTGACCTTCACCGCTACCGCCAGCTGTGTCGCGGTCGCTGTCAAACGCATGTTGTCGACGGCGGCGCCCTGATGGATGAGTATTACCGTTCCCGTGGGTGACACATAGACTTTGATACACGCACTCTGAGGAGGGGGGGGCGGGGGGCGACAGCTGCCTTGAATGAGGGCGAGTCGTGGGAGGCTTATAGGTATGCATCAACTTGAATGGGGGCGCGAATATGTGTGGTCGTAAGCAGAGACGGCAACAAATGCTATGCTGTATTCTCGCCTGGTGTTCAATATTTGCGCTAAGGCTCTGGGGTTGCTACATAAATGTTATTTCTTTTCCTGTCGATGCTTTCATAGTGAGTTTTTGCTCGTTCAAGGTATGTGCTTTCCGAGGGTCAGAGAGGCAGCAGCACGCAAATTCTGAGAAATTTAATGCAATAAAAAATTTCCTCATGTGAATATTTCCTTGCCATTTGCAACAATCTCGAAAACAGAGCCGAGGAGAGTTTGAGTAGTTCAGCGGATAAGCATGCGTGCCAGGTGCCTTCAGAGACTGCAGAGATGCCTACAGATATATCTAACAAGGAAGAGGAGTGCAACTAAATATGAAAATATGAAAACACTGTGTTTACCAAATGCTCAAGGTAGATTCTGCCTCATTTTTACAACAGTATTAAAAAATACCGTGTTCACTTCTCTCGCCCTTACATAAAAGCATCGATGCATGATTAGTTTGCGAAGCACTTTTCACAATTCACAGCTGAGTACCTTACATTTCAAGTCTCCAGCCTTCCATGCAATGAGTATGCTGCAGCATAGTCCATGAAGCAAGAAGGTTCCAGTCCCATGGCATTAACACCCGCCCTGGTGCGCCTCCGAGCCACCTTCGCCCTGGTGGGGGGTTTCAAACACTCCCTCGAAGTAGCAATAATTAATCTCTAATATTGCAACAAACACCTCCGGAATATCAAAATGTTTGTGGTCGATAAGTGACGTCACTATATGGATTCATTGGACGGCCAAAGTGTCGGTACTTTCTACATAAGGCATTGATTTGGCCTAGCAAGGTTACATCAGATATCATTCGATTTGGCTTGCTGCGAGGATTCCAATGGTCTATATTGTTTTTATTTATCTTTACCAGTTTAAATATAATGACTGAAATCTTTCATCAACATTTTATCCTTATGGTGGCATGCCTTGACCTCTAGTGACCTTAAATTAAGCCTGACAAAAATTTTTTAAATGTTTGTTATATATTATTAGATGGGCTATCCAACATCGTTCATCTTTTTTCTATCTAGCGTAGTTTTTGGGATCTTGGGGGCGTGACAAGCGAAGGTGGCTCAGACGCCTGCCAACGGGCGTGTTAATATATGAATTACTATTTTATTGAATAGTAATCTAAAAGTATTTGAAGAATATTTTGGAAGTTATGCTAGCCACGGACTTCCATACAATGGTAAGCCACAAACGGCTGCAGCTGGTGGCTGTGTTTTTTCCTCAAACAAGGTAACAAGAAGCCGTGGGCTATGCTTGCGGTTTCTTCATGTGCTTTTTTATCATTTACACCGCAGTATTTATGCAATCAGCTACTATTATTTTTCATAGTTCCTTTTTTGTAGTAAAGTAGCTACTTCTCAGTTATTTTTCCGGTTCTTCCATGCGCTAACAATGTTCGACGAGGTTTTGAGCTGCAAGCAGGTAGCTATTACTCATGGATAACCCAAACCGTCTCTCACCAGTTTGCAAAGTTGAAATATGACCGGTGGCAACGAGATCTTTCTGAGAAAAGCTTTTGGAAAATATTCCAGCTTGGAGAAGCTTATTTAGCATAACGATCAAGGTACGCTGGAGATGGGGACAGGTGTTAAAACAAGAGGTGAAATTGAGACGTGAAAAGAGACTTATTCTATGGTAACAACTAGAATGCAATTCTACTTACTTCTTTCAAAATGTGGAATAGAAAGATGGTATTAGAAGGAAAACTCTGCATTAACTTACAAAGCCAACCATCAAAAAATGTATGTTCGATTTTCAGTAGGATTTGAGTTGCCGTTACCCAGGGTAGTAAAGGAATGTATCAACGCTCGTCTACCGATCTAAGTAAAAAATATACTGAACTATTTTTAAATAATTTTCTTACAGAATATCTTTGTTGTTTTTTCGCTTTCCCACGTACGAATCGAAATCAAGCAGGGTGATTGTTCACCCCCACCCCCTTGCCACCGGGATGAAAGTGGGGCGGGTGTTGAGTCGTATACCACGCTTTGTAGACTAGTTTGTCAACCTACAGTTCGATCCCGCTTCGTGCCAAAACGCGTAGTGGGGGCGAGAATCGCCGTGAGAAGTGTCGCACCTGATTAACGGTGGTGCTTTTAGCAGGCACCGACTAGGGTTTTAGCGCGAGTGTTTGTCGCGCTGCCCGGGACTGGCAGTAGCAATACATTATCGCTGAAACAAAGGCCGAAAAATCTGAGGGCTCTTCCTATATTTTACCTGTTAGATTTTTGGCGTCTTTCTAGGGAAAGGTATTTGGTAGGTAATAATGTCAACATTTGAAACAATTTCAATAACCTTCATATTAACAGGAATACTATAACGCAGTGTGTTTAGCATTCCCCCAGATCCGTTCTACCCGAAACAACAAGTGAAAAATATTGAAAATGAAAAAACGGTAAAACTAAAAAAAACTTGAACACCACTTCAAAGTTTCATTTGGGGTGCTGGGACAACCCCTCCTCCCCTATATAAATTCACACCCCGCGCCTTTCACCAAAGTTTTTGAGTCGGACAACCGTTTGGCTGACGAGAAGAGGGCTGGAAATTTCTGACAAAGGGGGAAAGAGGGGTCAGTCATTTTCTGACGGTTGCTGAAAACAGGGAGGGGTCTGAACAACCCCAACTTTGACTGAGGTCATAAGTGAACAGCCCCTCATTGTCTGGCAATGATACACTTCATTTATCTTCTAGCTTTGCATGTGCGGTCGTTGAGCGAATGAATGCGTTTTGTTTACCTATGGACTACTACGGACACTTATTTTTTATTTGAAAAAAGCGGTTAAGTTTGAATCAAAACCACTTCACTATATGAGTTTGATTTTAAAAGGATTACACCGACAAATGTTCACAGATGCTCGGTACAAATAGCTTTTGGGTAAACACAGCAGCTTCCACATGGCTTGCGGTGAAGTGCTGCAAAGTTGATATAATCCACACCCACGATGTTTTAGCGGTAGGCCAAACTCATGATTTTTACTGCAACCATTTCACCTGTTCAATCCAGTGCGGGTTTTTAGACAAGCACACACTTCTGCACATCCCACATGCAGGCGTAGATACCATTAAAAAGGTTGTCTGTGAGGCTTCCGCGGTCAGTAAGCGCGTTTCTTCGACAATACCCGGGTGCAGACCTATTAAGCTGCTTCCTGAACTCGTATCACCAAAGCGTCACTTCGTATGCTTCATCACTGTAGAGCCTCAGGTCGAGGGATGGTATGCGTTGAAACTGCTTTACTGTGTTCTTATTTCTGCGTTTTGTGTTATCGCATTTGACTTTGTCCGTAGATAAGAGCGGATCCAAGGTGGAGGCGATGGGGTGATCGCCCCCACCTTGGGCCGACCTTTAGCACTAGAAAGAAACGCCTCTCATTGCAGCCGCCGGGCCCCCGCAAGGGTGCTATGAGTGCAAAGCCCTGTCTGTATATGTATATACTGACTATATAGTGCGTGCGAGCGTGTACATAGGTGTGATGGTGACCTGTAAAATGACCCCGGGTTGGGCATGGGGCACCAGTTTTGTTTCTTCTACACTGAGTTGCATCAAATTTAACATTGTTTTCGCGGGCTTCCCCGAGTCTTGGGCCCCCTCCCCAAACAACGGGACCCCCGGGTCTTGAATCACCCCCTCTTTGAGGAAATCCTGGATCCGCTCCTGTCTGTAGATGGGGTGTTCCGTGGACGATTGACTAAACAAATGAAATGAAATGAAATCGCACCTATTCTTGCCTATCCAGCTTTCAATAGTTTGCTAGTCTGTTTGAAGACAAACACCTCCTCAGCTTTGAACCCTCTGAGGAAACATCTATGCAGGTGGGGTGTCAGAGCCTGGGATCAGTCGGCAGTATGACTTGGCGCGTTTTTTCGCCGAAGTGAATGAGTCTGAGAATGGTGAAGTTGCACGTTACCTCCTACGCAGCCAGTTTCTTTTACCCGGGCGCGCTGATAGCCATTGCAATGGATGAGTGACATGGCGCTGAAATAAGTAGATAAATATATCAATAAACATTCGAGAGGTGTCAAGATCACAGCGTCAAAAATATACGAAGGTGAAAATCTGGGATGCTCAGAGCACCAAAACTCTGACACTGAGCCGACATTTTCTTTTTCAACATTCCTGTGTAGTCTCCGTAAGAAGAGATGGGATAGCTCCGGGTTGGCTGCCGAGTTTCCCTTCTGGGACCTGTCGGCGCTAAACTTGGCAGCGATGCTGAGAGGCGCGAGACGGTCAGAGGGAGTGGGGGGGGGTGGGGGCGGCAGGTGGAGTTCCTCCCCCACAGCCCTCCTGTACTGCATGGCCGGGTGACTCAGGGTCAGCAAACTGACAGCGGGAGGGGGAGGGGGGGGTTGCAGCCGGTACCGCCGAGTCAGGGCCGGGCGGCGTGGGAGTCAGGACTCACTAAAGGCCCGGCTTTGACTCAGGGGGCAGCCAGGACGGTCAGAGCATTCATCTGTTTTCAGTTTTATTCCACACGGTAGTTGTGATTTGACAGGATCTGTCCATGGAACGAAACGATCGGCAGTGATAAAGTATTTGGCAATGTGGACGAAGTGTTAGTTATGCCTCATTGACACCTGACGTTCGACACGTGCTATGGAAGGGTGGGACAAATTTCAAGAAAAATACGAGGGCTTAGCAGAACACATCTCGCCATTAATGACGGTGATTGCAGACACTAAGTGATGATGAAAAGACGATTAAAAGAGTCAATAAAACTGTTTGTATAATTTCTCCGCCCAGCTGGTAGGTTTAACAGCTCGTAAAGTTCAGCTTATGATTTTAAATGATGAATTCAAATTTATTCATCTGGTTTTTTTAAGCACACAACTACATCGTAGTTTATTCAAATATTCTTTCATGAAATCCGGTGACGTGTCTTCGGGTCATTTCTATTTTAATATAAGTTATACAAAGTAAATAGTCTGCCGGCTTTCTTATACCCTTCCATGGCACGTGATAAAAACATTCAGATAGAGGCAGCAATTTTCCAAAGCGCAACACACGACTTCTACATAAACCAACAAGTAAAAACCACAACACCAAACCATTACAACAACGTAGATAAAGGAACGTGCATTGGTGCTGACTCCTTACACTGTCAATTATACACGAGAGAATACACATCACTTGAATAGCGTCGCATTGTTTCAAAGAACATGTCATTAATTGAAGAATGTGTGCTCGACATACCAAGCATCAAGCACCAACCTACTTATCTACATACATGACAGTGGCCGACAGGAGTTTGCACCAGTTGCTGCAGCAATACGGCGGCCTCTTACACTCCTCACTGGCAAGATCACCACGGGAAAGGGTTAAAGAATTTCCCACAACAGCTGTGCGCGGTAGCTCTGTCTAGTCTGGTTGGTACGGCCAGTCGAGAAACACGGCCAAATGCTAGCAAAATATTCAACGAACGAACAGTGGTATACCTACGGGGCATGAGCACAAATTCTGACGACACCAAAACTTTTCCAAAGTAAAAATTTATACATTTGTTTCTCAACTGATTGTGTAATAGGCATGTGTTTTTAAGTCTGTCATTAAAATCACAGGATTTAATGGCCGGTTACCGTAGTTGTCTCTACTTTCACTCCCACTCCGAATTCCTGATAGAAGAAACAAAACCACTCCCCTTCTGCCTCTCACCCCTTTCTCTTTCCACTCATCTCTCCCTCTCTTCCTATCGGTGAACGCCCAGCGGACGTGTCACGCCCAAGGGAGCAATATCGTCCTTGCCGAAACAAAGCGTGCTTTCGCGTCGACGAAAACAACATCTTATAGTGATAAATCCACCGCGCAACTGCCTGGACTCACAAACTCGCCCACACTCGCATACCGTCGACTAGCACAGAGCATGGAATCGGGACGCACATCACAGACCTTTGTCTTTATTGTCTCGGACGTTCGATTTCAGTTTCGAACAAGCAGATTCGTGTTTCTGGGAGGTAGAATCAACTAGCGCCTCCCACGGCTGGCGCTGTTTGAAAAATAAAATTAGACGTTCATTTTGGGATTGGTCGCTGCGTGAAGCTGGTTGAAGAAGGGCTAACTCAGATGTTTACCCTATCCGTAAACTGTGAGTTGTGAGCTGCAAATGTTCATTAAGTCCGCTTGGGATGTCTTTAAACTGCTAGCCCGTCTGGGTGGAACTCCTCATTACCATCGGAGAAAGGAAAATGTGCCAGAGGGGCTCGTTATATTTTGTGCTCAGAAACTTACATTCCTGATGATTTCGCTTATGTTTCAGCATTAAGTGAAACACCAAAAAATCCATGGGATGATTCATTCAGGTAGTTGTGTTTTTGGGATATTTAGAATGTCAAGTAAATAATTTTCATGGCCCTTTAGAACACCTCTAAGTTTCTAGGAACATACTTAAATTTCACAAACCATGTTCATACACCTGTCTCAGTAAACGCGTCTAAGCACCCGCACACAACCGTAACAAATACCTCCAAAATATTTCCTAACACAAAGTTTTTATTTGATGACTAACCTGTTTACGCAATAGTACCCATAAATTACTTGCAATTAGTCATATGCATTCATTTTTCATTAGAGGTGCTAAGCGCAACTAGCCACTCACGACTCTCTCCCACGAGGAGTGTGAAAGATGTGAACCGATATCCTAGACAAATGATGCTAGGTCTTGAGAGACATCCATGCTTATTTCATGAGACCAAAGCTCACACTCCACCACAGGCTATAAAACACGAGCCCAAAATCGAATTGCCCGCGCACTTGGATCGTTCAGCGAAGTAGCAAACCACAGTTTGGTAGATCTGTGGTCCAAATATTGTCTATTGAGCTTAGATGCCATAGAGGTTAAGCTCTGTTCCAGCACTGATCGAACTGTATTGCTTGTCCGTAACCAAGTATGGTCCAACACAACAGAAAGGTGCTCTAGCTAAGCTGTCTCCTCTACCGTACAACCATCGGCAGCAGGGTCAGCAGCATCAGGCTGGCTTGGACAGCGACTGCAGCCGACCCACCACCTCGGCCGGTCACTCCAGCAGCCTTCACCTTGACCTCTCCTTCGGTCGCCGGCGCCGCCGCGGTGACCTGCGCAGAAGCACGGGCCTCCTCTGGCGGCGAGGATAGGGTACGCAGCTTCTGCTGCTCCTGCACTGACTCCTGCACAGGAGCCGACTCCTGGCTAAGTTCCTCCTTAGGAGCGGGTTCCTCCGCCAGTGGCAGGTCACAAGGGAGCTCTGACATCTGTCGAGAACGGGACACAGAGGCATGTTCACCTCACATACATGCACCAGTAGTTGGTCAAGGTTGATTAATCAGGAATACTGAGAACGGGACAGAGATGCATGTTCGCCTCACACATGTGCATCAGTAATTAGTCAGGGATGGTCGTAAAAAGAATGTTGGCAGTGTTATGCTAAGTGCAAGACAATTATTTCTGGACCCCAACAATGAGTGCATGAGCCTGCACCACAAGATTATTGTCCTGAATAAAAGAAGGATAACATTTTTACACGACACTTATCCAGTTGTATTTCTGCTAAACCAAATATGAGCATACTTACATTCATTAACTGTAAAAGTCATCATGCCGCTTACCTTGAGGCCCACAACCCTGGCCTCTTCGCCTGCCGGTAACTGACACGTGATCGCGTCCAGCGCCGCCTGCACGTGCGCAGACGCAGTGCGCTTGCGCAGTCTCTGCAGCCAACCCAGCCGGCAGTCGCACTGTAGATTATTCTCTGCCAAAGAAGGTGCTACGGATTAGAGGGCTACCAAAAACGAGGAAATCAGTACACAAATCACTAGAATCCACTATGCAATTTGTCAACGGTTTCTGATGATAGAGGATTAGGCACTTGAAATGTATATGAGTCTAGGGCCCGTATCCAGGTTGACAGCTTAATTTGAGATCCTCGTAACCTGAGATCCTCGGGTGACGTACGCAAGGTGGAGCGTCGAGAGTAAAATTGTTTGTATTCAGGCTGATTTTGCGTACGCTCATCGCAAGTCAACCTATTCCCTCACCATGGGAAACTTACGAATGGAATGGGTAGTGGGTTTACCATTGGCAACAAAACCTCCTATTTTGATTTAGGTCAAAATCTACACCCTCATAGTAAGACACCCACACAGCAGCTTCAACACGTACTTCTGGCTGTTTTCTTCTTGCTACTCCCGCAACAGAAACGCAAAACTTTTTGGTTACCCAAGTGGCGACCTGGTGGTCCCTAATCGTAATTTTCGTTGCCGGCCTGGCTCCCAGACCACCTCTAATTCAGTAAAACGAGTCCTCAAGCACAACTTTAGCAGTGGAGTTACTATCTTATGCGGAGTAATTTCACTATGAATCCTGACATAGACTTTAAAATTTTCTCCTTTTGTTCAAAATAAATGGTCAAATTCATATAAGAGAATGAATATCACCGTTCTCATGTCATCGCAATTTAGACTACCCTTTTCTCATGGCTTTATATGGTTCAATTTTGTTGCCGATGTAGTTACCTACCCATCTCTAACTTAGCTGTGAAATATCGCGAGTGAGTAGGGATAAATTATTTGCCACTAATTTGTATCGTCTGTCACTAAAGTTATAATGTTACCTAAAATCAGTCAAGGTAGTGTTGCATTTTATGGATCGTTCTTTTTACGTAGCGGTAAGATCGTGGAAATACTTGTTTTGTGCTGGTAAGTGGCATTCTTGATCTCTGTCAATTCTCCGTGATTGGCTACTTAAGTTCTGGTCCTTGAACCTCATTTGACTACCCACGAGCGTGGGCGATTTGGCGAGATTCTTGACCTCTGGGCGTAGCCAAGAGTGGAGGGGGGAACATTAGGCAGGGAGGCGTAGCCAAAAGGCAGGGACAGCCGCCCCCCCTGAGGACCCGAAGGGCCCGCTGAGGACACGGGCCGCGCGAAGCGCGGCTCACCCGCACTATGCTCTGTGGCCAAATTTGAAATTTCATAACAGACAGGGCCCTCTTAAGCCCCCTTCAGCACTCTATTTTGTAACAAGCAGGGCCCTTTTTGTCCATCAGGGCCCTTTTGGCGCTGTCGCAGGGGCCCTTTTCGGGGCACCGCCCCCCCTGAGCGAAATCCTGGCTACGCCCCTGAATGTATGTATTCATAATAGCAATGGAAGAAGGGCTGAAGACCTACAAAGCATGAGTAATTGTTTGCTGTTGAATAAGCATTGTCATCTGGTGCTTGAAAGAGGAATATCTGTGAAAACCTAACTGTTTTATTGTTTTCTGCTCTGATATGCTGACTTGTCACAAATGGTTTGAGAAACGGTGTACCCATTAATGAGTGTAGACATGGAAGAGAATATTGATACAAACTAATTTACGAGCTTATACTGCCGCAAACACAAAATCCTGATGGTTCATTTGGCAATGTGCATCAAACCACTTGTATTTTTACTACGTCGACCATTCGTATTGGACTACATGGGTTTGGAGGTGAATGAATTATACAAAGTGAATACATACCTATGTTTTTAGCGTGAATATGTTCAGCTAAAGAAAATATGTTTTATAGATAAGCTGGGAGCTCTGAGACGAGGTATGAATTTCCCACGCCCCCCCTAACAAGTATTTTTTCCAACGCTGTATCTTCGGTGACAACATTAAGAATCTAAATAAGGGCTTCGCCTCTCTCCTGAAGGTGAATTAATGCCTAGATAGCAACTGTAAAACCACTCTGAGATTATTTTTACGTAAGCGCCCCCGATACCGCCCTGAATGTGCAGCTTTCGTCACTTCTTCTGCCTGAATACACAGCTGAACAACACAGACCTGAATAACGGCGTACTTAGTGAGGCCGGCAATCGTAAGGTTTTGTGTAATTTGTGCGACTTAAATGTCAACTTTTTCGTACGCAAAAACGCAAAATATTTCAGTAAGATGATAAACCTGAATATAGACCTAGGTTTATGGGTGGACAGTTGAGACTTTTTCATGAATTTGGCCCCTATTGGCCCAAAAATTTGATGAGCGGTGGATTTAAGGATAAATTCGTATGTTGGCGATGCACATCGGTGTGTTCAATGGCGGGCGTGGTTGTACAAAAATATGCATGATCTTTGAGTAAAATAAATTTTTGCAGTGAATTATCATTGTAACACAGCACAATTTTTTTGTAAATGATAGCACATACCTACACTTTAAAGGGATATTGCATGAGCACCGAGAATAGTCGTAAAGACCTCAGCTGATATACCTACAACTGTCACTTTCACTTTCGGCACAGTACTTTACTTCTCGGAAAGCTTATCTTTCGAGCGCTGCTCGTTGCTGCATTGAAACTAAAACACTTAATAGCCTACACAACAGCCAGATAAAAGGCTGCTAGAAAGCAGCATTTTCACCTTGATTTTCAACATCACATGCAGTTCATGATATGCAGCTATAACGGAGACTAGGAAGAGGAAGGGTTGAGCTTTAGCACGAAACTGTCAAATTCACTGACATATCACACAGATTGGAATGCCAATAGAATTATATCATTCCAGATCCAGCTCTAAAAATATATTTCACCTAGAGTCCTGTTCATGAGCAGAAGAGTATTCTGTCGGCCGGTGCAACAGGGACGGAGGTGTACACCCCGGGTCATGAAGGGCCCGACCCCATACAGCTGGGCGGGCGCCGGTGGCAGCACTCCAACTAGGTCATTTGTGTTCCGGTGGCTAGATACCTGACATTCACGGTCTGAAGCTGGGAATGTCAGCCAAATGACGGAGAGGGAGCAGACAATTGTCTGGTGTGGAATGTGTGTTTTCAGTGCTTAAATAGTCGAGGGCGGACTCGCCAGCAGTGCCGTGTTGTTTCAGTCGCTATAAAGAGCACAGCGGCATCTGTACCCATCCGACCTCAACGATAAATGACTTTCCTTATCTGCATGCCTGCAGCAGGTTTATCTCGATACTGCCAAGAAGGAATTTGCGGCCGAACTTGAGTAGGTGCAGATGCCGAGGAATGAATGCTCAATTTGGAAGAGAGCTTTTACGTAATTATCAAGCAGCCACTGCCTAGGGCCAGCATATTTAAATCACCGGAAATGTCTGTGCGTATTGGTCTGAAAATGATTGATACCGCTTTATATTGAATGTTTCTAAGCAAGTCGTTAAGAAGTCAAATCTTAGCCTGTTGCACACACCTTACTCTCGAGTTCTCAGCCGACAGGTTCTCACAATGCTTGAAATCACATAGTAATACTGAGTAGCCAATTCGGTTTCAATGCCATCAGTTAACCCTGATTATTTTAATAGCCATGCATGACTTAGAATATTGGAGTCTATCGGATATTCACTATCCAAAATGATATGTCTGTGTGTTCCGTTATACATACGTTTGTTTTCGTGCTACCGATTACATCACGAAATGTATATTCGGCATCGGCTGGTGAATTTGCTCGAACCGTGCTTTCATCTACCATTGCCTCTTGAATGGGTGGGGCTGGCTGTTCTCCACTTAGGAGAGATGAGTAGACAGGGGGCACATTGTGTGTGACTGTTGGTGCTTCGGTCGGCATGTATCCTGGCGTTGCCTGTTGCCAGCCCAGAACAGGTAGGGTTGGAGTGACAGCGCCACTGGACGAGCCCAGACAGCGGAATGCTGACGCTGGCTTGGCGGACACCAACCAACTGTGATATGAGAATACAAAAATATACCCGCCGATATCAATTGAAAAGGGCTGGCAACAGAAAGTAGTCCTTAGCTTTCAGTGATACAACACCTATTAGTTTATTTATTTAGTTTAATGTGCAAAACATACAGTTAGCTGTAGGCCAGTGCGTACAAGAAACTACAACTTATGAGGAAAAATTATGCATCAAAGGACGATATTCTAATAAGGAATTTTGTTTGCTATTTATCATTATTAGTGATATCTTCACTCTATTGTTTTTATAGATCATTTATATTTTAATTGACTTATTGCTGCGTTTATTTACTATTAATATTAATATATATATATATATATATATATTTGGATACATTTATTCATATATATTCTTGCTCATGCTTATCACCAATAGGTAACAGCCCACTTATAGGTGAATCTGGATATGATAGAAATATGAAATGTACACATGGCACACATAAAAACAACCACAGGTCCTAAACCACCTCATACTAAAATGCCTACAGTAAAGCTCAACTACATTTTGAAAACGCCACCGGTCAGAACCAGAATCAAACAGCGTAAAAATAAAAGGGCGTGTCTGTAACTCAAGCAGAGATGGCAAAAGAAATCCCTGTTCACCTCATGGGCGCACAGAATGCGGAGGAGTCGCAGCAGCCCAGGCCAGCCTTATTCCGACGTCGTGGCACGTGGAGCGGGAGGCTCCCGAGCAGACAAGCAGAATTAATGCTGTTGCAAATAGTTTTGTGCGCAAAATTGTTTTAGCCGTTCATGATAAGACAGATACTACTCGGAAATATTGCCTTCTATCCATAGGTTATTTTAGAGAATGTTACCGTAAATATCACCAAATATATTCTACCCATTAATTTTATATGTTGATACACTTTGTTATCTTAGTCACGTATTTGACATTGTTGGTTTCCAACAATTGAAATGCGTCAAATGTGTGTGATCAAAGTGCAGAAGTGTACCAAAATGTAAGCTTTGCAAGCAACGCAATGACCGCAACGATTTCCGTTCATGTCATTGCGTGTAATTTCCCAATAATGACTACATTGTATAACACGCGCAGTTGAGAGATCTGGCGCCAACGATAGCGGAGGAGTCCTAAAATGGTCCCCTCCCCCGACATCTCAGACACCTAGAATCTTAGATTAGCATACGTTAGGAGGATTGAACATTTTCATTAGCATAAGTCAATATATTCAAGCTTAAACGGGGTCACAAAAGTCAAATATTGGTTATGCTTGGGGCCTATTGGGAAATGCCGTGATTATAAGGAAAAAGTTGTGAAGACTCTAAAAGCGGGCTGAAACAAAGGGGGAGTGTAGTCCTATGCAGTGTTCTCAGAAATGTATGGGTCACGGTCAAAGTCATCGACCTATGACGTCGCAATATGATACATTCCCAATGACGTACACTATAACTAACACTTAAAGAAATGTTTTGTGGGACATGTGCGTTTAAGGTTTCCCCCTTAACCTTTGACCTAAACCTGTGATTTTGAGCTACACACTGAGTAATATTAACTATGACATCATAATATAATATACCTCACATTGGGTGACTTCACCCGAACGGAAGCACTGGACTCAATGGCCTTGAAATGCTGGTATGACCTTGACCTGTGACCTCGGCCTTCATGGGAGGTAACATCTGCATATAAACCCGCTTCTATGGCGTTATGACGTTACCAATCAGTCTACAATGCAAGTTAACTGGTGCCACCACGTGATTGTGGCGACCTTTAAATGTTGGTTTGACTTTGTAATCCCATTAGTGAAAACAATATTTTCCATTTTCCCAAACGACCCGCTCATTAATTCTCCCAAATGTAGCCAAGTAGCATTTTTCTTCTACGAGTATTTGTCCGGCCACCTCGAAGAAATTGAGACGAGCACTTTGGGATCACTTCACAGCGCATGTTAATGGAATGCACAAGTTAGTGCTTATAAACAGAATAGCTCTGAAAATCAGAAAACCACACATTAGCCGTTTTCACAACGTGAATTAAATCTGGTGTCTTTTGAAACGTTTTTGGTAGCACTGTAATATTGCTGCCATTTATCAGAATTTCACAAGAGTCTGGGAATTTATTGAGTAAATTATCTGGCACATCTGGCAATGCTTCACAGTCGCCGGGCTCCTGTGTTGAGTGATGCGGAATTAAAAGAATGAAATTCAACTTTAATAAGTCGTATAATGAGTGAAATTTTCATCAGTTATGCTCCTGCTACCCAGTCGCTTCAATTTACATGTTGTTTTTCTCTCAGTTTCTATATTAGCTGTGTAATAAGCTCAAAACAAAAGGAGTAGGGATTAGGGTAACGTCTGCTATGTAATACTAGGCAAGTTTCCAATTACATTGAGAAAAAGTGTATTACCTAGGTAACCAACTCGCATACGAGCAGGGGTGTCCTAAACAAAGGGTGACAGGCAGAGGAATCCTAAATGTAAATCAGGGTAGATATTATGCCAAATTTTCGGGGTTGAATGATGTTTTAATTGCATTCTCATTACAATTAATGTGGAACCACCCAAATTTTGAGACTTGCTAAATTTTCGGCGAATTGTTTGAGCAGTATCATTTGAAGACAAAGAATTTGTTCCAAAATTTTGTCCCACTGCATGTTTTCCCCCGCTATTTGTAGTCTGAGCATCTCCTCAAATAAAAAGTGGTGATGTCCGGTATCCTTAATTCAGGGTATGGGTGTTTTGACTGTAAGCGGTTTTTACCTTGAAGTGGGCGTTACTGGAAAATTATAATTTATCTTGGTTTCTCAGGTTTGCTTGGGTATATGTGCTATGCAACTAGTAATACACTAGCGTGCAAAGTATGGCGTTTTTAACGATATCTCGTCAGTGCCAGTGCCCTTGGCGACAGGAGCGAGTGGTGTGAATTTTATCAACCTGGTGCAAATTTCGAGACTGGTGTGAGAAGGTGACACTGAAAACCTAACAAATAATGGCTAAATGGTTATAATGACATAGGAGGGGCCTTATAAAAGTCTTCAACTAACTACCTAATAAGAGAGGTAGCATTGCATTGTGTGGGTGGGAATGAGTGCGCTTTTCTCCCTGGTATATGGCAGATCGGTGCTAATTTTTGGTGGCGACGGTGTGAGAATTTTAGGTGGCTGGTGCGACTCATTTGGCCTGCTGCCATACTTTGCTGACTGAGCAATACAAAACACTTTGTTTATTATTGAAATAGAGCTATATCCGCTTTTCAGGCCAGGTCAGGCTTTTCTTGTCATTTAAGAGGTTTGCTTCAAGGTGGTTCCAAATGAAATACAGGATATGTACAGATTATCCCTGTTTTCAAAATATACCTACAGGCATTAATGCTAATTCACCATAATAAGATGGCGTAGCTTTGTTGGTTGCATTGCTCATTTACCAAAAAGATACTGGGTTTCCTGAGATAAGTAAGAAGTAACTAAAGGAGTTTCCTAATGTTGATCATTTTGTCATGCTCTTGGGATTCATACTTTGATACCTTAAAAGTATCAAGCTCTAAAGTGGTGCAGTATCAGGCTTAAGTTTGGTGCCATTTGTGAATTACATGTGTCAGCAAGTCACATGATGCCACATCGGCGCCCCTTCCAGTTAGGGGCACCATCACAGAGTTTTTACAGGGGGACAGACCCCAGCTGGTGCTGTCCTGGGAAGGCGAATTTTGAGCATATTTGGTACCTGACAGCATGAGTGGCAATGGACCAAAAATTTTGAGGGGCATCCTTTTGGTTGGCCAACAGGGAGATGCCCCCGCTTTCGGCGCCCATGCTTCTAGTGATGTGAACCAAAGTTTGAGGTTGACATGCTGGGTGAATCAACCCCACATGCTTCAGCAAGCTTGGCTTTGCACATTAACATCTACAGCTGACATTTATTGCGTATTTACTCCAGGAAAATACAGTGGATGGTACGATTCTATGCAAAGGGTGGGAAGTTGAGGTACACTGTTTTTACCATTCTTGTACCATTTTAACATGCCCAGCTGGGGTCTCTTGCATGACGCGCCCCCTTCGTATCTCGGTCCCCACGAAAACTAAAGGAAAATTATGGGTGGTGTTGGAAAGCTCTTGACAAGACGAAGCGATTTTATACGAAGAATTTTCATGTCAAGTCAATATTGAGGTCAGCATAGGTCAAAGAAGATTCCACAGGCTTACAACAGAGCAGTGTACGTTTCTCTCTCTAGATCTGCCCTCAGGGGAGCTAGAGCAAATCTTTATGCATCATTGGATTCCTCTCATCGCTGCGAATTGAATGATGTATAATATGACCTTCTAGGTCAAATAGTGAAAATGTCTTGACCTCGAGCTAGGTCAGGGTCAGAGAGTGACCCGGTATCATCATGTTGCATATCAATCGACTTCTCGTGACAATATAAGCACAATGCAAGCAAAATTGGAGCTTTGTCTCAATTCAATGAGCAGTTATTGGCCAAATAATCAATCTATGCTCCCGTGACCTGATATGACCTTTGAGAGGTCAGATGGTTAAAAACTCAACAATTTTCAAGATCGTGGTAAGAAGAGACGGCTGAGGATTTTCAGCTTTATCTATGCAATATTTACTGAAAACGAGCCCATTCTATTTTCACCATAGACTTATGATGGGGTGACCAAGAAATTGACCCCACCTTAGGTAAAAATATAGAAATTCCGAGATAGCAGATTTGTAGACCTTAATGATTTTATCATATTGTGGAAGTTTCAAAGTGATCGGTTCGCTGATGTTCCCTGGGCACCGCTTCAAACTCGTAATTTTAGGTTTTGATGTCGGGTCACTTGACCTTGAATAGCTCCTTGACCAGAGATGACCTTAACTCAAAGATTTGGTCAGATGTGTAAAATTGATTAGGAATAAGGTACTGTAAGTTTTGTTGCTCTGCGTCTCTTCGTTTTTGAGATATTTGGAAAAAACCAGGAGGGGCGATTTCACCCCTGCGGGGCGCGTGTTAAATTCACAGACGCACACTGCCCATTTCACCATGTTGACCTACAACCCCTATGTATGTTTGGTAAGCTATGGCCGATGGAGTTGCCGCCTACTGGAGATTGCGCGGCAACTTGCCGGTCGCCGCATTGTGAGAAGTTATTCGGCGGCGGCGGCTTACCTGGACCTGCGGCAACGGTAGTCACCTGGGTAACTGTGGCCCAACCCGGGCCAGCGGCAGCGACCGCCCAACCCGGCCTGCGGCGGCTCCTTGGAACAGCGGTGGCCCCCTCTGATTCAGTCAGTCCTCGACACACTCGTGAACGTGACACCGGCGATATATCGACGGAGGAGATGCCTCAACTGTTCGATGAGCCGATGTGCAGTCTACGGCGTCATGGTCTCCCCACCTCCCCCAACTATCCATCGCCTCGCCCTCACGAACACCGTCGCCTCCCGCCTCCGGCCTTGCCAGTGCCGTCACCCCCGCCTCACCAGTGCCGTCACCTCCCAAATCACTAGTTCCGTCACCTCGCGTACACGGATCTTGGGGGGGGTTAGGATGGACCCTCGGCGCCATCTGAAATGGTCATGGCAACCCCCTGAAACTTGAATAGCACCCCTGAAACGTCGCTTCCCACCCTAGAATGCGAGAATCGGCGCCCACCGATAGGATTTTGCGCCCACCTGAAAAGTTTTGCAGGCAAGAAGTGGCACCCACTGGAAATGTGCCCCGATCGGCAATGTCGGCGCCGTCCAGGCCTTCCCGGGGCGCGATCCGGACCAGGGGCGCCACCTGGACCGGCAAAATATTTCAGGCGGGCGCAAAATCCAACAATGGGCGCCGATTTTCGCATCTTTGGAGAAAAGGTGCAAAGCGATATTTCAGGGGCGCCATCAACCCTTCAGGCGGCACCGTAACCATCCAGGGCATAGGCAGAATCCAGGGGTGGGGTACGTGTCCCTCCGATTGACGCTCGGCGCCCCTAAAATGGTCACAGCGCTGCCTGAAATGTCGGTTCTCACCCCTCCCTCCCAAGATGTGAAAATCGGCGCCCACCGATATGATTTGGCGCCCACCTCATAGTTTTTTGGTCAAAAGTGGCACCCTCCTGGTCTGGATGGTGCCAACCGGAAAGGTGCCCCGATCGGCTATCCGGGATCCGCCCATGATTCAGGGGCACAGATGGTCGATAGGAGGGGCACCTGCCCATTTAATTGACCCCCGATCTGTATGGTGACGGGAAAAATGTCTGCCGACTGCCGTAAAAATTGGTAACGATCAAATAATTTCAATCAAATATTTAACTTTTGTTCCTAAACACAGTAAAATAACGATCGTAGCTCATATACCGTGAGAAAAGAAACATTAGAGAACAAACTTTTCCCGAGCACGTTCCCGAACGCGACCTCTCTCTTGGGCCTTGAACGCGGCCATGCTGCTCCCAGAATACTGTCCGATGATTGGTTCTTGGCTATGACGTAGACAGTGACGTCAAGCGGGCAAGTCCTGCATAAATCACCGACCTCAAAATTCGCTCCTGCATATGGAAGCCTCTGAAAAATCTCTCCAGACAAATCTGGAGACCGAAAAGACGGGATCTAGAGGCTTGGTGTCTTTTGAAAAAACCGACCCTGGAGGTCGGTTTTTCAAAAGACGCCCAAGATCTTGGGATATTTCCAAAATATATATCCATTAATTTAGATTTATCTATTGAATTTAATGCCAGGAAAAGCTCAGAATCAAGATATTTAGGGTCATTGCTTTCAATTTTGGGCAAGCATATTTCTAAAACTTCTAGAGTTTCACTGAAATGAACGCTGATTTTTTGGCTTGGGAAATGTTAAAAAACTACCAAAAGACACCCAAGGTTGATTTAAATTTATTCACGCTGTGAAAACGGCTATTGCTTCCGCCTTAAAATGCTTGGAAAAAATAAGCATACATTGTTTATGACTCAATCAAAAGTTTCCAGCGTCCGCAAAATAATCATGATGATGACAGGCACAACAAAGACTCGCCTTGACCGGGAGCCAAATACATTACACCATCAATATTTCATATTTAGTACTAATCTCGCCTTCGAAATTCAAACCCAAAGGGTAAAGATGACATGAAAATCAATGTCAAAAATTAAGACGGCAGGACAATTAATCCGAGTCATTTTTCCAACAGAATTTTTTTTTTTTTTTTTTTTTTTTTTTTTTTTTTTTTGGGGGGGGGGGGGGGGTTTTAATAAAATTAAAGAGGGATTTGGGAGGGCCCCCCCCCCCCCCCCCCCCAACCACCCCCCCCTGGAGGGGGGGTTTAAAAGATAAAATTTAATTTTCCACAACAAAAAGGGGGGGGGGCCCCCCCCCCCCCCCCCCCCCCCTTTTTTTTGGTCCCCGCCCCCCCTTTGGGGGGGGTAATTTTTGGGGGGGGGGGGGGGGGGGGGGGCCCCCCCCCACGGGGGGGGACCCCCCCCCCCCCTTTTTTTGGGGGGGGGGGGGGCCCAACCCTCTACCAACTGAGCTACCGGGGCGGCATATTTCGCATTTTGATCTTAGCCATTAACACCATAATCGATACTCTTTGATGTTTGTCAACAGGCGAATCTGGTAAGTAAAAACAAAACATAAATACAGCAATCATATCGTGGGTTGACAAAATGTTTAACGGCCTGCCTTCCCGAATCTTGGATGCAAAATGGAGCTAATAAGCAAACCACCGATTTTGCATCCAGGATTATTGGAGCAGACCATTAAACTGTTTTCAACTTATAATCATGCTCTTCGGCTCAGTGCTGCGAAATCTATCAAACATGTAGTGCGGTTGACTCACTCATCAGCATAGTATTTCTAGTCAGTGGGTGGAGCTTAGGACTTGGACAAATCAAATCGTTGCAACCAGATAGCGACGTATTACTTTATGGGTTGAGTTAAGACCTTAATACTTTTATTTTGAAAGACAAATTGTGCGGAAATTTAAAGCAGGGAACTTTGGATGCACTAAATCTGCCAGAAGTGGCTTCCCGACGCGCTCTACAAAACGGTTATCTCAGTTCAAACTCATTATAAAAGTAGAACACCCCCTTTAATACAATTTTCGTGTAGGTTTTCAGCTCATGCAAATTGACCACTCAGACCAGCCCCTACAGATTCCATTACAGCGAAAGTATATGTTTGGACTCACTTTCACCTATTTAATTCCTCATTCGTGCTAGTGATGGAAGTTATGCAATGTAATGTCACTAACTGCCATCGGAGATATCCAAGATACTTCCCAACTCGAAAGAACAGGCTTGATGGGCCTGATATTCGACGACACTTGCAGATATTGCAGGCAGGCGAATGGAGCTTTTTCCCGTTTGCATCAGCGCCCCATCTGAGGCGCCGTCTCAAGCTCGTCTCTCCGATAAATCTGCCGCTAAAAACAGCGCGGAAACAGCAGAGGCGGGCGTGAACCGGTGATCTTAGGCGGGGGAGGGAAACTGAGCCAAATATTGAGATAAAACAAATTGGTTAAAGAAGAGCATTGGCGAAAATCGAAGGGCTTGAGGGTGCAAATGCTTTCCTTCAAGGATCCGCCGGTGAGGAAGAGCATCGGACAAAAACTGGTCGTACCTTCCTACGTATGTCCCAGTCGATTACTCGTGAAGATGCGGAGGCGTCGGCACTCTGTCTATGCCTGAATGGATCACGGGTGCGATCAATTGTGCTGATCATGGATCTCACTTCGTACTCGCGCTTTCTGATTAAAAAAGAAATGTTTGGGTCTATGTGAAGGAAACAGTCTGTTAGCATTTTAGATGCAACTCGATTAGCCCTTTAACTCGATTGATTGCTGCGACGCAAATTGGCACCAAATGAAATATTAGACCGAAAAGATGTGAAGCACGTTGGCATAGATCTTAGGAACTTCCTCACGCAGCTTAAAATCATTCTAATTTTTTAACTCACTTCGAATTTTGCTTCTGTGACGCTTTCACGGCACACGAAGCAGAAGCCTAAATATAACCCGATCGTGATTCAGTCACACCGTGCCCTCTTCCAAGTGAACCACCATCTATCGTGGTGCTTGTTTTTGCGAGGCCTTGTTTGTCCTGGCGAGGCTGGGTCGCTTGCCGAGGCAGCTATGCTTTGTCAGGGGTTGAATATAAAGCCGCGAACAAATGCCCTACGTCATACTCAAATGATAAAAATATGTCAGCTTTAATAGAATCAGTTCAAAGAAGTTTAAAGTGTAGGGCATTTGTGCTAGCGTTTTGTGTTTTCAGGAGCTGAACGGCAATACGATGAACGCGAACCCCAACGTGAAGATAGGATGCATACAACCCTACAGTCAGACTTGCATTCCTGCGTGAGTAGCCGGTACACAACCAGTGGTAGTGCTGCTATAACTTAGCCATGCATTTCAATGTAAAATAAGTAATCCAAGAGCAGGAGGACACCCTTTGAATATACGGTTGTTGGGCATTAAGGCGTATGCCGCAAAGAAGGCCATTAACAAGCACATTAGCAAGACAGCTCACGAGGGTGCTTACACTAAGGAATCAATGGGTCCGAGGGAGCCAGTGGCGGATCCAGGACTTCATGGGAGGAGGCTAAGGGGCTCGAGCCTCCTCTGCCATTGCCTCGGATCAGCTTCCGCCTATGCATTTACTGTAGGCACTTTGACATTGGGGGGGCTTGAGCCCCCGTAGCCCCTTGTATCCACCACTGGAGGGAGCTGTACCCCTACCCTCTCGCACAGGGTGGAAGTGGTCATCTGTCGCCTCCTTTCCTAAACGGTCCATTAACGACAAAATGATCGCCTTAGTGGAAAGACGACACCATAACCACCGATCTCAGGCGTTTACGCTTAACAACTTCATCCCCCCTCCCGTTTCATATCTTTTCGGTCAACATGATAGGTAAATAGTTCAAAGGAAGTTTCCATTTTTCCCCTCTCGACCAAAGATGGACCCGGCTGTGCCTTCATTCTCCAAAGCTCAGTCCTGAATCCGCCACCGACTGCTCACCAACTTTCAGTAACTGATGAGAGCTGGGTTTTTCGGCAAACGAATGGTGATAGAGTTCCGATTCCAGTCGGCCGAGAAATGCAAAGAAGACGGCAGGGCGGAAGCCGTGTAGAAATTGATGGCGTGGTAACGCCGAGAAAAAGCGAATGAGGCATGTGTAACGTGCGTGGCGGTTTCTACCAATCGTAGGTGGAAAAGGTTTTCGGCACTAAATGCTGCAAAGCAGAAAAAACAACCTAAATCCGGAGTAGCTGGGAAAATACTTACATTCTAGAGTGCACAAGACGCTTTTCAGCTCCTTGTATTAAGTATGTATTGCAGAAAAAGTCAGTTTCTATCACAAAGCGCTTAAAGCGAGATGATGTTTGATATTTGTTGCATTATAGTGATGGCATTAAACATACTGAGTCAGAATTGTGAAACCTACACGGTTTTCGTGGTTCCTGCATGAAAACCTGCAATCCATGAACGTCTAACTCTACTCAGGGGCGCGTCGGTGTAGTAATTAGCACGCTGGCATTCCAGGCGGCCGACCAGGATTCAAACCCCGGCAGATTCCCTGAGAAAATAGCAATATGACTCCCGAAAAGCCTGTATCCATAAGGGCAAAAGTTGGCGACACCATATAACCCTGGCAGCTGGTGTGTCGATAAGCCCCCAAAAATAATTTACTATATTTCTAGAAAAAATCTAGACCATTTGACTGACATTTGTAAGCAATATGTTCCAATTTGTCATGAAATTAATCAACGTTAATGTTGTGATGCCATTTGACTTCATGTTCTATTAGCATAGATTTACACTGGCTTTTGTGCAACCATTAAATGCGGATTCCATCCTGAAATGTTTGAACAGAATTGAATAAAACACACACATTTCATTCTTTATACATTTAGCTTGATCATTACGTCAATAGAAAGTTTAGGTAATCGAAGATAACATTTGATGATTTCTTTTGGATGGAGTTGTTTATTTCCCTTTATAAGAAGAAAAATATAGGTATTTCTAGAGTTAGCGTGGGGAGACTATCAAAATTTCAATCCCCCCTTGTGCACGATATGGTACAGTTCAGACCTGTACAAAGGACTGGTAAAGATTACTGGAGGGCAAATCAACACATTATGACTCCTGAGCTGGGTACTTCCGAATAAAAGTGGGGGCAATGTCATCACACAATAATCAAAATAAAGCATCCTTCATGCACATATATTGCTTAGGTATTTGAAGGAGGTAATGGGTCACTCAGTGTTTCTTGACCCTCCCATCCCCAAAGCATCAAAGTCCCTTGCACCACAGGTCCCGGGTTCGAATCCCGGCAGAGCCTCTGAATAAGTTGAACTGATCCCCCAAATCCCTCCTAACAGGGTGGGATTTGGAGGCGCTGTATGACATTGGCAGTTAGTGCAGCCTTAACTTTATTTCTGTCAGGTTTCTAGCTACTTCTATTCCAGTCAGGGCGAGGTGGGCTCAGTCCCCACCTAAAATCTCATAATTTTCCGGTCAGAATAAAAAAATCAAGGTGGGATCCATTCATCCGACGCAAAATCCATTTTTAATAGTAGGAAATTTCAATATTTTGAAAATTGTCGGCAGGGCTGTGTAAAATCTACAAATATTCTCAATCTCCCATGGCCTTATTGCTTTATTTTCACAAAACTAATGCATATTCATAGACAATTGATCCAGAATTGGCATATTTTCCTATTGTGTGAAAATCAAAATTCAATAGTGAACTCAGGGTCATAACTATATGTTTAAGTTTATCTATATATTTCAGCAGTTTTTTCCTTGATAGATTAGCAGCCGTCAGATATTGCGTGACGTCTCTTAAATGGAGAAAATTAAAATCTAATGGCGAATGCAGGGCCATAACTTACTTCCCAGATGTCCTGTAAACAGCCTTTTCACTATATAAGAGTACAATCCGTACAATACAATTGCATTTGAAGCGCGTCAGTTTGAGTTTCTAGAACCTGCTCTGTCAAAGCATTATGAGAAAATATAAATGAGCTGTCGCTTGGCATCTTATTTATATCATTCAAACATTTTGACTGCTCTCGATATTGTTACGGACGGCTTTGTTGCACGGAGAATGCCCGTGCACGATAATACTTGATTTGCGGATAGATCCTCCCTGAATACTAAGCCATAACTCCGCCCCTGACAAATGAATTATTTCAAAACTTGTAAAGTCTGACCAATCTAGTTTTAAGGAAATTCAGAAGGTATCAAACGTCTATCGTAAACAGTTGGAGATATCCTAGAAAAACTTGAGAGTGGGTACAATCGCACTCCCTGACAGGAATAGGGTTAAAGGGAATGTGGCACCTTCATAACGTGATTTTAACTGAGATAGCCAAGTTGTACAACAATTCGGAAAACCCGGTACTCAATATATCATTTGTCTTGGAGCTTGAGATTTCTGTAGAAAAAATTAAAACCTACCTGAAATGTACCCCTCATGTACCCTTAGCAGCAGGCCACAGTTGTCATGGCTGCTGATGTGACGACATATGCTGACGTCACGGTGATTATCAGCCAATCGAAGCTTGAATATGGTAGTGGTTGTCAGATCATGACATCATTCACAGGCATATATTTATTTATTTGCTAGAGGAGCATTTTAAAAATCAAAATATTGAGCTTATTGTACATTTTTCAGAGAAATCATGGACGCCTTCTTGATTTTTGGCTAAAAGTTTTCCTAGTTACACTAAATTCCAGGATTCGACCAAGGAGCCACATTCCCTTTAAACCCCAGCAAGTATAGGTACTCTTAACGGCCTGAGCGGTATTGGCTTGCATTTTCAATACAATAATCAAAAAGTGTGGCCAACTGTGGCTCTTTTCAACACAGTCATAACTGAAGCCAATTCCACCCATCCATTGTTTGGGCCGACTCACAAGCTGTCAAGTGCCCAAGTTGCGCTGAAACAATTTGTGTTCGGCAGCAAGTACGGCGTGTGGGGGTACTAGACCAGCTTTCAGACAGCGTCCGCAATGATCGCCACTCGTAAGTCTCGCATGGAAAACTTGCCCCACTATCGTACTCTGTACATGACGAGCAACACGTGCTTTCATTTCAAACTTCAAAGGCACTACGTGACCTTTGGCGGCGCAGAAGTTGGACGGGAGGCTACGCTCCAAGGAGCCGGATATTGTCTCCATTTCTTAGTTTAAAAACCAAGCTAAGTGTCAGAAGTTTTAATTAAGAAACATATTGAATGATAAATATGCCCACAGAAGTACTTGACTTATATTTCGTGAAATTTTGCAACAACTTACCCAGGTAGCATGGTGTACGAGAGGTATTCATGACGTTTTCACGACGCAGTGAAAGGCAATAATGCAACATATGATTGCAATGCAACCACAGAACTCTGTGCTCTGTTGCTCAGTTTTTTGCGTCAAACAAGTGTCGTCGGTTTTCAACCGTTTGCGACGGCGGTAACCGGCTCTGGGAAACTGACACCACGTATAAAGTGAGTCTCGTAAGCCGAAGGAACCACGGAGCCACAGCGGTGTTCACTGGTGGTTGGTCTGTGGTTGCGGGTTTTTTTACCCGGATAGTTTGGCACGTCCCGCAGCGCTCTGGAGGGAACGTGACTTGCGAAGGGTCCAGCCCACGTGAACCAGGCAAGCAGGAACTGCATGGAAGCCGCTCAGGAAACTCAACGGTCACATACATTTAGCCAAATAAAAACGAATAAAAAGAAGGAGCAAAGTAGGTGAGGTGAACGAAACAGAACCACCACTATATGAGTTCATAATATTGTCCACTGTGGGTCAAGCTAACGGAAATAAGTTACAATGACCTGATTGATGCAGTTGTATCGGTCGTCAGCCATTTCACACCCGACAGTCGCCCGGGGCATCACGCTCCGAATGGTCTGATTTCACGGACGTCACGTGTGGAATCGGAATACTGCTGGACGTCTTAGCCAGTGGTCCGAGCCAACAAAAACACCGGAGACCACAGACTGCCGGAACTGTACCGGGAACAACGACCCGCGTCAGCCTCATTCATAGACTGAGAACTTCACTGAGTAAGCAGAATGATTATGGGTGTGTTAAAGTGAAAAGACATGTAATTTTCCAGTGTTAATAAGATGATAAAGTTTGACCAAAGAAAATGTAATAGTTTTAGTAGGGTATCATTTCTACAAGTGTAATGCTCCTTAGTCGGTCATTTTTTTCGTTTAATGGATTTTACCAAATGAGTGTTTTAGTTGTCTAATATGGCTGATTATTTGAGATCAGCCTAGAAATCATCCGGCGCATCATGTCCGCTACATGCCAGACCCCACCAGGACAAACCTCAGCCTCAGCTGGTCGGAGAACAGTGCTCGATCGGATTCAAACCTGGCTTAAATCTTTAAAAAGTATCCTGAGCTCTTTCTTGGTAAATCAACTATCGTGACTGCGTGCCTTTTTCCTTATGGTTTTACAGCTAATGTATGTATTTGGCTACATTGCAGACATGTAATCAGCATTTTGTCTTAGGGACGGTTTCATACGATGGAAACAGATGTATGGTTAGGCAGTGAAAGCGATATCTCGCACGAGAAGGAAGTAGCACCCTGGCACCTCTCATGGCATATCTCCAGCCGTTTAAGTTGCTGCTCAAATACGTAAGCCACTTCAGCCACACTTAACACTTTTACGTTCTGATAACTAAAATATGTTGAATGTTCTTTCCACAAAGCATAAGCTTGTTTAAACCTTTCTTATTCAGTCAAAGGTGCTTATCATGGTACGGCTAGTTTCCTGAAACCTTGGCTCCAGATGCCGGGAGGATTAGACGTGAGGCATGTTAAGTAAGGTAGCCTTTTCAGAGATATAGGGATTGTTGAATTCTCAACAGGTGGTGTGATAATTAAGGCCATGGAACTTTGCAAATTTTAAAATAGGTGGTGTGGTAAGTAAAGGCATGGAAGTTCATAAACTTTAAAGCAGGTGGTGCAGTGTATAAAGCATGAAATGACATGAATTTTAAAACAGCCGGTGTGATAAATGAAGGTATGCAATTGCACAAATTTAAAAACAGGTGGTGCAATAAGTAAAACATAAAATGTCATGAATTTGAAAACAGGTGGTTTGATAAATAAGGTCATGAAATTTGATGAAATGTTTAAAACAGGTGATGCAATAAGCAAAGCCATGAAATGTTATAACTTTTAAGCTAGGAGGTGCGATAAAGGGAAGCATAAAGACTTTGAAGATAAGCAGGCCCCTGTTAAAACGTCAAAATGTATAATTCATCGTGTGTACAAGTCCAGCTATAAAATCACGTTTTCATTTGAAGTACAAAAAACACTGTTTTATTTCACAGTTTTGTTTAGCATAGTGGTGCTTGCATCTGTTTTTTCCGGAAACATGGTATTACCTGGTGTGAAAAACAAATGCTTCTCACCAAAAGCACTTGGCGAAAGGATGCAGTTTGTCATGTTTTCATACTGGGGCTGTCAGGGATTCCGCGAGGGATATCATACATGAATAGCAAGTAACGGATTTCAGACTTAACATAAAAACCCACGGTCCTAGGTAAACTGTTAGTTTATCCAAATACTCACCATTCAAGAACAAATACATGGTGATGTTCCTCATGTTATCGCGGATGGGCTTGAAGGCGCGTTCATCCATGGTCTCCAGCATGTTTCTCTCCAGGTTCAGGTAAAACACCTCAGGCGTGTGCTGAAGCGTGCCAGGAAGTAACTCCTTCAGCTTGTTTCCACGTAACACCAGCTTATTCAGCTTGGTAACACCCTGAAGACCCTGTTCACTGATATATTTGATGTTGTTTTCAGAAAGATCCAGTAGTTTCAGCTCGGGAAGCTCAGCAAAAGTCCTGTCCCCGACTACAGTCAGCTGATTACGGTGAAGATCCAGACGCTGAAGCCGCTTGAGTCCCTTAAAAGTACCTCGGGAAATCTGCTTCAGGCGATTTCCGTAAAGCTCTAGCTCCCTGAGATTATCGAGCTCGGCAAACGCCCCATTCCTGATCCGTAGGAGCCGGTTACGATCTAGGAACAGCTTCTGAAGCTTGGGCATATCTACAAAGACGTGTCTGTTGATGCCGACTAGCTGGTTTTCTCCTACGTTGAGCCTTGTGAGATTCGTTAAAGCGCTAAATGCATGTCTTTCTAGTTTTTCAATGTTATTGCCCGCCATATCGATGTCGGCAATGGATGGCGAACGTCCGAACGAGTCCGGGAGGACGTTAGTGATGGCCGCGTTGTTGATCTTCATGATGTACAGGTGTCGGGTATACGTCAGAGCTCTGGTCGGGACGTAGCTCATACTGCCGTTCCCTTTTAGAGTTAGAGTCAGCCGGCCCAAGTTGGGCTGGTGGTAGAACGTGTCCCAGATGACATCACCAGGTCGTGTCACGTTGTAGATCAAGCAGTTGGCTGTAGTGCCGTCTCCCTTGTCCAAGTGGTCGCAGTAGCAGTACATGGCCTGTACTTGTGTGATGAGGTCGCAGACATTTTCTAGCGATTCGGGGTCCAGTGCTGGAGGCGATGGCACCAGTGGAGCTTTCTTGGAGAGGGTGAGATCTGGAAGCAGCACTGCCAGCAGCAGCGTCAGCAGGTGCGGAGACATCTGAAACGTGGGAGAACGAGCTGTAGTAAAATTGTTCTGTTTCTACAAGGGGTATTGAAAAGAATGGGGCTGGGGGATGGGTGGCTTAGTGTGCAACATCCCTGTCTTCTAAGCCACCGGTCCCTGGTTCAAGTCCCGGTTGAGCCTTTGAATATGCTGATCTGATCGACCAAATCCCTCCCAACAGGTTGAGAGCTGGCGACGCCGTATGGCCTTTGCAGTTGGTACGTCATTAAATCCCAGCAATTATTATAAAAGAATGGGGCTCTTATTTCTAAACTTAGTCTCACGATACTAGCACATAAAAGTTCAGAACTGTAAGCTAGGTTGACTCAAATTAAAAATACTTGCACCAACACCTCGCCTTCAGCTAGAGGCGCGTAGCTACCGCTGGCGCTATATAACCCTGACAGGCCGGTGCCCCCTATAAACCCCGGATAACTGGCTGCAGCATCAGCTTTTCGGATCGCTTACGCAGCTTACGCAGCATCTTGCATTTCGGATCCACGCAGGCCACAGGCGGATCCAGGATTACCCATAGGGGAGGGTAATTTTGGTCAAGGGGAGCCGTTTGAACTTAGAGAGGGCATCATCTTGACCTGAGGAGGGCACCACGTTTTGATGAATGGCCTAACAGGAGCGCCAAATTGCATTCCGTGGGTGACAATACATTACATATATGCCAAGAGAAGGCCCATTCTGACGGGGCTGAATGCTCGATGGGTGAGCATCTGTCCCCACGCTCCCTGGTGCCGCCCATGCCGCAGACGCGATGGATAGCCGCGGGACGTCCTGTGATACTGAGCTCCATCGCTAACGAAGTGTGGTTATACATCGAAACCACATCAGAAACCCATACTCAGCAAAACATACCACCTCGGCCGGCGGTGGAACGAGCACGCTGGGCTGTATTTCGCGAGCATCGCACTTCGATTACCCCCCCCTCCCCCGCGCCCTCTCCACTGATAATCAAGGAGAGTTAAAGATAACCTCTCGTGAAGAGAAGTAATGATAATTGTGGTAACTAGTCATTGGATTGTATTGTATTTTCACTACAAAAATAAAAACAATTACTAGAGCAACGCCAATGCTTACAATGCATCTGTTCCCCAGGTTAGTGTTGAATAAGGAGAAGAATGTGGAATGACTATACTTGTCTGTATGTTTGTTGTAGTGTTACATCATGCCGAGGAGAGAATTGGTGGAAACGATAAATTCACCGTTATACCAATTAAGTTTGATCACCCGCAAGAAACTTAAGATGTAAGCAATAAAGTTAAAGGCGTAACACAGAATATACATAAGTCTATTTGAAAAACGGTCCTGAGCTTTACCAATGCATTGGTATGTTGCAGCATTGCAATGTTGAAGCAAATGTATTATGAGATATGTAACTCCAGCTGCCGAGTGCTGACTCGAGTGCTCAATACCTGGGTTAGCTCACAAACACAAAGTAAAAATAACACATTATATATGTACTTTATCATTGGCTAATGTGACCTCCAGGAGCGTAAGCTAGCCAAAACAGTGGATGAGTGGGCGGCGGGGGTGAAACATCGTGGAACTTCTTTTCGAGCTAGGTGGTCTTCTGATGATCGGTCTTATTTGTGCTCAGGGTGGTTTAAATTTTAGTACCCGTAATGCTTTTGCACATATACAATAGATGCGTGTTTGGTGCTTATCAAATGGTATGCGCGTCAGAGCACATGTTCAAGAGATAGATTTTCAGCTTGAAGCACACTGAGCTTTGATAAATTTCATAAGATTAGAGATAAGGATGCCTTGAACTATGTAAAGTACTTATACGAGTTTGCGGAGTCAAAGTTGTACCAATGTGGTCTTAGGAACAGTTTTAGGCGTGACCCGCTTATGTGCAAAGGTAACAAATAGTGGAAACTTGTGGCCGTTGGACAATAAAAAATCCCAAATAACGTCCAAACAAACTACAAAGCAGAATCCTTTAGTGATAAAAATAAGATGACAGGAGAGGTAGGCTTGCTGTTGCTTTCCAGCTTGAACTGCACCACCTGAGCACCTCAAAGTTCCTGCTGCAACTTCCGCAGATCAGCGATATCCCCGCGGTCTTCCTGGCAACTGAAACCAGCGTGGTGAACAGATGGGCGCGTTATCACACCAGCACAGCTGCACGTTTTCACACAGGTGCTTAAACCCCAGCTCCCTGTCCTGTCAGGGGGTCATCAACCTCAACCAATATCATCCGCAGATCCAGGATCGCCGATCGGGGTGGCGGACATGGTCTGGGGGCGCCATCAACCTTTCAGGGGGCGCCGTGACCAATTCAGAGAGCGCTGAGGGTCAATCGGGGGAGGGGTAACTGCCCCTTCCCTTGCTCCACCTGGATTCGCCTGTGACCAATTATAGGTCGATTATATAGATGCGTATGAATGATAGGCAGATAGAAGCTCCTGTCGACTGTCTCCGGGAGGACCTATAGAGGATAGCATGCACATATTACTTCTGGAGACCATGAGGTGCTGCTCTTGGTAAAGGAATGCAATAGACCGCCGACAGAAAATTAATGGGCGGCACCTGTGACATAAAATTCTGACGTGGCCGCCGGTGTGAGACATTGTTGTACACTCATGGAAGTGTCGCGTCTAACCGGCACAGCTGCACATCTGCTGCACATCTGCACATCTGCCTGATAAGGACCACGTAATCATATTGTATCAGTTCGCAGGTAGTCGGAGATATTCATTGGCACTAACGCTATAACGTTAGCGCGTTAGTGCAAAATACAGCACTAACTAACGTTAGTAAAAGCCCAGGGTGGAGCATTAGGTCTTGTGCGACACAGATACAGATTGGGGCCGGGATGGCCTAGTGGCTTCGTTGTATAGCATGGATTAACGTGGGTTCAATCCCCACGGCGGGAAACCGCCTTCCGTGTCCGATCTGACCCGGTGGAGAGGATCCTTAAACACCCACGCCAATACTCCCAGTAATTGGGCAAGTGTGCTTGTTGGGAGTGGCCCTAATAAAAAAATAAAAAATAATTGCGTTGATAGATAGTTATGAACCTGATTATGTACCGGCCAAAACATCTTCTTAAAATGTCTCATAGTTGTTGTGTCATCACCGTCATCAAGCTTATTTTAAATTCAGATTTATGGTGAGAGGTGCGTACTTAGAGGAGAGAGATATTCTATATCTGACATTTAAGATGTTTTAACGTTTTGTCAGTCCTACAAATCAGTATTAGTGGCCACGTTTCTTCGTTACAACATTCGACAGTCCATTAGCCTGCGCCTAAGATTAGCCCTATCGGGGTGGATATCAGCTGGATACAGAGCCGGGCGCAGACATAGCCGGCCGCGTGTTTCAGCCCGCTATTCCAAGTCTGGCCCATCACTGTCTTCTTCGCCGGATCTCCTCCCGGGGGCCTGCGACGCAGACAACTGACGACTCCCACGAGGCAAGGACAGGACAGCAAGCATGCTGTAAGTCAGGAAGAAACTGATTGTCCTAGGTAGAACGTTCGTATGAAAGAATCCAGACATGCGCTTTTTGTTTAGGTTTGGTACGAATTATAGCTTTTCAATACTTGATATTTCTATAAAGACTTGAATAAATATTAGGTTATTTAGGTTCTTACCTAAACTGAAGAAATTGTTCCATGGTGGAAGGATTCATGAGTAAAATGACCTGGCATTCGCCCCATTTACTGCATTGGAGGTTTGGTAAACACATGCTGGCTGCAGGTTTTCTGCCAACGCTGCCATTTAGTTCAAAACTCTGAAAAAACCGCCAGCTCTAGATGCATCAGTACTACTGCCCTGTGCTAGATCTGGATGGAAAACTTGGCGCGATGGTCGTTGTGGCGGCAGGCATTCAATATCGAATGATCTATGACAGCAGCTCTAATGTTTCGTTCTCGGGGGGCGTTTCCTGGACTCGTATGTCGCCGCGAGCTGCCACGGTCTGCCCACCGAACGAGCGAGTGGTGGAGGGTCAGCTGTTGGCAGGGTCGCTCCCCTTTTGTAGGGAGCTCTATGTATTTGCGCATGTCACTTTATGCGTTGTTGATGGCAAAGGGTCGCAGATCGTGTTACTGCTCATGGCCAGAGCCACCCGCGGGTCAACATGTTCAGATAGGGGAGGGTGACAAAGCGGCGAATCAGAAACGCCCCATCTCTCTCTCTCTCTCTCTCTCTCTCTCTCTCTCTCTCTCTCTCTCTCTCTCTCTCTCTCTCTCTCTCTCTCTCTCTCTCTCTCTCTCTCTCTCTCTCTCTCTCTCTCTCTCTCTCTCTCTCTCTCTCTCTCTCTCTCTCTCTCTCTCTCTCTCTCTCTCTCTCTCTCTCTCTCTCTCTCACTCTCTCTCTCCCCCCCCCCCCCCCCCCCCCCTCCCCCCCCCCCCCCCTCTCTCCCTCTCTCTCCCTCTCTCTCTCTCCCCCCCCCCCCCCCCCCCCCCCCCCCCCCCCCCCCCCCCCCCCTCTCCTGTGTTTGGCAGACAGTTTGTCAAAGTGCAGCAGGAATTTCTCTGAATTCAATATCGTGTCATCTGAACGTTGGTTAGTTCGTCATTTGAAAGTCAAAATACCAACAGCAGATGTTGGCCGAGGCGTCGGAGTATCAATGTGGCATCTTCAATGTTTTCATCCACAACGAGATGAAACTCGGCAGCGTGAAAACAAGCTCACTTGGACGGGTGCGTCGTTTTCAGAAACGGTTGATCGAGCCTAACTGACAGCACCGACCTTGGCTGAGTTCACGGCCCTGAGAGCTGCTACAGGAACGTGCCAGAGCTGAATGAAAATCGGCACGCCAAAACCCTCACTAATTACGCAGTGAACGGAAAGGGCCAGCCATACCAGTAAGATCCAGCTGGATTTGAAACACAATAGGAATAGCTGCATGTCTTATCTGACTAATTTGACTGCGAAACCACTGCCCATGCACTATGCCGGAAATAAGTATAAAGCCGATTTCTCTTCATGTTTCGCAAGTGCCATGGGGTAAATTCAAAATCAGATTCTCTCCACAAGAAGACTCACGTAATATTCCACCGCTGGGGTGACTATTGATATCAGCAGTTCCTTCAAATAGTTTGAATATATTTTGTATATGGTTATGAAATATTGCCCAAAGATGAAAAAATTATTGAATTCGAAAGAAATTTAAACGCTTAAAAAAGAACAAACAAAACAAAAAACAAAACATAACAAATAAGAAATGGAGCGTCACAAACTTCGATCAACGACATAGCGAGTTCAACCCAACGTTGTATCGGACTGGTGATTGGCACGTTGCTTTATGGTGGCGAAGGTCACAAGACTCTCCATCTTGCCTTGCGTTTGCTTTGGTTTCACGTTGAGGCTACCTTTTCTACATTTTCTTTTCATCCGACAAACTTCACTGTTAAATAATTGGCTTTGCTTGTGCTGGCAGACTTTTAGCCGTGTCTTCTTCGTAAAGTTTGTGACGCACTAACTACTAAGAACATAAAGCTTATTGAAAGAGCAGATAAACTAGAGGGCACTGCAATAGCGTGCCTTAACCAACAGATTAACGGCAAATAGCTCAGACAGTGATGAATACAAGTGGTGGATGGGGGGGGCTTAAGGCCCTCTAACCCCAAATGTCACTGTCTATAGTAAATGCATAGCCAGAGCTTGATCCGAGGCAATGGCGGGGAGGCTTGAGCCTCCCCTAGCCCCCTCCCCCGCCTCCCCCGAAATGAAGTTCTGGATCCGCCAGTGAACTGGAACACCAGGAGACGGAAACCGTTATGATCGCATGACGCCCACAACACCCATTTGTCGGAAGCCACAACTGTTTCCTTTCTGATCGGGGCGAAACAATAATAAATTCGAGCCGACGACCCGCTCGTTCGGTTCAGACCACTCCATTGGTGGAGTGGTCCCGATGGCCTCATCATTCCCGTCGTGCATCTCTCCGCCAGAAGCGCTCATGACACATTGGTGTCACGTTCAGCCAACTGGGTCGTCTGCAGGCTGAATCGATGCACTGCATTGGCATAATGATGACAGGATAAACTGGTTCGCTGGGACATCCACGCTGGCGACGGAAATCCCAGTATTAGAGAATTAACTATCATCATACGTTTCGGGAAATGTTCAAGCATTATTTTTACGCCGCATCGCGCTACCTATTATCCACGGACATTAGGCAGGTGGCCATCGTTCTCCCTCGAGGTCAATGACCTCACAAAAAACTACTCACGCGCTCGCTACTAGGCTAATATCATCCAATTATCCCCGCCGGCAGGTGATCATCCAAATGAATGTTGTTTTCCTGTTGGCGGCTAGCCGGAGCACAGAGTATACGTTCGGTCGTGATAGCAAGAGCGAGCGGTGATGGGGTCAAGATATTTCTGGGGAGATGCGAGTACTTGGGAAAAAATCTGGGGGCAGGTTTCGAAGCCAACGTCCCCCAAGTCGTCTCACGTGTGTCCTACTGGTACGTTCGCTTATAACCCCTGTGCGGGTCCATATAAAACAGCGGGGTGTATTCCTTCGAGCATTCCGCAAAAAAACCTGCTGAGTTCAAACTCCTCAAGAAGAAATAAATTTAGGATTTTTATCAAAACTTTGCTTCCAATCATGGTAAATACGAGGTTTCCAGAGGATGCTGGGACAGACAAGGCGAATACGACACTCCACACAACACCCAGCGCTGGTACTACTATTCCACTATCGATCAATATCCGAAAACCTCGGCGGCATCTCTGGTGTGGCGCGTCACTCGTCGCCGCCTTGTTTGTCACATTTGGGAGGCTCGACGGTGACGACGGCTCGCCGGAAGTGTCGCCAGCGGCGCACCCACGCGTCGAGAACGGCGCGAGGGGGCGGAGCATGGCCGGGCACGGGTGCTGACCGAGTGCGATGAGGCGCGACGATACGCCTCAGCCGCCGCGGGTGAGTTGGATTGAGTGATAACGGGTGACGAGGGCGCAGAAGGATCCAGATAACTCCTCAACGGTGTCCTGTAGCGGACGCAAACGCCGCTGAAGTTGGCGGAGAAATGATCCCCACGAAAAAGCAGCTCGTCCTTGCACTGCACGTAAGGTCTGGTGTGACTCAGAGCACATCACATAACCCGCTGACGGGCGAATGAGACGGCTGCATTTGGGATGCAGACAACGTCGCTGAAACGGTACTTTACGATGGCCACGAGGTAAACAGACATTTGGCCCCGACATTGCACCACAAGCGCGTTCTGATTACAATTCACGAGCGCTCTGGCCTCTCTCGTCTGCCCGGGTTGGTTTGTTATGAAAACGCACGGCTAAGCTCCGTTACAAGTCGTCGCACACGCTCTGTTACGTGACCACCACGGAGTGACATCACGCCGCTGACGCCGCAGTCGGAAGTTTAATCTCGGCGGCGGCGTTTACCGTGAACACACAGCGCCTGCACGCACCCTGACGCTGTGGTTTCACGTTCCGGCCAACTAGTGCCGCGCCTGGACTTCGCCGGCCAATTGGTGGGATCGAAGTGATACATGCGAGCAATTGGGGAAAAACACATCTGCAGTGTTTTACCGTTCCGGCTCCGAGGCAAAACAGAAATCAAACCGAAGTCGAGCTTCATCATTTTCTTCAACCTCCAAGAATTTATGTCTAGAAAAAAATTATTTAAATGCTTGGTTCGTTCGACGCAATGCGTTGCTTATACACCTCCACTCATGTCTCCGGCCAATCTGCACGCATATGTTTCACATCGTTGCCGACAGGAAGGCGGGGGCAGCGCCGTAAAAGCTTCCAGCTGGTGGCATTCCGCGTGCAGTGCGTGGCTTAAGCAGGTCAGCGCCTGCAGTATGCGGGTTACGAGCTAACTGGGAAAGACGAGCGATAAACTAAACAGCCTCAGGCCCAGGTAGATAGGAAGCTTCGTCAAAACGGCAACATTCTGCATGCAGTGTTGTATGATATGCGTAAAATTATAACTTGACTGTTGAAATGCACGCAAAAGAAGCTTGAGCTTTCGTTTCCTCCTGCTTCAAAAATTTGTGTAAGCTCTCTCTGGCTCTCATTCTCTCATGAATTAATTATTTTCAAAGTCTTTTTTGCAGGCAGTAAATCATGCAGCTCTACTGCCATAAACAAAAAGATACATGCAGCCACTAGGTGAAACATAATCAGGTTGACACCTGATCATGTAGATGACATTTTAGGGAACGTAAATGGCGGTAGAATTGGAGTTTTCTTCTCCACCAAGCTGAATTCACTCACATACCGAGGTATAACCCCAATTCCAGCTCCAGATTATTTTGAGAACAATGCTCCGCGACGCCTTTCATGTACCGCCTTCTTACACCGGTGACTCCGTATGTTGAAGCAACCCTCCATAGCCGGCGGGGCAGAACCCAGCTTTTGAAGAAAAAGAAAATCCCCATTCAGGGCTTACGAGGCCGTCATTAAGGGTATGAAGAGGTATGCGTGGCAATTGGCCTGATCAGCCACTATGTGGGCCGTACGGATCATATTTATGGGCGCAATATTAGTATTTGTACCATCCATGTATGGTAGCCACGCCCAAACCCGAAAACAACAAGATACAGAAGTGAAATATTGTCACACGTTGTGCTGGCTTTATTCAGGTAAAACTACACTTACCTACCAGTCCAGTTATAATGTTTATTAACAGGAACAGTGCTGATCAAATACGAGGAAAATTTTACTATGCACGAAACTAAGTCGAGCGAACAATAAAGTTCTGAAACATTTTGAGTTTTATCAGCATGTCCCTCACTTTGCTATTTTGGTCCCACAACGTGAAAAGTGAAAAATGACCTTGAAACCTGTGCACCTAAACGGCTCAGTCGCTCAGTACTGGCCAATGATAATAGTTAGATGCATCGCAGCCAATTGGCTCCATAGCTCCTGCTGGGAAAGCCAACACGGGGCAGGCCCTGTACGGTTTAAATGCCTGAGTTCTGAACCTCCATGCCCAGGGAGTCGTCAATTAGAGTAGCTATGCTAACTTTCGTAGAATGCTGGCTCCGCTGCTGCTTGCTTAGCGATCTTTTTCTGTTTTTTTTCTCTAACCTAGAGGTGGATTTATAGTGCTGAGGGGTGTGCTCTATCATTCCCAGTAATCATCATCATCATGTTTGGGGTTTTAGGGCGCACCGATAGCTTAGGTCATATGGCGCCCATCGCGCTCGACAGTTAAGCATGCTCTCGGGTGTAGCGCCTCAGGACTTAGGTTTATAGAAATGAAACGGTTGCTAAGTTGTATTTGTCTTTAATACAGGGTATACCCATGCTCAACTATATTGCTAGCATTTGATGAATGTTCAACTACCGACTATATTTTCACGATCCAGTTACCAAACTTGTACTGTCGGCGATGTTTGCTAAATGCCTTGCCAATGCGATTTAATCGCTCAATAGTTGAGAAAAAAGCTTAAAATGCCTTAGGTCTGGCTAGAGCGCACGAAATGTTGTAGTGTCAGACAGAAACACCTTGCAGATGCTTATTTCAGGCATTTTTATTCCATCTAAAAGGACTGTTTTTCCTAATCACCTTTATCTTTGACCCAGTATTCACCACCAATCAGCCAAACATTGTAGACATGAGGCTATCATCCGAAACAGGTTTGGGGTCGATCGGATCGAATCAAATTGTTAAGGGTATCCAGCCCAAACGTGTGTACCTACTCTTCACAGCTCCTCGGTGAGCCAAACTCAACAAAGTAAGGTTTCCGTTACGTCGCGGTCTATTGAACTGAAATCGGTGACGTCACGTCTTAATGGAAAGCTGCCCATGAGATCACTGTCCACCTCCCACCGGCACCAACAAAAATGATGGACTGTCCCCCACCGAGACCATTCATCTGGCAGGCGTCAGTGTGGGAGAGCTTTGACAGCTGCCTCAACAGCACTAGCTGGTGATTTGTGAATGGATAGGAAGCTTTCAGCGAGAATAAATTCAACGTACTCTATTTTGAATTCATAATTTGCATCATGATATCTGATTCCCATGTCACTTTCACGGTGAGAAGCTTTCTACCTCTTCTGTGGTATATCTATATAACCAGATGCATTCATTCCTGACGGTTGTTATTAATGACGGAGGACAGCACCTCCAATGGCAGTCAAGAGTCGGATTCACACTGAGATAGTTAATTATCACAGTTTTAGTGGCTTGTCCCATAGGTCGCACACAATACAACATTGGCGAAAAAGTTGAAAAGAACTGCACTATTTTTGCTGGACCCAATTAGGCTTATCAGTGACAGGCCAGTTTGTACTGGCGTATGGCCCAATTGTTCAGTCACTTATTACGGAGTGCTAAGATACCGTCGACTCCGTGCTGATATATTTCCGCTCGATTTCTCTGGCAATAAAAAACAGCATGTTATTTACAAATCGAACATAGATGATAGAATCAAGGGTCAGCTTTCGAATATGAATGATAGGACCCACATCGTAAAGGTTAAGGCGTGGGATAATGAGTGAAGTGGGATTTATGAGACCATATAGAATGGGACGGGTGATACGGGATTTCTCAGGTTGAATTCTGTTTTAGAGCACGTCAGCTTCTTTGGCTATATGTGTTCAGGTTGTATTCGTGCCGCGAAATGGCACGATTTCAACTAAAATATCAAGGGATGAATAGGACCATTTCTTGGATACATTTTTAGACCAAACCGGAACTTAAATGGGGCGGCACGGAATGGATGCTAAAATGTTGTTCATGTTGACCTCTAACATTCTCTTAAAACGATTAAATACTTTATACGTTGAAAGAGACAAGGTCAAGCTTCTACTAGGCTTAGTACGCGGTGCTAACTTACTGGGCCTGAAAGGCTGGGCGGCTTCTGGGTCTGATAACGGCGAAAACTAACACTGAATATACCAATTTTCCCCATCGACACTTTTTGTGCCAAACACTATTCGATAGTATCGCAAAATTGCTGCTGATTTGTATTTGTAAAGTTTAAGTTTTGGGAGGCACAGTATCCTTCCATCGATACGAATACATACAATTTCCAGCAATCCATGCCTTCCAGCCGTCAGTTTGAAACGACATCACATGCAATCGCCTGGGCGACAAAAGTGTCCTATTGCAGTTTTGAGAGCATCTTATCTGAGACTGTAAATAAATGTCGTGACAGTTCTCAACCGGAGCGTGGACAGGTCTCCTCTACGGCACGTCCCCGTTTGGCGTGCTCAGACACAGCTGCAGCACGCTGGGACAGCGCTGCAGCCTGCTGCAACACCGCTGCAGTCGGGCCGTCCCGGCAGACGTCGGCTCGTTACTGAGGCGGCTACCTTTGCGCTGAATCGCCACCGCGCGATCATGCACGGGATCGCTGCACGATCCTGCACGGCGAGCCCTGCAAGCTAGCCGCCTGATATCGAACACTAATGCACATGACTGCACGCTCCCACTCATAAACCGTGTACACCAGTGCATGAAGTATTCGTTCCCAAGCAAGCTGGTGTGTGTTTATTGTATCTTGCGCTGCCCGCTTGGCTTGTATCACCGCGCCGATTTCGGCAGTATCCGAGCTTTCATCCAGAACGCAGCGGTGACCCGAATCTGGTGCTTTCCTGCGGCTCTGCTGAGAGCCTCCTAATGGCCTGAGCGTCAATTCCGCTGCCCAGGTCGGGGTCAGACCCCCGCAGACATCCTGTGACCCTTCTGCAGCTCGACGGTGGACAATTGGCGGACAATGGGCATAGGTGGGGGTGCAGGGTGGACATTGGTGGGGGCGGCGCCGGGTGGCACGCACCTCGCAGGGAGGCGGCCCATTGGGTCTAGCCCCGGCGTGATAAGGCTCCCGCCTGTGCGTGCGTCGGTGCAAATCGACCCTGTCGCAGCTGCAGGCCGACAGAGACTCCTTCAGAAGTTTTTTTTCTGTTGACACTTGACGTTGCCTCAGAACAGATGAAAAATCATACAGTTATCCTCTTACTAAAGAATTGTACCCAACTGCTGTACATTTGGTTACTGAGACCTGACCACAAATTGTTCGTAGTGTCAGTTCGCATTTCTAGACAGTGTGAACCATGCTGGGTTTTTGTTTTGTTCTAGCTCTCAGCAGCTTCGAGCGCTAGAGACTCGACAGTGATAAAACATCCAGCCGAGTTAATCCAACTACGGCTGGGCACCACCTACGTTTCGGCTGAGTCAGTAGGGTAAGGCTGGTGTCAAATATTTCACAAGTACCCCGGAGACGCTCAGGTTACGCTATTTCAGCAGTAGAATTCCCGGCACGAGCTTGGCACGTCAGAGGCCAGTTAGTGAATGGAGTGAGTCGAGAAAGCTTCTCCAAGCTTACTAATTTCTTATTTCACTTGTCAGTATAATGAGATTATGCTTTCATAATAACGGAACCCTCGCCTGAAGCTGCAATGGAAAGTTCCTGTTCAGTAAATCAGTTGGCACTGACATGTAAGTCTCAGTGAAAACCCACAGGTCATGAAACGGAGACACGATATTTTGATAAACCATATATCAGAAGATAGCGTTCTTAAATAGTTTTAAGGCGGTCAAACTTCTTTGCTCCGTTTTAAAATTATATGTTGGCCGGATTGCCTACGAGATCTAAGCCCAAAGAAGGTGAACGTTTTTTTAGCTTCTGTCAATTAGCTTTACCGAAAGGCCGATGGAAGATATAACACCGATCAAGAAGACAAATGGGAGAGATGCCAGTTTTTCCTCCTACTGAATGGTAAAAGCCTCAGGAGGTTCACATGACCTAGAGATGTACCTCTTGCGCACGAAATTCTTTGGATGCGAAGAGATATGTAAAGTATGTATTTCTTTGGCGATTTGTTCGTCATTGATATGGTCTTGCAAAGTAATAAAAAGGATTTAGTTAAAAGAAATAGCACCCTCTATAAAAACATTTTTCTTCTCTTGGCTGCAGAATTGAAGAATAATTTTGCTGGCCCTGTCACCTGGCAGTCAGAGCTATGGAGTAGTTTTTGATGTCGTAGCAGGCACAGGTGAAACAATAAATCTCACTGAGCCACTTCTGGGACTCATTCTCAAGCTACTGGAACGCCCCATACTTATCTCACGGCCGTGACTTCTAAGAAAATGTCCATTGCGGTAAATCCTGCTGTGAGGGCTTATGCCACATTACACGAGAGAGAGGGCTGACCACATCTATCACTGGTCTCTGGCCGACGAGGTTCTGTCAAAGCGGTAACAGTTTAAGTTTTATGAGTGCTGGCAACGCATTTGCAGGGCAGAATGCATAGATCCAGAACTTGGAACAGTAAGCAAGAATTACACATGCTCAGCCCTTTATCATGTAGACTCCTGTAATATAAAGAGAAAGCCATAAGAAAAATTCAGGTGCCTCCAGGAGTGTAATTTTCCCAAAATCTTTCGGGGTGCTTAGTCGGTGAGGGGCAGCACCCCATAGGGGCGGCAGCTTTGCGGGGCGGCACCTTTAATTGCACCAAATATGTTATCAATCGTTTTCTTTGCGCCTTTTACAGCACAGAGGACATTCTATTCTAAAGGTGGGCAGATATTCTACAGCTTTTCCAAACATGTTTGCTTTTTGAGCGACATCCCAAAGCTACATCCAGATTTAAAAGAAATAAAAAATATAGTCTGAGCAGCAAATGTATCCACGATTGGAGTATATCAGTTTTTTTGGGGGGGTTACATTATACCTTCGGAATGACAGATACCTATATGAAAAGTGAAGCAAAAACCAAGCACGCAATCACCACGTGAAAAGTTCACCGAGGGCACTCCAAACAACGTGTGCATTGTTCTGTACGCAGGGTCTGCTCCAGACCGACAGGGGAGGAAACGGGCTCAAAACCGTAAAAAAACATATGTTTTTAGAGAAAATCGGAAAAAAATCGAGGGTGGCGGGTTTAGGGAATGGGAAGAAGTAATCGTCAATAAACATAACAACTTCACTGTACCCGTACATTCTGCGTTGTTTTTCCCCTAAAGCCCTTTATTTTTTGCCCTTACAAACAGGGGCGCCAAGAATCAGGGCGGCAGTGATTAGTCAGGGGCCGTGCGAATCAGGGCTGAAGTGATAGGCCCAGCGCGGTAGTGATGATATCGGGGCGGCAGTTATGGACTCGAGACGGTACAAATTAGGGTGGAAGTGACAAGCTGGGGGGGGCGACAGTGATTGACCAAGGTGGCAAGAAACAAGGCACAGGCCATAAGTCGAGGGAGGCAATGATGAAAGGGGGATAATAGCTATGAAGCAGGGGCGGCACAAATCAGGGTAGATGTTATAAGGCGAGGGCGGCAGTGAGGACCCGGGGGTGGCAGTTTTGGACTAGGGGTGGCACCAGCCAGGGCGGAAGGGACAAGTTGAGAGGAGGGCAGCGATTGTCCCGGGAGCGGCATGAATCAGGGTAAAGGAGAGGACGTACTGAGGACGGGTATAGTGACTCGGGGGTAGTACGTATGAGCTAGGTCTGGCACGAACCAGGGCAGAAGCGATAAGCTGGGGACGGCAGTGATTAGCCGGGGGTGGCAGTGATGAGCCCGGGGCGGAACGAATCAGAGCGGAAGTGATAAAGTCAGGGGCGGCATTCATCAGCCGAGGGAGGCGGCAGTAGTGAGCTGGGGGTAACATGAATCAGGGTGGCAGTGATAAGCCAGGGGTAGCACTGGTGACCTACTAGCGACAGTGATGAGCCGGGTGCTGTTCGAGTCGGGGCGGCAGTGCCGAGTCAGGGGCGGCACGAATCAGGGTGGCAGTGAAAAGCCGGGAGTGGCAGGATGAGCCAGGGGCGACACTGATCGCTAGGGATGGTACAAGTAAGGTTGGCAGTTATACATCTGGGGCAGCATGAATCAAGGCGGCAGTGATGAGCCTGAGGCGACATGAATCAGGGCCACAGTGGTAAGAAGGGGGCGGCATGAATCAGGACAGCAGTACTGAGCCGGGGCTGACACATTTGTTGAGGGGTGCTCAAAACACGATTGGGGTCCTCAAATTAGGATTGGGGGTGCTCGAGCACTCCCAGAGATAGACAATTACACCTCTGGATGCCTCATCATTGCGGGGCAAGTGCATTTTTTGCATTCCTGCATTTGTGTGAGCCTCTACATTGGAGAGGCACCTTAATACTTCGTATGACTCTCTGCTTGTCCCCAACGACAGGCGACGTTCTTTCTGTACTACTGACTATCAGAAGCAACCTTCAAATATACAGGCTTGATTTTGTATTTCCAGCCAGTTTTATGCTCCCACTTAAGAACACCTGGTCACATGAGTGAATTAGTGGACAGCTGAACTAGTCAACCGTTTAAATCACATATGGTTGAGGCACAATAATTTAGATGTCAGTCCGTGAGAAATCGAGCCATGCGTTGACAGCAGGTTGGGTTGGTAGATAAGAAGGGTAGCATCAGAACCAGTCCTGAGAATGATAGAGTGGTCTGACTAGTGTGCAGAAATCACTGTTTATCATGTTTAATTCCAGTTACCATGTTTTTTGTAAGGACATTTTTGTCATCCGCTGGTGTGCAACAGTATGCATGACAAACAAGTCCAACTATTACCATTTCTCGCTAACACCAGCGTGACGATATGTTTATTTCATAAGTTTTCTAAGACAATCGCTCTGCAATAAATCTGTGCACGCTATGTTTGCATCTACCTTCTAGCTAAGGCTGCACCTAGCATAAAAGCCGGCACTGGCCCTCAAAAGGCCCCAGCTAACACTGTGAACTCAGTGGACATTGGGCCCGGGAACCACCAGCACACGCGTGTTACACGGCTTAAACAAACGTCCTCTGCAGAGTCATCGGCAAGCGGTCTTCACGCCTGGGGTCAACAAAGGCATGGCCGGAAGGGCCATGTTTGCAACGCCCATGACGTTGCAGCTGCAACAGGGGGAGGCTGGCCATGTTTACTGCCCTGTTCGAGCCGACGAGCGTCCCACAGACCGGAAATAGTGCCGCTGCTTCACGTCTGGAAAGCCATACATTCGTGGCTAAATAGAGTCAGGTATAACCAGCGCACAAGACGGAGAGCTTGGGCCACAAATTGTCTGCATTTACCTGCGAATTCAGTATTGAATACCGACGACCCGAGCGGCAGGTGGTACCCATGGTTACGAGACCGGCGGCGTCTGTTTGTCTGTGCTGACGGTCACCGTTCCCGGCAGACATCTGATAGACGAATGGCCACAGCGCCATATATGGGCAGCGGCCTCAGATGGGATCCCTGGCGCCCACTCAGCCACTGTGGAAGCCTGCCCCCCTGCGCTGCACGCGCGGTGATGGTGCACGTTGAACTGAGTAGGCGCTCCACATACGGGCGTATTAGCGAGAAACGGAGAGACTCAGATCGCTTCAATTGCTGTATTATCTCCGATGAAGAGGAAGGCCTGCATGGTGGCAGTCTTTTTATGCGGTTTACGCGGCAGGCAAAACCTTCAAAACGGCTATTTCTTCAGAGATGACTCAGATAAATAGCATGATAAACTTTAATGCCCAGAAGAGGGGAGAACGTTCTAACTGTCCCGTCCCGGACGCGACCCCGGCGACGAAGAGATGTTGTTCAAGGCCCGACACAAGCCCACGTTGTACCAAATGCACCCGAGGAAACCCAACTTGCAACTGGTTCACAAAAAGGCAAAGGTGCCGAATCTGCTAAAATTAGCCAGAAAATGACCAAATGTTCCGAATTTGTTAAGATGAACGAAAAAATGAGCAAGTGTGCCGAATTTGTTAAAATAAGCCGCAAAATGGGCAATGTGCTGATTTTTTATTGACAACAAAATGAGCAAACGTGCCCAATTTATCAAAATTAGCCACAAAATGAGTGAATGGGCCGAACTATTTCAAATCAAAAAAATGCATTCGTTTGAGCAGTGCACAGAAAACTTATATATGGCCCCCTTAGCCTAAAAATTGAATAATTTTTCCTTCGTTTTACTTTAATAATGCATTTTAAATTTCAGTCCTGAACCATGCCAGGCCCGGCATTGGCTCTGTGTTATGTCAAAGCAGGTATCCAAATCAGGCCTGAAAGGACCTATCTCTAATATCTAGCCAAAACCAGCATTTGTACCAATTTCATTGCATTTGGAAAGTTTATCTAAGTAAGTTTATCAAAAAAATTCAATTCTCAACAACACTAGCCGCATTACTCCCAACAGAATGTACTTTAGTACAACATTTGTTACCGCACACAGCCTCGTCAGAGCCTCGTCAGAGTGTAAGAACCTTTGTGCAGTCACAAATGTTGTACTAATCTTATTAATAACCAAAGCCATGAACAGTAACAATATAGAATCACTTAATTTTCATCCAATACAAAACATAGGCAGATCCAGGATGCAGATCCAGGATTGCAGATCCGGGTCACCATGCGGACCAGGGAGGCGCCACTTTTGGGCGGAACAACCTATCAGGTGGGCGGCAGGTCCTATCATGGGGGCTCGTATCCTGGGGAGTGGGGTGGGAACGACATTTTAGGGGCCCAAGACCTTTTTAGAGGGCATCGAGGGTCGATCGGAGGAGGGGCAAGTTCCCCTTTGCCCCTCCTCCTGGCTCCGCCTATGATTCAAAACAGTAGAGCGGCATCTGTTTGGGTGAGCCGACACCGTTAAGTGGATAAAAATTGCACAGTCTGCTGCAAGTGTCTCCCAGTATATACCAATCTGTTCACGATAACTTTGAGCTGGATTCCTTTGAAACCTAAGCCATTGCCAACAAGGTCATTCCAGAGCACACGGGTCATTGTATACACTTACGGAGTGCTGCAATTCTGGCGCGCGCGGCGCCGAGACTGTCGCGTTCCATTGGCGGCGCGTGGGTGGGTGGGGCGCCGCCCCCGCCTGGCGACCAGCACAGCCCCCCCCCTGCAGACCACTAGCTGCACTGGTGGGGGTGATGTCAGCCTCGACTTGGGTGACAATGCGGCGGCAACACCGTGCCAGGGCCACCGGCAGGCCCACCTCCTCATCATCATGCCACACACCTGCCCAAGGCTGACGCCGGTACAGTTCAGAGACGTCTACAGCAAGGAGGAAGGAGACCACCTCGAAGTGAGCACCCTCCTTTAATGGGATGCTGTGGATGTGGAATGTTGTGCTCGTTGAAAGCAATGTTGGCTATCAACGAATACAATGATAGCCCCAACTTAGATCACTCAATTGGCCCACACAGCAGAACCATAAAAGACGTTCTTGTAAAATAAAAACAAAGTTTTTGACAAGCAAATAATTCCCTTCTTCCGCGCCTGCCCGACCCTGCTGTGCAGTGTGCAATACCGTTTTGCAATTGCATTCCGCAGATGACATGTGCGAGGGGGGCGGGAACAACATACAGAGTGGGCTCTGCAGGGCAGACAGTAAAGGTCATTGTTCCTGGGTGCTGTCCATTGTCCATGGCCATTTTGATCGGTTATCAAACACTTCTGAGCTAAGAGATAGATTAAGGAAAGCTGCAAGTGCAGTGGTGCAGAGAACAGCACCGTGCGTGAATTTCCTACTACTGAGACTTATCTGGCCACTATTGCATGGAGTAAAGATGCAAATTATGGCTGATTTTGAAACCCCGTTCTGGGGATCGGGAACCCATGAGATCATGGATGGGACGGTCAGCCCTTCGGAAAATTGCTCGACACAGTATGTTTCAAGTCGAGCTCAGTTACCGCTGCTAAAGCAGGATTATAGCTGGTATTTGGACAAGTTAAAACATCAAGAAGAAGAAACGCCCGCCAAACTGAGCTCGTGCGTCGGGCTGAAAAGTGTGCCATTTTTCACCTCAAAACGTAATGGTGCCTCGTAAGACTCGTGAGGATACGGCTTGAGCGGATGGGGTTAAGTGGAGCAATCTGCACCCGCGTAGGCCGTACATCACACTGAATTGGGTGCAGTGCTGTTAAGAGGTGCTTACAACTCTACTCTCAGTCTACTTGAGATTGTTCCCGCATCATTGTTTCAGGGCTGTAGAAGACCAACTGGACTGTTCATCAATGGAGGTGCAAAAAGCGGGTATTTCAGCGCATTGTATGCATTAGCTGAATATTGAGACATGTGCTAAAGAAATTGTGTCATCATACATTCCTTATGTGGATCGCGACATCAGCACTAGGTTTGCGATCTTCTCACTTCACACTAAAGAAGCTGTTGAACATCCTTTCCTGGATGTTTTATTGGCTATTAATGTCAACACCGATACGGAAAACAGGATGGGTACTTCATTGCATTTAAAGAAATTATAAAGCTCTTACGCTCTTTCCAAATTCTAGTCAGATACTAAGTACTTCTTCATGAATATTTCACCGATTTGCATTCCAGGAAGTCATTGAAGTCGACCACAGACACGTTCTACAGCTACCCCTCCGCCCAGCGGCGGCGTGCGCCACCCATGCCAGCTACGCTGTTCCAGACCAGACGATAAAGCTAACCCACGGCAACCTGCTAATTTCCCAGCCGAGATAAGCATATCGGCGCCGACCGCCAGGCCAGGTAGCGTGTTTCAGGCTACCAACCGTGATGTCACGCCAGCCCAGGGAGGTGGTCGCATGCTGGCAGGTCCGTTAGTGTATCACAGAGTCCTGAGTCATGCACCAACTCATGAGACGAGTTCGCTGTGGCTATGAAATATCTAGAAACGAATGCAATTAATTTTACTCTTGTTAAAATATGTCGATTAATCTTAACACTCAGACTACCCTAACAAACACAAGTTGTCAACTGGAGTGGCATTTTAACACGCCCGAAACAAGTTTGTTCTGTCGGTGGAGAGAGTGCAGCGAATCGTGGGTGATGCATCGGACAATCCAAGCGAACATGCGACAGGACAGGCGAACAACTAGATAAAGCAACCACTCTAATGCCAATTGACATTGGTTTCCGGCTGCTGATTGAAGTCTTGGACAGCCAACCGCCCGAATAAGCCGGACAAAAAGGGCAGGAGAGAGCTCAGCCACTCTTGCAACCCCGGCTTTCTCTTGATAACCTGGCGCAACGCCTATGTCCAATTCAAAACCTGGGATCTCAATTCGAGGTCTGGCTACACTATGACTGAGAATTTGAAATTTGAGCTACCTGATTCTGATGAAGGGCTCTGTCCAAATATATAATCTAAATTTATTTCATATAAAAAATTAGAGGAGACAGGCCAGTATATAACTTGTTCGCTTATAATCATACTCCTCGCCTCAGCGCTCCAAAACTTATCAATATTTGTGTAACCTTGAATGTGGCCTCATCCCTAACTTAATCATTCTCTGAAACAGTAGCACATCTTGGACTGAAATTTTGGAGGGACTAACACAGTAAAAGTATTTCGATGAGTTGAAGAGGAGTGAAGGGGCTGGCACGTGCAAATTCCAGCACTGGATGATTAACAATGATAAATGCTGTAAACATTTGTGTTTCTACGGTGTTTCAAGGGAAATTTCCCGGGCCATGGGATGATTTTTTCTTGTATTTTAGTGGTCATGACTAAAAATTTCATGTACCTCTCTTTTCTATTTTATTATATGTCACAAATCACTCGATTATTTCAAGCCAGAGGATGAATGCTACCTCCCAAACGCCAGCTTGTCTGGAGCATCCGCTGCAGGTGCGGCTATGTTTTGCGTGCTGATTTAACGACCCGTGTGGCCGGGACCGCACCTTCTCCCTCTGAGACAGATTGACTTAATGCATCCCGCGATACCATCGGATGACTCACCACAGCACTGTTCTCAAAAGCAGGCTACCCTAACACCCCGCTCAGCACAAAATATGATATGATCTCAACAACTCGGGTTACTCAGAGTCGCTCTGAGCAGAGCGCCAGCTCACACTGCGGCTCTATACAACAGCTCCAGTCCACTCCATAAAAGACGCCCTCTTCCATGACAATTCTAAATATGTCACAACCGGTTTAACCATGTTTGACCCGTGTGGAAGCGGGCCTCATCATCTCCAGGGTGACGAAACTGAGTGTTGGAGGTCGTCAGGAACCGCATTTGGGTATTACAACAGCGGCTGACTGCACATCGGGATGACCCGCGGAATCCGGCATAAAAATGGGAAGGAGTTCCAGGCTTTATTGCATATGTAAACACTACCATTTGCGTCAGTATTAAGAGAATTCATGAGTGTAGGCGAGTTAGTAACGTTTCGATTCAAAGAAACAATGTACAATTTTCACCGGCATGGCTTTTTTACCCGGCATGCCGGGAAATTGGATTATCACTTAGCACAACAAATGAATTGTGTATTTTAATTAAAACCGCGATGATGGTGGTACCCAAACAGTATAAATACTGGATCAGACTGCGATTACTCACGGATATAAAAACTGCAGATGAGATGATAAACCAGTCTGCAGACATCAAGCGCAGAGACTCAAAATAAAAAGACCAGAATCCAGTCAATGAGAATTTAGTGACTCATTCCATTCGATTCATTGGGTCTGGAGTAGTTCGGCATTGGCGAGTGAGATGAATAGATAATACTGCACCCACACCGAAGCCAAAGCTATGGTCCACACGACCAGTCTAAAGTGAAATCACGGTTTTAGCTAGAATCCAGATTATTAAAGACTGCAGAATCTACTTATTATTATCATTTATCCAGGATTAGTTAAGCAAAATTATTTTTGGCTAGTAATTTGTAAAATATGAGGATGCTGAGTACCTACTCCTGATTACGCCATCAATATCTGCAAACAAAACACACAAACTGTAAATTGAATCACAATTCTGTGAGCAGCAGTTTGCTTGTACAGTAGAACAAAATCTTCCAAGCCTAGTGTGTACAGATTTAATCACAGCGAGCCTGTGTACAATGTACGTTGTAGATTTTCCTGACACCCACGAGACCTAGCCACACCGGTCCCGTTCAAGGCCACCTGCGATGACCGAGCAAGAAGTTAATCCGTCTGGCCAGGGAGGAGTCCGTTGACCGCTACGTGTCCGGCCTGGGGACTCTTCCAGCCACCTGAACACCTGAACTAGGTGTAATTACTTATCGGAGAAGGGGGTAGGCTCATCAGTCAGTACGTGGTTAGCCTTTTTTGGAGCTGCTCACGGCATGAATGACTTGATGGTCGTGCACGAAGCCGTTGCGTTGCAGTAGTGTTGCCGTAAAGGTACAGTGATGGGGATGAATCCATACAAGGCTAAGCAAACGTGAGTCAGATAGATTTTGGTGTTGTCTAAACCATTGCCCGGCACCGCCTGGGCTCTTTTAGTACATGCCACCGCCTGGGGGTTCGATTGGACCCCCAAGATCTCAGGAACTGGAAGATATACGGAAAAATTGAATGGCCCCAGAGGCAGCTGACTGTTTTTTGTTACTCTGGAGCAGAGTTTGAATAATATCCGTTGACCCGTGACGTCGCAATGGTCCAAAATCGGTCTAATTTAGATCCATACATAATTAGTTCCCTATAACTGGGGAACCATGAGACGTAGGAAACAAAAGACACCAATGTGTTCACCTTGACCCATTGATTCAAATGATATGCGACATGACCTTGTAAGGTCACATTATGACCCTAGCATTAGGTAATAATGTTATAGCTATACACACAAGCAATTTTTAAAACTATGACTTTTTGGTGGCCTCTGGTGACCTTGGTATTGTTCATACTTCAAAATGGATAACAGCCCGCATATTTTTTTCGTTTCAAAAGCTCTTGAATGATGTTTAAAAAACTTGATCTAGCGTTTCTAGAGGCCGAGCCACACCATGATTTTGTTAGCCTCATCTTAGAAGAACAGAATCACTTTACATTAGTTTAGAAGTGACGTCATAACTCGTTCACTTGACCTGATCTGATGGCAATTTCTGGTCATAAGTTGCTAAATTGATCACACTAGAGGTCTGGGACTCTAAAGACGGCGAGAATACGAAGTTATAAGTCAGAAAATGATAATTTGTCGTTGTTTAACACAATTGATCAGTTACTGGTCAACACTTAAATATTTCCGGAAGTCTACTATGGCAAATGTTTTATGCATTACGACCATTATCATGCTAGCCATGTAGGACTTCCATGAGAAAGTGCAGTTTTGGAGACATAACGCCTAAGTTTCTATTCTGGAAACTGTAAGGTGAACTTAACTTACAGATAGTTAAACGCAGATTTCCCGAACAAAAAAGCGATCCACCATGACTAGTTTCTACGCTCAAGTGCTTACCAAAGGCGAAAAAGTGTCTGATGCAATCTGTCAGCATGCCCCATTTTCGGCACCATTCATTTTGGTGATAATGCACTTAACTTATCTTGCAGTGGTTGGATTAAGTCGTGCAGTGTCCAGTCAAAAATTACCTGGGATAGCTAAAATGGAACCGGTAGAGTACGTAACTAGGTACGAGGATAGAGTTAACAAGCATTTCTTATTTCAAACGTTTGTAGGTTTTGCAGTGCAGCGGCGAGGAGCATAATTATAAGTAGTAAGAACATATAGAGAGAACATAAGAGTTATAAGAATTATAAGGAGCATAATTACAAGTTGAAATATAGGTGCAGCCAGACCTCAAATTTTCTTAATTCAAGGTCTGGCTACACTATGATTGGGAATTTGTGATATTACCTACATGATTCTAATGAAGGGCTGTGCCCGAATATATAATCTTAGTATATTTTACACCCAGGATTCCTGGAGACAGGCCAGACTACACCTTGCCAATTTGTTATTTCATATGTAGCTAAATTGTTTATGAAAGCCCAAGCATTTCACAGGTCTCAGTCATTAATTGCCCTCTTCATGTTGTACCAAAAGTCAAGTCCAACTCAAGTTCTCTCTCTCCCTCTCCTCTCTCTCTCCCTCCTCTCCCTCCCTCTCTCTCTCTCCCTCTCTCCCTCTCTCTCTCTCTCTCCCTCTCCCTCTCTCTCTCTCTCTCTCTCTCTCTCTCTCTCTCGCGTGTAGCAGACAATATTCCAGCTTACAGCCACGTCTCACCATCAACGAAAAACGGAGGAGCAGTTAATTGTCAGTCCCCCGCTTCCGCTCTAAGTCTCAGCTCTTTTGATTTGGGCTAATCGTCACCCTTGAATCATACGGCTAACAAAATCTTCCTTTTCAGATCTGGCTGAGATCTCAAAAAGGTAGTACAAACAAAGCGGTCAGGCCCTCTGGTCCAAGAATAGCGCCGGCGAGCCAAAACAAACCCCAGCTGCATATTCCATGGGGGGGGTGTAAATTTGAGTGTTTGGCGGCACAGCATAGCTACAAGAAGTAAGGGCCAAGTGTTCATTTGGCGCAGCCAGTGCGTGCTGACCGGTACAGTCTACCCATAAGTCAATCAGGAGTTGTACGTAGCGGCACGGTGTACTTGCAGGAAAGACACTGCGGCACAGTATACCTGGGTGCTTCTGTCTATGTTGGCAAAGACAGGCTGAGCAAAGGAAATGCTGCCTTAGAGCCATGCAATTTTATTAAGCCAACAATTAAGAAAAGTCCCTTTCAATTTCACTCTTAACTTTATATTCGATGTTTTAACTTATTAGAGTAGAAACTTAGAGAGTACTGAATAGTAATAGTTGTCGGGGCTTAACGACGCACCAACTGCCAGGGTCATACGGCGTCGCCAACTCTCACCCTGTTGGAAGGATTTTGGGGATCAGATCAACTTATTCAGAGGCTCCGCCGGGACTTGAAGCCGGGACCAGTGGCTTAGAAGACAAGGGTGCTATCCACTAAGCCACTTCACCCTTCCCCCCCACCCTCCCTCTAGATAGTACTGAAACGGCTGATAATTGAATACCGCGGTAATTGAAGACCCCCTTTTCACATAAGAACTCATGAAAATCTCCGTTGTGTTCTAGCATTCCGCATTGAGGCCTACCATAAGTTGTGTGGCATCAGTGGGATATTGATTGGATAGACAACTGAGCTGTAATCAGACCGCACTATTTATAGAGCGGCCCATGCCGCCTATCGCGGCCAGGGAAACGCACGCATATTGTGGCGAGAGTGCCGATGACAAGAAGCAGTGCCAAAGTGGGACGAACAAGACAAACAGGTCACGGATACAGGGTACTTATCAGAGGCCAAAAGTCACGTGATATACTGCCACTTGAAGATTTTGCTTGGATACCGTTACGCAATGATCGTTAAAGTAATTCGCCCCAACGCTAACCATTTGCAACGGATCGGTGCACGCAAGAACATGGGAAGGAGCACCACGAATTGTCCCAAAGTGAGCACGCTACGCCTTGGCTGGTTTGTCCACTCGGGTGAATGGGCGGAATTGCCTAATCACCCATTCACTCCTTAATGAAGCGATGTCGTAATGCCCGCCGCACGAGATAAATGGCTGTTTTGATATGGCAGATCGGCAGACGCTACAGTATAGACGGATTGTAATTTACACCCGGACATGTTTACACTAACCATTGATCAATGCGGCTCCACGGCTGAGACGTTTACGACACATGCGGATGATGCAGGATGTACTTCTGGTTCTAGAGCTACACGGAGGTCACTTCTCCAGGTGCACGTTCTTAAGAGCTTCCGCGTCGAAATATGCATGATTCAGCGATATTCTCGTCGTTTCTGCGGGCGGTACTGCAAGTACTTCTAGCAGGTGCTACATGTAATAGTTGTGGCATTGTGATGATGCAAATATTGCCCATGAAGCAGAAGTGTGGCATGCACAGAAAACACTGCCGCAAGTCGTAGTACGGCACTAAGGAGGAAATTTTGTATTGTTCTATAAAACACAGTTTGAAAAAGAACATCGCTGCAACATTTCTGTGAACCATCCTTCATCTGACCCCAGATCGTTCTGCTCTGAGATGGGACGTCTATACAGCGTGCCTGAGGGTGTGGTATTATACCCCTATAACCATTGCCAGCGTTGCCAACCCCCTCTCCCCTGAATATTATTATTTACCCTACCTTCGATCCAAAACGTGATAAGCCCTGCACTTAGGGATCAAAAAGAGGCGTAAAATATGAGAGACATGATAATTGCTAACCAGCGCCATACATAAAAATCTATCAATGGCCATTAAATTTGTCCGAAAGGAGACCCGCATATCCCTTACATGAGAACCCTCAGCCAAGGGGGGTAACTCGCCAAAACCCAGTCGGACTCCGGCGTCGTCTCTAACCGTGCCAGGTGACTGACCGTGAACGTCGTGCGGGCTGTTGCAGCGGTCTCCGACGGCGTTCTGCTCTCACACACGTGGTGGTGTTCAGCGGCGCGCAGAGCCCCACCGCCCTCCCCACACCGCCTGAAACCACCTACTGCACCGGCCTGCCCCGCCTCCCGGCGCCGCCGCGGACCACGGCCACCGCCGCGCCTGTCCGCCGGCCGGCTCAGGAACTGTGACGTCACACCGCGGGCGGCGGGGAGAGGTGACGTCATACTGCGCCGGTCTGCTCAGCTGGGACGAGTGGGGAAGCTGAAGGGGACAGGCGCTTCCATAACGCGCGAGGGATATGTGCCACCTTCTCCGATACAGAGGTGGTCCACCTCAGATCTCAAAAACGCTGGGTAGTGTTTTACGCCGAGCACAGTGCCGTCAGAATAGACACTCGCAATTTCTGCAGATATCGAGCTTGATACAATTCACCAGTGTATTGTTGAGAGACCACGCGTCTAACCCGGCCCCAGGTTATGGATTTAAAATATCTTAACCACATGTTATTTTACTAAGTGATCTTATCATATGATGTGAACCTCACATCAATTGATTAAGACTTCTTTCATCGTTGCGCCACTAAATTGTTTTGGTTAAGACGCGCAGTAGAGAGAGAGGGCTAGCCCAGTCTGCAAAGTATGGCAGCAGGCCAGACGAGTCGCACCAGCCATCTAAAATTCTCGCACCACCAGCCTCCAAAAATTCGCACCAATCTGCCACATACCAGGGAAAAATGCACCCATTCCTACCCCTAAAATGCAATGCTACCTCAATCATTAGTCAGTTAGTTAACGGGTTTGCTGGTTTTGAGATATTCGGCTTATTGCACCAAACTATAGGCAGGTTTTTTTTAAGTTTATTTTCCAGGGCGGATTGGCTGTTTTGGAGGTTTATAAAAAGTATTATTGCATGGTTTTTTAAAAAGCCTTTATACATTATATGTTTATTATATTTTTTGTAATGTATCATTTTACTTTTGTATTATCAGGGTCATTCAAAATGGGGGAATGTTATAAGAAGACAAACTAGTAAGGAACTGCTTACAGTAGGAATACAATTGGGTATAAAAATTCAAAATATTATACAATTAATTACAACGTGTAGTACTACATTTAAAATGTATATTCAGCCAGTATCACCGCCACATTCTTATATTTTTTTAACGAGTGTATTTAGTGAGGAGTAAATTATAAAATTAATTTAACATAGGACTAATATATGCATACATATATTGTATTATTTCACTTTTTACCCCATGATAGTTTTCACTTTTTTCATTTATTTATTTAAAGATGCCAACAGTATAACGCTTAATCCGTAACAAAACTTTAGGTTTATATATAAGTGTGACGATATTAATTTTTAACATATATACAATTTGGTAATTATTTTAAATAACATTAAATTAACAGAACAAGGTTATGGAAAATAAAATAACAAATTTATATTTTCACACTCTCCTAAAAATAAAAATTTAAATTTCTTTTCAAAATAAAGTTTAGCACAGAGATATGGCACTAATTTAAATCGGCGTTAATTACAATCTAGGGGATTGCCGAAATAGGTAGGGAGAAGGGAAGGACTTTTTATAAGGCCCTCTCCTGTGTCTTAATAGCCATTCAGTCATTATTTGTTTAGTTTAAGTGCCACTAACCTCGCAAATTCCCACCATGTTGATAAAATTCGCACCACTTGGTCCTGTCTCCAAGGGCACTCGCACCGACGAGATCTCGTTGAAAATGCCATACTTTGCACACTGGGGGCTGGCGTCAACGCGTAATGCAAGGGGATGCTAAAGTGCCCCTCCCCTCTGAAATCTCAAAAACAAAGAAGGTTAGAGAAACACCCGTTCGGGGATTTCTGGAGGTGATAGTGATCTACATTATAGCCCAGTTTCATTGACTTAGGCCACTATCTTCAAGGTCAAACAGGGTCGTAAAGGTCAATTCTGGGCCTGTCTAGAGACCTATTGAGAAAGGACGTGAATATGCGAAAAAACCGGGAATACACTAAAAGCGGACTAGGGTCATAAAGGGAAGATCCCACACAATTTTCTGTTAAAGCTTGAGGTCTAGGTCATTCAAGATCACTAACTGACATAACAAAATGACATCTTCCCAATAACGTATAATATAACTGGTACTATATCAGTCTTTTGGAAGTAAATGAGCATTTGAACTAGAAAAAGACCTTCGACCTTGGTCTGTCACCTTGACCTTGGCATTGAGAAGCCTTCACAATGAAGTTATGGCTTAACATACGTTACAATGAGTAATGCCATTCAACCGGAATACTGGGGTCAATGAGCTTGAAAACTACTTCATGACCTTGACATGTGACCTGGGCCTTCACGTGAGGTGACCTTGACATATAATACCGATTATGTGACGTTACTATGTCACCACGCGGTATACAGTGAAGGTGAACTAGTGCAGCCGCGCGATTGCGATTATCTGAAAGGACAGGTAGGGCTTTCAAAGCCCATAGGTGAAACATCAGTCACTGATTTTCAAAACTCTTTTACAATTTGACACGCTCATACTTTTTTACAAATGTAGCCAAATAGCGTTTTTTCCGCTGCGAACGGTTCTCCGGCCAACTTGGAAAAGTGGAATGGGGAGGGATTTTAGGCACCCTCCACTGAGCGTAAGAAGTAACTTGACCTGGGCAGATGACGTAACCTGAGATGGCCCGGGCCTAAGGTTTTCTAAGACTGGGGAAAAAGACCAGGTAACGGATATGCCAGGAACGGCGGTGCTTATTATATACGCAAACACTCAAAGTTCACAGGTCACAGGTCAAGGTATATCTACACTTTCAATGTCATTGACCCCAGTGCTTCCGGTCAAATGTTGTTACCCGGTCTGACGTATATTATGCTATGACGTCATAGTTAAGGTGCCACAATGTAAAGGTCAAGGTCAAAGGTCATTAGTAATGGTCAACCCTCATTTACCGCCAAACATTTGCTATAGTGCTAGTCATAGTGTACATTATAGGTAATATACCATATTGTGACCTCATAGGTCAATAACCTTGCATGACCTTGACCCCAAATTTTAGGAAAGATTCTTTGAGGCCTTCCTTCTATGACCCTGGACCGTCTTTTGCTTATTCCCGTCAGTTTACCGCATAACCATGGCATTTCCTAATAGGTCCCAACCATGGCTAATATTTGACTATGACCTCGTTGGACCTTGAAGATATTGCCCTAGGTCAATGAAAATCGGCCATGATGTAGCTCGCCATAGCTCCCATCCACCCCCCGCCCCAGACGGCGTTTTTCTAAGCCTCTTAGTTCGCGAGATCTTAGGGAGACCTACCAGGACCAGCGCGTTAGTGCCAGACGCCTCTACAGTGTTGGTGTTACTTTGTTTTACTTGTATGTATATGTCTCAGAATTGGTTTCATACAGTACGGCGGGCATGTAGGAGGGCTAAAACACGCTCTATCCCTTTTAACACGCGCACTGGAGGGGGCCTCGGAGGCCCCACCACCTGTTCTTCCGAGGTGGCCGGAGAACCGCCCGTAGCCGAAAAACCATACGTGGCCACATTTAACAGAATTCAATAGCGCGTCGATTGGCGAAGACTTTTTGAAAATCGGTCGAAAACTTTTTGACTTATAGGCTTTCAAATTCAGACCTGCATTTTGAGATCGCCGTAGTCGCGCGGTCGGACCAGTTAGTTTGCATCGGAGACCGAGTGGTGACGTCATAACGCCATATAACCTGGATTATATGTCAAGGTCACCTCACATGAAAGTCAAGGTCAAGGTCAAAGGTCACAGGTCAAGGTCATATCTGCACTTTCAAGGTCATTGACAACTGTGCTTCCGGCCAAATGACGGTACCCGGTCTGACATACATTATGCTATGACGTCATTGATAGGGTACCCCAATACCAAGGTCAAAGGTCAAGGTCAAAGGTCATTGGGAAAGGTCAATCCTCATTTCCCGCCAAACAGTGGCTACAGTGTTAGTCAAAGTGTACATTATAAGTAGTATACCATATGGGGACCTTAAAGGTCAATGACCTTGAATGACCTTGACCCAAACATTGTGAGGGAGCCTCTTTGAGACCTCTTCTCTATGAACCTGGTCTGCCTTTAGCTTATTCCCGCCATTTCCCGCATAATCACAGCATTTACCAATCGGTACCCAGCATGGCCAAAATTTGACCTTTACGACCTCGTTTGACCTTGAAGATATTGACTTAGGTCAATGAAAATTGGTCATCATGTAGACCACCATAGCCCCCACCCACCTCCTAAGTGGCGTTTTCCTACACCTCTTAGTTTCCGAGATCTTAGGGGGCCTACCAGGCCCCCCTCCAGTGCGCGTTAGTGCCGGACCCCCCTCCAGTGCGGGTGTTAATGTGGTGGTCATTGACGTTTCAAATTTGGGCACGCCTAGTTCTGAAAAATCCACAATCCTACCCCTCGGTCAGATAACCGCGGGCCACTCGTCACCACCAAGAGGCCCAAACACATTGCAGCATCTCATCTGAATGAAGGTTGAGGGCGTTCAGATTCCCCACACACGACCGGGATATCCGCCAAGCGGGCCGCGGCCGCATCGAACAATACCCAGGTGATCCGTCCTTGCCTACAAGTCAGATGACTCATCGCTTGTGGCTTATTGAGTGCATGACTTCATTTTGATCTCATCCTTCCAGATAAGACTACAGTCTAAGCTTATGCCTGGCTCCAGCAGGGGTGGCCTGCCCCCTCTGTACGGTGATGTCAGCTGCCGCGGCTCCCACCGAGAGGGCGCCGCCTCCCACGCCGGATTATGACGTCACACCTACCCCTGTGACGTCACCAGACAGACGTCTCAGGCGCTGGGTCACACCCCAGACGGCGTACAGAGGCTGGAATGCCGCGGATGTTGTGTAAGTGATGGTACATGTCGGCCAGTCAATCATGAAGTATGTCCGGCCAAATACGAAGCCGCGGTGCCATGCCCTATATGGGACTATGCGTTGAACTTCGAGGAAGAGCGCGTGAATATCATGATATCACACAGCACACTACCCCGACATGCTCCACAAGAATCAGCTGTTGTCTCACGTTGTAGGACAACTTCGTCAAGGGGGTCGCGGTCTGAGTGAGCCGCTGCGTTAGGAGGTAGCCAAATAAGGTCACAGAGCTCTCCGTTCAGGGTTTCCCTGCGTCGCGTTACAGTTAAAAACATCGAGTCAGTAGAGTTTTAGTATGTCCGCAGCCTTTCCAACAACGCAGTAAGATGTTATTCAGAACAATTATGTCAACCGACAAGCGCAGTAGCGTACAGCATCATAAGTGCTTCGCTTCTGCAATGGACACAGCTCTCCCAACGTGTTGACAAATGTTGCAACGCTGAAAATAGAAAATCATGTCACAATAAATCATGGGAAGTTATCCGTAAGCGCGTGAATAGGCTTACGGTCCTATACCTCACAGCTCCCCGCACCATAACTCCAGCGCCGCGCAACATTTCCGGGACACTGAACCGACACGGGTAAGCTTAGCGGAGGCACTGTCTGAGCTTCCGGAGCTGTTGTGAGAGCTGCCCAAACGAACATGCCTCCGGTAAACACGGCCCTCCCGTTTGTTTGGACACCACGTCCATTTTACGACTGATGGCGGCGTGGCTACTTTCGCTTTGGGCGTAGTTCCACTTCTGCTCTAGTGGGCGCTGTAGCCATGCGCCCACGTAGGCGCCCGCTCAGTGCACAATCTCGTCAACAATGGACGTTGTTGGCGCCTGTGTAGTTATAATTCGCGGCAGCGCACCGAAATGGTAAGTGCTAGACCTCACAGATCGACAAAAATCTCCCACACAAAATGCCTCTTCTTTTAGTCCCGAAATATCTTCGTGGACAAACCATAGCAGTAGTAGTAAGGTGCGCACGCCCCACACCACCCAGGCGTGAGGCCGCACGTTCACCGATACCCCCGTCGACGACACTTCTGCACCACCAACCAGCTCGGCAGAGACCAGCAATCTATACCCAATTCCCCCACTCCTCCGCCATGGTTTGGACTAGACAAAGTCCACAAGAGGCTTTGATTCAAATGCAAGACTGTAGACTGTAGACCCTAAGGAATGACCCAGTTCAGTAGCCCATCAGCATGACCCAAAGTTTAGGTTTTCTCCGGACTTTTCTTACACAACTATTTGGGGGTCTATTTATAAATGGTGCAGTGAAGAGCCGCATGTATCTTCGTACATACATTAGAGCAAGATGCCACCATGCGGTGGAGATGATAAAACCAACCAAACGCTAGCTGCAGACACTTGGTAAGCAATCTTAAAACGTCGTGCAATAGCGTCTTCACTTCATGTTCACCACGCTAGGAAAATCAGCGAGTCCTCCACCTCAGGGTTGTATTCCAAAGCCAACGCTAAAGCGCGTCAACCCAGTCTACATTGAATGCCACAAAAATCTCACACACCGAAAACGGTGCTGAATCCAAGGTCAACCTTCGCGGAAGGCAGCAGTTCATCGAAGAGCACGCTATCCCATCGATTGCCGGCGGTACACGCCGCAGACGGGCGTCAGCTCGCGGCTGCGTCTGAGAATGTACCACACAGTGGCGTCGGCCGGCGGGCAGGGAGGAGACAAACCTGCCAGTCAGTTCCTGTCGGAGGCTGCAGGTCCGTCAGGTACTCCGGAACGCAGCAGGGCGCGACACCGGCCTGTCACATCAGCCTCTTTTCAACCGGAAACACAGGTGAAACTCACACGGTGCGTCACAACACCGCACGACAGATCTGCCTCGAGTGCGATACATAGTCATGGTGATGGGGACTAATTACACATGTCCTGAGTCTCACTGCATGTCCACTTTGCGTTCGGCGGACGTGTGATTCTTACAGCAGTCTCCAGTGTGCAGCTGGAATTCCAGTCATTATTAACCCAGCAGTGGCGAAGGTGAAGAACTCAGCTTTTGCTCGGCTACTAAACAGAGGCTGTCGGACAAGATTTGTGTAGGTTCAAAATGTTTCGCACCGGTAGGTATACTTAAGTCTTCATGCGTACGATTTACCCCAAAAATGAACTATTCCATACAAGTACACCGCACGACACCTCCACATTGAATTATGTAAATACATGGGCTTAAGCTGTTTAATGGTGCAAAAGCACAGCAATTCCGCAACGCATTTGAACTGTCATCAGAATACACCCAAATCCTGTCATTTCACGAGCGCTCTTCGGTATCTCCAGCAGAACGGGTAGTTCGCAACTCCCACATTGGATTCGCGGCAATCCGCAGCAGATGGCGTTAGTGTCGCAACAGACTGAACTTTCGCCCGGGCCTGAGCCTGCCGACCCAAGCGCGGCAAGCGGGCGCCACAAGAACTTGCCACAAGCTCACGGAGCAAAGTAAGGCAGCGAGGCGTAATGCACTTAGCGAGCTTCACAGAACCCAATAGGCCATGGGAGCTTCCACAAAAAAGAGTACGAAGATCTTTCCCATGACCATGCAGTGCCGAATTCGAGATTCATACTGAAACGCGTAACAGGGAACGGTACCACGCGAGTCCACCGACCTTCTACGGCCTGCTTATCACTAAAGAAGGAGAGAAATGGCTCCGATTCCGTTGAAAAAGACCAGCAGTTTGCTGCCATTGTCGATTTAGCACCATTCAACGCTCTCAGTCGAACAGAAAGCAAAACAAAAAGAAAATCGGCTAAAAGCCAAAGGTGATCATCAGGTCATCAAAGTTTTGCAGTACAATTCTCACCCATTTGAGCTACTCCGGGGGCAGCGCAGTTCTCAGAAAAGCGAACTCAGTAAACCACAAGCCGCCACCACCCGAAACCGAGCCATGGAAGGTCAAATCTTCTTCAGAAGACAACTCCGCGTCACGTGCGTTGCACGAGCCTCGGCACCATCCCACCGACGACAGCAGGACCCTGTCGACGGCTCACCCTCCCCGCCTCGCTCCACAGTTCCTCTCCGCTAGTTCCTTCCCTGTCACTGCCTGTAGCTAACAGCAGACTGAGCCACATACTCTCCACCGATCAGAGGGTGGCCGAGGTCGTAGTCATGAGCCGCGCTGGCTGCCGGCACAGGGGGCGCTCGCCTCTGGGCCGGCCTCACGGCCGAGGTGCGAGAGTTGGTCGGCGTCGACGCCGACCTTTTGGCGCCGTGGCCGTTGCTGGTGTGCGTCTGAGCCAGGGTACTGGAGCTGACCAGGGAGGCGTTGAGCAGCGTCGTGGCTGACGTGTTGACGTGGGCTGACGGGATGATGTGAGCGGCGTTGACGGCGACTGGGTTGACCTGGGCGGCCGGGATGGAGCCCGGGTGGATGGCCGCCTGGTTCACCAGCGAGTCCACTGAGGAAGGGCGGAGAGATGGACGGCTACTGAGTGTTCCGCTGTGTAGCGCAATCAGGTAGAATGCAATAAGAGTAGGACAACAATCTCGTAAAGGGCGATACAGAAAAGTATGAAGGGCACATTTTGATAGGCGAAGCAAATTCAAAGTCACTAGAGTAGACGGGGCTGAACCGAAGCCTTGCATGAGCCACCCATGACACAGATGATGATTAGATATGTTTAAAATCAGCATTATCCATTCATACATTTTGTTCACGACCGATTGCGGGTTTGACGACAAAAATACCAAGAACAACTTTGCTTGTAGGAATTAGCACGATTTATGCAGGTTAGCACTGGTAATCCTAAAACATTTAGGTATCCATTAGTAATGACCCGATGGGTTTGAAAACCAGCCAATCCAAAGTTCAAAACATTCTCAAACAGCCAAGGCTCAGAGAAAACTACCACCACTCAAATAGCTGTTATCCACAGACATAAGGCATCAAATTATACGGGATACACCAAGGCCCGCCGTCCCGTGGACGGCTCGCTCGCTGTACTTACCTCCGAGCAAAGAGTGCTGCAGTCCGGCCGTTTCCATGGCGACCTCTCCCAGTCCGTTCACCGTCATGCCGTTCAACATGCTCAGCGCTGCCGGATGTCACGCGTCACGGCTCATCCAGCAGCGAGTTCAGGTTTAATACACGACTAAACACAGGGGAACGCAGCGCCTTTGGATTCAAACTGAGCTATTGATCCCTCGGACAGCATGCTGAAAGATCCCTCGTCTCATATTTCGTCGCCCTCCAAACTCAACTTTTTTGGAAAAAGGCAGTTCACGCGGGTGATTTTTTTAGCGCAAGGATGCCCCCTACTCAGTCCCGACTTTCTAGGGGCCGAAGACTGGGGGCGGAGGCGTAGACTTCGGCGCGGGGTAAAGCCCGATGGGGTCAATACCCGCCCTAAACACAGGCTGCTTCTCTGCCAATGGATAATTTTGGAGAACATAAATTATCAAGCCTGGCTTTCCTATCCTAGCCATGCGATGTCGCAGGGGATTCCCGTTAAAATTTGCATTACAAATGTGCCTCGTTCCCTTTAACATAGGTAGATCCAGGATCTCCGATCAGTGGGGGGGGACGGCGTCCGGACCAGGGTGGGAGGGCGTCACTTTTGAACAGCGAAGCCTATCAGGTGAGCCCCAAATTTTATTACAGGTGTACCGATATTCCCATCCTGGAGGAGGAGGAGGGGGTGAGTGGAAAGAGACATTTTCAGAGGGGCGCCATGGGCCTTTCAAGGGGCGCCGAGGGTCGAACGGGGAAAAGTGTCCCTCCCCCTGGACCCTCCTATGCTCTTAAAGTCTTTCGTAGTGATGTGTGACGTCTGTCTATGCGCGGGAAACGGGAGCAGGGTCGTGGTATTCTTACACTAGAGAAGCCAAATAAGAGGTGCCATCAACGCCTGCACAGCACATTATTTCACTGCTAGCTGGGCAATGTGGCAAAAGGAACGAAGAGGTATGTAGAATGGCCAAATTTAGCAGTTTATCACAGTCTCCGCACCCTGATCACACATGGTGGGTACCACGGGGGCCGATCTTGGCCCAGGAGCAGCGCACAGATTAGACAGAATACAAGGAAGAACAATTCGACAGTGAGATTTTCACGTGCCACAATACAGCATAGCCGCCGGAATAGCCCCAAAGCGCGGGATGAGACAAAAGATAGGCACTGACTTAGGACAATGAGTGAACGTAATAACTTTCCCATCGTTCGAACAGTCCGTTCGGTGTGGAGCACTAACTTTCTATGCAATCCTGTCGCCTGCATTCCCCAAGCCAACGCAGCGCAGCGCACGTGAAGTAGCCAATACAGCGAAGGGCACGGTTACCGCGCGCACTAGGTCGGTAAATTTGGCATTACAAAATAATACGTTTGAGTGAACTCGTGGTAAATGGGGCTCTCAACCTTTGGCTTGACTCTACCAGAACAAAACACCGAAATTGCGTTAACATCACCGTCTCCCCTTAAAGTCTAGTGATTATCAGTGATTAAAGTCTTAATTATCTAGTGAGCAGGGTTCGAAGACAACCCCACCCGTGATCTCGCAGTGGCCATATTTGGCACCTCGCACCTCCATCGCTGGGGGACAGTCTATAGAATCGTCACGTCACGTCAACGTCGCTGCCCGCGCTTCACTCTGCCGGCCGCTGGCCGCCGGCGCTGAAGTCGCCACTGACCGTGTTTGGCGCCCTGGGCGTCCAGTGTGGCCCAGTGCCGTTCGCTGGGGGAGGTGGTGTTGTGCCCGGGCGGAGCGGCAGGCGGCGCTCCGGTGTACCGGAAGAACGGGTTCTTCAGGTCCAGCGTCACCGTGCTGGCGGGACCGCCGCCGGTCGCCGCCAGCGTGATGGTGACGTCATAGCTCTGCCTGCGGGAGCGGGGCGGGGTCGACTGTTCACGTGGAGGTCGTCAATATCTGACCAGAAGACGCACGGACGTGACGTTCAATGGAGGAGAGGCGAGCATCCCCGCGGTAACAGCTGCGGTACAAACAGCTAGCTGGCGAATAAGTTTAGTCTTCTAAATCATACTCTATGGATATATACGACTAAAAATATTCAGGATACATCATGAGTGACGAGTACAAAATACCGAAGAACACGAATCCTGCCAAAGTGACACCATTTAGTTCTATTTTCTGTCACAGAAAACAAACTCACATCTTCCCTGGAAGCCCGGCCCCCAAGCCTTCGCTCCTAATCGCTCCGTGTTTGAGTGCCCCACCTTCATTCGACCATAGGAAGGTCTGAATTTTGGCTGACCATGAGAAAGCCCTAATTTTGGCTGACAATGAGAACGTCTGAGCTTAAGCTGACCATGAGAACCTGTCAACTTCGGGTGACTAGAGAGCCCCTTACCTTTGATTGGCAGCCATGATAACTCGTCCCTTGACGATTTGGCCCTGCTTAGCTAGCAGAGGGTGGCGGAGTAGACAGCGCACCTGCCGACAGGGAGAGGCGTGTGGTACGTCTGCGTTAGCTGCCGGGATGTGGCAGCGCATGACAGGGTGATGGCGAACTTCCCCAACAGCTACGAACGCCGAGAACGCACAGTGGAGGTAAAGACGAAAACAACCCAGAAATTACACTGCGTGAGCCTCTTTGTCGAATATCTTACACTATAAATTGTTTTTAACAAGCAGCAACCCATTAACCTCAAGTATTTGATCCCACATGTGAACCTGCGGCCCATGAGTGATCTAACCCCCTCATCAGCAACAAGGTCGATCAACAAACCCGCCGCACGTCCGGCCCACTGCCACCAGCCGCGGACCGCGTACACCGGTACGGCGCGGCACGTACCTGGTTCGGCGCGGTACGTACCTGGTACGGCGCGGGACGTACCTGGTACGGCGCGGGACGTACCTGGTACGAAGTACGGCGCAGGACGTACCTGGTACCAGTGCGTCAGCGGCTCGGTGGGCGCCGTGCTCAGCCACACGGTGCTCTGGGAGCCGCAGAAGGCCACGTCGAACCAGAACGCCAGGCCATGTATCGTGCACGTCTCCAGAATGTGGAACTCCACCGGAATGTCTGTAAGGAACGGAGTGACTTGTCTGCAAGAAACAGAGGCGCCGGCGACACTGGTCTTTACTACCCCTGCTCACACTGCAGCAGGTGTCTGTACACTCGTTGTATCGCTGAAGCATTAACTATTGGCCGGTGATCTGTCCCAGTGGACAGTTAACTGGTGTTTGGGAGTACTCAGATATAGTCCAAACCGAACCACAGCTTCACACCGAATAGGTTCGCTCCCTTAGAGGGACTATGGCATCTTCAGAGGTTCTGAGCTGAGCTATAACGGGCGTAGAACATGCCACTAGACCCCTGGTTTCATGCTTCGTCTCCCTCAGAGATCACCTTTTACAGAGCAATTAGGCTTCACGAGAGTACTACTTTATACCACACGGATACTCGCTAGGGGCTGAATGGCTGGCGGCGGCTGTTCAGTGATGGTGGGGACGCGAGCAGGGCTGGCGCGGACACCTGCCCGCTCTAAACACACGATATTCAACCACAAACAGGGTTTTCTGGGAAATACATGTGGTTTTTCGGCATGCTCCAACACATTGCTATCTCAGTTCAAGCTCCGTTGTAAAGGTGTCATATTCCCTCTAAAAAAAACATCCATTGAACCCAAGACTAGGGCAATTTCAACCTTCCACTACATCACTTCTATCGACCACGCAGAAACAAAATCGTCACCAGTCTCCATAACCCACCGATATTGTGGAGGTCGCGCTCGTTGGCCTCGCTGAAGTCCAGTACGTGTCGCACGCTCTTGGCCATGCAGATGCGCACGTCGAAAGTGTCTACGATGGGCTGTCGGAAGTACTCCTCCACAGCCTTCTGCTGCAGCGCGGAGACGTTGACGCCGTGGAAACTGGTCTGGTACCTGAAACAGTGTTGTAGTCGTGCTCATCGGCCTGAAAAGAAGCGTGGCCATCAAAAGCCGATGGAGTGCGGACTCATTAACGACACGGACGGAGGGCAAGACCAAAAACCAGTGGTTTTAACAGCAAACTCAACGGGTGCAGGGGCATTTCCACGCGGGTTTGTGCACGAGCCATAGGACCCTGGGTCATTTTCCTCGAGTCTCGAGGATGTCACAGCAAAAGTGTCAAAAAGAGCGCATTTACAGATGCATCAACAAGCATACAGAGATCAAAATCATCACACTGCATCAAACACAAGCGAATCAAACTGTACAAATGCTTCCTGAAATTGAGGGAGCAAACTAAAGGTGGTTCAGATAATACAAAAAGGTACCCATGATCGCTGCTAATTTCAGACACGACCAAGAGTAGCGGAAAGCAAGAGTAGACGCTACAAAGAGTAGCGGAACAGAGTCTCTTGTAGATAGTAAGCCACTGTGAGCGGCACACCTACGCACCAGAAGTTGGCCTTGCTGCACTGTTCCATGTAGAGGGCAGCATCCTGGAAGGGCGCTATGTGCAGATCTCCCCGACTGGGGAACAGCTTTCCTGCCAACAAGGACAAGAGGTCGTGTCATAACCCAGGATCTGATGTAGGCAGCTAGACTCAAGGAACTGAGGCAACAAGACCGGACTATTCGATCGGTACGTGCACATGCTGCTATCTCAATTAGACACTGAGTTATAGACACAACAGCAGATTTCAAATCATATTCTACTTTCACTCACGTCGTTGTCCCTTGACACGAAGTCTAATTTCATACAATAATAGAGACAAAGAATATAATGCACACTTCACACGTACAGCATGACAATAGCCAGTTTTCTCGTACCTTGTCGGTCATTAAAAGTGCCAAGATACACAACGTCAAGCTAAAATACTGCATGGAGTTAATAAAACTGAAAATTTAGTAAAAGTGGGCTCCACCAGCGTGTTAGAACCAGCAAATTATAATATTACATTATCACACAAAATTAGAAGTCCATGATTAGTTCCCGACCAACTACATCACACACGGTTCAACTCCCTCCCAAAACAGACCTCCCGGTTTGAGCCACTTTTTAGCGTGTAGGTACGTCTCCAGCATGCGCTCGTTGTAAAGCATGTAGCCCATGGGCTCCGAGATGATGAGGTCGACGTGTTCATCCAGCTCGATCTCCTCAATCTTGCCCGCTATCACCTCGATCGCCCCTGTGAGCTGATTCGACTCCACCAGACGCTGCAAGGAGAGGCCACCATTTGATAAATGGTCAGAGAGAGCGGAATGTATCAATCATGAAAAAATTAAGTACAGCGGGCGTATTGGGTTTAAATGATAAATAAGCTGCGAATGGCTATAAAGTGCCCATGGATTGCATTTAAGCCGGTGCTACTACGCGGGATACGATTTAGAACATTCAATGAAATGACAGCATCGAAAGCATGTTAACGCTTATCTATCAAAACCAGACCTCCCCTTGAGGTTAAGGCAACAAACAGATGGCACGAGCCAAACAAACCGCACGTCTGGACGCATGATCCTGAGCCTGTAAGACGCCCTTTACCGCAGTTTTGCGCGAGCGTCGCTTCCACAAGATGTCCAAAGACACCACGTTGGACTTATCAATCGTATGGTATTAAATAAAATTTCTTCTCGGCAACATCTACTACAGTTCCATCGTCTATTTTCCGTGACTAAAAATGAAGGGGTTTGAGTTGCACCCTGCGTTCTATCTATTATATCTCGGCAATTGTATTTTGGCCCGCAAATAGCCTTACATAACCTAAAAACACCAATAAAACATAAGCGCTATAGGCTAAGAAATCCAAAAATCATCGGTGACATCAATCGATGCAGTAATGTAACGTTTGAATCAATGCAACTCAGCAGAAAAAAATACCAGTGTAACAAAAAACTACATGGCCCCTTAGAAAGGAAAACCAGGATAGGCCGCCACATTCTTTGGAGTCTGAACCACTATCGAAACGCAGATTACTCCTGGTTCTGCCTCCGAAGGACTCATTCAATAAAAGGCCTAACGTATGTTTTCTTCTACGGAAGATCCAACTCGGAACGCTTCAAGTTCAACAGTGTTTTCTGTTCAGTCTCCTGACAGACATGAGACCAAAACTGATTTTACCATTTGAATATTGAACATATTAATAGTTTTTTCATTAATAATAATAGTTCTCACATTAATAGTAATTTCAACAATGGATCATCCAAATGATGTAGTACACCACATCTCCAAAACAAGTGGAGTCCGAAATCTTAACAAGAAGCCATTAAACCTCCACAAGAAGCCATAAGACAACATCTATAGCACACACCTCCCCTGCACATCAGCACCGTTCGACCAGCTGGAATACCCGACTGCTTCAAGTCAATATCTATAATAATTGTCAAGTAATATATTAGCCTAGCAATACAACTAGCATGGCAATAATTCATATTATTACCTTGCTAGTTGGTGAATCGTTGCAACCCCAACTGCCTCAAGTCAACATCACCAAGTCCATCCTCAGCTTCCACAACACTCTCACCCTGGCGTGCTCCGCCATGGAGCTGGCCTCGACGGCGTACACCTTGCTGGCTCCCGCCTGGACGGCAAAGAAGGAGAGAATGCCGGAGCCCGCGCCAACGTCAAGAACCACCTGTTCGACGGGTTAACGGGTCAGAAGAGCCTGCCTCTGAGTGAATGAGCAGAGCAGCGAAGCATGGGGTCGGAAGGCTAGTAATCCCGATGACCTGTGTGTGGCTAGCGCGCGCTACGCAAACTCAGATTTTACCTATTTAGCAGTCATGGCTGGTGAACTGATAATTGGTAGCAAAAGCTGAGCACAAGGTGCAAATCTGTTTGCAAGATTAACTCGCGCATTGACGGGAGGGCGGGTACCCGCCTCCCCCCACTCAGGTTTTTTCGGAGACAGCATAAAAACGGCGGCGCGTAACGCCACCGTATTTGGCGTACCTTTTCCCTCGTCATTTTTACAACTTCTGTAAAAATTTTGAGGTTAGGTCATCTCAGGTCAGGTCACCAGTACAGATCAAGTGACCTGACCTAAAAAAATTTAAGATAACATAAGTCGGAGCAGGGTAAACTTATATTGAAACTCATATCACATAATGGGCCCACCGAGTTCTCTAAATTATGTTCCGGTATTCTTTATATCGATGACTTCAGGTCAGGTACGAGCCATGACCTCTCCATTGGAAATACATGGGAAAAATGGTTTTAACGGAATAATTTAGTAACGGATGGTGATAGAACGTTTATTCTTACTGTATTAGATTCGCCTTGTCTTTGCAGTTCAAATTATATGCATTTCATATAATTTGACCTTGACCTGACCTCAGGTCAGGTCAAATCCTTGATCTGACCAGGCATGGTCATATTATATATCATTTGATTCGGCTTGCTGCGAGGATTCATATACTTCAAATTGTTTTGCTCTATCTTTACTTGTTCAAATGAAATGACCGAAAACCTTCATTTACATGTTATCCCTATTGTGATATGATTTGACCTCTAGTGACCTCAAATGTGACCTGACAAAAAATGGTTCAAATATTTTCAATGGAGAAGTGGATGGATTATCCAACGCCCTTTAACGTGATTCGCTACCTAGCGTGGTTCTCGAGATCTTAGGGGGTGGGGATACCCGCCCACCCCCGTCAAAGCGAAAGGTGGCTCAGACCCCCGTCAATGCGCGTGTTAAGGGGCCGTCCGTAAATTATTAACACTAAGGGGGTGGTCAACCTATCAATATTAAAAATATCACACGTAGGGGAGGGGAAAGATCAGAATACGCGTTACCAATTGGTAGTAACTTACCATATTATGGACGGCCTCCAACCGGCAGAACCTAGAAATAAGCTGTACCCATGGAGAAATGTGCCATCGATAAAAGCCCAGACTAAAAGATCGAGTCTCACACGAAAACAATGTTAATTTTGACCTGAAATTGATAAATACCTTCTCCTGCTGACAAAAATGAGCCAGAAGGCTCGTAATCCTGCAAGTCATTCGCCAATTTTGCGACTGTCACGCCCGGAATTCATCATTTTCAACTGTGAATGCCGGTGATTCCTCCCGCTGAGCTTCAATCCCAGGAGAAGCGAGTCACCTTGCCAGCAAAGTCGGAGGCGTTGGCGAGGATGGCGCGCTGGTAGGTGCCGGTGCGGATGTAGTCCTGCATCATGTTCTGCTGTTGCGACAAGTAGCTGTAGAACTGAGGATACCGGAGCGTGTCGTCAGGAAAGACCCACACGCTGCAACTCAAACACTGCACTATGTTCATGGCAAACAACGGAATATTTGAACATTACATACGTGTATTGGCTCGATATCGCCAGGAGCATAAAGACCCCAATGTGTTCCGTCTGAAACGCACACCATATTCCAAAGATGCGTAACAACTGCACACAGAAACCGCAAACAGGGTGTTGATTTTATAATGTTTCATCGCGTAGGTACAACAACTACGTCATAATCCACATCCAGAACCAGTGCTACCATTCGCCGCCACCCGACTTCTACCGACTAGACAAGACAGCCTGGGACACGCAGGAGTCGGGGCCTACCTGGAAGTACTGTGAGGCAGAGGCTTCCTCCGTCCTCTCGGAAAACACCGACACTGCCTGCCCTGAGCGGAACTCCTGCATCGCGCCGTGGAAGCGCTGACAGTCTGCAACGAGCCAATCATCGTAAGGTATCCCGGCGCTCAAACATCGTTCAAAGCTGAAAACAAACGTGTTAAGGATATATTTAAAAAGAGCCGACAAGTAGCATGCCAATAGAGCCGACAAGTAGCATGCCAATTGTATAATTCGAAGTTTATGTTGGAATAGGTGGTACATGAATAATTACAAGTTCCTGGCGACAAAATAGTTCGGATATCCTACGACCCATGCACACAAATATAAAATCAATTTTCAATGAAATAAAAAGGCTATTTAAAACAAAACTAGCATAAATTGGCCGAACAAATGATAAAGCAAATGCTTTGTCAGAATTCGTTTAAATATATGTGACACATCGCGAATATTTTTCGTGCAGAATAAGCCAGAAATACAGATACAAAAGATATCCTTGAATGTATCGCCTGCATGACTGCATGAGCTTCCTATCGCTCGCAAGCCAACTCCGTTTTAAATAAGTATAAACACAAGATGAGCGCTGTAAATGAGTAGCCAGAAGCCCGTCAGGTGCCCGGCCAAACAAAGTGGATAACTTCATCCTCATAAGCCGACGTTATGCATCGGAATGTTTACGTAAATGAAATTTGACCCCGACTGGTTCAAATGCGATCCAATAGCCTCGGATGGCCACATCACAGCACTCTGAAACCAGATACTTCCAGAAACACACCTTTTTATCAAAATGACATGGAAAAACAATGTGAGACACTTTGATACAGCAAAATTTCAAACTTTTCTATTTCTGGGCGAATTTGCTGTTGCGGTTATTCCAAGACTAGTACCTTCCAAGTGATACTTCCATGGCAATGTATCCGAGGTACACCCACCTGCCGCACTTGAGAAGATCACCATGAACGTTTCGCTGCTGAGTGAGAAGAGGTAGGACATTCTCCCGACCTTGCAGCACTCGGTCGTCTTGGAGATGGGAAACTCCAACCGCACCACGTCACCTGGAAACCGGAACAAGGGGGTCAGCTGCCTGATCTAGGGTGTATCACTTCCAAACTGATATCAAATATTCCAAAAAGTGGACAAAAGCGATGTTTCGTTCTCTGGCTTTCTTGATCAGTTTTTGCTACGTCTTTTGCATTTGCATTATAGTATGAGAAGAGAGAGAGAGAGAGAGAGAGGGGAGAGAGGGAGAGAGAGAGGGGAGAGAGAGAGAGAGAGAGAGAGATAGAGAGAGAGAGAGAGAGAGAGATGAGAGAGAGGGAGGGAGAGAGAGAGAGTGTCAAAAAACTACTCTCACCAGCATCATAGAACTTTGCACTGAGGCCAGCGGGGTCATAGCTGATCTTGAGCTGGACCTTTCCCTTGATGCTTCGAATAGTCTCGCCCGTCTCCAGCACGTCCACCACGCTCACATTTGCATAGGACGTACTCATCTTCAACCTGCAATCAAATAGTGCGTTCAGTTTAACAGTTAGGTTTCATTCCACACAACTTGACTGAAATCGACAATACTCAAATCAAGGTTGCCGGCGTATAGGAAAGAGACCCGTCCAAGTCACTCTGTTTTCCTAGCTATTTGGGACTCAAATATTCATAGTCAGGATCCAGCCTACTGTTCAAAACCAGCACAGTGGCAGTGCATGAGAGAAGGCTGATGACTCTGAGAAACTCGGGCACTACATATTTACCGTGTGTGGTAACTGAGAGGGTGACCTGGGCAAGGTGGTAGCCACTTTACCGATATTCTCTGTATATCGCCTGACAGGTGAGGCGAAGTCTGTATAGCCCGACTGATAGCAATCTTTTTTAAGGTCCTTAAGTCATTGCACTTCTATTCTAAACGATTTTCCAGTTAATCAGATCTACTGTACCATAAAAGCAAGAATTTCAGATGAGTGGGCTAGGCTCAGGGCCCTGTTCTCCCGCCTTTTCAATTAAAACTTGATTGGCTAACCCTGGCTGTCTGCACCCCTGGCAAGTCAAGCAGCTTGCTTATCACATGCGTACCTTATGCTTCCCGCCATTATACTCAGAACACCCTAGCTGGTGAGTTATCTTCTTTGTAGTGAAGATGGCTGGGGTAATCTTCTACGCAATCGACAAGATGGCTGGGGCGTTGCAAATGGTGGCGAGGGGACCGCCACCATCCTTCCAACAGCGGATCCAGTGGAGGTGCTCACCCCCATCTGGCTGCCTGTGCTGGAGCACGCGCGCGGAGCTCATCGCCATCAAAGCGACCGGCAAACGCGTCAGTAACCTGGAGGACGCTACTTAGGCCCTGTCAGCCAACATATGCCTGGACTCAAAGGCGGCGTTGGTAAGGCTGGATGCTGGAGCTGCTGCTCAGACCGCTGAGCTGGGCACTGACAGCCGGCGCCGACATCTCCATGTCCTACATCAGGGCCGACACATCCACCTACAGTCGTTGTTCGCTCACTGCGACCTTACTGGCAACGAGCAGGCCGCCGCTCTCGGCAAGGAGGCGAGCCATCTCTCCCACATCACGACACCTCGATGGACTTCCTGACAGCCATAGATCCGTCGTCATCCGTGCAGCCAACTGAGGCCACCTCGAGGACGCGCTGCCCGGGCACACTATACTCTGTGGCCTGCTGTGAAATTTCATGTCAGACAGGGCATTCTCGAGCCCTCTCCAGCGATCCATTTTTTCACAAGCAGGGATGTTTCGATGACCTGCACTCTCTAAAAAAGAGAGTCCCCTGAACCACTGTGGTCCCCAGGGTCCTCTGTCGACGGTCGAGGACGCTCCTGCTCCGCTCTGCTCTGGTCACTTGGGCCCTCTTTAACCGATAAAGTCACTATGGCCAGCAGGGCCCACTGCAGCTTGCAGGGCCAGCTATAGCTACCAGAGTGCTGTCTGAAAAGCTGGGCCCTCTTTAAGTGAGGCCATTGTGGTAATCAGAGTCGTTTTTAGCCTGCAAGGCCCACCCTATCAAGACACCTGTTTACAGAAGAGCCTTTGAACCAGTGGGACCCACTGTTTTTCATAAGGCCCTATATTATCAGCGGCGCCCTCCCTAGTCTGCTGGACCATCTATAGGTGATACTGAGTGCCCTGTTGGCCCTCAAAGTTCACTACAGATCTCTGTTACCTGTAGGGTCCTTTAAAAAAACAGCATACAATTGTGTGACCCCAAGACAATTCGTGGCTATAAGGCCTTTATAACCCATATGATCTATAGCCAGCAGGATCTATTGTAACCCACAGGGCCCTCACAACCAGTAGGGCCAGCTGGACCCTCCTTGTAAGGAAGAAGGGCATTTTGGCTAGCGTGGCCCTATGTAGCCAGCAGGGCCTACTGTGACTTTCGGAATAAGTAGGTGTAACTATAGGACTCTTTGTAACCAGTTGGACCCACAAATTGACTGCAGACCCCACTTTCAATTGAATGACACATTCTAGTCAGCTGAACACTTTGTAAGCACATTGAGATCATCCTGGTGGCACACTGGAGATCCTGGTGTGAATCCAACATGGTTCTCTGCACCTAGTTACAGAAGGCCCTCAGATACCAGTGGCACACTTTGTAAACATTAGACTCTCTGGAGCCATCTGGACCCGTAATGGTCAGCTGAGGTCTCTTTATCCTAGTACCTAGTACCTAGTAGAAGACGGAGATTGGAGGCCACTTAAGGCCTATGAAGTCCGGTCACAACGAGCTCGAGTGTGGTGTTTCGGTCTTAGTCTGTGTCGGGGATGTGGTATTTGATATCGATCCAGAAAGCATCTAGCCTCGATTTGAACGCAGTCGTTGTAGGGGCGCAGGCAGCCTCAGCGGGAAGGCTGTTCCAGTCGTTTATGACACGAACTCCAAACGCGTTACGCCGGGAGCGAGAATGAGCTCTTGGTTTCAAAATTTTCAGCTGGTGGCCTCTTGTTCGAGCGGATCTGTCGACCGAGAAGAATCTGGCAGGGTCAACATCCAGGGAGGTGTGCATGATTTGATACACCCTGATCATGTCGCCACGTCTTCTCCTATAGTAGAGCGAGGAAAGATCTAGTTCCTGTAAACGCTCATTGTAAGGTTTTTGCCGAATGCTTCGGACCATCCTCGTGGTTCTCCTCTGGACCCGTTCAATCATCTTCTGGTCGGATCTATTGAATGGTCCCCAAATCAGGTTGCCGTATTCCAAATGTGGGCGCACCAGTGTCTTGTACAAAATCGGGAGTGTTGTCAAATCAATTTTGCGAAAATATATTTTAATCAAACCTAGCATCTGGTTGCCTTTTTTTGTTGCTGAAGCTGCTTGGTTGCGGAACTTCCATTCAGAGTCAACTTGAACACCGAGGTCCTTCTCAACCGTGGAGACCAGAAGGTTTGTAATGCCCATGTGGTATCGGTGGTGGTTGTTGTTGGGTCCTAAGTGGAGTATTGTGCATTTGGTTTGGTTGAATGGAAGTTGCCAGGTTTCGAACCATTTCATTACCCAATCGATGTCTGCCTGGAGTACTTCAGATGGGGCTGGTCCGTTATATGGTGTGTATATTTTTTGTGTCATCTGCAAAGATCTTGGTCTGAGCTTGGACTACGTCGGGAAGGTCGTTAATATATATATATATATATATATATATAATAATATATATATATATAAAAATATATATTATATATTTTATATATAAGAAATAATACTGGGCCCAGCACAGACCCCTGGAGACCATCCAGATGTGTCTCCACCCACTACAACCCTCTGCTCACGGTCTGTCAGGAAACTACGGATCCAGGCCAGAAGCTTCCCCTGCACACCGTACCCTCGCAGCTTGCAGATGAGTCTTGTGTGTGGCACAGTGTCAAACGCCTTGCGGAAGTCTAGGTAGACACTGTCCACGGGGTGACCATCTTCCAAGTACCAGGTCCAGTCGTCCATAATCTCGAGAAGCTGGGTGTCACAAGACCTGCCTGGGCGGCAGCCATGTTGGGGTGTTGAGAAGAGGTTGTTTGATGACATATGGAGCACCAGTTGGTCACGAATCACAGACTCAAGCTACTCTGCAAGCTGTCAAACTAATAGGTCTGTAGTTTCCCGGTGACTGTCTGTCCCCTTTCTTAAAGATGGGTACCACAGATCTCCGCTTCCACACTTTAGGAAGTATTCCTGTGTCCAGGGATTACGAATAGAGCTGCTAGAGGAGCTGACAGCTGGAAAGCTGCCTCTCCATAACCTGGGGGTGTAGGTAGTCGGGTCCTGGGGAGCCAGTTGGTTTCAGACAGAGGCATTTCACATACCAGTTCGGATGTAATAGTAATGTTCTGCAGAGGCAGGCCACTGTATCTCTCTCAAATGGTGGGAGGAAAGCAAGATTCTCAATGGTCCACACAGATGAGAAATAGTTGTTGAGGAGGTTGGCTTTAGCAACATCGACACTGTGTAGGTGGCCTTAGCTTATCCACCAGTAAATAATATTTTAAGAGTTTTTAGATGTAGATGTAGTTATAGGTAGAAGAAAAGAGGCTGTGCAAAACCTTTTCACCTGGAAGGTGCCTCTGATGGCAAAAGAAGCTCCAAGAAAGTTGTTAATTGCCTGATCACTTCAAATCCTGGATAAACAATATAGAAAAAAACACAGTGGTCATATATTTGGCCAAAGCCTTCCATTTGGAGAATTTCTTGATTAAGGTGAGAGCTGAGAGCTCAAATTTAGGAATGATCATTATTTGTGTTATATTATGCACCTACAATTTGAGGATGCAATCCAGTGGAGAGCTTTTTTACACAATCATACTTCTTGGAATAGCACTCTAAAACCTATCTACCTTAGAAGGAAGATTTTCCTGAGGAAAAATAAATTCTAAATGTTTTTTTCTGGCATAATTGGTTTAAAAGCAATGTGGTACATAAAAATGCCTTCTCATGGCAGAGTTGAGCTATTTCAGGGACACTCTGGTTTAAATCAATTTTTTAAACTAGTTGACATGATAACTATCCTCAATGTATCTTTTCTCCAAAATTTTTGGGCCTTTTGGATGCTATCACATGTGGCGCCAGCCCCTCCCCTGCTAGCAAAATCCCTGCTTGCTGCTTAGCATACATCACAGCATGGAAGTACTTTTCCATTTATGGAAGTCACATGTGTTTCCACCAATGGAAAGCATATTACAACTATTAAGGTTAAGGTTAAGGTATTATGGGCTGAGATTAGACACAGTCTATTTGAAGGCCCACTTCATGGTAAGGACATGTTAGGACAGGATATGTTTGTCCAGCCCAGGGTACTTTAACTACGGGTACAACCAAGTTTCCTACTAAATATAGTCCTCCCATGATGACGTCACCGCCCTTTCCTACTAAGTTATAGGAGATTCTACTAAGTTTTTGGAAGGATCAGCTGAAACATACCAAGTTTGGGCGTATTTGGCACCAATCTAGTATAAATCGAAATCAACTTGTTTCACCCATTTGACAGTAACCTTGATCTCAACGGCGAGCAGCGTATTTTACGTAAATCTAATGAAAAAATTATAAAACTTCAAAGAATTTGTTGAAAGGGCATGCATTTATTTGATCAACTCAGGCCTACCTAATAGCCGAGAGAAATAAATTTACCTTCGCTCAAGAGATCACCGGTGTTTATTGTCTTCTGCTGCAGGTACCACCAACAGCCAATCAAAGGTCAGAAATTAACAGCCAATCAAAATCAAGATTAGTCTTACTGCAAACAGCTGTTAGTGCTGAACATGTCCTTATTTTGACACGCTCTGGAAAATTTGTAAAAATAATATTCTTCACTGGAGTTTTTGCAAAACGTCTGATGGTTTCACAAATAAAAATCTTTTAGCTTTCTGTTCAACCATATAAGTTTGTTGATACAGTTCTAAAATAGGTTATTTAGAGCTTCGAAAAAGTGCAATTTCTCCAAAGCCCTGCATAGTAACTGTAGTGCCTCTCCAGCCATGATGACGTAATGCTGCCAAACAACTTGAATGGGGTCTGGTCCAGCCTTGCTTTGAATGCATTAGTAGATGGCACACTTATCACATGTTCAGGAGTTCCACTTGTCTACAATCCTGTTAGAGAAGAACTTGGTTCTTCTGAGATGTGTTGCCCTCTGCTTTTTTATCTTGAGAAAATGGCCTCTTGTGTGGGTTGGGTTCAAAGCAAAGAAGTTGTCTTTATCTTGAGAAAATGGCCTCTTGTGTGGGTAGGGTTCAAAGCAAAGAAGTTGTCTGAGTTTCTGCTCAATTTCCCTGTTAATATCTTGAAGGTCTCTATCATGTCTCCCTGATTCATCCTAACCCTGATGGTTGTCATCTCCAGCTTCTTAAGGCGTTCTTCATAGGGTACCTAATTGACTTATACCCTGGACTGTTTTTGTACCCCTCCGTTGAACCTTTTCAAATACATTCAAGTCTTGAATCAAATAGGGAACAACAGCCTGAACACAATACTCAAGGTGCGGCCCTACATACACATTGAAAAGTGGTTTGAAGTTTTGCGGGGTCAGCTTGTCTTAGGAACACTACCAGTTTCCTCCACTGAATCAAGCTCAGCAAAAACGGACAACACATCTGTTGACCAGTGTGCAAAGTATGGCACTTTCGACGAGATCTCGTCAATGCGAGTGCATTTAAAGACAGGAGCGAGTGGTGCAAATTTTATTGACCTGGTGCAAATTTGCGAGACTGGTGGGAGGGAGGTGACACTGAACACCAAACAAATCATGAATGAATGGTTATAAAGACACAGGAGGGCCCTATAAAACTATCCAACTAATAAGAGAGGTAGCATTGCATCCTGTGGGTATGGATGGGTGCATTCCTCTCCCAGGTATAGTGTGGATTGGTGTGAATTTGAGGTTGCTGACAGTGCAAATTTGTGTGAGAATTTTAGATGGCTGGTGCGACTTGTCTCTGGCCTGCTGCCATACTTTGCAGACTGGTGTGTTGAGCCTTCAGTACTACAATTATCACATCATACCATCGGCATGTAAGAACTGATAAAAATTACCTTCTCGTAGTGCCCACGGATACCGAATTTAAATGTTCCACTTTCCTTCGCAGCCCACCCCGTTTCCTTCCTCCAGCTGACACCTCGATGTATGAGCTATGTTGATGCAAGTTACCTTTACTTAATGTATGTTGATGTATCTCTCAGGCTGGTTCTGTCTTTCTTTTGTTCTCGTTCTCCTTACTGCGCCGCCGTCGCCGCCGCCGCGCTGCTTTTTCATTCTTTGGTGCTAACAAAATTAGCTGGAAGGCATTTAGCGCATAAGGCTGCGCAAGTCACGTGATTTTAATGTATTTTAGTTTGAAAAGTATTATGAAATAAAATGATGTCCCTTTTCACGTCAAGATATCTTTCTTTTACATCTCTTGAACTCATTGACAATAAAACGCGATCGTTATAACGCAAACGAGTGGACTTTTTGGTATTTTCACAATGCCCGGGACATGTGACTAAATCAGGCTTGAGACTGGCACAGGGGCGATCCCAGACAATTGACCCCGGGCACTATCACCAGAGGCGCTTGTGTGCCATCCAAGATGGCCGCGAAAGAGGGACTCCGAAAGGTAAACAACGTTAGTGGGCCCGGGAAAAGCATGGTAAGCGATGAATTATACGTGTTTTATGCCTGGTATGTGGCAGCGGCTTATAACCAGCGGCTGCGAAAGGCAGTAAGGAGCTCAAATTCGAGGAGTTTTTGGTCCCAAGGGGCAAAGTTTGTAGTCAGTATTAGGTTGAAGTTTGCTGCCCCCCCACTTTTTTGCCGGTGGCGACGCTTATGTTTGGAAACGCATTTTCCATCGTACATTCAAACTGGAATTTCAGACAGCTTGAAACGAATAAAGGCGTATATCTACCGAATTATTTCAATATGTCAGTTTCCCGGGCTAAAAGGAATGCAGCCATAGGCGGATCCAGGGGGACGGCAAAGTGGGCACATGCCCCATAGGCAGATCCAGGGGCAAAGGGAGTATGTGGCCCCCATCGACCCTCGGCGCCCCTGAAATTTCGCTTCCCACCCCCACCCCCCTCCAAGGATACGAAAGTCGGCTCCCACCGATAGGGTTTTGCTCCCATCCGATAGGGTTTCCCGGTCAAGAATGGCGCCCTGCCCCCGGGAAGGTGCCCCTGATCGGCAATCCTGGATCCGCTTATGATGACAGCCCAAGGATAAAGGCTTACTCCTGCTAGAAGCAGGCTCAAGGGAGTGGAAGGAGGCATAAGCGGAACTGGAGATTGCGCCACAGCCAGTCTGCAAAGTAGGGCAGCAGGCCAGACGAGTCACACCAGCCATCTAAAATTCTCGCACCACCAGCCTCCAAAAATTCGCACCAATCTGCCACATACCAGGGAAAAAATGCACCCATTCCTACGCCTACAATGAAATGCTACCTCAATCATTAGTCAGTTAGTTGAGGACTTTTTATAAGGCCCTCTCCTGTGTCTTAATAGCCATTCAGTCATTATTTGTTTAGTTTAAGTGTCACTAACCTCGCAAATTCGCACCAGGTTGATAAAATTCGCACCACTTGGTGCTGTCTCCAAAGGGCACTCGCACCGACGAGATCTCGTCGAAAATGCCATACTTTGCACACTGGCCTCACAGCCGCTTACCAGGTGGATGTGAATGGAAGTCAGATGGCTGAAAATGTCTGCAACAGACAGCAGCATTTGAGCCTATCTTCTTCCCAATTCACAGTTTCAACTTCCACTGCTTGGACAGCACCTTATCCTGAGGAAACTTGTGAAAGCTGAGACTTCGACACTTTCTTCGGAAAGATACACACTGAGGAACGCAGCAGTTCTGATTGGATCTAATGGTTATCCGTCTCTTCTCCATCTTCTTTAAACCTTCCAAGATTATAACAAACAAGAAAATAACGCCAGTCTTCAGTATTCACGTCCACCCAACGTCACGTCTAACCACACTCTTTCACAGCAACGAGTTCACAATGACTGAAAGTACGTTGAAAACCTGTGCGAAGTTCAAAAATGCGCCGGATATGAAACAGCCGCGCCAGACGTCAGTCCCTCTCCTGGCGTTTCCAAAAAAATCCGCCAGGTGCCAACACTTTCGATGACTGAGGCCAATAGCCTCCATGGAGGCAAACGGCCAAAATATTGGAAAGCTTATCCGATGAAAATTCGAATAACAGGGCCCCTCACCCGTTCCGCATCAAACACGTCCTTGGCAACTGGCATAAGGAACTCAACGCCTGTTCCTGATACCCCTCCCCACCACAGCCCCAATAGCCATAGGCGGATCCAGGGTTACTAATCGGGGGGCACCTGCCGGGGGAGGGTGCCATCTGGACCATGAGGGCACCACTTTTCGCGGGCAGAGCCTATCAGGTGGACACTAAATCCTGCCGGATGGGCGCCGATTTTCGCATCCTGAGGGGGAGGGAGGAGGGTGGAAAGCAACACTTCAGGGGGCGCTATCAACCTTTCAAGAAGGCGCCGTGACCATTTCAGGAGGCGTCGAGGGTTGATCTGGGGGGGGGGGGCGGGCACTGCCAACGTCGGCCAGGGGCCAAAGAAGTGTTCAGTGTGTCACCGTTGAAAATGTCAACCCATAAATGTGTCACTAGCCCAGTGTTCAAAATGTGGCACGTTTTGAGTTAGTAGGATGCTAGTGGACAGGGGCGTAGGAACGGTTTGAAATGTGGGGGCCAACCTTAGAGGGGGCCACCTCGAGGGGCCCCAGCCCGCAGGCCCATAATTATAAACAGTTTTAAATTGCTCGTTTGGTGTCAATGAGGCATGCATGTATCTACACTAGGTTGTCAAGATATAAGAAATTGAGAAATTGAATTTTTCCCTACGATTTCGAACTGTGTTATGATCTAATAAATCAAAGACAATTTTTTGGGCTCTTCATCTAAACCCTTTCTTAAAAAAAATACATTTTAAGCTTTTACGGAGGATTTCAATCATTTTCTTTTACCATGAATGCGTTTTTTTATATGTACAGATGCCTAGGCCTTTTTTAGAAAGCTGCAAACAATGCTTTGATAACAAATGGTCTCACTTCGCTGTGCCCAATCAACTTTTAATTACTTATTTAACGAAAAAAACGGGAGCATTTACTTAGGTTAGCACGGATCCCTTCTTTACAGCATTATACCTATATTGATTTGGGTAAAGGGTGGGCACAATAAATCCACCTGGCTTTATTTCGATGCCTGAAATGAAGAGCTCCAGTATGACTACAAGTGCGGTGTACTTGATGGCCAGCTTGTGTCGGGGACAAGATAGAGTTTGCAACCTCTCCACGCCCGAGCGGTTAAGGCCCGGCAGATCCTAGCAGGGAACAATGGCCCCGAAACCCCCAACACAAAGAGTTAGCGACGCCATATGAACCCGCTAGTTGGTGCGTCGATTAGCCCCAAACACTATCTTTATTATGCCGGGGAGGCCCAGCTTGCTGTTGATCCTTGGCACCAGTTTGATGTGCTAGACCCTTCACCGCTCTTGTACTAAGACCATGGACTACAGCGCAAGCTGCTGGCAAGGCTCAAGGAGCTCGTCACCTTCATTACCGAATTCCAATTTCCCTACTGACTCCAGATGAAGATAAGCAACAACTTGGTAGACAGTCCCAGAAACGTCCCATTCTATCTCTCCTGCTTCAGGATCCAGCCCTAGATGGCGCAATTGAATGCCATGCCGATCGTGTGCTCCTCTGAATGGCTCGCTCACTCTGAGGAGATCTCGATGACCATGGCATACTCTGCAGCGATGAGGAGGAGAAGAGGATCACCTTCCACAAGATCATCTCTATCAGAGGGGAGCAGCAGGTGGGGAACACCTCCCTCAGGCTGCGGACCCTGCCCTACGTCAACACACAGATGACCACCCTCAAGAAGATGATTAACTGAGACAGGGCCACCGAGCCTATCACCACCTGAAGCTTGATCAAATCCAAGTTCCCAGGACTCATGGGGAAGCTGACACCTGCCCGTTCTGTCTCTCGTACTGAAAGAGGGGTGGTTTTATCAAGCGATGGGCCCAGCACTGGGCCCAGCACACCAAACTGAATCCCAGGATCAACAGCAAGCAGGACCTCCTCGGCATCACAAAAATGACCATCAAGTAGATGGAACTTGCAATTAATCGGAAACTCTGTATTTTAGGCCTCGAAATACAGCAAGACTTATTGTGACCATCCTTTGCCTGAATCAATCCCTATTGCACTAAAGAAGGAGTCCGTAATTACCTAAATAGTGGTTCTCGCTTGTGTCATGAAAAAGGGTGATTCAAAGCTAACTAGGCCTAGAGAAGTGTGGTCGTTTGATATGGCACTGTCTGTGGTTTTCTAAATATTGTTTCCTATTTTGTAAATACGATAAAAAGCCGAAAAATCTGCAATTATAAAGAAACAAGCACTTGTTGAAAATAGTTTAAATGTCCCCAAAAACTTAAAAATGCATTTTTCAGCCGAAAGCGGGATAGGTATAAAAGCTTAAACCAGTTTTGCTTTTGATTATTGTTTATTATACCACAATAGAACTGGAAATCATGGGGCAAAACCTCATTTTACAATGTTCCATACATTGGCACAACTTAATGCACACGAACATGCACTAGGTATTTCCATATGAGTACTTACGTTCTTTCCCCCTGTTTCCTTTTATTGAATACTTACGTGCCGTTCTTTCCCATTTCGTAGTAGAAGACGACCGGTCTCGTCACGCCTTTCGATGGTTTAGGGACGGCTGTTGCTCGGCATTTGAAGCGGGATGCATGTTCAAATTCATGATTTGCCGCCCCGGTAGCTCAGTTGGTAGATCGTTGGGCTCCGGCCCGCTGCTCAAAGCATGCAGTGGCAGTGCATGTCCAGGCTTGGGATCGGTTCCCGAGTCGCTCCGGCGCTTAATAGTTTACCACGTACAGGTCGGCTGGCAACTGATTGGTGAGAGGGTGACCTGAGCGGGGCGGCCGTCCCGTGCTTTGTGGGACGTTAAACTTTGGCTTCTAAATTAACCCTCCATTGAGGAGTTGCTCGTTTGGGTGGTGGGGTCGGGGTCTCCGTGACAAGTCCATTGATGAATTAAGTGAGACTCCGACCCAGCAGCCACCAGGAACAACTGAACAAAATTTATAAAAAATGATTTGTGTTGGGAGCGATATGGTATGGTGTTTGATTGGGTCCAATTCTCGAGGCTCATTTGGAAACAGTGGGGTTGTAGGTGCCCTGCCCTTTTCCACGAAGCTTTTTCTTTCCACGAAGCGCCCTTTTCCACGAAGCCCTGCCCTTTTCCAGAGACCTGCAGGGGGCGTACTACGGAACTGGAACTTTCCAAGACAATCTATCGGGCTAGTTTGGGCTTCTTGTTTTTATATTACCTTTGCTGATGGTTATTTGTATAGTCGTTTCGGGGGCCCACCACAGGAAAGTTGGGAGGGGGGACAGTAGCACCCCTGGTCCCCTGTCTCTATGTCTATGCCGCCCAGAGTCCGCCAAATCATCTTAGAGGCCTCCAAGACCCAGACCATGGCTCAGGAACCAAAACCAGTCAGCTCAGGGGGCCCAGACCAGTTCATGGTTCTCGAGACCAGCTTACCAAGGGCCCACATAGGTGTAGGGCCCTTAGGGAGCCCCAGATTCGCCTAGGGGGCCATATTAGCTTAGGGGCTTGGTTCAGCTCAGAAGTCCCAGTTCGGCTTATATAGGGTTTCAAAACAACTCAAGGAACCTGTTCAAGCTCACGGATTCCATCTCTGCTCCATGACTAGAACAGTTCAAGGGCCCCAAACCAGCTCAGGGCTCCAGTTCACCACAGGGGCCCAAAGATTAGGTTTGAAGGCCCAGCTCAGCTCAGGGGCCCCCAGATCGACTGATATAGGGTCTCGTCTCAAATCAGCTTAAGGGGCCCCATTCAAGCTCACGGTCCCTAGCTTAGCTCAGGGGCTCTAGAAGAGTCCAGGGGCCCATACCAGCTCAGAGGCCCCAGTTAAGCACAGGGGGTACCCGATTAGCTTAGGGCCCCGTCTCAGAACAGCTCAAGAGGGCATTCAATCTCGTGACCCCCAGCTCAGCTCAGGGCCCAAAAACTGTGCCGGGGCCCAGACCAGTTCAGGAGCCGCCCAGTTTAGCATAGGGTCCCCAGATAAGCTTAGGGATCAGACTAGCTTTGGGGGCCCTGTTCAACTCAGGGTCCCCAGGTCGGCTGATATAGGTTCTTAGAATAGCTCAAGGGGCCCATTCAAGCTCACAGCACCAGGCCAGTAGCTGTGAAGCCTTATATTGGGCCCAGACCATCTCAGGGCCCTCAGTTCAACACAGGGGCCCTTATTAGCTCATATGATCAGATAAGCTTAAGGGCCCGGCTCAGCTCAGAGGCCCCTTGTCGGCTTAAAAAGGGTTTCAAGACAGTTTAGGGGTGCAATTAAAGCTTATGATTAAGCTCAGCTCAGGGGCCCTATTACTGCGCAGGGACCCCAGATTAATTTAGGACCTCCAATGCAGCACAGGGGACCCAGATTAGCTCAGGGGCCAATATTAGGTTTGCGGTCCCAGCTCAGCTCAGGGGCCCCCAAGGTCGGTAAGTATAGGGGCTTTGGCCAACTCAAGGGGGCCCGTTCACACTCACGGCTCCTAGCTCAGCTTAGGGACCCTGGAACAGTTCATGCTGCCCAAACCATGTCAGGGGCGCTCAGGTGAGCTCAAGGGGCCCTAGTTTAGCTCGTATGGCATCAGAGGCCAGGTCAGGGGCCCTGAACAGCCCAGGGGGCCTTAAAATCGACTCATAGGACCTCAGATCAGTTCAGGGGCACAGGTAAGTTTAGGTTTTCCAGGCAAGCTATTGGGTCAGTTTGTTTTTTTCATATTACAGTTGTTGGTATTTTTATCTCCGTTGCGGGGGCCCACCACAGAAAAGTGGGGGGGGCAGTGGCCCCTGACCCCCCCCGGTTTCTACGCCTATGCTAATGGATAATCCTGAACTATCCTAGTTGTTGAAAAACCTTGCAAGTTAAATTTAAAGGTGCCAATTTCGGCGATGCGTTCCGTTATTGCTCTGGAGGAAAGATATTGGTTAATTTTTGTCACCTTGCCCACCTTGCGCTGTCACCATTTAGAATGCCAAAATGGTAGGTTTTTCTATCCCTGACGTTACTATCCCTGTTTTTTCATTCTTCAGCCTGCGATGCATCCGTGTGTCACCTTTTACCGACGACGTAGAGGCTTCACTGAGCCCGGCACGTTTCGTCGAAGCTACTGCGCTCGCCTGACTCCCGACTCCCGAGTCGGGTGTCGCTGCAGGTCCGTGCTTGCCCTTGCCTCACTCTCATGGGCGCCGAAAGCGGGGGCGACGGGGGATGCGTCTCCCCCTGTTGGCAAACCAGGAGGAACGTCCCCTCAAAAAATTTGTTTGGGTCCATCGTCATTAATGCTGTCAGGTATTGAATATGCTCAAAATTCGCCTCCCCGGGTCAGCACCAGCCCGGGTCCATCCCCCCTGCGAAAATTCCGTGGCGGCGCCTCTGCTCACTCTTACGGTGTACTGCTGTTTCACGACCGCAGCATCATCCGCTGGTCTTTGCGTGGAGAAGTGTGGGAATGTCTACACTGCGCCTACCATGATGCGGTGGGGATGAAGGCTGGTGCCCACGTCAGTATCTACGGGCCAGGCGTGTAGTACGCCATCGCTTATCTCGCCCCGCAGGATAACCCGGCACCGCCTGGGTCCTTCTCGCACCCACCCAACTGGGGAGGGGTCCCATCGGACTCCCATATGATCTTGGAAACCAGAGATGATACGGAAAAAATCGAAATGGCGTTGGAAGTGTCCTACCGTTTTCTACTATCATTTCCAATATGAACCATATCCGTTGGCCCGTGACGACACAGAAGGTCAAAATGGGTCAAATGTTTACCATTTTGGGAAGCTCTTTATAACTCGCGAATCATTAGACCTAGAACAAAACCAAAGGCACTAATGTGTTCTTTTTGGCCCAAGGATTCGAATGATATGCAACATGGCCTTAGAAAGTCAAATGTTTTATCTTGACCTCAGGCCAAGGTCAAATAATGACCGTAGAAAAATAATGAATGACCTAAGTGACTGTAGTAATGACCTTGATGGATGACGTCAAAAAATGACGTTAGAAAGTCTAATTTTGACCTTGACCTCAGGCCAAGGTCAAATAATGGCCCTTCCGGATCATGTTGCACATCATTCGAATCATTGGATCATGCTCGTCACTATGCTACCTAATTTATTGATGTATCTTATCTCGTTCAAAAGCTGTATACACAAACAATTTCGAAAACTTTGACCTTTGGTGACATCTGGTGACCTTGCTATTGACCTGAACTCAAAATTAATGGCAGCGTGCAGATTTTGCCTTTCAAGAGCTTTCAAATGATGTTTAGAAACTTGATCTAGTTCTTCTGGGAGCCGAGTTACACACTGGTTTTGACAGCCTCATTTTAGAAGACCATAATCGCCTTACATTGGTTTAGAATGGACGTCATAATTTGTTGACCTGACCAGAGCTGATGCGATTTTTGGCCAAAGTCGTCAAGTTGAGCACCCTATAGGAGAGCAAAGTGACGCGCCTCTCATCAAAATCGGCTCAGAATTATTCGCGACAAACCGAGGGGGTCCGATCGGACTCCCAGGCGGTGACGGATAAATATATAAATCATCTTTCGTCTGCTAAGATCGAGCCTAGCGAACACTCGCTGAGCGCTGCATCTGACTCCGTGACACCACAGTTCTCCCTGTTTCTCCTCACAGCAATTAGCGAGTGCGCCATCGATGGATGGGAGCAGCACACCAGCTGCATGCTTTCAAGGAATGAACATTTTAGAAATTCATGCGTTTTCTTCTAATGAACCGATAAATAGTTTCCAATTGTTATAATGTTGCGCGTTTAATGGTCACACTAGCCATGTGAATCCTTTTATTTATGCTATTCTTCTTAAAAGCAACGATAATCAGTGATTCTTATAATAGTTTTACAACGCTGAAGGACATTGCGATTAATGATCTTGCCTTTAACACGCGCATTGGCGGGGGCGGATACCCACCGCCTCTGGTTTTTGGAGAGAGAATAAAAATAGCAAGTGGTTGCGCCGCCGTACTTGGTATACCTTTTCTCTATAATAATTTTTTACAACTTTCACCACAATTATAAGGCTGGTTCATATCAGGTCAGGTCACCAACGCAGGTCAAGTGATCTCACCTCAAAAGAAGTTTAAGATCACATAGGTCAGAACAGTGTGCACGTATCTAATTGAAACTCATAACACATAATGGGCTCACCGAGTACAACAAAATATCTTCCGGTATTTTTTATATCGATGACCTACGGTCAGGCACGAGCCATTGGAAATACACGAGACAAATAGTTTAAAGGAATAACTTAGTAATGGATGGTAATAGAGCGTTTATTTTAACGGCATTAGATCTGTCTTATTCTTGCAGTTCTAATGATATGCATTTGACCTGATATGACGTTGACCTGACCTCAGGTCAGGCCAAATACTAGATTTGACCTGTCGAGGTCATATTATATATTATTCAATTTGACTTGCTGCAAGGACCCCAATGATCTAGATTGTTTTCTCTATCTCTGCTGGTTAAGAGGTAACAACTGAAAAACCTTCAATTACATGTTATTCCTATGGTGGTATGCCTTGATCTCTAGTAACCATAAATAGGACCAGACAAAAATAGTCCAAATGTTTTCTATAGAGATTTTGAGGGGCTATCTAACGCCCTTTACTGTTTTTTATGCTTTCTAGCGTGGTTCTTGAGATCTAAGGGGGCAGGTACCCGCCCCCTCCCCTCCTCAAAGGGAAGGTCTTTCCGATCCCCGCCAATGCGTGTGTTGAAATGATAATTTCCATTGTTCTTCAGCTAATTCTCGAATGCCGTACTTTCCTCATCCTGCAAACTGCAGACAATTCTGTCCGCGCTTTAACGTTTTTAAAACGATAACTTATTTGCAAAGCTCAAACAGGCATGAAAAGGCCATTCAGGTCAATGTAGCAAGTCAATTTGGTCACTGATCTGCCACTCACTGCATCAACCATCGTCTTCAGGCCAAGGTCAGAGCGCATCAGGCGAGGAAAGAAGCGAATGTGCACAAAAAAGCGGGCGCAGATGTGCCCCAGATACTTGGCAAAGGACCCAAGGGAAGAATAAAGAATGTTAATGCATTGGCAGCAGCACGCTGAATTCACAAAGTGTATAATGAACGTCGCATTCTAGCAGTCTGACTGCAATCATGCAAAAAAGTGTGGACACGAATTCAACCAGAGCAAACCAAAATCGACGGAATGCTCCCACGGGTCAGAAAACCCCGATCAAGCCAGCTTTGTTCGGCAAATCTCGAGAACCATAAGATTGAATATTTCTAAACTGAGGCTTATACCAGTAGATGTGAAATTAACCCTCGCCCGGTGAGAGGGGTGTTTGAACTCCTCCCCCCTCGGTTTTTTTCGGCAGCACGAGAAATCAGCGGCACGAAGCGCCGCCGTACTTCGCACACCTTATCCTTGATTAATTCCTCATCTTTCCCGAAAATTTTCAGGTTGGGTTATCTTAGGGCAGGTCATCAGTGCAGGTTAAGTGACCTTACCTACAAAAATGTTTAATGTGGAAAAAGAATGAAAATAGTGAATCTATTGAATTGAAACTGATACTACATAAAGGGCCAACCAAGTACTACAACATATATTCCGGAGCTGTATTTGTGTAGATAAAGCTGAGAATGCTTTCATATTCTCAAAAATGCGGTATCCTGGGGTCTTTTTTTGTTTCAAGTTGCAATTTCTGACCTGTGACCTCTGAGCGGCCATCTGAGCTACTGAAGCAGAACTTGGGCCTATAACTTTGCAGGAAGTAGCGATAAAGCTTTTATTTTGATACCCTTACGTTTAGATTGTTATTACGAGTCGATTGATGTGCATATTGACAACGCTAGATCAGAAAGCGACCTTGAACTGATTTCAGGTCAGGTCATTTTTGTGTTTTGACCTAGTATAGTCATATTATACATCATTCGATTTGCCGTAAAAAGAGAAAGCGAATGGTGTCTATAATGTGATTCTAACTCAACTCTGTCAGACGCTAGAGCCCCGAAACTCCTCTCTAACATGTCACCTTCTTTGACCTGTCATTTGCTGTTGTTCCACAAAGTGACCGATGCTGTTCATGAAGAAACAACATCGGTCACTTTTTTACTCAGGTCAATATTGACGTCATTTCTTTATGAATTTGTTTAAGCTATCCACCAGCTTTCGCGTTTTTTTCGCTATCCCGTATAGGGACCAGGTTCGAGGGGTATGTTAAAACACCCCCACCACGGCGAAGGCGGCTCGGAGAGCCCACCGGGGCGGGTGTTAATCCATTCAATGTAATATGTTACCAACATTTGTTATCAAGCCTTATCATTTTGTAAGCTGGGGATAATAGTTTTACCTTTTGTAAGACTCTAAAAGCTCCTGTAGTTCGGGGAAACTTCCGCATATCGGGGCAAAACTGATTTCTGTTGCGGAAAGTAAATAATTTTTCGAGACAACTTCTGTTTTAGCGCGTGAATGATCAGATTTTCATTGTATGTTATAGGTTTTATCATAGAGATTAACTATTACTGCATACAGTAGTAATAGTTGATCTCTATGGATTTTGTATATATTTATTTGTTTCGTGTCTAGGAATGCATGTGCAGTTGTCATTCTAGGGGCACTCAAATACAAAGATGAATGCGTTCTTGGACTGCTCCTTATTCGCCGGAGCGAAATTTTTCCCCGAATTATTTTGTTCTTTTCTGTGGACACGCCTACTAAAAAAATTCTAGTCACACACAGAGTGCCTTTCCCCTCCAAGCTGACTTAAAACGAAACAAGCCAAAAATCTAAAAATCTGCATTATGTTCACAAATGTTGTGTTTCATTGCCTGCCGCTAACAGTTTTTCTCTGGATGGTAAACGCGTACCCAATTTTATCAACGTCCCAGTAGGTGAGTTTGGGAAAATTATGTTTTCGACCTCGCCATACATAAGTGATGATTTGTAAAAGATTTGCCATCAAAGTATACTCTAGCCAGAGTTGTGCAACTCGCGAGTCAGAGTCGGAGTTAAACTCAAATTCCGACTCATTCAACTCTGAGATAAGTTGAATTGAGTCAAAAAAAATTGACAAGTGAGTTCAGAAGTTGAGTCGGTTCAAAACACGCCAATGAGTTGAGTTGAGTTGAGTTGTGAAGACAGCGAGTCAAATGAGGTGACGAAAAAAGTTGGCTCAACAGGTAAACATGATGTCAAGTAAAAGTGTTTGAATTTGCCTACCTTTTGCAAACCTCCTTTAACCTCCTTTAACTACCGTTTCCCTCCAGAATTTCAATTGTTTAAATCAAAGTTTCAATTTTTTCAATATATCAATAATTATATGGTTCAATTGTTTATTCAAAAGCTTAACTTGCCTCAAGGCAAAAAGTGTAAACGTCACGTGATAATTCATAAAGCCATGCAAATATTTATATACCTACATGTTTTATTGTTCCTTTTGTCCTAAATGCGCCGTCTGCCGCCGCTCTTTTCATTTTGCCCATTAAAAGCAGATATTGCTATTAGCATAGACAAATTGGACCCCTGATTAGACAGAAATGTTGAGACGCCTTTATCGCAATAATCAGAGGAATTATTTCATGCTACTGGTTTTCTCGATCACGACCCGCCTGGCGTCCGCGTCCGAGTTGAGACAGAGAAATTTAGCCTTGGGCTGGAGTTGAGTCGACTCACTGAACTCTTGATCATGAGTTGAGTCGGAGTTGAGTCAACCGCTCTCAGCACTTAGTTCAGTTGAGTCGACTCAAGAAAATTCTGAAGCGCACAACTCTGCCTCTAGCACATTCCCGGCTGACGAGATAGACCTCACTGAATGTGTACCCCCTTGGACAAAACCAGTGGCGGATCCAGCCGGTCGGTTTGGGAGGGGCAAAAAGTCGAAAAGCAAAAAAAAACGCCAAGCATTGAAAAATGACTTGCCGGCAGACTTCGCTATTTGAGCAAAAAACAAAAAAACGTCACGGGCTGAAAGATATGGGCTCAAGATACTTTTTCCTATCCAAGGCCACATATTTACACTGAATTTAACTGGTTGTGTTTGAAGTTGAGTTAAAGCATTAAAATCTTGCTTATAAACTAAAGAGGAGTCGGGTGGAAAAAGTAGGTCGATCGCTTTGGGGGGGCGGGGCAAAACCATAGTTTTACCCCGAGCTTTTCCGTTTGGGGGGCAAATGCCTTTTTTGTCCCCCTTGGATCCGCCACTGGACGAAACGTTCCGCCGCCACTGGATAAATATGAGGCGATTACAGAACTATGGAAGGAGATGGTCAGTATGAGGAAAGGCGAGGATGAAGGTGGGATTCTAACTGGAAGGCTTACTGCTGCCACAAGCGCATGCACTCATAGCCCCCAGGTAGAGTAACACACATACTAACACCTCGCCCATACATCCGCCCACATACAAAGAACGTCTCGCAAGCCCGCCCTTCCTCAGTCAAACAGCAGTCACTTATCAACCACTGTGAGCAATTCCCACTACCACACAAGTAATGTACATACATACGAGTATGTATATGTCTTACTATGTATGTATGCATACTCGTACGTTTTATAGTCCACCTCGCAACCTGGCCTCCCCGCCAGCGCTTGAACTAGGGGTCAGTGCAGGCGTGACCTCTCTCACCTCTGTGCCCCTGCGGGCATGCAGCTGACAGCGGATGGCGGCCGCTGATTGGTGGAGGCGCGTTCAATTGCATTGCAAGAAATTCAGCGGAAATTTATCGATGAAAATGATGCCATCTTAAAGTGTGCATTGCAAAGTAAGTCTAGGTCCATTTTCGGAAATTTATTGTCACATTTTGTCCTTCATAGACTCGATTGTCTGTTCCACCATCCAAGCCTGCTTTCTGGTACATGAGAGGCGGCGGCGGAGTCGGCACAGGCTAGCCGGCGGCCGAGTTCGCTGAAGTCGGAGCGTCGTAATGGGCTCCTGCTGAGTGGAGAGGGCCAGGTTCGGGCTCGGCTGGTGACCGAGAGAGGGAGAGGGAGCGTTTGCGACCTTACCAATCGCCGTCTGACGAGTTATAGTGAGGACTTATCGTGAGCGCTACCAAATCAGGCACTGCGGCAAACTATATCAATAGAGGAGAGCGCGTGTTGCATTGTTCCATATGAAATGAGCGAAAAGAAACAAGCCTCAGTCGGAATCCGAATTTAAAGGCCAGCAAATCCCGTCCTGGTAACATAGGGGAAAGTACCCTTATCACGCACACTTCACGGAAAAATCATAATTGCTCCCAGATGAGGCAATCCTCAATCATGAATCTTTTCAATGTCATAGTTTAAGGCGTTGCCTAATCTCTGTCAGGATACGAAGTTCCAGCTGCCATGGTCACCGCTAGGGAGCAGTTTTTCGAACAGTCTGCATTCGTGCGTTATTAGGAATAGAGTGCCTTATTACCTATGTATGTACACCCCGTCGAATCTGCGTGTCTAATTACGCACACCTGTCACCGACCTTGTTTAAAGGGAAGGTGGCACCTTTATAACGTGATTTTAACTGAGATAGCCAAGTTGTAAAGCATGCCGGAAAACCCGGTACTTAACATATCATTTGTCTTGAAACTAAAAATTTCCGTAGAGAAACGCTAAAAACTACCTGAAATGTACCCTACATATACTCTTAGCAGCAGGCCACTGTTTTCAGCTTTTGGTGTGACGACATATGCTGACGTCACGGTGAGTATCAGCCAATCGAAGCCCTTGAAGCCTATTGAATATGGTAGTGGTTTCCAGATCATGACATCATCCACAGGCAGAATTAATTTCTTTCCCTAGAGGAGCATTTAAAAAATCAGAATATTGAACTTATTGTAAGTTTTTCAGGGAAATCATGGACGCTTCCATGATTTTCGAATAGGTAAGTTTCCCTAATTAGATTAAATTCCAGGATTCGACCAAGGTGCCACATTCTCTTTAAGTCGTCTGAATATTGTATGGTAGTATTTTATTGCACGGCATTATTGCTTTTCTTTGATTATCGTGACTTAATTTTATGTTATTCCATTTATTATATTGTATTCAATTATTTCTTTAAATTCTACAGCTCTGCGTAGCACGCATAAAATTCAAGCAATAGAAAGGGTGGTTTATTGCTCACAGAAAGCAAACATCAACAGATTTGAGAAAAAATCAGATTCCTTCTCATTATCGCAAAATCACATCCACTGAATCTGTGCGCTGTAAGTGTATGTACAGTGTCACACTGCTCTGCCTGAATTCCTCAAAGTGGTGCCCATTGCTTAGATGGGGCACAGCTTAGGGGGTACTAAAGGAGCAAAAGTCCTGTGATGAGTTTAACACGATTGGCGGGGGTCTGAGCCACCTTCGCTTTGACGAGGGAGGCGGGTAAAATAGGTCACAGTGGTAAAATGCCGTAATAGGGATAACATGTAAATAAGTTTTTCGGCCATTGCATCTGAACAAGTAAAGATAGAGAAATGCGCGTGTTAATCTACCCATCGGTATGAGCTATGACATTATAACATTATATATGTTATAGTGGGTAATATCATTTAACCGGAAGCACTGGAGTCAATGACATCAAAAATGCTGGTATGACATTGATGGTTGATCTTGACCTTTCTGTTTAGTTGCCTTGACATATCATCTCGTTTATATGGCGTTATGACGTCACCACTCGGTCTCCAATGCAGGTCAACTGGTGCGACCGCGCGATTGTGGCGATTTCAAAATGAAAGTCCGACTTTGAAAACCAATGAGTCAAATAAATTTTGACCACCAATTTTCAGATTTTTCACCAATCAACGCGCCGTTAAATTCTCTCAAATATGGCCGAGCAACATTTTCCGGCTACGAGCGGTTCCTCGGCCCCTCGGAAAACAGGTTCGGGGCCTCCGAGGCCCGCCCTCGAGGACCCGCGTTAAACATGATTTATAATGAGCTCGTGGTTTGTAAGATTTGACGATTTGTGGTGCACCAGTAGTGATATTTCGACGCTGGCCTCGCAGTCCCCAGTCCAATCAACACTGTATTCCGCTATAAGTGTGAGCGCTTTCATATGTTTAACCCGTAGCCTGCACAAGGGGCTTTTTGGGCCCTGTATGCTTATTTGACATATACCCTTAACCTCTCTGTGGAAGAACAAAACTTTCGGTAGGTACCTACCTTTGTTGAAACTATTGCTCTGTGCTTTAAGGAAATACGATAAAACATGTTACATCACATCACATGAAAATAATCATAGCTTTTTTCTTCAATATTTGTTATCACCCCTGATCAGTAATAGACTATAGCTCAAAAACTATAGTTTTCCTCATCCTATGCACGAATATCGCATAGCTAAGGGAATTTTTCTGACGTCTGGCAGGGGTAGCCACGAAGGACAAAAGAAACTTCCCCCCCCGTCTTTCACCGGTACATTCCCGAGTGACCCTCGGCCTAAATGGTGTGCCTCCGTTACGAATGTACTTTCTTTCGAAAGTGTTAACCAACTGAAGGAGTGTATTGGCGAAGTGGTAACGCGTCGGGCTTTGAAAACGCTGACGCGGATTCAAATCTCGCGCGGGATGCTGAATAAGGTCTCCCTGATTTCCTATATACCCTTCCAACAGGGTGGGAGTTGGTGACGACATATGAACGAGCAGTTGGTGTCAGCTTCCACTTGCGACCGGTCACGATACTTGTCGTAGAGTTCTGTAAAAACTTTACCTCCAACATACGTCGACGCGGACTAAAAGTCTCGACGAGGGCAGAACTTCGGAGAGGTAGCTTAGAGATGAGATTAGCGAGATGAAATGACCGACAGGGGGAGTGAGGTACCAAGTTGCATCATTACTGCAGCATCCTACGCTCGACTTCAGTGATACACTCACCCGCACACTCCAAAGACGGAGGCAAAAATGAATTTGTCCCATGAAAAACACTGTTTTTTACGATATTGGGCCCTGCTGCTTTCCCTAATCTCCCCTCATCCCGCTTCCCCCACCCAAACCAACAGGCTAGATCCGGGGCTGCTCTCATTTGGTATCACCGATGCACTTCATCTATTTGCTCCGCCAAATTTGGTGTTAAAATGTTGCCAAGTTAGGATACTTCCTGACCTATGCCGCTTCCTACTCTTGAAATAAGTCGTCACCTTTCGGTGGGCGGTATCTTCTTCTGCTTTCTTTCCCACCCAGGGAGAAGAAAAGGAGGCGTGCATCACTCCAGACTAAATGAGTTATAATACTCTCATTAAACATTGCGAAATCTAGCCCATTTTAAGTTCTAGCCATGGCCGCCTGGCAATATGTATGTACCGGCGTTGTTCTAGGCATGGCGCTGGGCAGGATCCTCGCGAACAGCTCTGATGAGCACTGCCTTCACCCTCCGACAGTGCAGATCACGTGACTTGCCGCGGCTACTCTTTCCATCTTCATCGCTGTTCATCAACCAGGCTCACTGACTGCTCGCGCGTCGTGGCATCCGGTGGTCTGGAGCCTCCGTGTTGGCGTTATCATTGCCTGGTCCGGAGCCCTGGCGGCAGCGTTCTGACTGCGTTCGTCCTGTTCACTTCCGAGGGTTCGGGCACTGGTGTTGTTCAGGACCATGGCAGATCTCATGCTGGGCAAGTGGAAGCTGGAGTCCAGTGAGAACTTCGACGAGTACATGAAAGCTTTAGGTGAGAAAGAACGAGGAAGCAAATTTGTTTGCTCAGCTTGAATGCAGAAGGCCTAGCTTAACAGCAATCTTCCCTAAGTAGAGTGAAATGTTCGAACACGTTCAGAATGAGGCTAAACCAATACTCACATTTTGACAGACACATGAAGTATCAGGGGAGGGGGGGTGGGCAAAGCTAAGCTCGTCTATCTGTCTCAAGTTGTTAATGCTATATTCTAATGATGAACCTTAGAAAAACAGAACAAACAAAACAAAACAACTGCTTGTACATAAAAGGAGCGTTTTGCTCCATAACAAGGATTAAGGGACCATATTGTCGGGAAAACCGCCCAGGCTAGGTACTTTTGGCATTCCTCCGGAAAACACACACCAAGTAGTAGGGGAGACTGGGGAAATTAAAACAATTTTTACATTTCTGATCCAGGAAAGGCAATGATTTGTGCTAGAGAACTTTTTATTATATTTCTAGCAACCTTGACATTTTGACCATCTGGCAGATGTAGCACTATCCAAAATTTAAATCCTTTATTGGTTGAAACCTTGCCTTGAAAAAAATTACTTCTTTAGCACTCTCTTTTCGGATGTGTCGGTTAGAATTGCCATTTTTCGGGTCTTCCGGCTCACATTGGCCTGCTTTCGTGGGTCGGACTTTGGTTAAGGCCGAACGATCTTATGGGGGATCGGCCCCTGACCAGTCCCCCATAGGCCGGGCTGCTCAGCATCCAGATTACCAAAACGACCCATGGACCTAACTACTGCATTGGTGCAGTAAAGAATCAGTTTCATAGTAGGTAAGGTAATGGGGTCAATTGCAACCCTGTTACATTTGGCCCCAAGGAAAGTGTTTCCGCTTAACGATTTAGTGCACGTGGCAGCTACTGTGCTAATTGTGTAGCTAATTAAGCCTTCTTAGCACACTCAATCAATGCGGGCTGTATTTTATAACATCCGTTAATAAGCTATACATCTTTCAAAATTCAAAAACACCCTCAAAAACACATAATTGCGAACCGCGCCCGACTTACCAACCGCACCGTGTCGAAATTTTGTGAGAAGAGGCATCAGCTGATTGCTAATTCCAGTGGTGCAACTGGCGACATCCACCAGTTACTTGATAAATTATGGCCACTGTTACAATTGCCCCGTGTTACATTTGACCCCAGCCTCCCCTACTATCATATCATATCATATCATACCATACCTATACCATACCATACCAAGCGTTTTTTATGTTTCGGATGTATATCTTTATCTCAGATGGGCGTTTTACCCACATCTCTTACATTTTTCCGGGTAAAAATCATATTCATGCCGAAAAATGGAAACTCATAATGATGTATCGAACTCTAATATGTTCCGCTATATTCCGCATTCTTTTTAGCTAGACTTGACGTTGTTGCATAAATAGGCTGATAAGTTGTTAATTAGCCTTTCTCCTCAAACCCAGGACGCAGAATCGAGAAAATTTATAGAACTCAATGTCTTGCATCCAGGATGGGAGGAGAAAGACCAATTAATAAATTATCAACGTATAATTATTATATTCAGTGCAGCACTACGAAATCTGTCAGCTTGTTCCATAAATGTTTGACATTCTCCGCGGTCCATATTTTGAATACCGAACAGGCTAGGGTTTGGAATGTTACGAAGTGTTGCCGCGAGAAACACTTAAACGTTAGTAGTAGGTTGAATATACTTATCTAGATATCGAAAAAAAAAAATTTGCATTAAAAAATAAAGTAAATTAACTGGATCTAATAAACACGCCATTTTAGCCGTCACTTTTGGGTAAATTTTCAATGGCACGAACACTCCCCAGCAGCTTTGAGTATCAATATTTCGGTCACAGTCCTATCTAAAAAAAACCATACAGGCACAGAAATAGGCGCAACAATTCATCGAATTGAGGTATAGTCAAAAATATTTATAGATCAAAATCGGAATCCGAACTTTACGAATTCCCACCCTTGTTTCTGTGTCTGTATTACATTTTCAGAAAGAATTGTGTCTAAAGCATCAATTATCAAAATTGTATTTTATGCATGTAGAATAAGGCGATTCAGCCCGCTATTAAAGTTCCAGTCAAACATTGAACCCAAATTGATAAGTAAGCTGCCATATTTGCCTCTGTCCCAGACGTGAATTTCGTGACTCGCAAAATGGGAAACGCAGCTGTGCCGACCGTGGAGATCACGATGTCCGACGACGGTGTGTACCAACTGAAGACGATCACCACGTTCAAGACCACCTGCATCAGCTTCAAACTCGGGGAACCCTTTGAAGAGGAGACAGCAGACGGGCGAAAGGTTCAGGTGAGACTTTTTGGATGTGCTGGCACGATGACTTCAAATACAAATCCGATTTACAATGATATAGCAAAATAAGATAGAGGCAGCTATGATGTTGTCCGTAATAAAATAGAGATATAAAACATTTTCTGTCCTCATGGTGAATATATTAATTTAATTTTCTTTCTTGTTTTTCATAGTATTTAAGAACATCCTGAGACTAAATTGTTTGAAGCAATCGTGAGTGCAGAAAGCTTTGGACATTTTTAGCCGTGAGCCACTGATGAGATCGGCATCAGAAGTGGCATATTGCATCTATTTCAATAGCAGCCAAGGATAATCAGGCCACCATATCAATGGTATGTACATATCTTTCTATTTGCCCTGTCCTCCAAGCTTCGCTCAATTAGACCGCACGCACGCCTACCAATAGGCAAAATCATCCTAGTAGGTTTTTTGTCGGCCAAAACCCAAATATCTGCGGGGCCTATCGAGCCATTAAAATCTGCCCTGGCCCACGGTTATTTCAACCCTTACCGTGCTGCTCCTTTTAAGCTATTGATAAATGGAAAAGGACACGAAAGCTTCTGTCCCGCGCCTGAGATTTTAACGGTAAAGCGCAGAGTCATGGCCAGGATATTAAAATTGTCCTAGTTTTTTGTTTACTTCCAGTTGTGAACCCTTCACCAGCAGCAAATCTTAAAGAAATGTGCACCTTGGCCGAATCTTAGTCGAATCTTAATCACCTTGGTCGGAATTTAGTGTAATTAGGCGTACTTTTAGTAAAAAATAAGAAACCACTCATGATTTCTCTGAAAAATGTACAATAAGCTTAATATTTGGTTTTTAAAAATACTCCTCTAGAAAAATAAATAAATATCAGACTGGATGATGTCACGATCTGGCAACCACTACCATACTTGAAACACTTCAAGGGCTTCGATTGGCTGATGCTCATCGTGAGTCAGCATATGTCGTCACACCAGTAGTCACAACAATGGCCGCCGGCAACGGGGGCTGAGGGGGCTGGTGTCAGGTAGGTTTTAGCTTTTTCTACGGAAATACCGAGTTCCAAGCCAAATGAAATATGGAGTACCGGGTTTTCCAAACTGCTTTACAACTTGGCTATCTCAGTTAAAATCACGTTGTGAAGGTGCCACATTCCCTTTAAAAAGCGGAGATTTTAGAAAATTAAAATTATATTATCTCCCATATTTTCAAATATTGCGAACAAGTTATCCTTGCAAGCTCCTGAACACTCGGCAAAGTCTAAGCATTTTGAAAAGTATTTATTTTCCAGCATAAGCTAGTAAAACACCTTGCAAGGCTTCTAAAACAGTGAGGTTAGTAGTTTTCAAATTTGCTCAGTAGCGTTTTATTGACAGTCCCCGCCCGGACGGACCACTCTACGAAAGGGAGATCATTCCGACTAAAGTTGAATATGTGCCCGCCAGCCACATAAGTGCTTAAATGTTTAAAACCGATACGGAGAACACTCAGTTTTCAGGGCAATCTTCAAAAAATTTTAATTTCTTTCTTTCACTCATTTCTTAATTGATAACAATGCATAATAAATCAACAATTTTAAGCCAACCCAAACTCCCTGACTCATAATTAGGCGTGAATCATTTGAAAATGTATGGGTAAGTGTTTTCGTCTATCACTTCCAAAATATTCCCGCAGGCAACGATGACCTTGGAGGGCAGCGCACTGGTGCACGATCAGAAAGGGGACAAAGAGAAAGGACAGAAGGACACAGTCATTCGGCGTTCCTTCGACGGCGACCTCATGACTGTGGTGAGAGAACCACGACACTCATAGTTGAAGATTATGAAATTGAATTTAGTAGATGGATTTACCGTTTATCTTTTCGTTAGCTAGGCTCCTTGAAAAGTTATAAATATTAGGTAAATTGGAGACTGTATTATGGAATGTACGTATAGACAATCACAAAGTAGAAAATAAATAAAAAACAAAAACCCGAATATAAAAACATAATAATAATATTTGATAAAACTCGCTACTCGATCCCGTGGTTCCTGGCCCAATATTTTCGTAACATACTAACTTTCCAGGCAGTAGCGGATCCAAGAATTGATTTGGGGGGGGCTCGAGCCTTACCTGCCAGTACATCGGGCAGCCCCTCGCCTATGGATTAACTATAAGGGCTCGGCTATTTGGGAGGGGGCTTAAGGCCCCTAGCCTCCCTTGGATCCGCCACTGTTTCCAGGAAATGAATCCTCCCACTGGTAAATTGCTGAGGCTCATAGTATTTGATGGCTTGTCTTGTATAGTTCAGTTTTTATTAATCCATGAAAATAATATCAGAAATTACTCTCTCGTTTTCATTTCTAGTGTTATTTTATCTATTTAATGTCTACTGTATTCGTTTATTTCTGGTCTTATTTCATCATCACTCAGTTTGCATTAATTTGCGTTACTCTAACACAGGCTAAGATCAGAATTAACTAACCGAGACATACTTTTGACACACACATTCTCCTGCATTGTCTTCCCCAGATATGTAAGGTGGATGATATCACCTCCACGAGAGTCTACAAGAAAGAAAAGTAGTGTTCTTAACGGAGGTCACAGCCCGTTTCCTTTGGTCAACTACCCATCAGAGTGGAGTCGGGAAATGCACTTTTCTGGTCACTGCCTGCACCTCCAAGCTTTATTTTTCGGAATCCACTGGTGTTTTACATTTTAAAAGTGTTTGCTACGCTTCCTGAATGGTCTTGAAGACTTCAAAACCTGAAGCATTGTCCACATTCACATGTTAATGAACTGTAATATACGTCCGCATACGGCAAACAAGGCACAAACACAAGTGATAAATGTGAAAGTAGTCGTTGGCGTCCAGCCAAAGTGTGACTGGAAATATATTTCACCAGTGAAGAGAATCAATTATATTGAATACATTGATTGCAGAAAAGTATTTTTAGCGGATGCATGGCTGAGTGGTATAAGTTCCTAGCCGCCTTTCAAACGACGTAGCAGGTCCATCTCTGTATTTTCATTTTTATGTAGTTTTAAAGCATCATAACGGCTGTTTCGTCTACGTAAGCGAATATATGTATAGTTTTTTCTGAACAATTTGAGAGCCTCTTTTCAAAGAAAGGCCTTTACCTCAAGCATGCAGATTTTTTTTTAGTGAGCGCCTTAATATCTCATTCAAGAATAGGCACTGAGACAAAGTATTTTCTTAGATTCTGTTCATTCCATCTTCGGGACTTCAAACGTGTTTGTATGGTCTTAGAATGATGGGGTGGGCTTCAACACAATTCATAATATCACATTTATAAAATTTGACACATTGGCTTATCATGAATACGTCTTAAAAATTTGTTTCTGCAACACATCGTCCCTGTTTAAACCACTTCTCATCTGATTTCAGCATTGAATGCAATGAATGTACTTTGACTGCACCTGTTGAACAGAAGTGAGCTTAGCATGAGCGTTGCAACCTGTTCGTTAAAAAATGTTCTCCCCCGTACCTACAGCACGTAACAAGCAATTTGTATCCAAACCAAAAGTGTAGGTGCCACAAAGTGCAGTGAGTCCTTGTTCTAGAGAAAGGATATACATGTGTGCTGCTACTGTAATGGAGTGCATTATTGCTTTTCCGTCTGGGATAACATGTATGTCAGCTCATCATGAATTGTGGTTAGCGCTGTCACTTAAACAAAGAGTTTGCTTTCGTGTGTTTTAGCCTCCATGCATGGTCAGGTGGACCGCCTCGAAAAGCTCGTAATATATAACTCAGCTCAGATTTGGTTATTTCTAAAATGTCCGATGCTCTTGTAGCTTTCGGTAGGAGATGAGCTCACACTTCCTGAAGAGAGAGAGAGAGAGAGAGAGAGAGAGAGAGAGAGAGAGAACATTCATTGCAAGCACATGGTTCATTCCAGTGTATTCACGTTGTTCACATGCACGTTTGCAGGCAGACATACCAGTTGCTATAAAAACATCATTTGTGACCATCCAAATGATGCAGCCCTCACCTTTTTCGAGCAGGTAAAGGAAAGGTGTAGACGTATAAGCCGCGTTTACACGAGCGGCGGTACTGGCCAGCCCAGTGCCAGCCGACCTGCGCGGTGCCAGGGTCGACTCTGGGGGGGGGGCACGCTGGAAGAATGGGATACAGTATGAAAAATTGTTATTTTCTTCAGGACTCAACCTATATCTTTTAGAACACTACATGAAGTCTTGTTTTTAAACACTATTTTATTGTTGGTTGACGTGCACTTGGCGCGCTTGGAAGACAAGCAAGGAGTGTTTTCTGATGTCTAGGGGTGTTTGAGCAGGGGTGGTCTAGGGCCCCTAGAAGTGTACAGTTGTGCATTCTTGAGCCTGGCAACGGAACTATAGGTGCATACTATAACTTTAAGTAAAAGTAAATAACCTAAAATGATTTCCACCAATGTTCCGGAAAATACTTAATAACAACTTCCTTAAATGGTCATATTCTAAAAAAACCGTATCCTTTTCAGTACAGTAAAGGCATAGCCAAAAGGTCCTCAGCCTGGCTCATTTTTGGTTTATACGATATCGTTTTACCTTAGCCGTAACATAAATCACCATGCCTCTCCCAAGACTTTTCTGTTTTCTGTATCACTCCACGAGTTTTTAGATCTTGATGGATCCCTCAGACCTCGCTGGTGCACGTGAGTGCCCGTATCCTCTCCAGAGCAGGTTTAACCCGCGCCCCACCGGGGGTCCGGCGCCACCTTCGCCCCACCGGGGGCCATCGATGGCCCCCCTCTAACTCCGAAAATATGGGCGTTAGCGCAAATCTGCAAAGTGCAATAGAAAGCTCGCGTGAATTCAGTAAGAAACTACTTCGCATGTTTTAGTGCTCAGGTCAATGGTTTGACCTCCAGAGGTCAAATTAGGTCAAGATCGGCTATTTTCACTCAAATATGCAATGATTAAGCAAACTGGGCATAACTCTTATGTCATTAGAGCTATTGAGGCCTGGTAAAGTACATTTGATAGCAAATTGCCAGTACTTTTTCCACTACGTGGAACGTAAAGACCTCCCGCCAGTGGTTTGACCGCCAGAGGTCACCTCGTGACCTAATATGACCTGAGGTCACGAAAGGTCAAAAGTGACCTTGCCGTATATCAAATGAAAGCCAGAGACAAGACAAACACGATGGTGTTTGTTTCACCGCTCTAGCCCAATTAGGTCAAAAGTTATTGTCAAAATACTGTTTTTGACCTCTGGTGACCTTGGATGACCTTGGAAAAGTCAAAGGGCAAATATTACCCCTGGGATCCGTGAAAGGGTGTCCAAAAGCGTTGTTCTCAGCAGTCTGAGTATTTGCAATCATTTTTGTGGCTTTTATATCATGAAATAGCTTTTCCCCATGCTTTGTCAATGGGAGAGGTCGCCTCGTGACCTGACCTCAAGGCACGAAATGGAAAAATCCCGGATATACACCTTGTAGACCCTGGAGGGGTCATGAAGTGTAGGAAGTTTCAAATCGATCGACTTTGAAATGTAGCTCTTACAGAGCTCTAAAGGTGAAGTGAGGTGACCTTGGTTGACCTCGTCTTGTGACCTGACCTTGGGTGACCCGGGGTAAAAAATTTCAGGATGATGGGAAAATGATGCAGTGAGAGGTAGAGCCCTCAACTGCGGCGCTGCGCCTCGTCGTTTTTCTGCTATCCCGGAAAAACCTTAGGGGCCATCGATGGCCCCCGGTGGGGCGAGGGTTAAACTCCCCTCCCCCCCAAATAGCAGGACTGCATTGGTCTGTGGCGGCAGTGTTACGGCAGCTCGTATTTTGCCGGTCAGGGGTCTGCAAACCGATACGTATGTTCGCCAGGAACTGGATCAGCAGTTGGTAGTGCCAGGTTCAAAGGTTGAAGCGAGTTGAGGTACGCGAATCACAAGTCAGCACTTTCCCATGACCTCACCAAAAGAAGACGGGCATTCCTGTTGGGAGCTGCAAATCCTCCTGTCACGTTACACTAGAAACTAAATGATTTTACACACGTTGACTGGCCTACGTAAGAAAAGTGTGCAATTCAGAGAAGAACATACTTGCACAATAGCCTGCAATCCTTTGGGTAATCATCATTGACTGGAAATGCGGTATCATTATTGTACAATAGGCGGCTGACATTTTTTCAGGATATTTCAGTGCCTTCACTCATTAAAGAGGCCTTTGCAATAACAAATTAACTTTGGAGCCTAGTTTATCACTGGCGCACATTCGTTCTTAATCCCTGACAGAAAGCTTGCCAATCGGCCACATCCTCGCATTTCGCAAAAATCACTGTCCAGACTTATGATGACAAAAACGTGCAGCGTAGGCATCAGATCTCATCAGGTCAATAGGCCTATTGTCCGGGAGACGAGAAAACACCCTGGTCGGCGGCAGTGGCGTCCATCCAGCTCTGCTCTCAGGCGGAGAGGCCCAATTATTCCATCAGCAGCCTATTCTGACAACGAACCACCCCTCCGCCGCTTGAAGGCGCCTCAAGGCTGCCAATAAAACCCTGCTGCTGCTCGCGTGCAGAGCTTTTGCTGGTGTCGGCGTTGAAACGGGCTCAATTCTGCAATTTTGGACGATGTTGGAGACGAAGGGCATGCAGTTTGGCGAAAGTGATTCTTCTTTGCTGATATATTATGACTCATTTGGGGAACACAACTCAGCAACACTTCGGTATTATGCTGATTCCAACGCTGAAATTCCTGTCATGCACATAACTCTGATTTGATTTCGATTCATCACAAAGGTGAACTGGAAACAGACAGCGACGTTGACGAAATCAAAATGAATACCATGCCGAATACCGCTGATTTCATCTTCATCTTCTTCAGATTGTTTTTGTATTTCCAGTTCACGTGTGCGTGAGTGTATAGCCCAACAATCCCATCCTTATCCTCTTCGTTATCCTTAACCCGCGCCCCACCGGGGATCCGGCGCCACCTTCGCCCCACCGGGGGCATCGATGGCCCCCATCTAACTCCGAAAATATGGGCGTTAGGGCAAATCTGCAAAGTGCACTAGAAAGCTCGCGTGAATTCAGTAAGAAACTACTTCACATGTTTTAGTGCTCAGGTCAATGGTTTGACCTCCAGAGGTCAAATTAGGTCAACATCGGCTATTTTCACTCAAATATGCAATGATTAAGCAAACTGGGCATAACTCTTAAGTCATTAGAGTTATTGAGGTCTGGTAAAGTAAATTTGATAGGAAATTGCCAGTCCTTTTTCCGCTATGTGGAACGTAAAGACCTCTCGCCAGTGGTTTGACCTCCAGAGGTCACCTCGTGATCTAATATGACCTGAGGTCATGAAAGGTCAAAAAGTGACCTTGCCGTATATCAAATGAAAGCCAGTGAAAAGACAAACACGATGGTGTTTGTTTCAGCGCTCTAGCTTAATTATGTCAAAAGTTATTGTCAAAATACTGTTTTTGATCCCTGGTGACCTTGGATGACCTTGGAAAAGTCAAAGGGCAAATATGACCTCTGGGATCCATGAAAGGGTGTCCAAAAACGCTGTTCTGAGCAGGCTGAGTATTTTCAATCATTTTTGTGGCTTTTATATCATGAAACAGCTTTTCCCATGCTTTTCCAATGGGAGAGGTCGCCTCGTGACCTGACCTCAGGGCAAGAAATCGAAAAATCCCGGATATAAACCTTATAGATCCTGGACGGTTCATGAAGTGTAGGAAGTTTCAAATTGATCGACTTTGAAATGTAGCTCTTACAGAGCTCTAAATTTGAAGTGAGGTGACCTTGGTTGACCTCGTCTGGTGACCTGACCTTGGGTGACCCGGAAAAAAATCCGGGATGATGGGAAAATGATGCAGTGAGAGGTAGAGCCCTCAACCGCGGTGCTGCACCTCGTCGTTTTTCTGCTATCCCGGAAAAACCTTAGGGGAGCCATCGATGGCCCCGGTGGGGCGAGGGTTAAAGTACCTGGAGGCAGCGAGCGCATGCTCCTTGGGCAGTAGCGACCCCTCCAGGAAGTATCCCATTTTCTTTACGCTCATCCATCCTAATCCTTACCGTCTGCTTCCATAGTCTTCATAATTTCACGTCCATTACGACGGCGCTTGAAAAGTCACAAAAAAACACCAAAAGTAAAAAAAGTGAGGAAGTGCTCGTGACAAACACAAATCTGATGTTGCTTTGAATTCCGCTCCAGCGCAAACTTGTGCAAGTCTACACAAGTTTAAAGTTATAGTATTCAGCGTTATTTTTTAAGCAGTCGGAAGAAAAATCACTCGAGGAGAGTGAAGGGAGCTTGAGAGGTTACTCGAGAGTATATACCTCTTCCTACGTCGGCAACGGCGACAAGTGGTTGAATATCTTATTTTCGCAACCATCCAAAACCCAGTGCGGAGAATCCAAACTCAAATGGTTGCTCTTCTTGCAGCGTAATACTCAGCCAATATTCACCAACCAGTCTTGACCTCTCTGGAAACGAATGTTCCGCTTCCCCCATTATTCCAATATAAACAAGAAACGAGACTGGGGAGAGTGACGAACTGCTACACCGGGAGTATGTACAGACACATGTTCATACACAGAAAGGGGTCAGGTCCACAGCGCGCCGCCGGCCGGTTCTGCGGACTCAGGGCATACACCGAAACGTGAGCTGCCACCCCCGCGTCCGCGCGCTCGGCTCCGGCCGGTGGACCTCGCTCGCGTCCCCTGTTTATCTTATTCGAGCGGAGCCAACGCGGTACTCCGAGGAGGCCTCACTCCCCTCAGCACCTCCCCAGCAGCCGCACGTGCGTCCTCTCCTCCTTCCGCATCACCGTCGGCACCTGCTACTTGCAATCATGGTCAACTACAACGGGGACTACAAGCTCGTCTCTTCGGACAAATTTGACGAGTACATGAAGACTGTGGGTAAGTGTGTTTTAATTCACGTGCTTGCTGCAAATGAATAATTTATTGAGCTATTCGTCGGACAAACGAACTTGCAACTTTTTGAGAGATAGACAGTAAGAAGTATCTATCAGAGCGAAATTCGCAGAGGCTTCTATCATTTCTCCACTCATGTTAGCGGGGGGACGGGAAGCAAGTTGACAGAGGAGAGGGCGTTCTAAATGTACTGACTGCCGTAATGGAACGTTTTCCGCTTCACCACTTCCAGTATGTATGCTCGCCGTCTGCGTGTCACCAATCCACTGACCACCGAAACTTCGTAGCTATGAATGCACACGAATGTCATCTTACCTCAAATATCTAATTTTAACGCATACTTTTCGTTCATTTAGTAAAGCGCAGGCTTCTTGGCGCACTTATCGAAATGAAATTACTTCCGCGCGGGAAAAATTACATAGTCATAGCCCCTTGAAAGCAGAAAAGGTTTAAAAGCTAACAGAATGGTGGATCCCCATTAATTTAGCATACCAAAATTGTATAGATACTTTGGGTCATAGGCGTCAAAAAGAGGGGACCAGGGGAGCCTGCTCTCCATTTTTGGCCAAAAATTTCCTGATCTCAGTCAAAAGGGCAGAAAAACCCAACATTTTCATAACCTGCCGCTGCGGAAGACAACGAGGAGCCAAATTTGAACAGTTTTTGGTCCTATCGTGGAAAGTTTTTTGCCAGCATCAGGCTGAAGTTTGGCTGGCCCCTTCACTTTTTCCGGTGGCGATGCTCATGCTTTTGGTTCCTTCGCAAATTATTTGAACCGGTAAGTGAGAAACCAGACAGTCCATTCGAGGGACAATAGTGCAACGTTTACATCAGGAGAACGTTTTAAGCATTATACTTTTACGTTCCGTTCCTCACAAACATAAAAACTTTACACGAGCTGCTTCTACACGAAACATTTCAAAATTCGGGACCAGCGATGCACGGTGCTGCAAAGTGGATTAAGTGGAGGGCCAACACAAAAACCTCAGCCAATACGAACTGGCAAGAGCGTCGCAGCTGGAAGTTAAAGGGGTGGTTTTGGGATTGTCAGTGAATCTAAACTCCTCGATGACATAAACCTATCTCCTATGAAATGCAACTCTTCGCACCTCTACTGATTATTATCTTGCGTAAAGAAAACGATCTCCTCTGAAATGCAAAACTCTTCGCACATTTGCGGGTTATTAGTTTGCTCCTAAACAGTGATGCATTGTTAACCTTCATCCCAATTTGCTCAAAAGAGTAATCATCTGGACGAAAAGTGGATGGGGAAGGGGGTAATACACACATACCCTTGCACTTTCCCTCCTTACTTGTAACGCCCCCGTGTACCGGCCAATTCAAAGGTACAAAATAAGCACAACGCTATGTTGAACTTAGCCGTTCTGTTATCAGTGGCAGGTCTAGCCGGTCGGTTTGGGAGAGGAAAACCAAAGTCAAAAGTCGAAAAGCAAAAAAGAAGAAGAAGAAAAAAACGTCACACCGTGAAAGCTGCGATACAATATCACTTGCCGGTAGAATTTTGGGTATTTGAGGCGAAAAGCAAAAAAAGTCACGGGAAGAAAAATATGGGCTCGAGACACTTTTTCCAGCCGAAGGCCCAATATTTACACTGAACTTAACTGGTTCTGTTTGAAGTTGAGAGTTGAAGCACCAAGATCTTGCTTATAAATTAAAAATGAGTCGGGGGAAAAGGAGGTCGATCTATTTGGGGGGGCAAAAACATAGTTTTGCCCCGAGCTTTTCCGTTTGGGGGGGCAAATGCCTTTTTTACCCCCCCTTGGATCCGCCACTGTCTGTTATGTTTGTTTGTAAGAATGTTTCATCACTGCTGACGCGGACTCTGTCCTCAGGGGTGGGCATGATTATGCGGACGGCTGCCAACAAAGCCACCCCAGTGGTGACGGTGACCGTCGACGGTGACCACTGGAAGCTGCACCAGGTCACCACCTTCAAAACGCACGACCAGGAGTTCGACATCGGCGTCGAACAGGAGACCACCACCGCCGACGGCCGCAAGGTCACGGTGAGTTCACGGCTGGGTCACAGCTCACGGTGAGTTTACGGCTGGCCGCGACTCACGGGGATTGACTTTGCTACAGTTTCAGTCGCATTTAGTTTTGCGATTCATTCAGATTTTTAATACCGTTTCAGATTTCGAGACTTCTCACAGTCGATCGGGAAAATGAGGCAAAAACTGATTAGTCGGAACGATTCTCCAAATGCAAGCATCACGTTGACATTATAATAGCACTTGAAACGGCTAGCATTGAATCGCGTTCTCCTCGTTGGTGTCCACTCAGGAGTGTAGCGCGTGACAAGAAACCACTAATATTGTCATATTTCACTTCACCCAAAGCTCTCTTATTAAACTTCTGCACACTTTTAATTTCAAAATAAAGACGGCTATTCTACCATTTTAAGCCATTAAGGAATCCTTTTTCCATCTTTTACCGCATGACATTCGATAATTGTTGGCAAATGGCATGATTCCAGCAACGCTACATGCTGCAAGCTACCGCAAGCAGCTCGATTCGTAATTACATGCGATCCTTGGGTCCACCCGGAGTAGGAAGAAAAGAAGCGATATTGTTTGTTTGGACCAATTAAAGGTGAAAACACAACGTGGTTACCTGATTTTCATACCTAGTTTGTCCACAAATAGTTCTTTTTAGAATTTCGATAATTATTCGTGGTCTGGCTACACTATGACTGAGAATTTGTGCCATTACCTACATGATTCTGATGAAGGGCTGTGCCCGAATATACGATCAAGTATTTTTTTACATCAGGATTCGAGGAGATAGGCCAGTCTTTGCCTTATCAACTTTTTATAATTTCGACGAAGTGGCCTATTCCCTTCAACACGGCCTGTGGAGAGGCGTCAACGCGCAGTGGAGTGGGGTCCTAAAATGTCCCCTGAGATATAAAAAACAAGAGGGTTAGAAAAAACGTGCATTTAGGGGTGTGTGGAGGCGATAGTGGTTTATATTATATGAAAGTTTCATTGACCTAGGTCAATATCTTCAAGGTCTAACGAGGTTGTACAGGTCAAATCTGGGCCGTGCTGGATACCCATTGTGAAATGCCGCAACTATGCGTAAAAGGCCGGAAACGTATCAACAGCGGACTAAGATCACAGAAAGTTCCAGAAAATTTTATCTGAGCGCTTGAGGCCAAGGTCATTAAAGGTCACTTACTTAGATGTAGCACTATAACATATTCCCAAAGTACAATATTACCTGTGCTCTCTTCGAATGTTACTAGTTTCGCTAATCTTTTCGGGAAGGGCGCAGGAAATCAACTAACCCTTACTAGCAAAAAAAGAGAAACTCAGCGCAGACCAGACTCTTTTCTCCTTAAAAAAATACTGGCACTATAGCAGCCTTGGGCGGGAAACGAGGGTTTGACCTTGACCTTGGACCTTGAACTTCACATTGAGTAGCCTTCACTATGAAATCATAGCATAACATACGGTATACCGAATAATGACATCTGACTGGAACAACGAGGTAAATGACCTTGACCTGAGATATTTGACCTCAACCTTCTTGTGGGGTGACCTTGCCATATAATCCCGAGTATATGACGTTATTACGTCACAACTCGGGCTACATTGCAGGCGAACTCGTGCAACCGCGTGATTGGGAGTCTGGAAATATTGGTCTGACTTTGAAAGCCCATAAGTAAGAAATTATGAACCGATTTTCAAAATTATTTCTCCAATCGACGCGCTCATTAATGCTTTAACCCCCCCCCCCCCCTCTAATTTTTTTTTTTTTTTTTTTTTTTTTTTTTTTTTTAGGGGAATTGGGGGGAGGAGGGGGGGGGGGGGGGGGGGGGACCCGGGGGCTCTTTTTTTTTAAAGGGAGGTAGCGACGTGGCGTTTCCCAGCTGCGAACCGTTCTTCGGCCACCTCAGAAAATAGGTAATGAGGGGGGCACTTTAGGACCCCTCCCCTGCGCGTGTTGAAGGAGCGTGTCTGCTGGTTGAGTCCAGCGCGCAGTTATAAACGGTGGTGTTGCGCTAATATCCGTGCTAGTCTGCCCGCGGAGACCGCGCGCTCCGCACTCCATCGACGCTAAGTGTCCGTTCAATTGGACCCTTCCCTTCTGCTGCGCGCAGTGATGGCCGTAAATCATCATTGTGGCGATTCGTTATACTTATCTGCTGAGCTGAATAAATTCCTCCAGAAAATTTACTCACCATGTGAATTTAACGTTTTGGATGTGAGACTGCCACTTTCTTCCAAAATCAGCGGTCAGTTTTGTTTCTGGACAAAAGGGCGAAAACGCAAAATAGCTAGTTACTGTCGGGTATCACCCAGACTGGAGGCAAGTTGCATGCAAAGTTCTTGCACTTCCACAGTTGCACGCTGTAAATTCTTAGCATAGGTCACATGAAATGTTCGAAATCAGACGGAATACAACATTTAAGTCTAAGACAGCGATTTGATTGTTTGCTTTACGCCACTTAAACTGATTTCGTACCATACCATTTCGTACCCCGTACCATGGCACAATACTTGCTTGTGGGATGACGCAATTACTGGGTGAGATATGACAGAAAGTACATGAGGTTAAGAAAAATAGTATGTCACGTTTAGTGCTGAACGACATGTCTAACATAAGTAATTAAATATTAAATTTCTTCTAACGGTGTAGAAGGGAAACATGGCTACCGTTCAAGCCAAGTTCAACTATTGATATTTTGTTTTGCTGTCAGAACATGTTTCTGCATGCATGAGCCATGGATGAGCTGCATGCATGCAGCGCATCCATGGCCTTGTCATAAGCCATTTGTGTTGGAAACTGATGGTAGGTCTCCAAAAACCGTTTAATTTAAGTTTCTTGTTAGGGTGTATAATTTTTACATTTAAAACTAGAAAGGCACGTTTAGTCAAACTGGGGCTCTCCTCACCTGTCTGTTTATTTACAGAAGATTCTGGTAAAACAGCTGAAAAGTGATATAACTTTGCACGCAGGTTCCAGTAAAAACATATTTTCAAATACTCGTCAGAAGAGGGGACAGTGGCAGCCATAGGGGGATCCATGGGGGGGGCAAAGGGAGGCAGGTGCCCCCCAGATCGACCTTCGGTGCCCCTAAAATGATCACAGCACTCCTCTGAAGGGTCGATGGCGCCCCCTGAAATGTCGCTTCCCCCTCCCCCAGGATGCGAAAATCGATACCGCGCCATAGGATTTGGCACCCACCTGAAAGGTTTTGCCGACCAAAAGTGGCACCCCCTTGGTACAAATGGCGTCCCACCCCGGCAAGGTGCCCCTCATCGGCGATTTTGGATCGGCCTATAGTAGGGGCAGGCCCCTGATTTTCATTAAATATTGCGATATAATAAACATTGCGAAAAATCGGGCATTGTGTGGGCAGTATTACGCAAAGACCACAAGGAGCCTGAACCTGACGAGGTCTTTTTTAGAGATTGTTCTTAGACATTTTCTTGTCAACAGGAGGTTGAAGATTCACTGGCTCCATCATTATCGGTTTTTTCAATATAAATGGGCTTAACCCGTCAACAACAAAATTTGAACATTTCCAGCCAGAGAATCATTGTAGAGTTTATTTCTCGGGAGCAGCAAGACTCCGCCCTTGCTTGACCCAAATCACACAGTCGTCTCCTCTCAACCAACGACAACCATTGCTGTAACTGGGGAGGATGGAGTTTCGTTGAACTGGCGTCGAGACCCACATCACGTGGTGCCAGTTTGGCAGCACGTTTGCGATAGCCTCTAGTAATAATTGTTGGGGTTAGACGACGCTCCAACTCCTAGAGTTATACGGCGTCACCAACTCTCACCCTGTAAAGGGAATTTGGTAAATCAGATCAGCATATTAGAGAATCTGCCAGGATATGAACCCAAGGGGGAGCTGAGCCAGCGGATTAACGCTAGGTTTGCTTGCGTCCTCTTGGCATTACCCTCACTTATCGGAAGGATATCATCATGTTTTATGCCGCAAAATATTAAATATTTTTAGCAGCATTACTAAGGCCTAGAAGCCTATGAAGCAGCTTCAGCGGCGATAGTGGTCATTGCTGTGCGTATCACCAGTGGTAAAATTGGGTAGTGGCGGATCTAGCCGGTAGGTTTGGAGGGACAAATGAAAGTCGAAAAGCAAAATAAAAAACGTCACGCAGTGAAATATTTCGCCACAATTTAACTAGCCGGTAGGTTGGGAGGGGGGGGTGGGGGCTAAACATGAGTAGAAAAGGAACTCAAACAGACGTCATTGGGTGAAAGATACGGCCACAAGATGCTTGCTTTCGCTATCCATGGATCTTTCACCCAAAACAGATTTTAAATATCAAGAGGACCAGGCTCCAATATTCACACTGAAGTTGGCCGGCTCTGTTTGAAGGTGATTGGTTCAGTTGAAGCACCAATAACTTGCTTATAAACTTAAAAGGAGCAGGGGAAAAGGTCGACAGCTTGGAGGATGAGGACCACATCATGGTTTTGCTCCGAGCTTTGGTGCGGTTTGAGGGGCCTCGCTGCCACGTGTGACCACCAGGGATAGGAGGGCAGTGAATAGTGAATGTTTCCCTGATAAAATCCACCAACTCGAGAGCTACAACTCTTTGGATATTCGTGCGACATTGGTTCCAGCTAATGTTGCTGGTAAAGTCTTTCGAGGTGTCGCTGAAATGATTTTTTTGTAGGTTGAACGGTTTTTACATAATCTGCTTGGATGAAACCGGAATATTACCCGGGGACCTTGGAACCAAAGCCTACGCTGCTCCCTTTACCTGAGAGGGTATATTACCAACAGCATAACATGACTAGAATTGGACTGAAAGCTGGGATATTTGCGGACCGTCAGTTACAGTTACTGGAGGAATGAAGTTATAAAACTAACGACAGAATTGAGATGTTTCAAAGTTAGACACCTCCTCTGGTTGGTTTAGTAAAAGCTAAAGCTCCGAAATATAAATAAGTAGCGAAAGCTCCGAGTTTGCAAATTTCGAGAAATGTTTGCAGGGAGTAGATAGAGTTTGTTTTTCCTCAAACTTTCACATGGGACCCAAGAGAAAAATGAATGTTAAGTTGGACTGATTCGGGTTCAGCCCGAAATATTAATATCAGTATATTGTTTTGGGATTTCATTGAGTTTAAATCTTTAGCCTCGATAAGCTTTTTAAGAACTCCCGCAGCCTAATATTGAGCCGCTTGGACTAACGGTGTGTTTTAAGCTCAAATTCTGCGGAGATATTATCAGTGCAATCTTTCGAAAGCCTAGCTGACTCAGAGAGGCCCCTCGCTAACGTGCACCCTCAGCTGTCACATCAACTTAACATATCTGCATTGGTTTTGGTCGCCCGGAGAAGAGGCGCTTAAGCATTTATCCCTAACTTTATACAATATTGTACGCAGTATGCAAAATCCCTGGGTGAACAGGGAGTTCGTGAAATCCCTGGCCTTAGAAGTCAGGGAGCTCGCGAATCCCGGATAAACACTCAGGGAGTTCGCGAATTCCCTGACATTTAGTCAACTCACAGATGACAAGCCAGCATTGCAGACTATCGTTTTATTGATTTATTTGAAACAGGAACCGGAAATTTTCGGTAAGAACCACATGTAAGGGAGGTTTTAACCCTATTTCCAACGGGATCCTGGCTATCACTATTTCCAACAGGGGGGCAGATTCTGCCCCTAAGATCTCGAAATCTATTTTTTAAATTCAAACTGCAATCAATTCCTCTTGCGCTTAACTCCATTTTGGAAAAAGAAAATTACAAAATCTTTAAGAATGAGTGTAAGGGGCTTAAAATATACAAAATTTGTCTTTTTTTAGGGGATCCGTAATTGTTGTCTCTTAGGCTTGATTTTCACGAGACTAGTATGGATTGACAGGAGTCATGCTTGGAATTGCTTGGAAGTGTCAATTGACAGGATTGACAGGAAATTGCTTGGAAATGGTCATTTTTCTCATTTAGGTGAAATTCAAAATTCAAGGGCGGTTCTAGGGCCAGCAATTGAGGGGGTTAATTACAAGAATTCTTCATGTCTTCTTTTTTGCAGAAATGCACACGCCAGGTACAGTGTGATATCTCTGATGTCAAGCAAAGTGGTCAAACGTCAAAAATATGTCAGAGACGGATCCAGGGGGCAAAATAGTGGGGCATGTCACAAATTTCCCCGCCTTTTAGGTAGGGCTACTTTTCAAATTACCCCGCCTTTATCCACACCTGCCCAACCCGGAAAACACTCCTGGATCTGCCTATGGATGAATTGTGTCCATTTGGTGTTCGGATTAACCCGCGCCCCACCGGGAGTCCGGCGCCACCTTCGCTCCACCGGGGGGCATCGATGACCCCCTCTAACTCCGAAAATATGGGGGTTTAGCGCAAATCTACAAAGTGCATTAGAAAGCTCGCGTGAATTCAGTAAGAAATTACTTTGGATGTTTAAACGTTCAGGTCCATGGTTTGACCTCCAGAGGTCAAGTTAGGTCAATATCGGATATTTTCACTCAAATATGCAATGCTTAAGCAAACTGAGCATAACTCTTATGCCATTAGAGCTATTGAGACCGGGTAAAGTACATTTGAGAGGAAAATGCCCGAACCTTTTCTGCTATCTGAAACATAAAGACCTCCCGCCAGTGGTTTGACCTCCAGAAGTCACCTCGTGACCTAATATGACCTGAGGTCACGAAAGGTCAGAAAGTGACCTTGCCGTATATCAAATGAAAGTCAGTGACGAGACATACACGATGGTGTTTGATTCAGCGCCCTAACTTAATTAGATCAAAAGTTATTGTCAAAACATTGTTTTTGACCGCTGGTAACCTTGTATGACCTTGGAAAGATCAAAGAGCAAATATGACCCCTGGGATCCATAAAACGGTGTCAAAGAACGCTTTTCTGAGCAAGCCGAGCATTTTCAATCTTTTTGTGACTTTTAGATCATAAGACAGCTTTTCCCCGTGCTTTTTCAATGGGAGAGGTCACCTCGTGACCTAACGTTAGGTCACGAAATCGAAAAATCCCGGATATGCACCTTGTAGACCCTGGAGAGGTCATGAAGTGTAGGAAGTTTCAAATCGATCGACTTCGAAATGTAGCTCTTATAGAACTCAGAAGTGGAAGTGAGGTGACCTTGGTTGACCTCGACTAGTGACCTGACCTCGGGTGATCCGGGGTAAAGAAGTTCAGGGATGTTGGGAAAATGATGGGGTGAGAGGTAGAGCCCTCAACCGCGGTGCTGCGCCTCGTCGTTTTTTCTGCTTTCCCGGAAAAACCTTAGGCGGCCATCGATGGCCCCCGGTCGGGCGAGGGTTAAATGCATATCTACGATGCTTGCCCCATTCAATGCAGATACAACGCTAAAATACGTTTGAAAGTTAGTGAACCCCCTAATTACGGTACCTGAGCACGCCTATGATATCCTTTTATCATATAATACAGGAATGGGGTCAATACATCCTTATTTTTACCTTTCCCGTCCATTCTGTAGGCAGTTTATTTACTTTGGAAGAGTTCGAATGGATAACATTGTAGACCCCATTTTGAGCTCTTGGAACCGTCTATGGACAAACATAGATCGAAATACACATCAACTGTCACCCCAAATCTTATTTAGTGTTAGAACTAAATGCATAGTCACAATTCTTTGCCCCTTTCAATGCACACACAAGACTAAAATGAACTTGAGTGCGAGTAAACCCCCTAATTACGGTACTTGCGCATGCCTATGGCTTCCTATCAATATATGATACATATATGGGATCAATGCATGGTTATGTTTACCCCTCCCGAACATTCTGTACGCAATATATTTGCTTTGGAAGAGTTCCGATGGCTAACATTGTAACCCCCCCCCATTTTGAGCATCTGGAACCGCCTATGGCCAAAATTATATCAAAATACACATCAAGTGTCATCCTAAGTCTCAGAAATAGCATCCAAACATTACAACTGCCGCCAATTTGTAACATACAGGTTTATTGTAGGACTAACGCAACGCCGGCGACAATGCTCGGTTTCTGGATAAAACCCCCAAATTAGCGAGCCATAGCTCCGCATTTGGCCAACATATATTTTCAAAGTTTTCAGGGAACACACGCAATTTAGTTTTAAGAAAAGTCACAAAATTTCAAGAGCCTATCTTAAACCGTTTCGGAGATACCACAGAAAAAACCTGAGGGGTGGGCGGAATCTACCCCCTGTTGGAAATAGGGTTAAGCTAGCATGATTTTTATGGCTCCAGTCTTAACGATAAGTTTACCGACTTTCGCTGATAAGCATTACATTTCACCGCAAAAGTTCATTTTCTTTTGATTGCACATGTGGATCGCGAGAGAGGAAGGGGATAAGTACACCCCGTCCCCCACGCCCTTTCTCCGGAGCCGATCGAGCACTTGGCGCCTCCACACTGGCCCCCGGTGGTTCCAAAATGCCCCGGTCCGCCCCTGAAATTTGGCTTCCCACCCACCCCACCCAAAGAATCCGCCCTCGCCTTCCGTGTGGTTTGGTACTCCATTATTTTATATAGGCGATAGATTTGTATATTTAGTATTATTCATGGGCAGTGCATCGAATAAGCATAAGTACCCAATTATTCAATAAAAGGTGGCGTACGCTCTCGCCACGTTTCATAATTATGTGACGCTATTGTTATTTTTAGGTCAAATCTACGTTACATAATAATGGGTTGCATTATTATGGAATTTTAGCTACGGATACAATAAAGAAAACGTTATGTCATCGTGCAAAACGTCATCGTGCAAGTGTCAGAATTTATGAAAATTAACACGCCCCCACATGAGGGGGTGTGCAACCGGCCTCGTCAGTTTTCTACCGATAGTAAAAAAACCTTCGCGCAGCGCCACCGTGCTTCATCTAGCTCTTATTAGAAATTTTTACAGCTTCTGGCAAAATGTTATGTCTGGGTCATACCAAATCAGACTGCCAACCCAGGTCAAGAGACCTAATCTCGAAAAACTTTGGAGGTGCATCAGTAAGATCAAATTTAACCTATCGTGCTTAGATTCACATCGCATAGAAAGGTCACCGAGCAAGATAATTTTGCCTTGCAGGATTTCTATATTGATAGCCTGGGACAAGGTCAGGGTCACGATCTTTCCATTAGAAATGCATGGGGCAATTGGTAACTTTTGATAAATTGCGAGAATTGAGAATTGTCGAGAATTGCGATGGAGGTTTTATTTTTACGTTGTCGTGTCTGACTTGCCACTGCAATTTGATTAATATTCTTTTACCAAACAGACCTAAGCCCGGCTCTAGGTCAAAGCAGGTTTATTTTGAAATTTTACGGGACAAGCTTATAAGATATATAATCCGATCGGGCTCGACAAGAGCATTCCATGGTGCTGAACATTTTTTTCTACGGCTCTCCTCTGTCAGCTATTATGCCACAAAATTTAGGTTTCCACTTAGTTCCTGTAAAAATACTTTGACCTCGAGCAGCCTCAAAGGTGACCCGACCAAACGCTTGTATGTAACATTGTCGGTAGTGATTAAAACTGGCTATTTAGCGCCGTCGCTCGCAGTGCACTGTCCATTCTACATGGCTACTGAACAGCAGAGATAATCCTCAACTAGGCCACGGAGCCTGTGTGATATAACATGCCTCCAAACACAACACTGCAATGGCTCGTGTTTTTCAGAACTTATGCATGGAACATGAAAGCAAGAGAAATGACTGAAGAATGTACATCTCCTGACGGAGAGCTGTACTGCACAATGCAAAAATATATCTAACTTCATCAAATGGTGGTACCATGCACACGATTTCAAAGCAATGCAAAGGTTTAATTCTAGTGCAAAAGTTATATCGAAGCAAGATTCAATTACGGAAATGAAGTGTTCTCACTACGTCTCACAGCAAGGGCGCCTGCGACAATATCGAGGGCACTACGAAACCGGCAACCTATCACGATGGTTTAAGAAGGCCAGTGAAAGACCAAATACGTGATGCCAAAGGTACGCATGCTTTTCTTACGCATACATTTTTCAGCACGATTAAGTTCTTGTACATTCCACAATCAAGCATAGCCAATGTTGCCAGACAGCTCCAAAGTCTGTTTGCCGATGTGATTATGGAAAAATGAATACAAGTTTCAAAGAATACCAGAGGTAAATAAGACTGTTCATGAAATCTCTACAAACAAAGGAAGAGAGGTTCGGGTTTCGTATACCTATGTTTGAACCAAGCAGTGTCGTGCTGTGCAAATAGACTTTCTTTTATGGGTGCTGCGTGAATGGTCGCAAATTTAGTCATGGTGAATGTCCAATGCAAAGGTAAGATTAAACATACTGGCACATATTATTTGGCTGAAGTAATGAGTGATCTGACGGCCATCATTACAGGTGAATGAATGCGTCTGTACGGGACAAAGTCAGTGTCAGTGTTGAAGTCATCTCAATACATTCCTTTATTCTTCAATGATTATACAAGGCACCAGGAATGTAGAATTATATATATATATATATATATATATATATATATATATATATATATATATATATATATATATATATATATATATATTTGTGGGTGCCCGACCACCTCCAATGAACCGTGGAAACAGTGGTAAAAGTGGTAAAACATCCTTTGAATGTTCTCTTTTTAATTTCAAATGCTACTTATTGGTGCAATGTAGTCCACCTGGCCTGTGAGAGGGCTAAACACGTGATACAGTTTGCTATTTATTTTCACGTAGTGGCTCTCGATATTGCTTCAAATTTTCCCACCCCTAATGATTAGAAAAAAACACCAATCAAAAGCCTTTCGAAGTGGCGTTTGAACTGGGATCCGTGTCAGCTATGAAATGACCTTTTAAGAATATCATGTGAGGCAACCTGTTAAAGTGACAAAGTCGAATGCGTTATGATTTCAGGGCATTTTTCGCATATATAAGAAGATTGAAATTACTTTATGGGAATGAAAACCTTATAAACGTTTGTTTTTACATTGTATGGATCTTCTCAAACGTATGCTGTGCTGCACTGGGTCACCTTGTATTGATACCATTTTTCCATCTCCGGGAACGATATAATTGTGTGAGTTAGTGGTGCTTATAGGATAAGTTATACTTGTTTTAATTATTGATAAAGTCGCGACATCTTTGTAAATTTTCGTTTAAGACTGCAAAGCCCATTACTAATAAGGTTCTTTGCCCTCGTCTCCCTCGAAACAATGGATTCATTTCTATCACTTTTAATGGCTGACATTTTTCTTTTTACAAATTTTGTCCAAGTTGTTACAAGTTCAGTTTGAGGAGTAGGAGTCTCACTAGAATCATCAAGGGACTTTTTACAGAGACCCCGACCCCACCACCCAAACGAGCAACTCCCACGATGAAGGGTTGAGTAAGGAACCAAAGTTGAACGTCCCACAAGGCATAACGACGGCCATCTACCACAGGTCACCTCCTCACCAGTCAGGTGCCAGCTGACCTACAGTATTTACGGTACCTACCATCCGCCAGTTGACCTAAATTATTTTGCCAGAAGTTGAGAAAATGTCGAGTTAGAGGTAGATGAAGTACGGTGGCGCTGCGCGGAGGTGTTTTTTTACTACCTGTAGAAAACTGAGGAGGCCGTTTGCTCGCCCCCTCGTGTGGGCGCGCTTAATTTTCATAAATTCTGACACTTGCACGATGAAAATTTCGTAAAGACAATGCAATATGATTGCAAGCAGCCGATTACAAAAACAATCGCTTTGTTTGCGGTGTTAAACGTAAGGTTGTACTACCGCAGTGGTCAAAACCGTCTGCGTACCCACCTTAGGTGCTAAAAATTTAGAATATATAGCAAGAACACATTTTTAAATTTTTTTCTATCGAAATATATTTTATGAGGCAAAATTTTGGAGGTGTCTAAAAGGGCAATTTCAAATGCGAAAAGGTCAAGCTTGGTAAAAAAAGAAAAGGTCACACAAATTAAGTCAAAATTTTTAAAATTTTGAAATTTTCTTTTTTCAAAATAATGTATTGTTCAAGACCTGTTCAGTGATATACAAAACTTGTTAATCAGGCAATGCGTTTTGGAGTCATGAAGCATCAAAGATGAGTCTACAAGGTGACCTCACGAAAATGCCTCGGGCTATATCTCGGTCACCGTTGGTCGGAGGGGGCGAAGATTCTCACAGGCGTGTTCCTGGCCCAAAACTACCCCGGAGACAAAGTTTCAGATTTTTTCCAGACATGGTAGTGTCAAATTGAAATATTTTTGGTCGTTTTGTCCTGGAATGCCCCTCCTACCATCTGATGTAAGAGATACGATGAATAAGGATTCACTCTCGAAAGCTTTTCCGCGAGCGGCGTCGAATGATAAATAATGTGACTATACTAGGCCATAGCTAAGACTTGACCTGATCCTGAGTCTGGTCAAGATTGAATTGGGTAAGAACGCCTATCATTGGAACAGCAGAAATAAGACAAACCGAATGTAGAATACAAACCAATGTAGCTCCGTTCCCAATAAAGCTTAAACCATTTTACAGATACATTTCCAACGGAGACGTCATGGTTCATAACCGACATTAGGTCATCAATATCGGAAATCCTTAGAAAAAATTGTGTACCCGGTGAGCCCTTTATGTGATATTAATTTTATATTAATAAATTCAATTTTGTCTTTCCATGTTGTCCCCTTCTTTTTTGGAGGTGAGGTCCCTTGACCTGCACTGATGTCCTGACCTGAAATGACCAGAACCGAAAATTTTGACAGGAGTTGTAAAAAGCATCAGACAAAAGCCATACTGAGTACAGCGGCGATACACGTAGCCGTTTTCAGGGAATTTGCGAAAACCCCAAGGGGGATGGTTACCCAACCCCCGCCCCGGCAATGCGCTTACTCGATACGGAGTCGGTCAGGTGCACCAACTGCGAGTACCGTTAGAGACTAAATTCTGAAGCACTTCTTTCCACCTTACTTATCCAGCACCTGCAGAGAGAGAATGATCATACCATCATAATCCTCTTTACTATACAAAGAATAAAAGCTGCTAATATAATGGCCATTTTGTATTGAAATCTGTCTAAGGAAAATAAAATAATGTTATATTATGCTTTGTATTAGGTCCATTAGTGTATTCCAAACTTAACTTCGGCCAGTCTTTACAGATACGGCTCAGCTATACTAAGAGACAAATTTTCAGAGCTACGGCACCGAAATAATTATTCTCAAAATTAACGTAGACCATATCTGTATTCAGCTTATCAGTATATCAGAAGCGCTATATAGTTACAGCTGGTTGTCGGTAGAAACGGGTTGCGGAATAATACAATTGTTAGGCATATTTGTCATCTGTACTATCGCATTGCCTACTGTCATGACAACAGGGGCGTAGCCAGGATTTCGCTCGGGGGGGGCCCCGAAAAGGGCCCCTGCGACAGCGCCGAAAGGACCCTGATGGGTAAAAAGTGCCTTGCTTGTTACAGAATCATGTCCTCAGGAGGGCCCTTCGGGCCCTCAGGGGGAGGGGTTGGGCGGCTGACCCTGCCGCCCCCCCGTTGGCTAAGCCCATGCATGACAGTGGCTGGAGCATTTGAGCTTGAAGTGCATTCGCTAGCCCGCCAGAATCGACAATAAAATTTCTGGAGGCGTTGGCAATGGTAAACCGACGCCAGGCGTGCCGCCTCTTACGGTTTCGAAGCTGGCATTTCCTCCAGTGTCAAAATCATGTTGTGAAAAATTATTGTGAACGTTCTTGGTACATTTCAACGTAAATATGTACCTAAAATAGACATTTGGGGAAATCTACCAGCTTTTTATTCGTTCTTTTTTCGGTAAAACACTTCACATCGGGAGTTTGTTTTGTTAAGGAATCAAGATATTCACCACAGAGGAAAATGACAATAAAGTAGTGGCATCTCTCATAGGCGGATCCAGGGGGTAAGGGGGGCACGTGCCCACCCCCGATCGACGTTCTCGGCGCCCCCTGAAATGGTCACGGCGCCCCTGAAAGGTCGATGGCGCCCCCCTGAAACGTCGCCTCCCACCCCACCCCCCAGGATGCGAAAATCGGCGCCCACCGATAGGATTTTGCGCCCATCTGATAGGTTTGCCGGTCAAACGTGGCGCTCCCCCGGGCCGGATGGCGCCCCCTCGGGAAGGTGCTCCCTCCCCGATCGGCAATACTGGATCCGCGTATGGCATCTCTATTCGTTTTAAGCCCCCACCCCCACACCCCCGGTCCATTTTGCACCAACCATGCACCTCGTGGCAGGCTAATGTCTCGAATAATTCGTCAGCGGGCACAAGGACCCAGTGTGAGGTTGAGTCGTGGGTGTAAACCAATTTTCTAAAATAAATATCAGGCCAACATAACATGAAGCAAGATACACAATAAAAAGAGAGAACATAGATGGGGAGTGTAAAACCAGATCACTTAAGGATCATTGTTCGGATTTAAACTATATGGTATATTGGCATGCTAAGTATTTCGCGAAATTCCTGAAAAATGTTTAGGTAGTTTGCGAACTTAACTGAAGTTTCAGTGAGTTCGCGAAATCCCTAGGGATTTCACAAAATCCCGGAGTTCTCACTTTCCCATATATATATATATATATCATGGGGAAATACGAAAAACCAGAAAAGGGAACGTTTTGACGAAATCAACGTAAAGCAGCCTGTATGTTGCTTGTTATTAAGTAGAGTGGTTTCGGAGCAACCGAGTGCAGTGGTGTATGAACCGTTTGAAAATTGGAGGGAGCAGTCTTAAAGGGGGCCCAGCCCAAGAGTCCCATAATTTTTAGCAGTTTTAAACCCGCTCATTTGGTGTTAAGGAGGCACGTTGCTTACCGGACTTCACTAGATATTTCCATACATGACTTCCTACATTCTTTCCCGCCGTTTCCTTTCATCGAATAGCTCCGTGGTGTTTTTTCTCACTTGCAGTGGAATACGGCCGGTCTCGTTATAAGTGATAATTCGAGGTTCTTCACCACTGTTTAGGACAGATATGGCCTAGTTATTAGAGAAATTGATGGTTCTAGCCGAGGCTGCGTCATTTGATCGATAGTGAGAATCATCGATAAGTCGTCCAGAAATATTGATTTTGGAAGCAATTTTAAAGTATAAAATGAGAATAGGACTTCTGGAACAACTTTTTGTGTCCTTTTGATTTAGACAATAATTTTTTCGCGTGTCTCCTTTCAAAGGGAGTGTGGCACCTTTATAACGTGATTTTAACTGAGATAGCCAAGTTAAAAGCATGCCGGAAAACCCGGTACTCCATATATCATTTGTCTTGGAACTCGAGATTTCCGTACAAAAAAAGCTAAAACCCACCAGAAATGTACCCCTCATGTACCCTTAGCAGCAGGCCACAGTTGACAGCCATGTTGCTGGGACGACATCTGCTGGCGTCAACGCGAGTATCAGCCAATCGAAGCCCTTGAAGCCTGTTGAAGATGGTAGTGGTTGCCAGATCATGACATCATCCACAAACATTTATTTATTTCCCTAGGGCAACATTTTAAAAATCAAAATATTGAGCTTAGTGTACGTTTTTTCAGAGAAATCATGGACGTTTCCATGGTTTTCGGCCAAAAACTACCCCTAATTACACTAAATTATAGGATTCGACCGAGGTGCCACATTCCCTTCAAGCTAGAAGCACCACAGGTTTCGAGATATCCATCCTAAGCCGGTCGAGCCGAGATATAGCAATTTCAATTGCGGCGGACTGTACATGCCTTGTGTAAAGGTATCTCGCGTTAAACCTACCTACTTTTTCCCTTTAGCTCCTCGTTCCTACATGCCGTCTCGTCAAAACCATGTATAGCAACCACGGGGTATTCCTTCCGTGGCTCTGCCTCGCTACATTTTTTCCAATTATTTAAGACCAGATTGTGAAGAAATGAATAATTGCTACTACAAAAAAAAACATTTATAAGCAGTAAACATTTGGAAAAGTTTGATCGGCCAATCACGTTAAATCATTGCGCCAGCCTTCGCCTTAGTTCACACATACCCGACGTTCCTGTAGCAATGACGTAGTAAATAAACTCAACGTACTCAAATAGTCCTGCATTGACTTGGACGGAAGTGGCGCTGAGTCACTGTTCAGCCGGTGCAGCGGGGCAGGGGTCAGTTCCAAAGACTGGCGGTCCAGCGGGAAGCGAGGTCGTTTCTTTCACCACGTCTGGTATACACAGACGTGGCGTTTATTGAACGACCACCAGGCAAGCTCGGAGCCTATTGATGAAACGCAAACTCGGTAGGCACCTCCTTCTGCCCGGTATTTGTTTGAAATAGGGCGAGAAGGAGATTAGCCAGGCTAGATTCCTGACCGACGGATGCTCTCACTCGTCGTTACGGATATAAAACGAGAGAACATTAACTGACAAGGTAAACGCTGAGCAGTCTTCTGTTGTAGCATGAATGTTAATGCCGGGCCGCGCCACGCCAATCAGAATAGGGGGAGAATCGTGCGCTAATAGTTAGGAGACTCACTTCTGTTATGCATTATGTATGCTGCTTTCACTGTAATTTTGAAATTTATATTGTTCAGAAAAAACAACTGAGTCAGTTCTTGAATGCTAAAAATGGAATGAATTCACCAGTCTGTCTGACTTTTTTCGCAGATTGGATGTTTTTGTCGTTTATGTTCCCCTTGAGCTTGATACCCGAATAGGTGAGATAATAATAAAAAGGCGCCCCCGCCGCTTGACAGGCATTTTACCTGAGATCATCGCCATACGACTGTTCATGATACAGACCCGTGATTCCTCTCAGGCGCGTCCAACGATATGGGACGTGTCACATATCAAATATTATTCCGGTACGTAAGGTTCCAACAAGCTTGAAATGAAAAAAACAGACGTCTCAGCTTGATAAAACAGCAAAAAACCGAACAGTTTTATGGGTGTGCTCAGTGCCAGATCTAAGCCGAATACCGGGGAAGTGGCAATGAGACTTAAAATCGTTATGAACATTGGTTAAGAAACTAAAAAAACGGAGGTTTAGGGGGCAAATGTCTTTCTCTTCGCCCCCTAGAACCACGTCTGAGGTTGCTTCTGGTTACTCATCAAAGCCCGAACTCGGTCTCGATATTGAAACTTGTTGGAAGAAACTCACAATTTTGACTTCAGAAATTTATATTGTCTCAGCTCTTCCAATCGGCACAGGTACGGGATTTTCCAGCGATTGAACGAACCATTTCCTGATGTCACAAGGAGGTTGCCAACCTGTCTTCCTGGACACATGGCCCTGCGAGTCGGGGTGTTGGGCGGTGGATGGCAGTTGGAAATGACCCTAAACACGGGAAGCGGGAGGGGACGCGGTCCCGGTGTTCTGCCACACGTCACTTGGCAAGGGGTGAATCTGACACCGCCGGAGCTCACCAGACCCTGTCCAATTGCTCAGGTTTCAGACAGGGCATCTGCTGCACTTACCCTTCCCGGCGCCGTGACTCTATTTCATAGTGGATTTAGGGAAGCAAGGGGGCACTTCCCCCTCCCAAACGACCTTACTGAATGAACTACCACCTTCCGTGCACCGCGGCTGAAACAGTCCCGGTGCCCCCCGAAAGTCTATTGAAATACCATCTCCCACCACTCCACCCCCGGGGATGCGAGTATCGGCATCACCGCAATGAGATTTAGCGCCCACTTGAAAGTTTGCCGCCCAAAAGAAGCGCATCCTGCGCATGCGCTCCCTCCCTTCAGTCGCAAAGCCTGGATCCTCCTATGCTACATTTGATACCCAAGCATGGTTTTTCGCTGTACGCGTATCGAACCAAACCGAGGGCACTTGCGAGGTCAGAAGAGTGCGTAGGTCAAGTGAGGTCATTATAATTTTTGGTTTAGACCTCTAATTTGGGAATTGTAGCGTCCCAAGCCGTCTAAACCAGCATGTAAAATACCACTTCCTTTATGACGGGAAATAAAAAAAACAACTGGCCCTAGGTGACCGCGAAGGTATCAAGTCTCCCATACAAATGATCGTTTAATGACCCGCCATGTTACTTCAGAGGTTTTTATGTTCAAGGTTTCCAGAGAAAGTTTCCCATGCTGCTTCAGAGACATACGGAAAGGTTTCGAGCCGTGTAGGTACCTATAAAAGCTGCGTTTCTATTCGCCGTGTCTGTGTAAAGATGCCTCACACCTGATTGCAGAACTTGTACCTCTGATTGCTGAACAGGAGGGCTGGTAACCTCTGTCTTAGACTCAAGCCAATTTAAAGTCAGCGTCTCACTGCACAGGCGGATCTACACTAAACGCTTTGGGAAGGCTGCCCAGGACAATGGTAAAAACAACGTTTAAAAAATAGGTTTTAAGTGGGTAAAATCTGACCGCTTTAGGGGAGGCATACGCGGATCCAGGGACAGCAAAAGGGGCGGGACACGTGCCCCCGGACCGACCCATGGCACCCCCCTGAAAGATCGATGACGCCCCCCTTAACCCTCGCCCCACCGGGGGGCCATCGATACCCCCTAAGGTTTTTCCGGGATAGCAGAAAAACGAGGTGCAGCACCGCCGTTGAGGGCTCTACCTCTCACCCCATCATTTTCCCACTATCCCTGAAATTTTTTACCTCGGTTCACCCAAGGTCAGGTCACCAGGCAAGGTCAACCAAGGTCACCTTTTGAGCTCTATAAGGGCTACATTTCTAAGTCGATCGATTTGAAACTTCTTACAGTTCATGAAACCTGCAGGGTCTACAAGGTGCATATCCGGGATTTTTAGATTTCGTGACCTAAGGTCAGGTCACGAGATGACCTCTCCCATTGAAAAAGGATGGGGAAAAACTTTATTATCTAAAAGTCACCAAAACGATTGCAAATGCTCGGCTTGCTCAGAAAAGCGTTCTTGGGCACCCTTTTACGGATCCCAGGGGAATTATATGCTCTTTGACCTTTCCGAGGTCATACAAGGTCATCAGGGGTCAAAAACAGTATTTTGAGAATAACTTTTGACCTAATTAAGCTAGAACGCTAAATCAAACACCATTGTGTATGTCTCGTCAGTGACTTTCATTTAATATACAGCAAGGTCACTTTCTGACCTTTCGTGACCTCACGTCATATAAGTTCACGAGGTGGCCTATAGTGGTCAAACCACTAGCGGGAGGTCATAACGTTCCACATAGCGGAAAAAGGTCTGGCATTTTCTTATCAAATATACTTTATCAGATCTTAACACGCGCATTGACGGGGGTCTGAGCCACCTTCGCTTTGACGAGGGGGGCGGGTACCCGCCCCCTAAGATCTCGAGAACCACGGTAGGTAGCGAAAAACCGTAAATGGCGTTGGGTAGCCCATCCACTTCTTCATCGAAAATATTTGAACCATTTTTTTGTCAGGTCACATTTAAGGTCACGAGAGGTCAACACATGCCGTCATAGGGATAACATGTAAATTAAGTTTTTCGGCCATTGCATCTGAACAAGTAAAGATAGAGCGAAATGACTTGAACTGTATGAATCCTCGTAGTAAGCCGAATCGAATGATATATAATTTGACCTTGCTAGGTCAAATCAAGGATTTGACCTGACCTGAGGTCAGGTCAAGGTCAAATTACATAAAATGCATATCATTAGAATCGCAAAGCCAAGGCGAGTCTAATGGAGCTAAAATAAACGCTATATCACCATCCGTTACCGAGTTATTCAGTAAAAACCATTTTTCCCATGTATTTCCAATGGAGAGGTCATGCCTCGTATCTGATCTTAGGTCTCGATATCAAAAATACCGGAATATATTTTAGAGAACTCGGTGGTCCCATTATATAATATGAGTTTCAATCCGATAAGTTCACCCTGCTCCGACTTATGCTACCTTAAACTTTTTTTGAAGTCAGGTCACTTGACCTGAACTGGTGACCTGACCTGAGATGATCTAATTTTAAAATTTTCACAAAAGTTGTAAAAATGATGAGAGAAAAGGAATGGCAGGTATGGCGGCACTACGCACCGCCGTTTTTCTGCTATCTCCGAAAAACCCGAGGGGGTGGGTACCCGCCCCCCGTCAATGCGCGTGTTAATAGCTCCAATGGCATTAGAGTTATGCCCAGTTTGCTTAAGCATCGATCGATCCCTGCTTAACCATCGATGGCCCCCGGTGGGGCGAAGGTGGCGCCGGACCCCCGGTGGGGTGCGAGTTAAATGTTGCTTCCCATCCCCTCGATGCGAAAATCGGCGCCCACCGATCAGATTTTGCGCCCACCTGAATGGTTTTGCCGGTCAAAAGTGGCGCCCCTGGGAAGGTGCCCCCCCCCGATCGGCAATCCTGGAACAGCCTATCCTGGAATCTTCAGATTGCCCCCTGGCCCCACCCCTCTTCACTGAACTGACACCTCGCTGGCGTTGTTTGCAGAGCAAAGTGACAAAGGAAGGCGATACCCTCACGGAGACACAGACCGGTGACGGGAAAACCTCCACCCTGGTCCGAAAATTCACCGACGATGCCATGGAGCTGGTAAGTTGAGAATACACCTCTCTATGTATAAAAAACAGTTGCACTGCGTAAACCATGTGGGAAGCGGTTGGGAGGAAGAGGGCAGATGAAAAAAACACCTGTCCAACCATAAAAAACTAGCTTCACTACGTGCCCCATGTGGGAAGCAGTTGGGGGGGGAGAGAAGAGGGTAGACGAAAATACACCTGCCCAACCATAAAAACTGGCTACACTGCCCGACCCATGTGGGGAGCGGTTGGGCGAAAAAAACAACCGGCGGGTAGGCGAAAAAAACAACCGACACAGTGAAAGCAGAGATACATTGTTTGTGCTCGTGAGTGGTCAGAGTGCGGTACAAGGTTCAGGGTTCCACGGAGGATGAGTGGCAGCATGTCAAAGAGGACTATTTCACATAGCCGGGGGGGGTGGGCTCAAGGCCTCTCCACCACCATTAGGAAGCTTTCCACTGGAATGTAACAATGGGTGGTTCGTAACCACCAAACTTCACCACGTGTTGTTCAAGGCTGTTTAAGTTGGCACATCATCTTAAACAGTTTCAAAATAATTCTCGTTAAGTGAAAGTGTAAGAGAAAAATATGTGCCCTGTTGAGTTCTGAACATCTGCTGCATAATTCATCCGACTCAATCTAGATAACCATTTAACAAGCTTGCTGGGGTGCGGAACCAAAGCAACAGGAATGGGACCTGGGGTCTCAACAAAGGTGCCTGTAGGAGGGGGTCGGGAGGTGCCCCCTATTCAGACGGCCACTAAATCCTTTGGCAAGAAATTGAAATTTACAACTTTTCTCTCAATGGCTTTCAATGCAACGGGCACACTGCGCAGCCCCCACTTCCAACCAGTTCCACCGTTCCCATCGTTGGATGTTTGGATGTCTAGCCCAGCAGTTTAAATTGAAAAATTGCTGGATCCTTTGCTGCCTCGTTCGTGCAATTGCAGCGTCCACTTGTCATTATTAGGCTTCCTTTCAAACCGCATGGTGGCAAAGAGGAGAGGAAAGCTGTTGCCTAATTGGAAGCGAACAAGAAAATAAATGCGAGGATTTGCAGACGCCGATGCTTACGGGTTGGCTCGTTGACGATTTGCCCCATTCGGCTTGAGTCATGAGCTAAGCGTCACAATTGAACGCCAGAAATGCTATCTGTTCAGTAATGTACAATCTAACACTACTTGTTGCGCCTGACAGACTGTTTCCTGTGACGGAGTGGTATGCACCAGAGTCTACAAGCGTCAGTGACCCCTTCGTTTCTATACATATATGTGTCCTCTCGTCCCCGATGAACAGCACGACCGTTACGACTGTTATGGTGTCAAGTAGCAACGTAGCGCTCCGTCAATTATTCAGCCTGGGTCGTTTAGGTGCCTCAGCTATCCCGAACAACGCATTCATCCTTATAAATACAGACTCTGAAGTGTTGCACAGCGTTTGAAGATGACTGAAAGGGGGTTTTGAAACATAAGATGACTGAAAGAGGGTTTTGAAATAATTGATTATTCTGGTCGCGGCGTATGATACATGTAACAGAACCGTGGCGCTATTGACAAAATTTTTATTGCACATTCGTCATAAAATATTACATTATATCCAATAACAAAATAATGTCAGGGATATCAAACAACATACTTCTATGAAGCTAGCCTGGTGTGAGCACATAACATTTGATCATGTTACAGTTAAAATACCTTGATTTTACCACGAAAAA